>CM076991.1:106142020-106742020 GCA_039090855.1 Macrothele yani | reverse complement strand
CTGTCGTGACCTTTGACCCCATTTCGTCCGTTTTCAAAAGGTTTCGTCCCCAGGTGGTCCTTTACCACATACTGAAATTTCATCGAAATGGAACCATTTTTACGCGAGTTATCGTGCGGACGGGCAGATGGACAAAGCTGGAGCATATACGCTTCTTCAACCTACGTTTGGAAAGCGTAAAAAAGAGGGAACTAGCACAATGTCTCACACTAGCACTAACAAACCAAGTATAAAAAAAACTCAGAAAAAAACAAAGGACTGGACTTAGGTCTAAAAGAAATTCTTAGAAGCTAAACAGGCAAGCACAGTGCCCCCCCCCAGTCCCTTTTACTCCCAGAGGATGCTCCTTCAAATAGCAAATTTTCATAACATTCTGACCTATTCTATCGAGTAAACTCATTCACTCAAAATTTCACAAAGATTTTTTATGCTTGTCGTAACTTGCATACGAGCACGGAATTCACCCAATTCGCTGATGTACATCATTCGTTCGTTCTTCATTTTAATAAAAACTAGAAGTCGCTTCGGCTGTTGCACGATACCCAAAGTCCCGTGTTCTAATGCTTAAAAGGCGGTGGCCACAGATGAGAAATTCCTTCTCTATATTGATGTTTAGCCCAATTTTTAAAAAGTTTGACGTCGCCATTTACTAATGATCATGACAAAGTCTGTGATCTGAACACATATCTTTCAGTACAAATGATAGGCGTCAAACTCCGAATTAACTCAAGAGCTGATTTTATTTTTTTTTTAATTTTTCGTGTAATATTCAGATTTGTTTTTTAATTTAGACTTGTGTACCTAGTGTCAAAAGATGACCTTAATTTAAAATTTCTCCTAAAAAACACGAATCGAAGGCAATTTTGAATGTGTTTCTCTCTTAGAGCTGGCTTCAAAGTAAGATATTTTTTTAACGTTTTTGCTTTTTTTTTTTTTTTCGTTTGATCCAAGTGTTTGTGAAGGGCGAAAGAAGTTTCTCAGTTTCCCGAATCCAGCTCAGTTTCCTTGGAGGTCGAATTTTATAAATATATATTTTTTTTTCTCGGTTGTTTTGTCATGAGAGACAAAACAACCGAGAAAAAAATAGGTCAGAAATAGAGTCATTTGGTCAGAAATAGAGGCTGCAAGACGAACTGATTTCAAGGCAGTGACTCACCAAAAGTAAAGGTTTATGTTGCTGTGTACAGCGGCGTCTGCAAGAGAGTTTCCTACAGTCCATCCCCCAATTTGCACTTGGAACCATTAATGGTCGAAGTCTCCTGTGGCTTCACTTTGCATAGCAAAAAAGACGCACTAAAAGAAGTATACAATGCTAAATTATTAGAAAATCTGAGGCAAAATCTAGGAATCTTAAGCTTTTAACTCACGTTCTTATGAGAACAATGGAAAAAAACAGGCGTATTGTGAAAACTTTGCAGATAATTTATTAGTTTGAAGAATGCACTACGTATTATCACAAGCATACTGCTACAGTTTCGTGTTTTAACGGACTTCATAATCATTCTTTGTCATAAGTTCTTTGGAGGCCCACTTGGATGTCTTAGCCTTGGGGCTCTTTCAAATGCCATAGCCTAGGGGCCCATTAAGGCTTTTCCTCTATCTGCACCCATGGAGCTGAACACACATTGGCTCTTCCTACATAATCGTCTCCCTGTACCATCTCTCCTCCACCGCATGACCCTTCTTTCCTCCTCGCTCTGTCCGTTATGTGCTGGGGAGGCTGATGTTCCACATATATATCTGTACTGCACCGTTCTCCTGACGCTACTACATCTTGCGTTCACGCTTGCTCAATGCTCATGTCCTACCGACCTCACCTTTAGTGCGTTTGGCACGCTGCTCCTATGTCCTTCTCCACCAGTTCAACTTCCGGCAATCTGCTCTTCTAAATTTGTGTTCGTCAAGCACGTAATAGTCGTGTACCATCAACAGCGTCGTACTCATGCGGATCCACCACAGTCCATCAAGCTGGAGCTGCATTACTTTGCATTTTTCGTGACTATCTCCTCTCACGTCTTCGATTGGAGAACAGCACTGCCATTGCTCGCAATAGTGAATCTACATTCTTCTCGACATGATCCTCAGCAGCCCCATGGTTTGGTGGTACGTCAACCACGTTTCACCTTACAGTGTGTACTACTGCCACTGCTAACTCTTAACTCCGTGCAACCTGCACCGAGCCACCTCTGCTATTCCGACATTCTTATGTCTTCGGTCCACAGGAATTTTCACAGTTTTTAATTCCTTCATCTCATGAATGTGTATATATTTATAAATAGGATGTAGCATTGGGATACTCTCGTCTGTATATAACCGTTTTGCTTGTGTCATTATCATCATGTCCGTTTCTGTGCTCTTACCTTTATTAAAGATGTTCTGAAACCTTAATCCGGCCCTGATTAGGGAGCAAAAAAAAAGCGAACTCTTTCTTTATTCACACCTTTATGAAGCAGTAATAACTGCGCATTCAGTAATTGAGAATTGTAAATACAGTTCTACCTATTGTGCAAATGCGCATTCATAGATGTTTTTGTCGTAATGTATATCTCAATTCGCACGTTAGCTACATATTCATTCCACTCTGTCTCGAGTTTCTGATAATACAGGGAAAATCATGTTACAACCAGGGCGAATAATAAGGAGTCTATTGTGTGTGTCTCTTGTGAGGCTAAACGTATTCAAGTTTAGCCAGCAAGTTCTCTGTATTTCATTGGAATGCATAGTTTGCTTAATAAGATAACTATAGTATTTGAAAGGCAGGCAAATACACGGCCAGCATGACAGAAATCAGAAAATATGGCGCTTATATCAAAATTCCCACGCCATATGGGCTTCGGGAAGACAATCCATGGCTGACACCGTCACAACAGAAACAATGAGAAAGATGACACCGAATTTTCGGTTATGCACGTCTCTTTTGAATCTTTTCTGACGCGAATTAAATTTATCAAAGTTTATTCAAAGTCAAAGTTGCCGGTTAGGAAAATATCAACCGGATTTCTGCAATCGATAAAACATACAGAAATAGCTACTTACTTATAACAGCGGCTAAAAAGTATGTTACGAAAATTAACAAATCGCGCACAAAATGTTTCTCATCGCAGAAGGAACGTATCGGAGACAAAATGATTTTCAAATCGAATAGTTAAAAGAAAATATATACAAGGAAAAAACTGATAACATTCTATGCCTTCTAGCGGAAGAATTTTGCACAATGGGAAAGTTGAAAATAGTTGAAAAATATTTTTCATGGGAAAAGCTATGATAAGGAAAAGGAACTTAAGTCTCCCGGAGGCAGAGATAACAAGAAACCGGTTTTGACCTTTACCCTCCCTAGCAGGATTCATTATTTAAAGAGGATAATGCTCCACATCTCTGTTGTAGCAAACGGCTTACCGAAAAGAGAAATTTCTCAATAGGGTTTTTGGAAGCGGAGATACAGCTGCAATCAGAAATACACGAACACCAGCTAGCGGCAGAACTGTGAACTATAAAACTCCTCAAATACTAACCTAAAGTGTTTCACATACTGCAAATAGATCAGAAGCGGAAATAAACATTTACGCCCCCTGGTGGCCAAACTATTCTTTAGCGAAAATCAAAAATCACAATCAAAACATTTCCCATCAGGATCTGTATCGGCTGCAGGGGGAAAAAAATTTAATCGGAGCTTTAGAAGCAGAAATATCGGGGGAAACGCTATGCTTTACTTAAAACTATTGAAACTATATGAGAAATATTTCACACATGAAACGCTCTCCAACAAAGAAAGGATTTTTTTTTAAATCGGACTCTTAGAAGCAGAAGAAATATCGACAAAAAATAAGATACACGTCTATGCTCCCTGACGGTAAAACTATGCTATTTTAAGCAAGAGTTTATTCTCTAAAAGTTTTTTTGAGATCAGCTGTATCAGCCCACGAAATAATTTTTTCGATCGAGTTTTCAGAAGCTTAGATTTTGCTGCAAATGCATCAGAAGCAGAAATTAACGTTTACGCCCCCTGGTGGCCGAACCATTATTTACCAAAAATTAGAAATAATATCCAAAGCATTTCCGATGCAGGAAGAATTTTTTATATCGGACATTTAGAAGCAGAGATATCCGGAGAAACTCAATTTACCTTTACGCTCCCTTGCGGAAAATGTATGCATTACTTGAAAAGAGAAGTGTGTGTAAAATAATCTTTGTTATAAATGGTATCGAATGGACGAAAGATTTTTTTCAATCGGATATTTAGAAGCAAATATATGCAATGAAATGTATTTTGAATTCGACATAGTCTTCATTTACACCCTCTACGGCGAAGTTTTGCATCGAAAAAACTATGAATGCAAGGATCATCATTCGCACATTTCAAGCTTTCCAACGCATTTTTTTTAAAAATCGGAGTATTAGTTAGAGATATGGTGTCCACAGACGAACGGACGGACAAACCGATGACATAAGCACGATCTTTTTTACAAAAAGCGTGGTAAAAAAATCAGTCAACTGGGGGGAAAACATTCGAAATCTTGCACAAGGCCTTCATAAAGGGGACAGACTTTATATTCTTAAGAAACAAAGATGCAAACATGGCGTCAAAACTTAAAAAAAAACAACCCAGGATGAATTAGGCTTTTGAATCATTTTCATTACTTCTATCTCCCAAGCTTGTTTGAATTGATACATTGTTAAATGTCTCTAAAGAGATTCCGAGAGACAATTCCCATTTTAACCTTCGTTCATTTGCAGTTTATGAAACCCAAATTTTCTGGTGGCAGAACTCAAAGCCACATCCTTTTGCTCCGGAGCCGAATTATTTCCCAATTAAGCTACTCAGGCAAAGGCTTATCACCGCTACTTGCCGTCTTCACATGTGCGTCGCCCCTGTACTACGTTACAAGTTTTCCCTTGAAAACACTACCGTAATTTTTCGTCGTATAATCTACAGGATTATCTGTTTAAAAAAATTATAAATTTAGGCTCTGCGGTTAATACGCCGCTTTAAAAAATATGCGGCACTTCGATTTTAAAAAAAAAATCGTGTTTGAATTGTCAGGAGAGATCTGGAAAATTACCAAAAATGCGTTAATAGCGGGAAAACGTAGCGTAATACAAAGATCGCGAGAGGTTATCAAACAGTTAGAAAAAAAAATCTTTATTACTTACATGAAGGCGGTGGCGGTATCATTTGCTCTGGCGGACGATCGCGTGCTGTGAGAAGCTAAACGTCGCACACGTTCGTGGGAGCCGTACGTTTAACTGCGGAACTGGACACCACAAAACCCAGCTACGAAATGGACAGGTCTGACTTATGGAACTGCGGTAATACTGAAAGAACTTACGAGTTTTGTTGTTTTGGCACTTGAAAGTGAAAAAAAAAAAGCAGTTATTTATTAATTTCATTTGCGTACTAAGATCGATGTTTTCTGGTGTGTATGTGTGTTTCTTTTTTTTTTTTTTTACCGCAGGGTCATCCTGTGAGTCGCGGCTTTTTTGTAGGAAATGATGGTTTGGGATCAGCATCGCAGATGCGGATTGCACGACGATTTTTTTTTTTTTTTCTGTATTTCACAGTCTGCGGGATTACGTGCCGCCGGGGATTATGCTAATAAAAATACGGTAAATTGGTAATGGGTGGGGCAACTAGGCAAAGTGCAGCACAGATTAGAAGACAAGGGTGAAGCAATGAAGCAGGCGTTTGGCTGAACGAAATCCAGAGAAAATTTCAGTAATCTGTGAAGCTTAGAGGGTCAGCAAGATACAGGTATCCCAAAGATTGCCAGGGAAGGAAAGACAATAGAAGAGAGTAAGAGAAAGCGAGTAAAAGGAACGAAGATAGACGGAAGTAAGACAGAAAAATGAAGTTGAAGGAAGGCTAAGGAGAGAAGAGGATGAATCCTTAGCAAAGACAAAGCACCTACTAAGGTTTCATATGATAAAATCGGATGTACTTAAGATGATATAAGTGTTCGTCTTAAAAGCAAACAAGTGTCTAATTATTTGAGTGACCTAGTCACTGCTGTGAAACAAGTAACTTGTTCTGCCGTGAAGGGAAAATAGCCATGGATACGGAAAACGCATTAACATCGGCTTCTTAATAACTGCGGAACACAACGTTCCCCCTAAGTGTTTCGCTCGTGGCAGAGTTCGGCTTGCAACTGTCCGTAATTCTTCATTTTACCAGCATCGAAAAATTTGAATTTAGGCTGTAAGGGACGGTTCGATATTCAGTAATATTCAGAATATGTAATTAAGTTTTAGTGAAGAAATAACTTTTTACTACACTAACTTAAAAAATGAGTTATTTTTTGAGGGATATCGCTCCCCTCTCTTATTACTTTGGACTTCTAGGTAATCTCATGAACTTTCCTGTAGGAAAATACTGCTCGGAATTAACATCGCAAGTGCGGATTGTAGGACGATTTCTTTTTGTCTTTATCTTTTTTTTTTTTCCCTTAATATCATCGCCTGCAAGTTAAACCACGAAAAATATGGCATTTCTAAATCTGTTTACCTCTTATTGCTCTTCCTATAAAAGAAAGAAAGAAAGTTGTTGACCGCCTGCGGATTAACCCTCCCACTTTTGAAATTTCAACAAAAAAATTAATTCCGGGGTTTTTTTTTTTTTTTTTTTTTTGTCTTCGTTAGATTGGATTTGATCGTGCGTTATTTCTTCTGGATGTAGCGTGAAAGGCACGTGTTTCATAATTTTGGAGGAAGAGGGAGGGGGCTAATCCGGCATTAGCTCTCCGTCCTCCACATTTCAGGAAATAAACCATGACATTCTTTAGAGTTTCCATATTACTTTTTATACATCGTATTAGATAGCGATTATTTGGCGCTTTAGATAGCGTTTCATCATCATAAACCTTCGTTAGTTTCCTGTACTCAGACAGGAATTACAGTGAAACCGGTCTGAGCAAGGTTGCCCACGGATCCGTGAAAAAATGTCCATCTGGACAGGCGACCGCCAAGTAGAGTATTTCAGTTAGACGAAATACCACCCCTCCGTATTTGAGAATGAAATAAAAAGCATTTACCGTTTTTTAATACAGCCTGCGGCGAACTGTTTGCTTTTTCTTTCTTCCCTGCCATTTTGTTATTGAGAAATGGTATTCACTAAATTTCTCACTGATAGCCAGAAGTAAAACTGAGGAATTGGGTAAGGTGTTCGGAACACATGTAGGTTTTCTCAAATCGCACGCTCTTACTGCATGTTGCTCCGTAGAAAATGGAAGGAAAGAGGATGCTGAACGTAATAGCAGTACCACTGAGGTTGAACTTTGAATCCACTTCCACTCACTCCCTTCGTTCTCTTCCGTAAAGTCAATGATGCTCACGGTGGTCCTTAAATCCCCAACAAAAAAATAAGCGTCAGTGATGTGTTCTTTTGCCATCTGGAGGGGACAATGAATCCTGGTCAAAGAATTCGGCACTTCTTTGAGATAGCGGCGCAGTAGTCCAAGCGCTGGCATATGACCATTCGTCCGAGATGGGCGCCTGGGTTCGAATCCCGGTGAGGTATGCATGTTGCATTTATCTTACGGCACTGGCTCTCTCCGTTCCCTGGAATCTGTGGCCCTAAGTTAGGGGCGGGCGTGTTTGCTTACAAGCTATCGAGTTTGTCAAGGAGGTTGCCCCCCCCAATATGATGTTAGAAAATTAGGCTTGTTTGAATGAGGGGGATGAACTGCTTTATGGGTTTTACGCTCTCATTTGGGGCATTTAAGGATTTAACACCCATACTTCGGTTAAAAGAAAACCGTACCATCTTCAAAAAAATTTTAAGGGTTTTACAAGGACACCAATGACTATCCACTGTTTAAAACCTCATAAAGGGTGGTGACAGAGATAGAAGAAGGTGTTTGTTTTTAAACTCATAGCATTTTTATTATCTTTCCGGAACTTGGTAAACAGGATTTTTCTGTAAGTTCCGCGTATTGGCGACCGCGAAATGCAGGTATATACTCTTATGCGTTTCAAAAATGGCAGCGACCTGCAGGTCACCACCAAATAAGAGGTCTCTTATGCATTATTTTTATTGGTGATAACCTCCGTGCCAGAGAAAAATTCTCGCTTTAGAAAGTGACAACGCCGCCCCGGTGGAGCAGTGGTCTAAGGCGTTGGCCTCTGATCATTCGTCCGTAAGGGGTCCGGGTTCGAATCCCGGTCAGGCATGGATGTTGTGTTTGTCTTACGGCACTGGCTCTCTCCCTTCCCTGGAACCATTGACCCTAAATTAGGGACGGGTGACTGCTTATAGCCCATTGAGTTGCTCACGGTGGTCGTTAAACCTCCAATCAAAAAAAAAAAAAAGTGACAACAAAATGCGAGTTACCGCCAACAGAGGTAGCACTGTATTTTCAAATTTGCTTCAGTCCCTCCACGAAAGCTGTTATGGTTTTTGCCACCCCACTCCCACTTTCAAAGAAAAATTATTTTATATGGTTTGATAATTTTAGAAGAGATTTGGTCGCTCCTTATTTTTGTAAGATCTGTCATAAAATGCACTCTTTTCGAGATAACTCTTACAGGGAGTAAAGTTGACCCAGCAGCTCGTGTGTGTGTGTGTGTGTGTTATCAAGCACTGTATTCAATCCGTATATATGGAATGTATTCTGTGGATTAACAAGATTCTTGTTTGGTAGGAAATGTTTCTTATTACTGTTCTTTCTCGAATCGGCTCTCGAAACGAAGAATATATATATATATATATATTTTTTTTTTTGATTGGAGGTTTTAACGACCACCGTGAGCAACTCAATGGGCTATAAGCAGTCGCCCGTCCCTAATTTAGGGTCACTGGGTTTCAGGGAAGGGAGAGAGCCAGTGCCATAAGACAAACACAACATCCATGCCTCCCCGGGATTCGAACCCGGATCCCATTCGGACGAATGATCTGAGGCCATCGCTTAGACCACTGCACCACTGGGGCGGCAGAAGAATAAAATTTAAAATATCACGATTCAGTTATAGACGATTCATTTATCTTTGTGTAAATACATGTTTCACCAGATTTTATGATTTCCGGATTCACGTTCTGAGTAGAAATGATATTCAAAAATTCGTTTATCAGCCCATTTTTTTTAATGTGAAATATGAGAAAAACAAGTTATTAAAATCATGCAATGCATTGATTATGATACGCTTTCCAATATACCAGAAATCGCGCGCAGACAAACCCTCCTCCCTACCCTGACTATTGATTCGTTCAATATACCTCCGGAACAACATACTAAAGTTTTGTCGCAATAGAGGTATTTTTAGTCAAGTTATGAGGATAATGGCTGTGGAATAAATCTCGCTCTTGTGCCCTGAACTTTGATCCCATTTCGGTGATATTCAGCAGAACCGGTTCAGTATACCTCCGGAACAACATGATAAAATTTTATCGCAATCGTAGCATTTTGACGTAAGTTAGGACGCATAAGGGCAATGGAATGGATCCCGCTCCTATGTGCTGACTTTTGACCCCATGTCGCCCATTTTCAATGGGGTTCGTCCCCAGCTTGTCCTCTACCACATACAAAAATTTCATCGAAATCGAACCATTTTTACGCGAGTTATCACGCTGACAGACGGACAAAGCTGGAGCATATACGCTTCTTCAACCTACGGTTGGAAAGCGTAAAAAAGCACAACTTTATAAAAATGACATAAAAATTATGTGCTGTGATTTAGAAATTACCTGTAAGTCTAGACAAAACACTAAATGATACAGTTTATATGAAATGGAAAACAAGATATTCAAGTTCTTAGGCTAAAACACCACGGAAAATACATTTAAACAAAACAGAAATCATTACATGCTGAATTAGACGCTATCATGCAGCATCCCATTTAGTTGAATTACATTATTTTTTTTTCAAATTATCTGACTTTAGATATGCTGACGCAACTCGTAAAAACAGAGGAAAAGAATAAAAGCTGTTTCCTACCTATAACTGGAATTATTTAAACACACGACGGTGTTTACTTGTCAGAATGGTTGACTAAAACATTTATTCTCATACTGAATTCATGTAATGTTTTACTTGAATTGCGATTTAAAAAAAAAAACTGTAAATGCTTTTCTCTTATATGAATGTTTAACGTATTAAAGCATTCATGGAACTAAAGTTGAAAGAGGGTTCTGATTTTTATAGATCAGAAATCACGCTTCAGGGAACATACCATTTTTACCGAGATACTTATTTTAACATTTGTATAACATAGTTAAGTTTCTTCATCTTAAATCATTTTGTTTTGGCTGTTATTTAATGCAGTCTCGGCTTCCAAGGTTTAATGTGTACTTGTTGCTCGTGCGATGAGCCTTTTGAACTGGGGTTGCGCGCGCATATGTTTTTTTGTCCCTCACCACTAGAGAACAGAACTCAAGGGGTCCGGCATCCAGCGCCCACGTGTCAAAGGTTTGCTGCTCCTTCGTTGTCCACGTGATTGATGAACTGTAGTTCATCAATCACATGGACAACGGGGAGGTTCACACATTTTTTGAACGACTTTCAAAATGCGCTATGCAGCATATAAAGATAGAGGTATCGAGTATATTATAGTCATATGAAACGCAAATCAAACGAAATATCCACTTTGGCCCAGTTATGCGGCTGCCCCAATTATGTGGAGCTTTATCCCAAAGAGCTAATTTTTGATGTTTTTCAAGAACTGTCCCAAATAAATGGCTGCTCCTATTAACTGAGGGCCCAATTAACCGGAATCTACTGTATATTGTTAAGTGCTGGTAGACAGGCTATTGATGAAATACCTAAACAGTAAAATATCCTAATATATAATTTGCTAGAGCTCTTATCCTCCTCCGTGCCACTTTTTAAGTCTTCATAGCAACAACCGAGAAACGAATGTTTGTGACGTCACGCTGAGCTTTTCGTGTAGGTGACGTTATCGCCTACATGCTCACAGTCCACGCGTATATCATTTTGTTCTGCTGTCATAGCAACGAAGAACACAGCTGCTGGTGTGACGTCATCTAATCCAAATCATTCTCGCATGACGTCCGAGATGCGTTACGTCACACGGTCAAATCTTTAGAGATACGAAAACTTTACATCAGGAATTTTGGTTCACTACCTGAACCGGTGTTTAGCCATCTGTATGTGGCAACGTCAAGAGTACGACGATTCAACGACGTCAAGATAAAAATAGTTCACGGAAAAGAACAGGGGAAATTGATACAGGGTTCATAGTCAGTGTATACGAAAAATGTTGTGTACAAGGAAGCGTTGACGAAATAGGGACTAAAGGTTTTACAAAAAGCGTAACAAACAAACAGCCCGTCCTATCAAATTCCATAACCGACTGCCCGGGAAATTTTCCGAAAGCTGTGAGCCAACGTCGCCATCTATTGACGTGGAGCTCAAAAACTCAATATCATAAATTTTAACTCAAAAACTTCTGCATCATAAATTTTATTTTTCCCCGTCATTATTGACGGGCTTTCATCTAGTATATACATATATTGTTAATCTCAACGATTTTTAGCAAGATCGCGGGCTCACAGCTTTTGTGTCTAGTTTTGTTATTTCTTTAAAAATGAACAAGTTTATAGCGAGGAGGGAAAAAAAAAAACAGATTGAATTTGAAAGTCACTTTTTAGCGGCAAAAACATATTGTTATTGATACGCAGTGAGATTTCGCGCTGTATTCACTGAAATATTGTTTTCGTGCTTTTCTGCTTCAGGATTTGCACATTTTCAATGGCGAAGTTTGATTACCAGAATGTTCTTTCTAATGATGGTCAGAACCTTTAATTCATCGCAGCTTATGAGCTGTCTATGAAGCCATTTCCGGCTTCTTTATCGAACCGGGATAATACACTACTTCATAACATTTCGCGCGCGTGTGCCTTCTGTGAAACCTTATGATGGATAAGCTCTAAGTCGATAATCAGATTTCACAGATTTCCTCATAAAAATGCTCCCATTCTGCCGCTCACCTGAGAGAAAGAGAAAAGAGAGATCGTTGGCCGTCTCATGTCTGCCTGTTTGACAAAACGTGGGGAAACAGCCGATATTCATTGTCGAGGTCGTAGGGTATGGTATGCTACGTAGAGAATTGTTCTGCTGTGTTCCAGTGGGGATTCTTTTTCTTCGTCGGTCGCATGTGTAAGCCCTGAAAGCAGGGTTTCGCATGTTAGGCAGATGGCTGTACTGCCCTTGTTAATGTCACTCTCATGGGAGGTACAACACAAGTTGTAAAGGTCATTATCCTCATTGTGCAATTGAAAGCTTTGAAAAATATGAGCGAACAGAGATTGGGAGAAAGGGGGGGGGGATAAATAGATGGAAATATTTGCTCCCCTCAAGGGAACGTTGGCGTTCTCTCGTCCTGTATCCTGGGCGATTAAAGATTTTTTTTTCTTATTCATTTCCCTAAATACTCAATCATTCTCTCCTTGTCATCAGACGTGGATGAATCGCAGCGAGATAATGTTGGCCGAACACTGATGGAACGAAACAAAATCGTTTCTTTTTTTCCCACATAAAATTTCTAGTGAATAATTAAAGCACAAAAATTGAAGTTCGTTCAAAAAGAAGTGTCCATTCGTTTTGGTATCAGAAATCATGCAACTGTTTTCTTTTCATGTTAAGGGATTTCTGCAAGTGCCAAAAGTCATGGGATAGCAATATGCAAATTTTTAACCGGCGCTGCGTCGTAAAAAGGCTTCGACGCACGCCACGATTTTTATCAGTTGCGAGGTGGAATCTCGTGAGTCAGGTTGAACAACCGCCAGTAGGATTATGGCAAGACGACGTGAATTATCGAAGTTAGAACAAAGCATGGTAGACGGATGGCACGTGCGATTTTCAAACTTGTGCGAACATTCAACATTCCTCGATCCATGGTGTCACGTGTGTACCGAGAATACTTCTTGGAAGGTATTACCACCCACCGTGGACAGCGCAGTGGTCGACCACGGGTGCTGAAGGATCGTGACCAGCGGCGTCTGACTAGGATTGTCCATGCTAACAGACAAGCGACACTGGCTCAAATAACATCCACATTCAATGCAGGAGGTACTAGAGACGTATCCATCAGGTTAGTGCAGCGTAATTTAGCGTCTATAGGGTATCTTGGCAGAAGACCCACCAGAGTGCCTTTGTTAACACCACGACATTGGACACAGCGCCTCACCTGGGCTCGTGAACATGGTAATTGGACCCTGGAAGACTGGCAACATGTGATGTGGTCCGATGAGTCACGCTTCCAGTTGTTACGAGCTGATGGTAGGGTTGGGGTGTGACTCAGACACCGTGAGGCCATGGACCCAAGCTATCAACAAGGCCCTGTACAAGCTGGTAGTGGTTCAATACATGTGTGGTGTGTCTTTACTTGGCATGTTTTGGGTCTTCTCGTCCTTGTAAACACATCTGTAATAGCTTTGTCGCTCTGTTGGGTGACCATTTGCAGCCCTTCATGGACTTCATGTACCCCAGCAACGATGGGATTTTCCATGCGGACAACGCACCATGTAATCAGGCCCAAGTTGTCCAAAAGTGTTTCGAGGAGAATTCTGGACAGTTCCGACGGATGATGTGGCCACCACGTTAACCCGACATTGAACCCAATAGAGCAGTTATGAGACGTGGTGGAAAGGTTCGTTCGCACCCAAGATCCTGCACCTACAAATACCAGGGAACTGTGGGCAGCATGTCTCAACATCTCTGCAGAAGTCTTCCGGCCACTTGGGGAATCGATGCCACGTCAAGTTGCTGCACTTCGCCGGGCTACAGGAGGTTCTGCACGATACTAGGTACGTATCCCATGAATTTTGGCACTTCCGTGTATATTCCCATGTTAAAGATGAGTAGAGAGGTAGTTAACTAAAATAATGAAGTAACAAATTTAAATTAACAATAATTAGTTGTGTGTTTTTTATGGAGAATTATTAATAAAAAATCGACATTAATTTCGGTTTGGCTCGCTTTAAAACATGGAATGCTTAATTTGGTCTCGATGGAGATGCACTTCTATTTATAGAAACTGCAACACCAAGACAAAACGAGATAACGATATGCAAAGGCCGTTCCATACAAATTGAGTGTCTTTTTGTTTTGTTTTTTTAGTTGGCAACAGTGCGAAGGTGGGAAATAACCACGCAGACGACTAACTGAATTAAGGAAGTATCTATGGCAACAGTTATTAGCTGTGGCAGACGATTCTGATTTTGTTATTGCGCAGTTGTTTAAGGCTCGTCTGCATTTCACCATACAGCTATGGAGGTGAGTGGTTCAAAGTTAAGAAGCGAAATGCGTTGTGTGTCAAAATTTTGCTGTCGTTTGGGCAAAACTGCTCAGGAAACAGTTGATTTAATGAAAAAAGCTTACAAAGGTAAATGTTTGGGTAAGAAAATGATTTTTAGATGGCACCACGATTTCAGAAAAGGCCGTTTGCCTGCAGAACTCGCCCCTATGCCTGGTCGGCCTGAAAGTGTTGTTAAGGAGCGTATTGTAAACACTGTTTGGGCAATCCTGCAAGAAGATCGACGAATGACGTGTGGATACATACGCGGCGTCATCCGCATTCTAAGCGACCAATCACTGCTGCATCGTGTGCGTTCGAGTCAAATCTGACGAGAGCACAAATATTAGCCAGGGTTCAGGTGTGTCATGAGTGGAAACAAATGATTGCAAAGGATCCTAACTTTCTAAACACAGTAATAACTGCCGATGAAACATGGGTAATAATTGCAGTAATAACTGCCGATGAAACATGGGTAATAATTGCAGTAATAACTGCGGATGAAACATGGGTAATAATTGCAGTAATAACTGCCGATGAAACATGGGTAATAATTGCAGTAATAACTGCCGATGAAACATAGGGCATATATTTCGACACCCATACGAATCGCGCAACGTGTGTCTGGAAACACGCAGTCTCGCCTCTTCCGGAAAAAGTCAGCCAAACCAAATCAGCCAGAAAGGTGATCATGATAATTTTCTTTGATCATAAAGGTGTAGTCTACAAGCATGCCATTCCTCCACAAATTACTGTCAATGCTGAGTATTACATTTCAGTCTTGAAGCGTCTGCGACGACACATATCGATTAAGCGACCGGAACTGGTGGGCAAGTGGACCCCACACCATGATAACGCTCGCCCACATGTGGCTGCTTGTGTTGAACAGTTTCTACGAAATGCAGTATTGAAATCATGTCGCCGCCCCGGTGGCGCAGTGGTCTAAGCGATGGCCTCTGATCATTCGTCCGAACGGGGTCCGGGTTCGAATCTCGGGGAGGCATGGATGTTGTGTTTGTCTTACAGCACTGGCTCTCTCCTTCCCTGGAACCAGTGATCCTAAATTAGGGACGGGCGACTGCTTATAGCCCATTGAGTTGCTCATGGTGGTCGTTTAACCTTCAATCAAAAAAAAAAAAAAAATAAAGAAATCATGCCACAGCCTGCCTACAGTCCTGACCTCGCCCCGTGCGATTTCTGGTTGTTTCCAACAATGAAGGAGAAGTTAATTGACGCAACATTCAACACAGATGCTGACGTTATTCAAGCTGTACAGGGGTTGATAAAGCAGCTTCGACAAAATGTCTTCGCCACATGCTTTGAAATTGAACTGAACGATGGGACCGTTGCATATCATCAGAGGGAAGATATTTTGAGAAAGAATAACATATATTTTTTAATTTTGTGTGATTTTACTCTGTTTTTATGGAACGGCCGTTGTAAAACTGAAAGCATTTTTTTTTTTACCTCCTACGTGGATTATATCGTAAATTTATAAAAACGAAAAGATAAAAGTTTTCCATTAAAAAAAATGAAAACGTGCTTTATTATTTATTGTCGGTCACTCGAAGTCTAAAATAATAACTCCTACCTGTACCATACATGAAATGATATCATTTACTAATTGCTTGAGTAAGCAGTTGGTTCATTTCGTAACAGTAAAATTAAATTGCCGGGGGAAGTGGATGAGTTGTTAGAGAAATCTTTCAAAGGGTCATTAAGATCACAAGTTGTGGCGGGATTAATTTAGTTTAATCTTTCATGTGAAATAGATGCGTCGTAATTAGTGCCATAATGGATCTCAGCGGCGGCGATAAACCCCCCAAAGCATGGCCTGTGATAAAGTACATCTACCGCTCGTTATTAAAATGACCATTCTTTTACACTGCTTCTGCTGTACGCGAAATAAAAGCATTGCGTGAACACAGCTTGTAAAAAGAAAGTCTTTAAGTGCCATCATAGGTTTATTAGCGGGCCTGATTAATTATTTCAATATATTTGAGTGGCGATTACGGAGACGACTACGCATACATCTACCTGTCCGACTATGTTCTGTCTCTTTCCAGAATTCCAGAACATCTCTGGTTAAAGAATTTATCTTTTGCTTTCCTTTTTCTTTTATGTTCTTCTATTAAGACTCAGGCGAATTTATAAAAGATAATAACAAAAAATGAGACAGATTTGTTGCAGCAACAGTCTTATCTTTTCCTGTTGCCATAATTCCTTTAATAAGAGATAAAGGTGGAATACTTTATTAAACGATTGTAGGAAGTATAAGTGGTTCAGTTTAATGTCAGATATGCCGAGTTCGAGATAAACGTATATCGGATAAAACGTTTTATACATATTTCCCCGAAAAGAGACCGTAAAAAGATATGTCAGGTAGCATTTATATTTATGCTCAAAAAAAAACTTTGAATTAAAATATGTCGAATAATTTCCATATGTGTACAAAAGTATTTCATCATCTGTACAAACAGTGAATTTTTAATTTAACTCATTGCTTAACTAACTAATTTTCAGTTATTTCATCATTTATATGTCATCAGATGCAAAATTTAATGGAGATTTAAAAAATGTCTTAGTTTTTCCTGTAGCTATTTTTGTTTTTAAGATTCGCTACAAAAATCATGGCCAAGTCAATATTATTACGAAAAGGACCATTTATCCAATACTTAGGTTTACAGCAATAAATCGTTTTTGTAATTCCTAAGGAGTGAAATAACATTTAAATACAGAAAATACAATGAAGCAAAATTATAAAATATACGTAATATTTTGTTGCCCAGCCTTTAGCTTTAATCACAGCTTTGCATCTTGCTGGCATTCTGTGAGCAAGGTTTTGTAATAGATTGGGTTTAATAGTATGATTCCAAATTTGAATTACATCTTCAGTGAGTTGAATTTTGGTTGTTGGCTTCTATAATAATTTGGTAGTTCATACGACACTTTGAACCACAAATTTTCGATTGGGTTTAAGTCCGGTGACTGTGATGGCCAATCAGAATGCCGAACATTTTCTTCCTGAAACCACTTTTTCACTACTTTAACACGGTGACTGGGAGTATTGCCATCTTGAAAAATAAAATTACTGTCGTAAAGTCTTCTAGATGATGGTACCTTCTTGTTTTCTAATATCCAGATGAATTTCTGGGCATTTACCATACCATCGACAATATGGAAGTAACCAACGCCATATGCACACATGCATCTCCAAACCATGACTTTCACCGGATGATTAACAATTGGATGGATAACAATTTGGATGAAATTCTTCATGCTTGAATCTCTTTATATAGGCACTACTCTGAGTCCCATTAAGGCAAAATTTTGATTCATCACTGAAAAGAACATTTTCCCATTGCTTGGTTGTTCGTGAGACATGCTGTTTTGCCCACTGAAGTCTACACTGTCTTTAATTTGTAATTAACAATATTGATTACAGCCCATCTTTCAGCGATTTGCCTTGAAGAATATCCGTCTTTATGCAGAACAACTATTTTTTACTCTGTCCACTGTTTACAATTCCACAGCTTTAATCAATATTGAGAATGTACACAAAGTATACCGTAATAACAACAACAAGCGACAACAACAATCTAGTAGCTCTGCGTCAACCGTTATAATGGCCAGAGTAGGATTAGAATGACATTAGGAAGCAGCTAATCAGGTAAAAGAATGTCTATGATTGGCTGTAACAACTGATACGCAGCTAACGTGAATTTCAATCTGTTTCTCCAAACCCCATATTTTATGTCATATCTTAAGAACAAAAGTAGCTACAGAAAAAACTAAGGCATTTTTGAAATATCCATTAAAGTTCGCATCTACTGACATATAAACGATGAGATAATTATGAAAATTAGTTAATTAAAAAAAAGAGTTAAACTTAAAAATTTAAGGTTTTTGCAGGTGATGCAGTACTTTTGCACACCATTGTAGATTGCCCGATTGATGCAGAAAATCTAGAAGTACTCGATGCCTACATTTACCTTGGACAACTGATATCAAGCAAGTGCCACATCCAAGAAGTAATTCATGGGCATATAAAACTTGGTTGGATGCATTTAGAAGAAACAGTACAATTTCCCAGAGCAATTTATTATTACGTCTTAAAAGTGTTTAATAAAGGCATTTTTCCAGTTGTTGCATACGCAACAGAGACGTGGGCCCCAACTGAAAAAGACATTCAGTGGCTACAAAATACTAAAAGAAGCATAAGAGGTGCTTGCTTAATAACCAGGAAGGACCGGAAGAGTAACTACTCATATATGCGATAGTTGATGACTTCATGATCAAGGTAAATTCCCTGAAATGGCAATGGGCTGGACATATTGCTAGAAGATTGACCACTGTTGGAAAACTGATATGCTAGACTGGATTCCAAGAGACAGGAAAAGACCTTGAAGAAGACCACGAAGAAGACCATAAAATTCGAAAGCTTGTGGTAGTGACGTGGAGCAGTCTGGCCCAAGACTGAAAGTTGTTGAAAAAGCTTCAGGGCCCTTAATGTCTCAGTGGATTCATAACAGTTGATGATGATAAATTGTCCACCAAAGCATCAAACTTCGAATAAGAATACTCTGTTCAGAAAAATCAAGAGGTTAATAATTAAATATAAGAAAGCTTTCTTCCGTTCTCGAATCAGAAAAGCTTTTGCAGTCTCCTCCGACGTTCCTTCTAGATAGTGCGAATTAAAAAAACGTTATCGAATTGGCCACTGAGGCAGGATACGCCCCGAACCTGTTACATAGCTATATCGAGGAAACCAGAACCAGACATATTAATCTTTTCATGCCGCAGCTACGCTACCTGTGGTTAATTCCCTACAGGTCAAATGTTTCCTATCAGCTCTAGAACGCCCGTACGTACAAACGGCCTTAACCATCCGAAACGCCTGTCTAGAGTGTGTCAGATTTCCTACCCTTGCTTGCTCTTGAAATTTTTTCGGCCTATGAGGGACCAGCAGAAGCCTCCCTCAGTCAATATTGTTGTCATTAAACAAACAAGTTAACCAACAGACAGTTTCGGGCGTTATGGTATTTAGAGTGATACAAGGTTTTTGGGTAATGGTCGTAAAGGGTTAAGGGAAACACTGACAGAAGCAGGTATTTGTGCCATTCCTCTTCCTGGTATTTATGTCATTCCTCTTTCCAATGAAGCAGGAATTTATGCCATTCCTCTACAATATCCGGACGGCTCCAAGCGATACTACATTGCAATGATCAAACGTTTATTTCGAATTGGAGTCAACGGACATAAAAGGGACATAAACAACGGCAAAGTAGCCAAAGCCCTATCCAGAGAGGAGGTCAAGTTGAAGTCCGCTGCGCCGCCCTGGTGGTGCAGTGGTCTAAGCGATGGCCTCTGATCATTCGTCCAAAAGGAGTCCGGGTTCGAATCCCGATGAGGCATGGATGTTGTGTTTGTCTTACGGCACTGGCTGTCTCCCTTCCCTGGAACCAGTGACCCTACATTAGGGACGGGCGATTGCTTATAGCTCATTGAGTTGCTCACGGTGGTCGTTAAACCTTCAATAAAAAAAAAAAAAAAGAAGTCCGCTGATCCTATGTGGGGTGACGTAAAGAAATTAGCTTCCTACTCCACCCTAAAATCTACTTCAATTCATGGAATTTTGGAGATCATTACCAACAACGCGCCATGCAATGGTAGCGTCTCGCCGGAGTTGCCGCGAGTTTGGAACCAGTTCTTCAAATAGTGAATACCTTTTGTTTTCCTTCCGTGATCCCGCGTGTTAAACGAACATAACGCCTCGTGTCTTAGAATGCATAATTACATTTGCTTCTGTTCGTTTATTGTTAAGTAACCGCATTCAAACTGTTGAAGCGTTCTGTAATTCAGTTTGCCGTCTACCTTCCTTGAGAAAGCCATCTGGTTGATGTGCGAAAGCTCGGAAACTATAGTTTCTGTTCTAAACCAAGAAATTCGGATTACTAGTATAGTTATACTATTTTATGTCAAGGGGTTAATTGTAGTTCAAAAGAGAAAATACACCATGTAATGGTATATATAAGAAATTGCTAGGTTTAGTCAGTTTCTTTATTCGTGTAGGTAAAATTACACATAGCCAACCCGATGATACAGTGGTCTAAGCGCTCACTTCTGACCATTCGTACGAGATGTGTCCGGGGTCAAATCACGGTGAGGCTTGGATACTGTGTTTGTCATACGGCACTGGCTCTCTTCCTTCTCTGGAACCAATGACCCTAAATTAGGGACGGGCGGCTGCTTATAGCCCATCGAGTTGGTTACGGTGGTCATTAAGGTGGACTTCTATTGCTTTTGCTTCCTTGTACTTGTAATGGTATCAACCATATTTCTTCAGAGCGAAGAAAGATTCCCCATACATCAAATTCGGCCCACTGATAACAAACATCTTAACTTAGATTGTACAATCGGTGTTTTTT
The DNA here is from genome assembly GCA_039090855.1 of Macrothele yani. Classification (NCBI taxonomy): domain Eukaryota; kingdom Metazoa; phylum Arthropoda; class Arachnida; order Araneae; family Macrothelidae; genus Macrothele; species Macrothele yani. The sequence continues at coordinate 106,721,351 of CM076991.1, read as the reverse complement.
GCGAAAACTTTCCTGAACTATACGGGGTGGTTATAAATTAGTTGGACAAAAAGAAAACATATTGTGCGCAGCAGAGATGGAAAAGGGTCACGGGTCAACAATTTCTTGCTGGTCCAACGTTTTAGGTCAAGTTCTAATTGACCCGGTTTTATTCCCGCTTTATTTTTGAAAAGAGAAAAATGTATTACAAAGAAAAATGCGCGTTGTGGGATTCTGTATTCGTTATTGGTGCCTACGGAGTGAATAATGATTTGCCATGCAAAAATATTGTCTTATCTTTCTTAAAGCAACGAAGATTTCCACCGACCGACGTCAGACACACCGACACCATATTGTAAAAAGATACTTCCTTTGCGTTCTTTTACAGTGCGATTGTCCAGGGCAAGGTGCAGTCAAACGCCATTCGCCTGCTTCTCAGCTGATTCACTCTCTCCGTGCGAAGTTCACTGTATGACTAACGTTACTTTTCACATCGCATCTTTTACATTGAGCATTCAGAGGTTTTCGATTGATGTGCTAACATCGCGTTCCCATGACATGTCATGTCGAAATTCACTCCTTATTTGTTAATATGGATGGAATTAATGTTAAAAAGGTTGAGAAACGCGTCGACGCCAACAAATACGTGCTTGTTGAAAGCCACAAGAGGAAGAGTGGATGCTGGAAATTGTTTGGTCTCATTAAGGAACCGGTGAATAATTCTGTGTTGTTTGGTCTTGCTTGTTCAAAATGTGGAAAGTGTATAATTACAAAGAAAGATGTCGACGGTGTAATAAAAGATTATGGAACCAAAAATCTAACGGACCATATGAAAGTATGAGCACCTCCATCAAGGCGTGGAAAGAGTGAACAATCTAATTACATTCAAAGAAATACATTTGTGTAATCGTAAATAATGATGCCCATTTGTAATATACTCCATGGTCACGGTCATAGCAACGAAGATTTCCACCGACCGACGTCAGACACACCGAACTATATCGTAAAAAGATACTTCCTTTGCGTTCTTTTACAGTGCGATTGTCCAGGGCAAGGTACAGGCAAACGCCATTCGCCTGCTTCTCAGCTGATTCAGTCTCTCCGTGCGAAATTCACTGTATGACTAAGAGTTACTTTTCACATCGCATCTTTTACATTGAGCATTCAGAGGTTTTCGAATGATGTGCTAACATACCATTACTTCTGGGTTACGCAAAATAGTGGCAGAAAAAATGGCACTAAATTTAACAAGTAACCAAATTTTTCTATTAAAAAAGGATTTCAGTTATTAAATATCAAGCAGTTACTGAGATTAATAAATATATTGCGTTTATATGTATATAAACTGAGTTTCGAATTTATAGTTCAAAGCAGATTTGTCCGGGTCAGAACGGGATCGGATCGGATCGGATCGGGTCGGGTCTGGGTCCAGTTATAGGACGTCCGGATCCGAAATTTTTAACCCGTTTCCAACTCTGCCACCGGGGTGGCCTTACTATTTCAGTCGAAGTAAAGAACTTTTGTACTCCGAGGGGCGTATTTTCTAGGCTCGCCCTCCCCACCCAGGTAGGAAAAGCTTGCTACGTTCCTGTTGGAAGTATAGTAAGCAAAAATTAATAGACGTCCACCTTAAACCCTCAAAAATAAATAAATAAATAAACCTATGCATAACGCCGATACTATTGATCGCATATTGCATGATATTAACATTATTGTGGCAACCAATATTCCTTTACCTCATCATTTCGTGCACCTTGTATTGAATATTGTGTTACTTTGGGTACTTGAAGTGTTGTAGTGGTAATTGCGTGATGTTTATGTACTAGTTTGTGGATTTTTAACAAAAAAAGATATAGTTATCAAGAGTAAATTTTACATTTAGGGGATTTGCGCAATAGCAGTATGAAGTAGTACATTTCACCCTTTCTTAAACATAGTTCAAAATCTTCAAGGACAAAACGTCATAGCCGTCTATACACGATTTTATAACTTTAAAATAAAATGTTAAAACATTTGCTAGTTAAAACTATTTATTTATAATAAAAATATTTAAACATATGACCTTTTGCATCTACACTAGATCCATCCTTAGATGAAAGACAATTGAACAAAGTAGAGCATAGCATGTAAATATACATGGGATATTTAATGACGCAATAAATAAGGGTAGACGTAGATGCTCAAGTGAAACGTTTTGAGGCAAAAGATGCAATTTACATACACTGAATGTTATGTGGAAAAGTTGCTTTCTTCAAAGAAAGTTCACTTGGTTAGTTCCTGTAAATAAAAAAAAGTTCAAGAGCCAGCGATCCGCACAGAAAGTCATTGCGATTGACAACCCCGTCATCTCAAAAAAACATTCTCCCGGATTTCCTGGAACGTAGACGTACCGTGACCAGCGAGCGATACATTGAGACCTTCAAGAAGTTTAGAGAAGCCATAAGGAGGAAGAGACCGAACTAGAATCTGAAAATGACCCACATTCACCATGACAGTGCGAGACCATACACATCTTTGGCAACAAATCTGGCGATCAGCAAATTAGGCTGGTCGGAGGTCCACCATACAGCCCAGATCTGGAGCCCTCCGACTTTCACCTGTTGGGTCCAATAAAGGACAGTCTCCTGGGACAACAATCTGATGACACAGAGGAGGTGAAAGTGGCTGTGAAGAAGTGGGTAAAACAGTACACACCTGAATTTTTTCAAAGAGGATTCGAGAGTTGGGTCCAACGATGGCGCAGATACAAAGGTACTACTCAGCATGGAGACATGCTGAGTAGTACCTTTGTATAGAAAAAGAGTTACTCTACCAACATGTGCAATTTGAACGACCTCTGTCAGTTAATAAGAAAGTTATGCCCACTTTCGCATTACTTTCGGTACAACCCTCGTATTTACCTGCAATGAAGAAGAAATGGTTACTATAGAGGAAGAGTTATTCTACCAACATGTGCAATTTGAACGACCTCTGTCAGTTAATAAGAAAGTTATGCCCACTTTCGCATTACTTTCGGTACAACCCTCGTATTTACCTGCAATGAAGAAGAAGGGTTACTATAGAGGAAGAGTTACTCTACCAACATGTGCAATTTGAACGACCTCTGTCAGTTAATAAGAAAGTTATGCCCACTTTCGCATTACTTTCGGTACAACCCTCGTATTTACCTGCAATGAAGAAGAAGGGTTACTATAGAGGAAGAGTTACTCTACCAACATGTGCAATTTGAACGACCTCTGTCAGTTAATAAGAAAGTTATGCCCACTTTCGCATTACTTTCGGTACAACCCTCGTATTTACCTGCAATGAAGAAGAAGGGTTACTATAGAGGAAGAGTTACTCTACCAACATGTGCAATTTGAACGACCTCTGTCAGTTAATAAGAAAGTTATGCCCACTTTCGCATTACTTTCGATACAACCCTCGTATTTACCTGCAATGAAGAAGAAGGGTTACTATAGAGGAAGAGTTACTCTACCAACATGTGCAATTTGAACGACCTCTGTCAGTTAATAAGAAAGTTATGCCCACTTTCGCATTACTTTCGGTACAACCCTCGTATTTACCTGCAATGAAGAAGAAGGGTTACTATAGAGGAAGAGTTACTCTACCAACATGTGCAATTTGAACGACCTCGGTCAGTTAATAAGAAAGTTATGCCCACTTTCGCATTACTTTCGGTACAACCCTCGTATTTACCTGCAATGAAGAAGAAGGGTTACTATAGAGGAAGAGTTACTCTACCAACATGTGCAATTTGAACGACCTCTGTCAGTTAATAAGAAAGTTATGCCCACTTTCGCATTACTTTCGGTACAACCCTCGTATTTACCTGCAATGAAGAAGAAGGGTTACTATAGAGGAAGAGTTACTCTACCAACATGTGCAATTTGAACGACTTCTGTCAGTTAATAAGAAAGTTATGCCCACTTTCGCATTACTTTCGGTACAACCCTCGTATTTACCTGCAATGAAGAAGAAGGGTTACTATAGAGGAAGAGTTACTCTACCAACATGTGCAATTTGAACGACCTCTGTCAGTTAATAAGAAAGTTATGCCCACTTTCGCAATACTTTCGGTACAACCCTCGTATTTACCTGCAATGAAGAAGAAATGTTACTATAGAGGAAGAGTTATTCTACCAACATGTGCAATTTGAACGACCTCTGTCAGTTAATAAGAAAGTTATGCCCACTTTCGCATTACTTTCGGTACAACCCTCGTATTTACCTGCAATGAAGAAGAAGGGTTACTATAGAGGAAGAGTTACTCTACCAACATGTGCAATTTGAACGACCTCTGTCCGTTAATAAGAAAGTTATGCCCACTTTCGCATTACTTTCGGTACAACCCTCGTATTTACCTGCAATGAAGAAGAAGGGTTACTATAGAGGAAGAGTTACTCTACCAACATGTACAATTTGAACGACCTCTGTCAGTTAATAAGAAAGTTATGCCCACTTTCGCATTACTTTCGGTACAACCCTCGTATTTACCTGCAATGAAGAAGAAGGGTTACTATAGAGGAAGAGTTACTCTACCAACATGTGCAATTTGAACGACCTCTGTCAGTTAATAAGAAAGTTATGCCCACTTTCGCAATACTTTCGGTACAACCCTCGTATTTACCTGCAATGAAGAAGAAGGGTTACTATAGAGGAAGAGTTACTCTACCAACATGTGCAATTTCAAAAACCTCTATTTGTTAATAAAAATGTAATGCCCACTTTTGCATTACTTTTGGTACAACCCTCTTATCATGGTATAACACTAAACAGACAACTCCTCAAGGTTTTTTGCACGTCTTTTGTAAAAAAAAGATCGTGCTTAAGTTATAGGTTGGTCCGTCCGTCCGTTTGTAGACACCGTATCTCTGCAACTATTTAGTCCGATTTGAAAAATTCTTTTTTCATTGGGAAGCTTGAAATGTGCGAATGATGATCCTTTATCTCGTTTTTTTTTTTTACTGTGCTAAATGCAGATGATGTCGAATTCAAAATACATTTTATTCCATATATTTGTTTCTAAGCATCCGATTGAAAAAATTATTTCATCTTTCGATTCCATTTATGTCGAAGAGTATTTCAGGTATAGTTACTTTTTCAAATTACGCATAGGTTTTCCGCTAGGGGGCGTAAAAGTAAATTAGTAGGTAGTGAATTACCTTTCCCCGATATCTTTTCTTCCAAAATCTGACCATTTTTTTCTTCAGCGGATGCAGCTTCTGATGGAAGGTCTTTTGCATATAATTTCTAATTTTTGGTAAGTGTTAATTTTTGCTTCTGAGGTATTTGCCATAAAATCTGAGCTTCTAAAATCTCGATTGAAAAATTTCGTTCGTGAACCGACACTACTCACGCCGGCAAACCTTTTCGGAATATTTTCTTCTTAAAATATTGCAGGGTTTCTCCGGCAGGGGGCGTAGATGTATATCTTATTTTTGTCAATATCTTTACTTCTAGGAGTCTGATTTGAAAAATTTCTTCTTTGTTGGATAGGGTTTTCGATGCGAAATGTTTTCCATATAAATTCGAAATTTCCAAGTAATTCATAGACTTTTCGCTGGGGTGCGTAATGGTAAATTGCGTTTCCCCCGATATCTATGCTTCTAAAACTCCGATTTGAAAAATTCTTCTTGTATCGCATACAGCTCCTGATGGAAAATGTTTTTCACATCATTTCTAATATTTTGTAAAGAATGGTTTGGCCACCAGGGGGCATAAGTGTTAATTTCTGCTTCTGGTGTATTGCAGCAAAATCTGAGCTCCTGAAAACTCGACTAAATTTTTTTTTTCTTGGGCCGATGCCGCTCACATCAAAAAACCTTTTGAAAATACTTTCTTCCAAAAATAATGCATGGTTTCCCCGCTAGGGGGCGTAGATGCATATCTTATATTTGTCCATATCTCTGCTTCTAAGAGTCTGATTTGAAAAATCATTTCTTTGTTGGAGAGCGTTTCCGCTGCGAAATGTTTCTCATATAAATTCAAATTTTCTTAACTCATAAGTCTACAACCAGAGTACAACCAGAGGACGTAAGTTCACGATCCAGTTTACAGCAGTATCTGCCGGGTTAAAAACCCGACTGAAAAACTTCTTTCTTCGGTCAGGTACAATTGTTTTCCTAACCGGTTCCATTGATTTTGAATAGCTTTGATAAATTTAATTTGCGGCAGAACGGATTCAACAGATGTGCCCATTAAACCCAAAAATTCGGTGTCATCTTTCTTGTTCATTATGTCCCTAGAACGTTTTGGTCGCATTATGTAAATGCGTAAATAAACAATGAAAAATTAAATAGTGAAAGTTCTAATAGCTCAAATGATGTTCTCAAAAACAGCGTTACAACCCTTGAAATCCTCTTCGTTTTCGTGTTTGAAAGGAAATGAAAAATAAATTTCATTTAACCTGGAAAAAAGCAGGAGTAAGTTAGAAAACTTATGAGATACCCCTATAAAATCTCATTTACAAAATGCTCGCGTAACACGACGTTTCACACTGGAATTTGTTTTTTCTTCTCTTTACGCTTCATAGAGGTTCAAAAAACAAGCTCAAGTACGTTTAAACTCCGAAGTTTGTTTTCCTGCGAAAAGAAATAAAAGAAAGTGCTCATGCAAATGACTCATATCAATTTATTTCATCTTGCGCAGAATATCCCCGATGCGAAACATGCTTTCCACTTAATTTTATCAATCAGCTTCTTGCTGTTGAAAACGCGCCGATTTGTTCTTTCGGTAAATATTTCATTTCTTATCGAGAATGTTCTTCTTTCTATCTCATTCTTATGCAAAGCGAATCCTTCTTCAACGGCCGCATGAACAAGGTATTTCTTAAAACACACCATTCTGTGTCGTGAAAAATTGCGCTTGTAGATCTGAATTGCTTGCTCGCGCAGCATTTGTTAATTAAATGTTATCTGAAACAAAGAAATAAAAAAAAAAAAAAAAAAAAAAAAAAAAGATATATCAAATCGTGAAAGATGGGGAAAACAAATGCCTTGTGGGAACACAAACAATAATAGTTGCCGAAAGAGCCGTTGTCCATGCTAAACAGAGACAGTTAATTGTTAGTGAAACAGATTTTATTAAATTAGATTTGCATTTGGCATAATAATTACATCGCAAACGAAATTAGAGCTTGTTATCAGGACAATTAGATTGCGCTTGTTTCAGCTCGTAAACAAAAGACATAAAGAAAGGGAGAATGGGGTAGGGTGATAAGGTTACGTCATTAGCTCTGATTTGTTTCTCTGGACCTTTTGGAACACGCTGAACATGTTTCCTTTCTAATTAGCTAACTCAAGTACTGGATATTCACATGGCCAATAATTGATGAAATGCTGAAAATCCAAAGTAACAGATTTTTTATACGAGGAAATGACCCTCTTTCCTAAATAAGGAGGCCCGTTCAAAAAGTAACGAGACTGATTTTACATGGGGCGGAAGTGTGATGCATTAAATATACTTACATACTGTTGAAGTATTCTCTATCTGCATGAATACACCGGTTACACCTTTCTATCCACTTCCGGAAGGTACACTACATTGACAAAAGTCACCGGACACCTAGAAGAGAAACACAACATCGCACTTATTGACATACATTAGTACAGTGTCGGTCCACCTTTGGCCTTAATGTATGCACTGACCCTTCGAGACATGCTTTCGACAAGGTTTTGGAACACAGCGATAGGTATGCGCTTCCATTCAGTACATAATGCTGCCGCTAACTGTTGCTTAGTAGTAGGCCTTGGTTCCAAACTTCTTGTGTGGCACTCTAATTCATCCCATAGGAATTCTAAGGGATTACGATCACGGCTCTGTGTTGGCTAGTCCACCCAAGATAAGGAATTATCGTCAAACCACGCCGTAACAATACTTGCATCATGGCTCTGTGCATTATTCTGCTGGTACCAACAGTGCTCGGTTCCATAGTATTGCCACAGAGTTGGTAGGGCATAATTGTCCAGAATATCAAGGTAGATGTGCTGGTTAACAGGTTTGTCCACGATAACCAATGTGCCTGTACCATACCACGAAAAACACCCCCACACGAGTACACTGCCAGTTCCAAACTTGACCGTAGGAACAGTACACTGAGGTAAATAGCGTTTCTTTGTCTGCCGCCATACCCACACACGGCCATCAGACCGATGGATCGTGTATCTGGATTCATCAGTCCATAAGACCCGTTTCCATTTATCTACGGTTCACGATAAAGGTTCTTTACACCATGCTAAATGACGAGTAGCATTCCGAGTGGAGATGAAAGGCTTATTATAGCAGCCGCACGACCACGGTAACACATGGAAAGAAGTTCTCTGCGAATGGTACGTGTACATACCGAGGTTCCAGCATTGTTACTCATTTGTACACTGAGGCCTTGTGCAGTACTCCGTCGATTAGCTGTAACGGCTCTCCTGAGACTTCGACGTCCTCTATCATTGATTTTCTTTGGTCTGCCGTTACGTTTTTCTGCTTCAGGCACGCCACGTGTCTTCCACTTATTCAGTACATCCAAAACAGTTGACTTGGGTATGTTTAAACGCCTCTCGGTTTTTCTTACAGACAACCCACTAATATAACACCCAACAATCTTTCCTTTCTCAAAGTCAGTTCTCTTCCGCCGCGACATTTTCACTCAACCTCAAAGTGCGATATGATTGCGTTCAGCTGCAGGCTTGTTTTTATACCGTTTTCAGCTTGTACCTCGCATCTTAACAATGCAGCGGATCTGTTCATTTATTTTTGTCAGTATAGTGTATGTTCGAAGCCCTTCCTGGACATGTGCTTCAATATACCCATCGCATAATTGTTCCGTTCAGTATTCGATAAAAACTGACGCTCACGAAGTTGTTTTTTTACTTTAGGTAATAGGTGGACACCGTGTCGGTATGGTGAATACGGAGGATGCGCTATCATTTAAATAATGCACTTCAATCTTCAGCCCCCGTCGTCTGCTTCAGCCAACGCGCCGCTGGAATGCCGGGAGAAACGTTTCGTGATAGGTGGCGCTGCATCTGCATGCATCGGCGTTTTTGCTCCTTCGCTGCATGTTGTGCGGGAGGAGTGTTAAGGACGCGACATATGCGTCGAGGGGGGGTATTTTTGAAAGGAAGGGGTTAATTTCGTAATATGGCTGACCCTAAAAAGGGCCTTTATGTAATGTGAGTAGTTCAGGTGTTGTTAAATATTTTTAACGACGGAAAAGAAGTGTTTCCTCGTCATTGAGAACCTGTCTATCTAGTACGAATATTTAAGTGGAAAACATTACATACTAGGGAAGAACTGTTTGATGATAGCAATCATCACCTCAAAACAGTGTTCAGAGAAAAGACTACAATTTCGCTGGAATAAACATTCGAGAATGTGGTCTGCCAAGTGGTCTCTGTGAATTCCATTAGATAGTGTGCGTTTGAGGTGACGCCAATTGCCCTCAACACCTTGCGTATGCGCCCCAGTAGTCGGATCAACGAAATTGAGCGAGTGGTTTACTGACAGATGTTAGAAACCACAGGATGGAAGATTGCAATACGCAGTCCACTGATCCGTCATTATAGAACTTCCAGGTTGAACATTATTCTGGATGAGCGGCCGCATTGTGTGAGCAGAGCGGTTATTCTCCGGGCAGATCTCAACCCTGAATCGCGTCGAATCTCGTTCAAAGATGCCAAGGATCCAGGTGCTATCAACGAGACCATCACGATTATACTTCCGCTTCCCAACCTTCGCCTCATCCACTTCTATGATTACACCAGTGCCTCCAAGATGTCCTTCGGCTTGTTCGTAGGCTACGATAAACTCTTCGACCAGTTCTCTGCAAGACTGATAATAGTCACTAACTGTCGCATAGGATGTGGAAACCCCACCCTGGGAAGATTCCTCAATTGCATCATCGTAGGTCAATCCTTTGACGAAACAATATAAAAAAGTCATCACCTTATCAAGAGGAATACAAGCAGCTTCAAACCACGTCCCAAGTAAACGGGAACACTGCTCACTTTTCCCTGTAACGTGAGTCTTCCTACACCTGAATTGTCCTAAAAGATGACACATATCCACTCGCAAACTCATTGGATGACCCGCGGAACATCTTCGTTCTGTTGGAAGCAATCCTTTCCGCTCACACGATGCAATACATGTTTTTTCCTCCTTCCCAGTTTCGTCGAAGAAACGCCTCCAGTTCCACATGGCGACTGGCTGAAGCAGACGACATGGACCGAAGTCTAAAGTGTAGCCCAATTAAATGCCTAGATCTTGGATAACCTGCTGGGTAAGCAAAGCACGATGTACAGGGGCATTATCGTGATGCAAAATCTAAACAATTTGTGCATATTCTGGGAGTCTTTTGGGGAAACTTTTCTTTAGAGGATTTTTGAGAAGAGAATAATAGGCACCGGTAACAATTTTCCCATGTGGAGCAACATGGTCATACACAATTTCTTTTTATCAGGTGCGTGACCTTCCCTGCATTTTCTTGGACCTTTGCTTTCTTGAATAGGAAACTCTGTGGGTGTTTCCATTGGGTACTCTGTCGGTTTGTTTCTGGATCGAAAGGTTGAAAAAATTGTTTCATCACATGTGACGACTCGATCCAAAAAGTGTGGTTCACGTCGTAGCCTGCACTTCCATTAGCAACAAGTGATATCACGATTTGCCTTTTGTTCTTCCGTGAGCAAGTGGGGAATCCACTTCGCAGCGATTTTTCGGTACCCCAACCGGTTTCTCACAATGTCATAAACGGAACCAACGGTTATCTGCATCACATTAAAAACCTCCTAAATGGTAATTCGGCGGTCTTCTTGCAGGACTGCCTGGATGGTTTTTTTTTTTTTTTTTTTTTTTTTTTTGGTTTTTTTTACGTTTCTGTAGCAGTTTTATTCAAACCCTCGCGCAATACTGTAGCTGCTCTTTGCTCCAGTTTTAAATATATATTCTGTAAACCCAGTGTAAAACTTTACGCCGCCTACTACAAGAATGAACTAGCGGAGCGCTGTAACGACGCATCGGCACGTGACTAACCATTGCAGGTGTTCCGACACAGGCACCTGCATTTTTCTGCGTGGGTTTGTTTTTTGGCGTTTTTATAACGGCCGCTACACGCCACGGCATCTGAAGAAAGAGGCTTTGGATGTGGGCTTGGGGTATGTCGGTCCAGGCTGCTTCCACACGTTGCCACAGTTCATCAGGCGTAGCCGCGGGTGGCGCTTGCCGGGCCACTCGGTTGCCGATTAGCGACCAGACGTGTTCGATGGGCTGCATATCGGGAGAACAGGCAAGCCATGGCAGTAGTGACACCTGGTTGGCCGTGAAGAATTGTTGCATGATGCGTACCACGTGCGGGCGCGCATTGTCCTGTTGAAACGTGGCCGCTGGCGGGTCCTGCAGGTAAGGGAGGACTACAGGCTCCAAAACGACGGAGATGTAGCGGTGGCTGTTGAGTGTACCGGCGATGCGTACCAGAGGGATGCGGGTGTCATATCCAATTGAGCCCCAAACCATAACGCCAGGCGACGGACCGGTATGCCGATGCATAATGCAGGCGTCATACAGTCTCTACGTGGAAAACAGTAAAATGCACTGCATCTATATGCCAACAATAGTAATTATGCATATAGATGTATCATTGTGTTGGCGGTCACTCGTATTCACCTGACAAAGCGGGAAGTTTTTTCTGGCGCCGATGCTATCACCAGAAGAAAAAATGCATAAGAAACCTTCATTTGGCAGCCACGTGTGTGAGGCGGGCACCGGCAGCCCTTTTTTGAAACTCATAAAAGAATATACCCGTATTTTGCGTATGAAACATAACAGAAAAATTTTGTTTTGGTTGTTCTAGAAAGAAAGCGAAAATGCTGTGTGAGTTTAAAAATATGAAACACCGGTTTCTTTTCTTTCTCTAACACCCCATCTTCACGTGATTGAAAATGGGTATGGTTCCTTGGGGTCTGTTAAGTCTTTACAATTTTGTTGGCAGACGGTATGGTTTTCTTTTAAATTTGGTACGCATGTTCGGTCTTTAATTGCAAATGAGAGAGTGAAGCCCAAAGAGAAGTTCACCCCCTCATTTCAACGAACCCAGTCTTCTCACTGGCGATCGTATTGTTTAAGCAAGCTTGATAATTTGCTCTAGATGGCAAAAGAATACATCGCTGAAATGAAGGGGAAGGTGGAATGGCTTCAAAACCCAACCGCAGTAGTGCTGCTATTGCGTTCGGCATCTGCTTACCTTCCATTTCCTCCGGGGGGAACATGTGGTAGAAGCACCAAGTTTGCGACAACCTACGTATATTCCGAACTGTATGCACCATTCTTCAGTATGACTTCTGGCTCTTACTGAGAGACTCAGTGAATGACATTCTGAAATTACAAAATGGCAAGAAAGAAGAAGCACTTCACAGCAGGTTGCGTTATGTAAGTTTGTTTTTTTTTCTTTTAAGTGGGAAGGGCAGATGTTTTGGAAAACTAAACTAATCTATTTGGCGGTCACCCGCCTGGACAGTCATTTTTTCACAGAATCCTGGATGACCTTTGCTGGAAAGGTTTGTATCTCTCTCTCTCTCTCTCTCTCTCTCTCTCTCTCTCTCTCTCTCTCTCTCTCTCTCTCTCTTTCTCTCTCTCTCTCTCTCTCTCTTTCTCTCTCTCTCTCTTTCTTTCTCTCTCTCTCTCTCTTCTCTCTCTCTCTCTCTCTCTCTCTCTCTCTCTCTCTCTCTTTCTTTCTTTTTCTCTCTCTCTCTTTCTTTCTCTCTCTCTCTCTTTCTTTCTTTCTTTCTTTCTCTCTCTCTCTCTCTCTCTCTCTCTCTCTCTCTCTCTCTCTCTCTCTTTCTCTTTCTTTCTTTCTTTCTCTCCCTCCCTCCCTCCCTCCCTCCCTCCCCGAGAAATTCACATTCCCACTGACTTCTATGAATTTCGTTACCTTGCCGCCTCGGTGGCTCAATAGTCTAAGCGCTGAATTCTGATCATTCTCGTCCGAGATGGGTACGGGTTCGAGTTACGGTGAGGCATGGATTTTGTGTTTGCGTTACGACACTCGCTCGCTCTCTCTTTCTTAAATTGGTGGCCCTAAATTGAGGACAGTGGCCCTTAATTAAGGCTTATATCCTATCGAGTTGCTTACGGTGATTGTTAAATCCCCAGGAAAAGAAAATGTTAGTTATTTTAAAATTAAAATTATTTTTCCCGAGTAGAGATTTCGTAACCCGAACTTTCACGTCGACGTCTTTTCAAGTCATTTCTCTCATCGTAAATCATAAAGAACGGTCTTCCAATGTTTCACATTAACAAAACATCAGAAACAACACAGATTCAGGTTTCTTAGTACGGTTGTCCATCGTAGTGAAATCGTAATTACGTTGACTTTATAAAATCAAAGAACAAGTTTCTTTTTTTTTTTATTATTATTATTATTTGGATTGAAATAAAGATTCGGAGATTAAGATGGAAGTGGAGAGAATTACAAAATGTGTGGAAAAGGATTAGCGAAAAGAGGGATCGAGGAAGGGGAAGATGAAGTTGATTAGTCGGAGGAGGACAGCGGAGGCTGGAATGAAACCTCATCAGTTTTATGTTTCATCCGACTTTGCTCCCGGGATTCTTTTAATGATGGGGGCAATTGCTGATGTTCCGGCGAAAGAGCCAAAGACCCGTTTACGATTTCAGAATGGCCCACACTTCAACGTCGATGCTTCTTATAATTACTTTTCTCGGCATCTAGAAGGTAATGTGCGTGATTTAACGTTTAGAGGATTATCGTCATTTTTTTCCCTTCGTTTGATATTTTTCTTTTCCCCCACATCAGATCTATGAGCGAAGCATCTCTCTTTTCGCCGTTCATTAACCGTTAACTATGGGCGCGTAATTCTTTGGCAGAATCTAATGCAAACGTCAATGGCTTTTCCTTCAGTCATACTGAATATTACTGGGTTTTTTTTTTTTAATTATCTTTTTCTTTACGATCGCTTTACAGGCTTACTCTCTTTTGTATACATGAACTTAATATAACTCTTTTCCACCCACTAATTCAGTGCTTATAGCACCATATGGAGAATTAATAATAATTACTTGATGTTTTGAATTAATGGTTTCATTTAGTCTTATATTGCCGATTTATTTCCATTTTCACTCATTGCTTGTTGCGCGATTGTGTATTAAAAAAAAAAACCAGAAAATTATGCAAAATGTTAAAAAATCATTCTACCGACCATTCGGTAAAACTGGAAATGTAATATACACTGAGGAGCAATTGAATTAAAGACAGCTGGCTTTATGCAAATGTGGCGCTGTGGGCGGCCCTGTAAACGGAAACGACATGACGTATGTAGCGATCCGACAATATAAGGACTGATGCGACGGGAATCAGTAAGAGTCGGACGCAGTATGGGTAAGACGAAGGATCTAAGCGCATTTGATCGTGGGCAAATTGTCGGGGTCCGACGAATGGGTCACTCCATCTCGGAAGTCGTACAGGCACTGGGATTTTCACGAGCCACTGTGTCACGGGTGCACCGTGAGTACATCGAATCCGGTAAAACCATCCCTGCAAGGGCCATCTGCCGTGGGCAACAGCGTGTGGATGAACAGGGTCATCGTCGGCTAGCTCGCATTGTAACAGCGAATAGACGGGCCACAGTGCACGAAATCACTCGGCAATTTAACGCTGGTGCACAAAAACGTGTAAGCAGCCACACTATCCAGAACCATCCCCTCGCTATGGGGTACAGAAGCCATCGTCCCACGAGTGTACCGCTGCAGACCGCACATCACAGGGTGCAAAGATTTTTTTTTTTTTTTTTTTTTTTTATTGGAGGTTTAACGACCACCGTGAGCAACTCAATGGGCTATAAGCAGTCGCCCGTCCCTAATTTAGGGTCACTGGTTCCAGGGAAGGGAGAGAGCCAGTGCCGTAAGACAAACACAACATCCATGCCTCACCGGGATTCGAACCCGGACCCCGTTCGGACGAATGATCAGAGGCCATCGCTTAGACCACTGCGCCACCGGGGCGGCCAGGTGCAAAGATTAGCATGGGCGCGAAAACATCGCCACTGGACCCTAAACATGTGGGGAGATGTTGCCTGGACTGATGAGTCGAGATTCACGTTGGTACATGCGGATGGCAGGATACGAGTACGGCGCAAACCACATGAAGCGATGGATCCTTCTTGCCAGCAGGGTACTCTTCAAGCTGGTGGGGTGGCATTCTCGTCTGGGGACTATTTACGTGGACTGAAATGGGACCCCTGGTACGTGCGACATCGTCCCTCACAGGTCAACGTTACCGGAATATCCTGGACAACCATATGCTCCTGTTTGTGCGTCTGCAACATCCCACTGGGGACCTCATCCTGCTACAAGACAATGCACTGTGCCATCGCTCCCGAATTGTATCCGAATGGTTGGATGGACGAGTGTCCATCCAACCATTCGGATACACCGACGTGATCTCACTTGACCAACCATTCGGATACACCGACGTGATTTCTCTCTCAACCATTCGGATACACCGACGTGATCTCACTTCCTTGGCCAGTTAGGTCACCTGACCTCAATCCCATCGAGAACATCTGGAATGCCATCGAGAGAGATGCTCGAGGCTCTGACCCCTCTCCATCAAATCTTGGTGAACTGTGGGAGCTTGTTCATGGGTCGTGGATCCGTATGGCTTCCCAACGCTTCCGGTGTCTTGTCGAGTCCATGCCGAGACGAATCGCCGCCGTCATCAGGGCGAAAGGTGGTGCTACACGTTACTGGACAGGTATCTCTAATTCAATTTCTCTTCAGTGTATAGTTGTTATTATGTGGAATGGAAAAACAAATAAAATTCACGTTAAATGGAAACAATTGTTTCCAGAGCCGCCGTTAGGGATGTGCGGCAGGTGCGTTCGCACAGTGCACCCGCGCTCACACCCTAAGAAAAAAGAAAGAAAATGAGAGAAGGATAGATAGCGGGGTAGCGAATTTCTTATTCTCAGTGTTTCTAATTTTATTTTTTAAACTCCGTCTCGTTTAATTATTTTTTTTAATGTCGATTGCTGAATTTATATTTACCCAAATATCGGCAACAAACTACAATATTATGTCTGGCGAAACATTAGTATTGAAGTCATATCTTTCAACGTGCACCATGCACTGATAGTTATCGAAAAAGTTGTAATACGTGAGTTACTTCCATCTGATGTCAAAATTGCAGCCGGTGCTTTAAGATGCATGAATAAAATTCAGAATCCTTTCCCGAATGCTTTCGTCGCCTACAGGATATCACTTACTGTCCCAGTAGTGGTGGCAAGCGTCAGAGAAGCGTTTCGCGCTGGAAGCTGATTAAATCTTATTTAAGACCTGTCATGTCTCAAGAAAGATTGATATCTTTGGAAATTTTGTCAGTTGAACAGGATAAAGCAAGCAAAATAAGTTTTGATGATTTAATAGCTGACTTTGCTGAAATAAAAGCAAAAAAAAGTCCAATTCTTATAAGGTGAGTTCAATAATGTAAGTACTGTCCCATAATAGGTAGAGACGGCGCCATTGGGAGGGAAGGGCGTATGCTGGTATGCTTGTTTTATCAACAACATTTAAAAGACATTTAAAAAATATCAGTAGTGTTAAAAACATTTAAAATGCTGTCTTTCGTTATTGGTTAATTTTCAAACGTCTTGACGTCTCATTAAACTGAACAGATAGCTGTAACAAACTATGCTTTAAATCTGTTTTATATTTTATGTCTAGTGTAGGGAGGGGTCAAAGCAAGGGGCCCCGTGGCTGCTTACGGCGGCTCTGGTTGTTTCTGTTCTTTGTGTAAAGGAAAGACGTATACCTCAAAAATTAATGATGTATACCACAAAAATTAAACTTCCTTTTCAGTTCGAGTGTTCTTATGTAATTTAGTTGTTAAATATTTTCTGACTTAACGCCACGGAGTTCCTTGCGGTGAATTTGAGGTTGGCAGGCTTGACAGCAGGTCTACGTGATTAAAGATTCCTGAGACAAGAGCTGAGGGTGCAATCTCAGAAGCTTGATTTGAGAGAGCAGTATTGTAGATTCAATGTTGAGAGAGCGATTCACGAATGATTTATGTGCAGCATGCATTTAAATTTGAGCGCGCTGTACCTAATGTAGAAAATAGACCATGGGGTTGGTAACCTGCGTCCTTCTAGGCCATTTGAGTGAATCCAAAATTTTGTAGAACAAAGTCCTTTTATTCTTATTAATACCTCGTATGTTTTTGTTTGTCTTTTGTTATTTTAATTTTAATTTTTATTTATGTGCAGCATTCATTGAGATTTGAGCGCGCTGTATGTAATGTATAAAATAGACCCGGTGGTGTTCCGGTGTTCGTATGTAAATTTAGTTACTGCCGCCCCGGTGGCACAGTAGTCTAAGCGATGGCTTTTGATCATTCGTCCGAGTTGTGTCCGGGTTCGAATCCCGGTGAGGCATGGGTGTTTTGTTTGCCTTACGGCGCTGGCTCTCTCCCTTCCCTGAAACCAATGGCCCTAAATTAGGAACGGACGACTGCTTGTTGCTCACGGTGTTCGTTAAATCTCCAATAAAAAAAAAAGTAGTTGTTAAATATTTTCTGACTTAACGTCACGAAGTTCGTTGCGATGAATTTGAGGTTGGCAGTCCCGACCGCAAGTTTACGTGATTAAAGACTCCTGAAATGAAAGTTCAATGTGCAATCTTGAAGGCGAGATTTCAGGGAGCAGTATTGTATATTCAATATTGAGAGAGCGATTCACGAATGATTTATGTGCGTAGATTTGAGTGCGCTGTATGTAATGTAGAAAATAGACCAGGGATCGGGGAACTTGCAGTCTTCTACGTCATCAGCGCTGTCTTTTGAGTGAATCCACAATTTTGTAGAACAAATCGTTTTATTTTTATTAATACCTCGTATGTTTTTGTTCGTCTTTTATTATTTTTATTTTCATTTTAAAATGACCGTATTTAAAATGCCAAAGACTAAACGAAGATTCAACGAAATAATGCTCCCTTACTAACGGCTACAATTAAAACAGTATTAAGTTATAAGAGCTATTTCGACACCTGCTGCGTTCATGATTTCGTTCTATGACGGCTCCTGAAGAACTACAGATAAAATTGAGTGAGTTTTCAGAAGATGACATTTTGAAGTCCTTATTTGACGCTAAGAACGATTCAGTAGAAATATGGTAAAATGCAATAGAATACCTACGCTTTCGGCAACATGCACGAAAAATGCTTTCTTGCTTTTCAACCACTTATTGTTGCGAATCTACTTTCCCTTACCTAACCCAAATCAAGACACCCTTTAGGTCACAAAGGACGGATACTCATCTAGAGGATCAGCTAAAAGTGCGGACCTAAAGTCTGTGTAAATTACAAGAACTTTATGCTAAATATGATAAGAAACATTACGAAAATGCATTTTGATGCCATCTTTGCCGACAGTAGCAAAGTATGCGTCGTAGCGAAATGTTACTTCCAATTTCCCGGAGGGGAAGGGGGGAGAGTTACCTGATGTTGAAGAGAACTTGAGTATCATGCAGGGTGTGATCTGTAGATATCAAAACTTACCAGTCCCCCAGTGGCGCCCATATGTGTACTTTTAGGGGGGAAGGGAGGGGGCTCGGAAAAATCCTTACCTCCTTCAAGGCTGTCAATCATTTTAGTAAATGTACAAGATACTAAAATACAACAAAAATAATTGATACAATCAATCATTAATATCTTATTATTTTTAAAAATGCTTAAAAAAAAAGGTTTCATCTATTTTAGTGTTTTAAATTTATCAAACATTTGGCTGTACCAACGGCTAGAATGGGGGGTCCAGCACCTCCCCCCCCGCTTATGGGTGCCCCCTCACTAACACACTTCCAATCCAGCTTTTCTTTTTATTTAAAGGTCAGATGTTAGCTTCCGCAGCTATACTTTCGTAGCTACATTGCGTTTCATCAGTGTCAGGATCGTTGCTTACGTACGTGTAGATCTGAATATATCATTATTTTTTTTATTTATTTTTTTTAAACTAAAGAGTCGAAACACTTACTATTTCCGCTGCCATAGTTTAGTAAATATTTACTTTTATGACTCAAACATATTCTTTTCATTGGTTTTACGACAAAATCATTCATTAATCCACCTACGTACAGGGGCTGGACAGAATAATGTGAACACCTAGGAAAAGAAGACTACACACGTACCTAATAGTGCACCTTTGGCATTCGAAACCGCCTGAATCCTCCTTGCAATGAACGCGCACAAATCCTGGATGGCGGTTAGTGGGATGTTACACCATTCTTCACGCAGAAACTGCGCGAGGGCCGCCCCGGTGGCGCAGTGGTCTAAGCGATGGCCTCTGATCATTCGTCCGAAAGGGGTCCGGGTTCGAATCCCGGTGAGGCATGGATGTTGTGTTTGTCTTACGACACTGGCTCTCTCCCTTCCCTGGAACCAGTGACCCTAAATTAGGGACGGGCGACTGCTTATAGCCCATTGAGTTGCTCACGGTGGTCGTTAAACCTCCAATCAAAAAAAAACTGCGCGAGGTCCTTGAGAGATGCAGGAGGAGGATAATAGAATCTTTCTCTGTTTTCCAACACATTCCGCAGTGGCTCGATGATGTTTAAATCTGGTGATTAGGGAGGCCAAGGAAAATGTGAAAATTCCTCCTCGTGTTCCTCAAATTACGATTGGACATTCCGAGCTCTGTGAATTGGGGCGTTGTCATCTTGATAGATGACATCCCTTGCAGGAAACAATGCCTGAGCTATTACATGGATTTGGTCGGCCAGTATTGTTTCACACGCCCTGCCAGTCATCAGTTCTTTCAACATGATCAGGATCTGCTGAAAACCACGGTATGACAGCCCAGAGCACGACAGAACCACCACCATACTGCGCTGTTGGAAGCAGACAATTTGCGTTGTACGCTTCTGACGGTGTTTTCCACAGGTAAACACTTCCTGCTTTGAAGAATAGTGTAAATGCGGATTCATCCGAACACGTTACACGCTTCCATGCATCGGGAGTCCATGTTGTATTTTCCTGGCATGATTGCCGTCTCCGTTGTGCATTCACCCGGGTCACCAGAGGTTTTTGCAATAGCAGCTCTGCCATGAATATAAATTTTGTTTATGTAGTTCCCTGCGCTGTGTTTTCGTTGATACTGGGGTCTGGAGATGCAGATTGAGGTCCGCATTAATTTTCGGCGCTGCGGTTTTCTTATTACTGACTAGCTTTACTACCCGACTTTACCAGGGATTTAGGCTTATTAATACTCCCATAAATGTCACTGAAAAAATTGGGGAAAAAAATTGATGCTTGCAAGAAAGAAAAAAACTGATTTCACAAATTCGGTCATTACAAATTATTTATTCATGCACTGAGGAAAACGTTTTGTTAATTCAACAAAAATTTTGTCGAATAAACAAAACATTTTGTCGATATATACAGTCAACAAACATTTTTGTTGAACTTGCACAGTTACTTTGTTGAATTTGCAAAATTATTTTGTTGAAAATTATTGTTGGTTTAACAAAATTTATTGTTATCACGACAATACGGTTTTGTTCATTTAACAAAATGATTAGGTAGATTTTTGGGAATTTGTTTGATCCAACAAAACGTATTGTTATCGTGACAAAATGTTTTGTTGCTGCAACAAAACATATTGTGTCACGATAACAATATGTTTCGTTGGATCGAAGAAATTCCCAAAAATCGACAAAACATTTTGTTAAATGAAGAAAACGTTTTGTCGTGATAACAATAAATTTTGTTAAACCAACAATAATTTTCAGCAAAATAATTTTGCAAATTCAACATTTTTTGTTGACTGTATATCGACAATTTTTTTTATTTTGTTGAATTAACAAAACGTTTTTCTCAGTGTGGTGTGATTATTTCAGCACTTGGCCGTACACAACACTTTTGGTTTCTCCTTCATCGGCGACAATATATAATTTTGTTGGAGCCTTTGCTCTTGACATTCCAACATACAGCTGTAGAATCAAACGGACCAAAAGCGTTACGAATTATTTAACACGCGTTCTATAGACACAGCACTGGAACACTGACTGAACAAAATTCGTTAACAATTTGTTATCGACGATCAAATGAATCACGTGATTTCCGTTTCAGACGTCTTTGAGGGGCGAATGTCTGGGATTAAAAAGTTAAAAACGTATCTTTGCGAGTATTTTATGAAACTGGCGGAAATTTTAATGAGCACCATGAATCGTTAATAGGAACATGACTTCCGAATTTCGCCCGAATCGGTAAAAAACTTTAAATTAGCCGTCAAAAGTTTATTAACCGTTTCTGCGTATATATTTCTGTTTGTCGATGAATTAAAAATTCCATGCCTATTTAAAAAAAGTTTTGACAGGATTCCGGTGAAATTTTGAGGGACTCCTGTTATTACCAATTCATGGTGTTGATAAAAATTTCAGCCCGTTTCGTTAAGATTCCGCGAAGCTCGTATTTACATTTTGTTATGCATAGTTAGTTCTCAAAGAATACAATCATCTGTTGATGTGTCGCGGCGATGAATGCAGTCACGTGCTTTCAGATTTGGAACAGATAACGATGACGTAGCAAACGACGCTGACTTTATTGATTAGCTTATTAATTAATTCATAACTCGCGAACGGAACAACTTAAAGATCTAAAAATAGTTGCGTTGACCTAGAAATTCTAGTGTTTAATAAGCTATGCAAATTTAACGATGCCACAGTTCGGCGTTCGAGAGTTTTTGCTGCTTCAGACAAACAGACGTTTTGCGTTTTTTTATATAGGAAAACAATCCTCTTTAATACTCTCTGTATCGGTCAGGGTCGTTTTCCGGCGTCTCTCGTGTTTCGGAGGCAAGGTTTTGCTGCTAGCATGGTATACTGTCATGACGCTAGGCACAGTAGCTCTCGATACCCCTACTACCCTGGCGACTGTTGTCATGGAGGCACCAACTAACCGGCCACAAACAATTAGCCCTCTTTCGAAGTCTGTTAAGTCTCTGACTCTGAAAGAAATTTCGCAACAAGACACTTTAAATGCACTTAAACAGGACCTCAAGGTTCTAAACAAGGCTGTTGCAACCAAAAAATGGTGGATACCTTTGCGTATTGCGACGTACGCAGCTGCAATAAATGTTATGTCTCAGAGCGTGGTGTTCACATTATTCTGTCCAAATCAATCTAAGTACTGCTCATGGTGAGGAATTGGTAAATCTTTTTGTTTGTCGTGACTTAATTCCACTTTGTACCGGACTGTGGTTCGGTGTGGCCGTGATTGACGTCAGTATCGATGCAATGCATTGTACGTAAATAAATGTGTGCTCTGCCATGACTTGTTTCATTTCACACCCACACAGATCTTGGCATGATAAAGATGTGTAGAATAAATTATCCACAAAAGGTAACAGCGTACACCCTGTTTTATTTTTTTATTTCCTAATTCTCTTTCTGCCCCCCTTCCCCCACCCCAATTATGTTCCATATTATTTGCACGTTTTCTGATATTTGTTATAAATCGTAAGTGGAAAAGAAAGCATCTTTCTCCACATCGCACTGAAATTAAAAGCTCGAGACAGAAGTTTATAAAACCAACGGAGTGCGGTTTGCATTAAATATACATGTACGGATTTTTCTGTTTCGATTGAACCTTGTTCTTTATGGCTCTGTCATAATCTGTATTGCTGAACATCAAAGCTTTTTGTATTTTCCAAGCTTATATTTGTTTCACCGGCATCGGCGTAACTTTAGATTTTCCAGAATTATTTAATCATTTCGACTTTTTATTTATACTTTTCAAGCTTGTTAAACGTACGTTTACTTCTGTTCCCTCCTTCTGTCGTGCAGTTTCTTTTTAATAGTTCAAAGGCAGTTCAATTTACCGAGGACGTGCGAAGTTTTTAAATGAAAAGAATATATATTGGAAAGCTTCAATCTCAAAGGAATTGTAAAGTCATTTTGTAGCAGAAGCTCTTCCTCTGTAAATGATGCTTAGAACGACTAAGAGCGGGTCTATGCATGCATATGCATATCATAAAGGTAAATTTAGCTGCACATTTTTGCGAAAAAACAACAGTACCTGAATTGTTGAAAATAAAATTAGTGTGCAGTTGAAACATAACAAGAACCAAGCGAGTTCTTCTCCCATGAGATGGAGCCTTTGTAATGTACTTATTAAAGCGTTATTGTTTTGTTCCTCGAGTTAGAATCTCTGTAAAAATAAACTTAATCTGTAGCCGCAACAAGATAAGAAACGAGTAAAAATTTCCTCTACGTCTCTCGCTGTTGTAATGGGAAATATTATTTGCGCTCAATCGTTGTAATAAAAGAAACCTTACATTGCAGCATAATTGGAATATAGTAAAACGAAACTGTTACTGCAGCGCAGTTAAAGCGATAATGTCACTGCTGCGTTTAGACAGGGTTTTAATTTTATTCCACATTAGGCAGGTGTCTATGTTTAACACTGGGTTTTTCGTGGATTTTTGTGGACATCGTGAATGCCTGAGTATTTGTTTAGCGCAGTCCAAACTATCATGTTTGACAAGAGCATTTTTTCTACTTTCCTTACCTGAAAAAAAAAAAAGAACTGTCTGATGAATTGTTGAAAATAAGTGTCAAGTTGTGATATAAAAATATGTTTCATATTTCCAACTTTCCCACCAGAAGCGAAATCTCTGAATGCGTTACAGTAACAAAGATAACAGCTAATCCTGTGACGTAATGGGCAAATATTCTGATACACACACACAATCAAAAAGATTTTTAGAAAAAGAAAATCAACGACAAACAAAATGCATCTACGCCTCCAAGCGGAAGAACTGCTCAAATGTAAAATGCTCAAGCGATGTTCTTCATAGTGAATGATGAAACTTAAAGAGAAAGTTTAAGACAAATGAAATGCATCTACGCCTCCAAACGGAGAAACGGCTAAACATTTAAAATGCTTAAGCAGTGTTCCCCATAGTGAATGATAAAACTGACAGAGAAAATCTGACCAATGAAATGCATCTACGCCTCCAAATGGAGAAACGGCTAAATATTTAAAATGCTTAAGCAGTGTTCCCCATAGTGAATGATAAAACTGACAGAGAAAATCTGACCAATGAAATGCATCTACGCCTCCAAACGGAAGAACTGCTCAATGATTAAAATGCGCAATGTACGAATTGTTCTCCCTAGTGAAAGAAAAATTTACAGAGAACATTAAAGACAGATGAAATGCATCTACGTCTTCAAGCGGAAGAACTGCTAAATATTTAAAATGCTCAAGCAGTGCTCTTCATAGTGAATGATGAAACTTACAGAGGAAATTAATGAAAAATTAAATGCGTCTAAGCCTCCAAGCGGGAGAACTTCTCAATATTTAAAATGCACAACATATGAAGTGTTGTTCTTCATAGCGAATGATAAGAGTTAGAGAAAATCAACGACAAATAAAATGCATTTGCTCCTTCAAGCGAAAAACTAGGCATTGCTTATAACGCGTGTTCTTCATAGCGAACGACAAAAGTTACAAACTAATTTTTTTCCAACGAGTTTTCAATCATTAAAAAATTTGCAAGTAGAGATCGTTACTTACACCCACTAGAGGCAGAAATTTGCGTTATGAAAAACAAGATCGAATGCAAAACGTTTTTCACAGCGGAAGATATCCAAAGCATAAGGACTCTTTTTAAACCGAACCTTTGGAAGCGGAGATGCGAAGGAAAAGCATATAAAGCTTTGCTCCCCTAGCGAAAAAACTGTGCTTTAATGGATAAGAAAACAGCAGCAAGATGTTCTCCATAATGAATGGTATCTGACAAATAAAACATGTTTTTCAGTCGTTTTTTTTTAAACGATGGTATGGAATCAAACATATTCTGTATTTAACAAGAGCTTCAGGCCCTTCCCAGACCGAAAGGTAAGTATCATCGGTCTCACAGTTCAGCAAAAGGAATTTTTCAAATTGAGCGAATTATCAACAGCCATTGTCAGTCTGCTGCTGGATGAAATTCTCATCTCCCGCGTCGACTTCTTCTGGCTCTTTTCCGGTATCTTGGTATCCGATCTAGTATTTCAGTTGTCCAACAATAGTCAGTTCTTCTAGCGTGCACTGTATTATCAAAAGCATTCGGACATCAACATATTTTGGGACAATATATTGTGGTGTCCTATTATTGTTATCTCGATTAGTAGTTATTCGGTCCACTTTTTGCTTTTATGACAGCAGCAACACATCGAGGCATACTGTCAACCAATTTCCGGTAAGTCTCGACAGGAATGGCTTGCCGTTCGACATGCAAAGCTGTTGCCCAAGTTGAGAGCAAAGATGGTCGGTTTTGGTAGATTTTGTCTCCGTCCCTCCAGTTCACCCCAGGGGTGTTCTAGGGGATTAATATCAGGTCTCTGAGCAGGCCAGTCTTACAATTCCACCTTATTTTCTAGAAACAGTCCTTCACACGCTGAACAGTGTGGCAGGGACCTTGATCGTATTGGAAGAGACAACAGACGTTTCCATAATACAACTGCATTGTTTTTAGGGCAGAATTATCCAGAACGTCGAAGTACACTTCAGAGGTCATGGTTTGTGGTATAATAACCAACGGGCTGAGTCTCATCAATGAGAAACAACTCCATACCATGATTGAGCCTCCGCCAAACTTAACAGTTGGAAGAGCATAGTCCGACGAAAAGTGTTCGTCGGACTGTCGCCAAATCTAAAAAGGCTCATCAGACTGGAAGAGTGAAAAGCATCGATCCGTCACTCCAAAGAACAGCTTTATAGTTGCCTATAGTCCAGAAACGAAAGGAGACACAGCCGCCCCGGTGGCGCAGTGGTCTAAGCGATGGCCTCTGATCATTCGTCCGAACGGGGTCCGGTTTCGAATCCCGGTGAGGCATGGATGTTGTGTTTGTCTTACGGCACTGGTTCTCTCCCTTCCCTGGAACCAGTGACCCTAAATTAGGGACGGGCGACTGCTTATAGCCCATTGAGTTGCTCAAGGTGGTCGTTAAACCTCCAATCCAAATCCAAAAAAGGAGACACAAGACTCCAAACGGCGATTCGCATTCACGTTCGTGATGTGTGGCTTGCGTGCCGTAGTTCTACCATAATAACCCACATTGTGCACTCTCTGTGGATACTTATGGTACTAGCCGAGCCATCACAAACATTTCCTACTTCAGCAGAGATGGAAACGGCAAAGGAAGAACGGGATTTCTTAATGTTTCTCATCATGGCTCACGTTCCCTCAGTTTGTGTTGCCTTCTTGAACGTTTTTGTAATGTCCCTGGAGCTTCAAACTGCAGCCCCCAAATCAGAACATGTCAAGTAACACGTCAGCAAAAAACATTTTCAATACATGCAGTACTTTTTGAAGTTCTTCAGCAGGGAAAGTTACTTCCTTACTTTCCTTCGTAAATTGAGATTTGTGTAGCATATATTTGCGGTGCAAGTTTTAAAGCTACGGAAAAGAAGTGGACATTTCTGTTTGTTTTAAATAACAATTTTTACAGCTTACTTTTGACTGCTATAATCAAAGCGATCTTACATAGTTTTGAATTCGATCTTTCAGTTGTACGCTGGCAGGTTCCAAATAACCATAAACCGTTCCAGCCTCACCCTTAGTCATCAACATCTTGAAAGTGTTTCCAACCTCAAATGTGAAAATGGAAAGGGCATTTTTGGCAAGGAACCGTGTCAAAACGGATTTTAGATGATCTCCGAATTCTTTTGCAGAGCCGAGAACTCAGTCTTTAACATACAGCCAGCATGAAATTTGTTTTTAAGCAAGAAACATAGGCATCCTCAGTCTGCAATCCACAGTCAGCATGTGATTTTCTTTTAAGGAAGAAATATAAGCGTCCAAATGTAAATCGATATGGAACTAAACTTCCATTTGAATCAGAGTGAGAGAATGAATTTCACCTTTCACCAGTGCCGTCTGTCCAGCATTTTGTTTCTCCTTTCAAAGCTAAGGGGGAAACAACACTTTCTGATAAGGGCGTTCATTCGTTCCGGCCGCATTCGGCCCACTTGTTAGACAGCAAATACAGTATATTCGTTCGAGTTGATTTCAGCTCATTTTGTTAACTGAGAGTTAATTCGTTCCAGACAGTTAACGAGTTAAGATGACGAATAAAACCGGGTCACCTTGAGGTAATAATACTTGTTAGCACTGAAATTTCTAAAAAAATTGCTACGCAAAATCAAGAAATTGCTATTCCAAAAAGCTTATTGCATAGTAGATTTTGCTATAAGAAATTCTTTAAATAAATTTAACCCTGGTAGTTATGTGTGCCACACGCATTGTGGTCGCCCATGATGTTTACTGTACAATGACACAATATTTTTAAATATCGTGTTTACAAATACACTGGTGTTCAAAATTAAGAGAATTTGCACATTTTATCGATTTTCACAAAAAGTACGGAACCAAAGGTACAAATTATGCCGCCGAATAAAAATGCGAATTTGAAGAGTCGAATACGTGAGCGTGCACGTGCGTGTGGGTGGAGCTGTGACAGCGGAGCGCATGAAAAACACACGTGGCGTTCGCTCGTACTCCTCGGCGACATTCGTTGTGTTTCTCGCAGGAGTTGGTTCAATTTCATAAGCAATCAGGTAAAATGAGTTGCCACGAACGTATTGATGACGGAATGAGGTGGAGAATCGTCGGTAGATTGGAGGCAGGGCAATCGCAAGTGCATGTTGCTACAGAGCTCAATGTAACACCCAGTGTCATCTGCAATTTTTGGAAACAGTTTAAGGACACCGGATCCATATCGAGAAGGCCTGGGCAAGGTTATCCAAGAGCCACGACGGCCAATGAAGATCGTTATTTGGCACTTTCACCGAGTCGCCACAGGACTACTACAGTTGCACAGCTATCTCGTGAGCTGCATGCGGCCACTGGAACCCGAGTTTCGAGGGTTACTGTTTCCCGAAGGCTTCATGAGAGAGGACTTTTTGCAAGAAGACACGCTGTTTGTGTCCCGCTCACTTCAGAACACAAGAGATCGCGTTTAGCATGGTGCAGACATCAGCCTTGGACCAGACTTCAGTGGAGTAACGTTCTCTTCACAGACGAATTGCGATTCAGCCTGGACAGTGATTCTCGACGTACCTTCATATGGAGAGAACTTGGGACCTGATACCTTTCCTCCAACATCCGAGAAAGGGACAGCTATGGCAGCGGAGGTGTCATGGTATGCGCACGCGTCATGTTGGACGGCCGCACACCTCTCCATGTGTTTGACAAGAGGCTCCCTGACTGCTGAGAGGTATAGGGATGAGATCTTCCTATGTTCGACTTTTCACGGGCGCAGTTGACCCTCGGTTCCTTTTTATGGACGACAACGCTCGTCCACATAGGGTTCACCTGGTCGATGATTATCTTGAAAGCGTGAGGATATTCGCCGGATGAATTGGCCAGCCAGATCGCCAGACCTGAATTCTATGGAACATGTCTGGGAAGCTCTTAGGAGGGAAATTGCAGCTCGCCATCCCTTTCCGAGAACCATCAAGGAGCTGAAAAACTGCGTTGCTGCGAGAGTGGGACCGACTGCCATCAACTGCCTCATTTCCAGTATGACGTCGCGCTGTATGACTGTGAGAGGGGACCATACCCCATATTAGTCTTTTTATGTTCGATCTTGTAACGTGGATTTTAGACATTCCTGCGCTGATGAGCCTTACTGACGATCATGAGTGCGTACCATGACTGTTGTATGGTATAATTTTTCTTTTATACACTGCCGGACAAATGCTAAGGACGGATGACAATAGCAACCATAAAATGGAAGGCAGGAAAATGTGGAAATTAGCATAAGTGCGGGATACAGTAAAACGTGTTGTGTGTGTGCAAATTTTGGATTGCCGAACTTGTTCGTGACGTCATAGCGCTGATAAGAGATACAAAGGATTTGACGCGTATTGACCGTTGTTGTTCAAACGCAAGGTTGAAAGGGAAAGAATCAATTAACGAACTAGCAATTTTCAGTATGTCTTCCCGACATCACCTAGATGATTTTACGCGTGGCCGTATTATTGGCAAGATTGAAGAAGGGCGAAAAATAACAGATGTTGCCAGGGAGTTCGACGTCAGCCACGATGTTGTTTCAAGGCTTTGGAAATCGTTTCAAACAAATGGAGAGTGTAGCAAACGTCACGGGGGAGGTCGTGTTCGCAGTACGACACCTGCAGAAGATCGGTACATAGTGCTATCAACAAAAAGACACCGGCGCAGCACAGCTAGTGAGGTAGCAAATCAGTTTATGGGTGCTACTGGCAAGCGGATCTCCCGAAAAACTGTCGCCAGACGTTTGCATGAAGGAGGACTATACGCCCGCCGTCCTGTTGTGTGCATCCCATTGTCCAGACGTCACCGTACCGCCCGTTTGCAATGGTGCCATCAACATCGCAATTGGACTGATAACGACTGGTCTGCTGTCCTCTTTCTCAGATGAGAGTAGATACAGTCTATCGTCTGATTGTCGACGACAACTGATCTGGCGTGATAGTGGTACTGCATATTGTCCAGCAAACATACAGGAAAGAGACCGATATCCGACATGTAGTGTCATGGTATGGGCTGGCATCATGATCAATGGCCGTACGCCCCTGTATGTGCTTCCAACTGGGACTATGACTGGCCAACGGTACATTAATGATGTTCTGCTACCTCATGTTCGCATGTTCCGTGGTGCTGTCGGTGATAGATTCATTTTCATGGACGACAACGCAACATGTCATCGAACAGTCGCTGTCCGGGAGTGTCTTGAGAGCGAGAATATTCAACGCCTCGTATGGCCAGCACGTTTTCCAGATCTGAATCCCATTGAAAATGTGTGGGATGCTTTGGGGAGGAGTCTTGCTGGTCGCCAATGCCCTCCAATATACAAGGACACCCTCATCCGTGCACTGACAGAGGAATGGGA
Source organism: Macrothele yani (assembly GCA_039090855.1). Classification (NCBI taxonomy): domain Eukaryota; kingdom Metazoa; phylum Arthropoda; class Arachnida; order Araneae; family Macrothelidae; genus Macrothele; species Macrothele yani. The sequence continues at coordinate 106,691,463 of CM076991.1, read as the reverse complement.
TAAATTACCCCAACAGCTGCTTGATAATGTTGTGCAAAGCATGACACGACGTGTGGAATCTTGCATCGCGTTCCATGGTGGCCATATCCCGTATTGACATCTTACGCCGGAACGCCTGCGGACAGTAATTGCATTTTTTTTCACGTTTACGTATTCTGCCCAAAATGGCCTGTTTGTCCCTTGAACACGTTTCAAAGCCTTCTGGATTTCAGAGCACAATAAATTGTCTTTCTTGTAATGTCCTGGCATTCTGACATTATTTTATTTCACTTGGCATCCAACCACACTTACTTTTTTATGCGCTATATAGCCGTTTATGATCCGTCCTTAGCAATTGTCTAGCAGTGTATTACTGTGTATCCATACCAAATTTCATTAAAATGTGTCCATTAGTTTTTCAGAAATTCGACAAAATCAGCAAATTCTCTTAATTTTGATTGAAAATACTCCAAATACGTGGCGACAAGTAAATAAATAAATACATCGCTCTTAATCACGTTCTAGAAACACGCAATTTTTCGGTTGCTGTGTGTTTCTAGAACGTGGTTAAGAGCGATGTCTTAATTTTGAACACCAGTGTAGAAAAACGGACAGAATTATCTCCTAAGAAAATAGTATCTCGGAAAAAGGTGCGCCATTTTACTCCATGTCTGTTTTTGTCTTCTCTCTCTCTCTCTTGCAAGGTTAGTGATGCCCTGGTTTAGGTTATCTGTAAGTATCATCATTTTTATGAGTTATTAAATAAGCAGGCAAAACTTTGGGCGAGGGTGTGGTGTTTTACCTACACGTATTTTCAGTTTGGGTGATTTGCACAGGGGGGAGGGAGCTCCAAAATAAACGCGACCTTTATTGACGTTATTTATGACACAATATTAGACGTGCTTGCTTACAACAACATTCTTGAGTTCAGTGTGTGTTGGAACGGCCCTAAGCTTACATTTTCGTTGCCCCCAAATCAATTTTCTGCATTCTGACTACGAATAATAAGCGGCGTTGAACTGGAAACCGGTCCATAGGTACACAAAACCTAACCGTAATCCTATTTGAATCGTTATAAACGTCAAACTCGAAGAGCTATGACGAGATGCAGTCAGGGATTATCATGGAACATCACAGCCATGTTAACACCTCGAGGCTGTTCCCCTGCAACAAGGCTCACAATCGGCGTGATCGGGAGATTTCCTCAACAAACACCCTCCTAGGACCACAAGAACACAGCCAACAGCCAAAACACAGGAAGGATCGTAAATTACGTGAAATATTTTTCACCCCCGAGTTAAAATTGCCGGAGTGACTGCAAATCTAAAGTGTCTTCACGATCGCAAAATATGACCCCTGGGGCAAAATGTATGGCAGAGTCGTGTTTTATTTTTCTGTTTTATTTCAGGGGTGGAACATCGGGAAACAAATCTTTAGTTATGGGTCCCAGAAGGTTATAATCATACGGCTTTATTGGATGCGGCTTGAGTTATGCGCCATCTGCCTGGAAGTATAAGCATGGGAAACTTTATGGTTGGTTTTGTGGTTTAGGGGAAGTTTCTTTGTTCTTCTTTCAATCAAATAAAAGGTTGAAAGCTCTCGTAATATGCGTGAAGCATATTGTGGAGAAATTAAAAGCAATTCTTTTAGACGCGCACTTATTTTTCATGAAGTGATTATATGTCGCTCATGAACTTTTTTTTTTAATACCTTCAACTAAGTAAAGGCCTTACGACGGCCAGAAACTTCTAAAACCGCTGGCGTCTGCTCCTTCGTGCGAGATGGGCCCGGGTTCGAATCCCGGTGAGGAATGGATGTTGTGTATTCTTACGACAATGGCTATTTCCTTTCCATGGAACCAGTGGCCCTAAATTAGGGACGGGCGACTGCTTATATCCCATTAAGTTGCTCACAGTGGTCGTTAAACCCCCAGGCAAAAAAAAAAACTACGACATCCGGGATGGGATCGGTGGAGTCAGGAAAGCGGTGAGACCGCGTTCAAAACAAAATTTTTCACCGATGCATAGCGCTGGAGACAGCACCTGATATACATGGTATATACTGTACATAGATATATATGTGTACATTGCCCTGATCACCCTTGTCGGGTGATTTGTCGCTGTGAACAATGCGAAACACACTCCGCCCCCTCTGGCATCAGTGAGCTGCGGACGACACATCACTGGACGACGGTCCGTCGTTTGGCCATCTGAGCACCTCTTTTGATACGTACTCACTACAGCGGCACGTGAAAAACACACAAGCCGCGCCGTTTCCGAGATTGAAGTTCTGAAGCGCTGTGACATCACGATTTGTCCTTTATCCAACTGCGATAAATCGGCAGCTTTTCTCATTATTACTCCGAACACTCTACTAACCGAAAGTCGGTCCTCTGGTTGTATATATACTGCTCTGTGAACTTCATCTGCGCCACCGTACGGTCTCCAGGCGCGCTCATTTCTCTAGCCCTGGGGGTGGTCATAATGTAATGGCTTATCGGTATTTGTTGTACAAAAGACACCGGACAAAGATAAAAATAGTCAGGATGTAAGTGACTGGGAAAAAGGTGTCATAGCTTTTGGACAGTCAAAAGGACACGGTATCAAAGAAGTTGCTGAAATTGCAGGTGCTAGAAAAAGAACAGTTTTGCTGGTTTACAAGGAAAAGTGTAAGTCAAACTCGACTGAAAATAAAGCAAAAACTGTGAACGAGGGAAACCAGGGTCACACTTAAGAAAGGAAGGACACAGGGGGTCAGGGAGGAAGAGAAAGACGGAATCTAGGAAGGGGCAGAGCTGGGAGGAGGTCAGCGACGTCTGAACCGCGGGGGCAGAGGGGGCAGTTGTCCCCGCACGCAAATGAGTGTGGGGGCGAAACGTCACATCTGCCCCCTCAGTTTCTTCCTTTTCAAATTACATATGTTCGTGATTAGAGATCTCTAACCATTAAGCAGTCCAGATGGCTGATTTCCGTTTGCAGACCAGCACGTCTTCTCTTATAGTAGTACGATAAATTTTATGCCAGGGTGAAATATTTTGCTCTCCGACATCTTGCCCCCGCTGTCAAAGAAGAGCTCCGACGCCACTGGAGGAGGTCATTCTGAGGAGAAGCGCCAGGGTACGGTCTCCCCGACGAGGAGATATAGGAATATGAACGGCTATATACGTAGAATTTAGAGTAAGAAAGACTGCAGAAAGCAAAAATAAGTATTTTTGTTAAACAAAGAGATTGAAGTAGTAATTTTGTAAGATAATCACACATGACAATCCGAATGCTGAAATTAGATAGTAATAAAGAACTAATTTGATATCGCAAATGATATTAATATAGGTTTGATGCATAAGTTCATGTCGTTTTCTTTCACGAGGGTTTCTCGAGTCAGTAGTGACGGTGCAGATAGTTATTTGTATATCAAAATATAGCCAGTAATATCGTGAATCTAAATTATATTGCGTTGTGTGATTGTGACTGTTTTTTTGGTTTTCAGGCCCGGAAGTATGGAGTAGTATCAAGTAGAGAGGAATGAACATTTCCGAAATCTGCTCCTCAACGAGTTTAACAAGGGATCCACGGCCGCCGAGGCTATTCGACAAATTTGTGCTGTGTATGGAGAGGATCCTATTGCTCCGAGGACAGCCCGCAAATGGTTTGAGCTATTCCGAGGAAGCGATTTTGACCTCAACTACTCTCCGCGCTCAGGTCGTCCATCTCACTTTGATGAGGATGGTTTGAACCATCTCATCCACGTTGATCCGCGTCAAACCACACTCGAATTGACCACTGATAACGACTGTGATCAGGCCACTGTGGTACGACACCTGGAACGTATGCGAAAGGTCCAGAAATTGAGGTCTTGAGTGCCTCACACTCTCACCGAGGACAGCAAGAATCAGCATGTTACCATATGTGGTTCCTTGATCGCCCGTTGTTGCGAATGTTCTCAGCAACACAAACCCTTTCTGTCATGTATTGTTGCTGGATGTGAAAAGTAGTGCCTGTACGTGAAGTTCAGGCATCTGAGGGAATGGTTAAGCCCAAACAAGACGCCCATACCGCGTTCATAACATGACCTTCATTCTGCAAAGATCATGTTGTGTGTCTGGTGGGACATGGAAGGCATTATTCACTGCGAAATGCTGCTGAGGAATCGAACCATCAATTCTGCACTCTATTGTGAGCAACTCAGCAGTGCGGAGGGAGCAATTTAGCAGAAACGGCCACGTAGGCGCCATGGTGTCCTTCTCCAGCATGATAACGCACGCCCTCACAGTGCAAACATGACCAAAATGGCCATTCAAGACATGAAATTGGAGATCCTTCCACATCCGGCCTATCAGACTATCACCTGTTCCGATCTCTGTCGAATGCACTCCGTGGCAGAACGTTCAACAATGATGTTGATCTCCAGAATTTCCATGATGATTTCTTCGCAGCAAAACCAGCATGTTTTTTTCAAGAATGGCATAGCAGACCTATCCAGACGTTGGGACACCATCGTAAACAATGGGGGGTGAGGGGTGAGGAATACATAGTTGATTGATTCCGTTTTTCCTTCTGATGTAATGCATTCCTGTAGTGCGGTGAAAAAAACGGCATGAACTTACGCATCCACCCAATATTTTTCACAAAGTTCAATTTTTTCGTAACATCCGCAATGAGTTGCAACTGAGCATACATACCGAACCCTAACGAGAAGGAAATGTTCCGATAACATAAGACTCGCCGCACTGCAGCCAAGGCATTGTGTTTACAGATGAGTCGCGATTTAACTTCTGGTTGCGTACATGGGAGCATTATCATATGGTAAAATGGCATCGTTGATGTGTACGGAGACGTTCTTGTGAACGACTGACGTGCATGCATTTCGAAACGTCATACATCTCGTCACAGAACTTTACGGCGTGGAGGCTGTTCGGTTTCGTTCACGTTCCTGCCACTTACGGCTTGCCGGGATGCTGAATAGTCCGTAGTTCATCGAGGACGTTTTGGAAGCTAAAGCTCAACCGTATGTGAAGCAGTTCTTTCAATAAGACAGCGTTCCGCCCCATGTAGCGTGGAATGTTGTACATCTACTGGAGGAATGTTGTACATTTACTGGAGGAATGTTGTACATCTACTGGAGGAATGTTGTACATCTACTGGAGGAATGTTGTACACATCTACTGGAGGAATGTTGTACATCTACTGGAGGAATGTTGTACATCTACTGGAGGAATGTTGTACATCTACTGGAGGAATGTTGCACATTTACTGGAGGAATGTTGTACATTTACTGGAGGAATGTTGTACATTTACTGGAGGAATGTTGTACATTTACTGGAGGAATGTTGTACATTTACTGGAGGAATGTTGTTCACTTACTGGAGAAATGTTGTTCACTTACTGGAGAAATGTTGTTCACTTACTGGAGAAATGGTGTACATTTACTGGAGGAATATTGTACATTTACTGGAGGAATGTTGTACATTTACTGGAGGAATTTTGTTCACTTACTGGAGGAATTTTGTTCACTTAATGGAGAAATGTTGTTCACTTACTGGAGAAATGGTGTACATTTACTGGAGGAATGGTGTACATTTACTGGAGGAATGTTGTACATTTACTGGAGGAATGTTGTACATGTACTGGATGCCCGACACATGTGCCATTTCTTCCTGGGTTTGCACACTTGCCAGATCTATGTCTCAATGAACATGTCTGGGATGTCGTCGCTCGACGACTAGCCTGTCAACTACCGAGTATGACCTTAGGATTCGAAAACATACAGCATGGCCAGACATTTCACAGATAATCAGTACATCTTCGGTTCAGTGCTACGCCGTTATCACAATCCGTGGCAGGTACTCTGAATACAGAATATTGTGTCTTCCTCTGGACCTACAGCGCTGTGGTCCTGATTGTATATATTTTAAGCAATCTGCCATGTAAATTCTACCTAGTTATTGCATTTCTATCTTGGCGTTGCAATTTCTATAAACAGCACTGTATGAAGAAAGGAAAGAATGTATACATCAAATAAAAGTATGCGTATACACTGCAAAAAATAAGAGGTATGAACTGACGGAAAATTTGTGAAAATAACATGCAGCAAAGTTTCCGGTAGGTGTCCGTCTTTTAACGAAATTTTGTTTTTAAAAATGCCCCTTTATTTTAACATTCGTATTTTCACAGAACTTCAGTTTATTTCAGAAATGTCCGTTTCAGGATTTTCCGTATTCAAACTGAAATTTCGCAAAATCGGAGACCCTGCATTTTTCGCCCCTTGCACCTGATAATCCTTTTGCAGCAGTCAGGTTCGAACCCCGTTGTTTGGATATAACGCGCGCCTTTAACCACTGAGCCAGAAACACTCGGGAATCAGAGTCACGTTCACTGTAGAACAAATTGCACGACGATTAATTTGTTTATGTTTTTAATGAGAGTGATTTAGTTATTTTATTTTCTGTTGGAGCTTATTATTTCTCTGAATAGGTTTGATTTTATTTTTTTTTCTATAGGAGGACTTTCACAAATTAAGCATTTTTCATCGTGATTTTTCGAAGCAATATAATGATTTGCAACTTGATCTTTTTAAGCTGACAATGGGTTTCAATTATTTTTCGAAAAAGAGGGAAAAGGTACTTTTTTATAGTATTGTTTCCGAAAACTCATAAAAATAAAATTTAGTCTTAAAAGCTTTTGTCTAAGGAATATAGAGACTGATAGATAGGCATCGTATAATCACCTGTACAATAACTTTAGTACACGATTTCTTACAGTAACATACACTGAAGAGCAATTGAATTAGAGATACCTGTCTAGTAATGTGTAGCACCACCTTTCGCCCTGATGACGGCGGCGATTCGTCTCGGCATGGACTCTACAAGATACCGGAAGCGTTGGAAAGCCATACGGATCCACGACCCCTGAACAAGCTCCCACAGTTCACGAAGATTTGATGGATGGGGGTCAGAACCTTGAACAATTCTATCGATGGCATCCCAGATGTGCTCGATGGGATTGAGGTCAGGTGACCTAGCTGGCCAAGGAAGCGAGGTCACGTCGGTGGAGTATTCATCCAACCATTCGGATACAATTCGGGAGAGATGGCACGGTGCATTGTCTTGTGCAGTATCAGGTCCCCAGTGGGATGTTAAAGACACACAAACGGGAGCAAATGGTCGTCCAGGATATCCCGGTAACGTTGACCTGTGAGGGACGATGCCACACGTACCAGGGGTCCCATTTCAGTCCACGTAAACAGTCCCCAGACGAGAATGCCACCCCCACCAGCTTGAAGAGTACTCTGCTGGTAAAGAAGGATTCATCGCTTCATGTGGTTTGCGCCGTTCCCGTATCCTGCCATCCGCATGTACCAACGTGAATCTCGACTCATCAGTCCAGGCAACATTTTCCCCACATGTCTAGGGTCCAGTGGCGATGTTCTCGCGCCCATGCTAATCTTTGCACCCTGTGATGTGCGGTCTGCAGCGGTACCCTCGTGGGACGATGGCTTCTGTACCTCATAGCGAGAAGATGATTCTGGATGGTGTGGCTGCTTATACGTTTTTGTGCACCAGCGTTAAATTGCCGAGTGATTTCTTGCACTGTGGCCGGCCTATCCGCTGTTACAATGCGAGCTAGCCGATGATGACCCCGCTCATCCACACGCTGTTGTCCACGGCAGTTGGGCCTTGCAGGGATGGTTTTACCGGATTCGATGTACTCACGGTGCACCCGTGTCACAGTGGCTCGTGAAAATCCCAGTGCCTGCACGACTTCCGAGATGGAGTGACCCATTCGTCGGGCCCCGACAATTTGCCCACGATCAAATGCGCTTAGATCCTTCGTATTACCCATAATGCGTCCGACTGTTACTGATTCCCGTCGCATCACTCCTTATATTGTTGGATCGCTGCATACGTCATGTCGTTTCCGTTTACAGGGCCGCCCACAGCGCCACATTTTTATAACGCCAGCTGTCTCTAATTCAATTGCTCTTCAGTGTAATATGTAATAAATAGCTGGTGCACAAAATGGGGGAGAGGAGAAGAAATATCCTGTGCCACAATAACAAAAATTCATGACATATGCTATTCACAATATCTTATCTAGTTATAGAACTTCAAAATCGGTTTTTTCGACTGACGATTGAAATTTAAAAGTTAATCGATCATCAAGTATTTCACCAATCGCTCCTATTGTCGGTAATTTCTCGTCATACGGATGGAGAAAAAGTGAGAACGGAATTTTTGTGTCAATATAAGAAAGGAATTGCGGAATGGTTTCTCAAAATTCAGAATTTTGCTGTGCTACGAAAAATCCGTGAAATTCAGAGTTTTCCCGTTATTTCAAAGAAAAGGTTGTATCAGAAATATGATTCGTTAGTTCACGAAAGTAATGACTGAAAGGGCCAATAGAATGTGTGAGAGAGTTAATCAAAAGAGAGAGAAGGAAAGGCAGAAAACGAAGAGAGAAAGCAAGATTGGTTATGTTAAAGGAAACAGTATATAATGAAATTAAAACCAAAAATTTGAAAACGAAATGGTGTAAAAAAACAGATGAGAAAGAATGGATGAAAGCAGAAGGAAGTGAGATCACGCAAACCAGAACTGAAAGAAATAGTGCATGCGTGTGTGTGAGAGAGAGAGAGAGAGAGAAAGGGGAATTTAGAAAGAAAAAGAAATTGAGAGATGAAAAGAGGAAAGAAATGCTAGAGAAAATCGGAGAGCAAAGAGCTTTAAAACGTGTAAAAAGGGAAGCACTTCGAAAAAACGAAGTTTGTTTTTATTGCTGAGTGCCTCGGATAAAAACAAAGTTTGTGTTGAAAGTCAAAAATAATTTACTTTTTTGGCTGTCCGCCATTAGAAAGTCAAAGATAGGTTTTTATGATGATGATCATGAGGGGGTTGCTTAATTGTGCTCGCACTACTAATGGGAAGACCTCTCATCAATCACTGAGACTGAGATGCCAAGGACAAATCCATTTGCTTCAAGAAATGCTGCTGTAAATGCTCGAAATTATCAGAATTATTTCTCTCACTGTCGTCCAGTCGACAAAAGAAACCTGACGTCGGCTTTGTTTAAATATTTTATGTTGCTGTATTTAGCGCAGTTTCATTCTGTCATGACATGGAAGTTTATAATTGTTGACCGAGTGAAATTTTCTGATAAATCATGGTCAGGTTTATCCCGTAAAGCAATGAAATCAACAAATGAGAAATAAATTTAGGTTATGTTTGAAAATAATGAAATTTTGATTCTCTATTTTGCTGTTTAAACTTCCGTTTTTACTTTGCGTTCATTGTTTCAGAGTGCAGAAGCCACTCGAGGCATTCCAGATATGTAGGCTAGTTAACTTCTGATCATCCTTGGGATATGTAAATCGATGTTACCAAGTAAATACACTCTCCTGCCTAGAGGGTGATTTTCAGAACATAAGTTTCGATAAAAAGGCAACATGGCGAGGAGAGATTCATGCGAAAATTAAAGCCAGCCTGAAAACATGGTCTCACTTTAAAAAACGTACAGCAAATTAGGTTCCCTTAGACGCTGATAAGGTCTAGTATGTAAGCAAATCGGGACCAGGCGAATTCATCGAAAGAGAATTCGTCAAATGCCAATTCATCAAAAATGAATTCATCGAACGAGAAATTTACCGAAGGACGACTTAAAAAAAAATCGAAATGGAGTTTAAGACAAATTCATCGAAATGGAATTTAGGTAAGCAAATCGGGAGCAGGCGGATTTACCGAAATCGAATTCGTCGAATGCAAATTCATCGAAAATGAATTCATCGAACGAGAAATTTACCGAAGGACGACTTAAAAAAAAATCGAAATGGAGTTTAAGACAAATTCATCGAAATTGAGTTTAAGACAAATTCATCGAAATGGAATTTAGGTAAGCAAATCGCGAGCAGGCGGATTTATCAAAAACGAATTCGTCGAATGCAAATTCATCGAACGAGAAATTTTACCGCATGACTACTTTTTCGGGGAAAAAAATTAAAACGAATTCATCGAAGTGGGGTTTAGGACAAATTCATCAAAAAATCTGTTTAAAAGGCTTATTAATTAACGTTATAAAACTGTTTAAACGACGTATTAATTAATGTTTTAAAAATTGTTGAAAAGCCCTATTAAGTGATGTTATAAAAACTGTTATAAAGACCTAATTAAATGTTTAGTGGCTAGTAAAATAGCAATATTAATAACTTGACTTGGTGTCCCAACCTTATAAATATGAGCATGACAGAAGAAAAACTGCTGAAACGTCCTAGACCTCGACCCTATTAATAAATGTTTTGTTCTTTAGTAAAAGCGCAATATTACTAACGTGACGTACAATGCAAGCATCAAGGAATATCAGCACGGCAGTTCGAAAATTTTTAAAAAGTCCTAGACTTGGGGCTTAAACTGTCGTTTTTCGGCTGTGGTAATATTATTTTTATTTTTTGTATTAACCTTACTGCCATGAGAACTGTGGGTTCAAAGTTACTAACATTTCCGAACCCGAGGCCCATATTATCATTGCCTTAGTAGAAATGTAACATTTCGATAAGCTATTTCGATACAAATGATTTATTTCCCCATTCTACCAAAGACGAAGAGCACGATGAGGTAACAGCAATAAAATTATATTCTTTAGAGGCGAAAGAAGTAGACAAGGTGAAATCAAAAGTGTAATTTTTTACGACCATCCTAACGGTTTTGTGATCACTTAAATGATGATGGATTGGAAGGCATAAAAAATGCAGTTTTTTATACGGGCATCCCAATCTTGAATCTGAATCCCAGTCTCCCAAACAAAATCCCACTCGTCTGATTCCCACTTATATTCGTGATTCTCGAAAATCCAACTCTGCCATACTGCACCTTTCTGTAATTTTGCTTTCGATGAATTCACCTAAAGCCTTCCCAGCAAAAACAGTCTTGTTGGGCCAGCACTGGGCCATTGCTGGCAGCCAGCACTGCTAGCAATGGCCCAGCACTATGTTGCCGTTGCCGAACCGTCAATAAAATGTCCGGGCGGCCAACAGAATGGCCAGCAGTTCAGGCTAATGGTTGGCACCCCATCAATTGTCATATGGCACAATAGGACCATCAGTTATCCATCACAGGCAGTAGCTGCAACAAGTGGCCCTGCAAGCACGTGCCAGAAATGATGGCTAGTCAAATGTGGTCCGCTAGTTTTCCGGTAGTGGCAGCCGGCAACCACGTGACGTAACTGATGGCTTGCCGAATCTTGTCCATCAATTTCCCAGTAGTAGCCATAAAGAAAAACCTAAGGTTAACCGCAGTTTTCCGAAGCTACAACTGCGCAGTGCTGTAATTCACAAGTTTCGTAAGAGCGGGGGGGGTTGTAGCTTCGGGAAACTGCGGTTAACCTTTGGCTACTACTGGCAAATTGGCGGACAAGATTCGGCAAGCCATCACGCTCTCCAGACTTATCTCCACTCCGATCCAGTCCCACACATGCTGGATTGGAGATAAGTCTGGAGAGCGTGATGGCCAAGGGAGTTGATGCACAGCCTTAAGAGCATGTTGAGTTCTCCTGGCTGAGTGTGGGCGGGCGTTTTCCTGCTGGAATATGGCATCGGAAATCGCACTCAAAAATGGCAGGACGACCGGTTGCACGATGTCGGTGACGTACGTACTGCTATTCAGTGTACCCCGTACAAACACCGGACTGATTGTTAACTAATCGCTCCCCACACCATGATGCCCGGCGTGGGGCCTGTGTGTCGTTGGCGGATGCACGATGGAAAAAGCCCCTCACCTTGTTGCCTTTGGACGCATACACGACTGTCAGACGCTCCCAAGCAAGATTGGCTCTCATCACTGAAAACCACTTGCCGTCATTCTTCCCTCCAGTGAACACGTTCTCGATACCACCGCAAACGTGCTCGACGGTGACCAGGGGTCAGTGGTAACCGTAGCAGCCGCACGAGTGTCCGTAGTCCTGCTTCCAACAAACGATTGATTCCGTATCGTTCTGGTAGACACCCTTGGTATGACAGAGGATCGAATTTGTGACGCCTTAGCCGCACTCCTAACACGCCGATCCTCTCGAGCGTCCGTAACTCTGTGTTCCCCGGAACCATGTCTGCGAGTGTGCGAATGCTCCTCTGACAACCAACGCCACCATCTTACCACGGGTGATACCTCTAGTCTCACTCGGTCTGCAATTTGACGGAAGGAACAACCTCCTTCCCACACACCCACTATACGGCCTCGCTCGAACTCCGATAGCTGAACAAATATTGCGTGCCTGCGTCGTCCAGGCATATCTTCTTCAGCGAGCACTGAGCAACACGACACCAGACGAATGACTTCGTTCAGATCAGATCATATGTAGAGGATTTTAGGAAGGGAGTGTCTGACCCCAGGTCTTAAACAACCATTAGAAATAGGAAACTATGAGATTTGGGCTAGAATGCCTGATATGAAAGTGACACGGAAGCAAGGTAGAAAGGGGAAGGAAGATGCCCTTATTTATTACCGGGGGAGTACCCGGTGTACGACGGCTTAACGTCCCCATCCGACGGACGGCGAGTATTTAGTGGTTCGAACGTTCGTACCTGCCCAGGATCGAACCTGAGGTTATCTCCATGGCAGTCACGAACGCTGACCACTAGGCCACCCGCGGCCCGAATGACTTCGTTCTGCACGTCCTAGACCTTAAATACGCGCTGGGTATATTTGCATGTTGTCGTCGACAGTGACGTCATTATTTCATCCAATGACATTCCAACTTGGATCACAGTTTCTGCTGCCCTTAATAATTAACATATTATAATATGACGTTCCTACCGGCATTGATTCCGGGTGTTCTTCTTTCATTTTCCGGCAGTGAAAAATTATCTTTCGGTGTGATGGCCGATAGAAAACGGAAGTTTTTGAAATCCATCAGGACAAAGTAAAAGTTAATGAAAAATAGAAGAAAATTTAAAGTATTATTTTCTAAAATAAATTGATGCATTTTTATTAAATTAAAGCATTTCTTTTTTATGTAAGTCGCATTTTAATATAGATATGAAACACCTTTTGGAGGAGAGACCCCTCTAAATACGCTCTTGGCTGTACACACTGCTAGAACTGATCACTCAGAACAGATCAGATCATATGTAGAGGATTTTAGGAAGGGAGTGTCTGACCCCGGGTCTTAAACAACCCGTAGAAATAGGAAGCTACGAGATTCAGGCTAGAATGCCTGATAGGAAAGTGATGCACGGCGGATATTTAGTGGATCGAGCGTTCGTACCTGCTGGGATCGAACCTAAGATCCTCTCCATGGCAGTCACGAACGTTGCCAACTAGGCCACCCGCGGCCCTCGAACTGATCACTGATGGACAAATGAAATATTAGACTATAAATAAAGGGACAGGAAGAGACTCACACAGAAGAAAACTGCGTGGGAGATGAATTGATGACCTTGGTAAGCATGCTCTAGCGACGTGAAGGGGACTGACTCAATACAGGGAGTTGTGTAAAAGACTTCGGGTGACTCAACAGTGTATTGCAACCGACGAACATGGGTAAACGGAGTGATCTGAGCGACTTTGATCGTGGACGCATTGTCGGCGCAGGACAGATGGGTCATTCTACCGCCCAAGTGGTAAGAACCCTCGGGTTCCCGAGGGCAACCGTATCAAAAGTGTACCGAGAGTATACCATCGACGAAATACCAGCACTCAGAGAGTAAGCGGTGGCCGACCACACGTCAACGATGACCGAGGTATCACAGCCAAGTTAAATATTGGAGACCAATGAAGCGTCAGCGAGTGAACGGTATGGCCCACAATGCATCATACCATGGGCTACGGGAGCCGACACCTTACTCGTGTGCCATTGCTGACTGTTCGTCATCGGACATTACGGGCCTTGTGCTACTTGCTATCGGACACATCGGTCTTGTGCTACTTGTCATCGGACACATCGGTCTTGTGCTACTTGTCATCGGACACATCGGCCTTGTGTCGGGAACACCAAATCTCTACCTCTGCGTGGTGGCGCTACGTCGTATGGTCAGATGAATCCCGTTTTCAGATTTGGCGAGCTGTCGATAGGGTGAGGCCATGGCCCCGTCGTGCCAGGTCGGCTCTGTTCAAGGCAGTGGTGGCTCTGTGATGGTTTGAGGAGCCTTCTCCCAGGAAACATTAGGTCTATTAATGTGCCGGGTAAGGCCCTTAACCGCTACTCGCTACCAGCATGTGCTGGCTGATCGTCTATACGCTTTCATGGCTTTCGTCCATCCTGCGGCCAATGGTCTGTTTCATCACGACAATGCGCCACCCCACCGATCCGCAACCACCCAGGCATGGCTCGAGGAACACTCATCTGAGTTTGGAAACCATGCAGTGGCTCCCTGAATTGAAACCCTGTGGAAGCTCTCTGGGATGCCGTGGAATAGAACATCAGATTCATGGATCCTGGGCCGACGTCTCGGGTGGAGTTATGGACAAAGCTGCAACAAGCATGGCCGGCATTACCTCCGGAAACCCTCTGGCATTTGGTTTAGTAGATGTCTTTGCGTGTACAGGCTGTTATTCGCGCTAGAAGAGGACCTACACGCTATTAGGTAGGAATATCGAATGTTTTGTCCATTGGGTGTATTTGCTGACTATTATTATATACTGCTAACTATCTTAAAAAAAGAAAGAAAATATTTTTGCCTTTTTTTGCAAAACCTTCAAATTCATTTTTATTTTATATTTACAACAACCGTATCTTTATAATGGTAAGTTCATTTATTATACAAGAGTGTGCGTTCAAATTGTTGCGTTGGGAATAAAATAACAAAATCCACTTCTGTTTTCTCGTTGCCTGAGAGTTTCTTCAATGGCTAGGTTCTGGAATTTTTTATTTCCTCTAACTTTCATTATTTTTTTTTTTTATTCGTCGTGATATTTCTTAACAGGTTTGCTCATTCAAATTTCTTTTTCATCGGAACAAGTTTTTTTACTGCTCTTTCGGCAAATTTGTATGAAGCAGACAACTGTGCAAGAAAAAAGGATGAGCGTGATCTCTAATGTAACACCGTAGCGACTCGGAAAGGTTTTCTGTACTGATGGCTTAATGTTCCGGTCTCTTTGTTCTTGATTTCAAAGTCAACAACGGAAATGAACAGATCCTCATTACTTCCAGGATGAACGATGCGGTGTTAGCTACCGATTTTGTGAAGATCGTGTGATATCTCTCTCCGAAAGAAATACGAAGCGATGTATATATGTGATTAAGTTTTAAACTTTATTTTTTTCTCGTAAAATGTCTAGCGTTTGCTTCACCTAAATATCTTGTTATTGTGAGCAAATAAAGTTAATGTGTCTTATAACGAAAAGGTTTTGTCACTGTAATATTGTTAACTCGGTTTATTTCTTCCGAGGTTAACATTGTACAACGATCACAGTGCTACGTGGTTGATGATAATAATAATAAAAGAATCCTTCACCTCCGGGTTCGTAGTTAAAGTTCGGCACGCAAACACCAATGTGAATGGAAGCAATTGAAGAGCTCATAATAATAAGCAGCACGAAATACTTCTGTACCTTTCAAAAACGATTTATTTCTCTTATCTATATCAGAGAAGGTTGTCCTTAAGCTCTCTTTACTCTGTTTTTTTGCGAGCAATATAAGATATTTCCACGCTCTGCGGATATTTATTACCGATAACTGTCTACGCCTTTCTTTCGCGCCATTGGGAAAAACCCTTCTCTCTCCGTAGTTAAGAACGTTGTGCCCTGGAACAAACCCTCTTGGCTTCTTTCACGACCGACCCCTTTTATCTCCCCGAGTTGACTGCCTTTTTTCTTTCGCCATCTTGCCCCTAGACTAAAGGTAACTCTAGTCTTCCAACACACACAGCGATACTCTATTCCCACGGATTAAAAGGCGGCGTCCCAAGACAAAAGCCTCAAAGCTAAGAATAGTCGCTTCTCGCGCACCCTGCGGTTACCTTTGAACACACATGCCGAAAAGTGCTAATTGCATTTGACAATAACACAAATGCGGCTACGAAGCACGAAACCAACATTTGAAATGTGTTTACCCATTGTGACACCATTGTACAACAAAATATTAAGATGCGATAGCTTGCCACTCTCTGAAAATCTCTACTTCCTGACAACGTGCCGGTGCGCGGCAACTTTCCCAAGCTTCTAGAATAAATTAAAATGGAACACGAGACGAAAAAAAATATTGTGAATGAGATTTAATATTTTTGCCTAAAATTTTTGTAGACGGTGTAGCGTTCGTAGACGGTTTGTAGACGGTGTAGCGTTATTTGTAGGCTTGAGAACACAACCTCTTCTTAATTACTCTCTCTCTCTCTCTCTCTCTCTCTCTCTCTCTCTCTCTCTCTCTCTCTCTCTCTCTCTCTCTCTCTCTCTCTCTCAAGCGGGCGCAAGGAGGTGGGTAAGTTATGATTTAGGATGGATCTCAAAATCGCGGAGACAGCTCTTTGTTTCGTAAAAAAGAAATCTTAAGTAGTTTGACTACCAGGATATTCTTGGTAACTTTTTATACCCCTCAGAAATGAACCAATGGATCCTGATTTAATTTTTCAGCAAGCTATGAATCAACTTCCGAGTGGCTATCTGACAATGGGATTACATTACTGGACTGGCCATCTCGCAATCCAGAGTGTAGCGTTCTTTAAATATTTGTATAATGGAGAACAAACACCACTTAAGATTTTGAGAATACTACCTGTTCTTATTTTCTCTCTCTCTCTCTGCGTATTTTTGCATTCATTGTGGAAATTTCCTAG
Organism: Macrothele yani; assembly: GCA_039090855.1. Lineage (NCBI taxonomy): Eukaryota > Metazoa > Arthropoda > Arachnida > Araneae > Macrothelidae > Macrothele > Macrothele yani. The sequence goes on along the minus strand of CM076991.1, from coordinate 106,674,735 downwards.
AAAAGCACGTCTGAAAAACGAAATTATCGTTTTTTTCGACTTCGTTCTGAACAGCATCGTGTTATGGTACAATAGCGAAACTACTTGTTACAAAAAAATTCCCATTGCAATTCCCATTGCAGAATAGCAATACTTAAACGAATCCACTTCCAATCAAAAGAGAATTGTTTAGTCTACTACTCTCCGCTAAATGATTGCACCAGAAACTGGAGTGTTTCTATTTGTGGGGAGACATTGTTTATCGAAATCCTAGCTTTTTACACGTAAAGCCGTTCTTGTAGCGGTTAACACGGTGATTTTTTCTGCGCATCGAAATTCATGAGCCAGAAAAATTGTTTATCGAAAGTCGCGCCGAACTCTTAGCAAGAAAAAAGGCAAGCAGTGTAGGGCAAGGTTACTAGAGAAATGGCCTAAGGTTGGGTATTCAAAGAAGTCAGCCTGTCGCTGGGTCTTGTTGAAATGAAGTCACGAAAGACGTAGATGTCATATATATATATATATATATATTTGAAATTCGAAAATATGCGGGAGTGACATGGAGGAGACTGGTACAAGACAGACCGTTGTGGAGGAAACTTGGGGAGACCTTCGTCCAGCAGTGGATTGATAATGGTTGACAATGATGATGATATTATATGTTATTCGTTTGTTTTCAGGATGTAAGCGCGCACTCCACCCCCTTGAGTGCATGGGCATAGGGCAAGCAGGCGATCGGTACACACCGCGAACGTCATGTGACTATTTGTTTTCTTTTGGAATTTCATGAACGAGCAATTGGAACTACTGTATGCGTAATCGAGCTTTAGATTCTCATTGTTCCATCAAATTCAGATGAAAGAGTTTTATGCCGTGACTAGGGTGATTTCTGTTACTTCTGTTATTGTTGACTCTTAACTGCACGATTTGGTCTTATATGCCTGAGGTAAAAGTGCGTGACAGTACGTGGCTGGAAAAAAATTGCGATGGATTTTGGTCCAGATATATTTTCAACGTATGGAATGATATTATTTTATAAATTGTTTTATAAAGTAAAACGCCTGTTTCCAGTAAAAAAAAAAGTGAGTTAGCGTTTTTCAACATCTCGAGACGGTCAAACATAAGCCTTTGGCTCCCCGGAAGTCCAAAGGTTAAATATGCCTAATTTCAAATTATGCATCTACATCAATACGCAAGTTGGTCTTTCCTCTGGGTTTGTGCAAAGCCTTTAGTGACTCAAGAAATCGGGTATCGTTCACTTGATTAAAAGGTCACTTGACCGAAAATCACTTGATCGAAAGGTACATTTCACCGAAGGGTCAAGTTCATTTCACCGAAAGGTCACTTCACCTAAAAGTTCATTTCATCGGAAGGACATTTGATCGAAAAGTTCATTTCGCCGAAGGATTACTTTACCTAAACATTCTTTATATTGAAAGATCATTTCTCCGAATGGTCAGTTTATCGAAAACTTAGAATTTTGTTGTTAGAGATCTGTTGGAGTATGTTGCGGGTTTTTGAAAAACTGGCAACCTAAACATTATCGGATTGTATAAGAAATACACTTTTAATTTCTATGAAACACCTCCCCATGAGTAGGTTTTTCGAAATATAACGTTAATTATAAGGCCTAGATCTGTGCCTTTTTGTCAAATTTTGATCCTCTGAGCTCTCATATTCATAAGGGTTACATAGCAAATCAAGTAAATGTTTCACTTTTACTCAACCACAAAACATTAATTTTTTGACCGTAGGCCTAGGTACAGGCCATTTTACCAGATTTTAACCCTACTCATATTCATTCATAAGCATTACATTAAATATAAAGTAACTTTTTTATGTAAACCTTATGAATATGAATACGCACGTTTAAAATGTGCTTAAAAAAGCCTAAGCCGAGGCATTGAGCCCTGAACTTGATTCTTTTTGAGTGAAAAAATGCGAAACATTATTAATTTTACTTTTTATGCAAACCTTATGAACATGAGCACTAAACATGACTTTTATGTAAACTTTATGAACATCACTAAAATTTGCTAAAAAGGCCTGAGCCGAGGCCTATTGTCTTAAAAAAAAGATTTGTTTTAAAACAAAATCTTTGCGTTTTCTGTGACACGGAGAAATCAAAAGTTCAATTTGAGTATGATGCCCTAACGTTTCGGTGGTCTGTCTGCCGAACTTGCACTATGCTTCACTATGCTATCGAAAGTTTTCGATAAACTAACACTTCGGTAAAGAGACCTTTCGGTGAAATTAACTTTTCGATCAAGTGACCCTTCGGTGAAACGAACTTTTCGATCAAGTGACCCTTCGGTGAAATGAACTTTTCGATCAAGTGATCTTTCGGTGAAATAATCTTTTCGGTCAAGTAAGCTTTTTGCAAATGAACCAGACCCCAAGAAATCGACTGTGGAAGTTAAAAAATGCTGTTTAAAACATTTCCTAGGAAAAGTGCACAAATAGTTAGAAACGAATCCACGACTAAATGGATATTGTTGAGTGAATCAACTGTGCAATGCATATTTCTTCTATTTTTAGTTCATGTTTCTTGATTTTTAGTGCATAAAAAGCTTTGCTTATTTTGGAGGTTTTTAATGCTTGAACATCCGGGCTTTATTGGTGAGATAGAGTTCATGTGGAATTTTCGTTTATCACACAGACACGAATCTGGCGATTAGGCAACTGCACCAAGCCAGTGGTCGTACATTACTTGAGAGAATTGCGTCATATTTACCAGATGAGTTTCTGGCGATGTATTAACCTACGAACGAAGCCAGTGATGAATATTAACTTGCTCCTGTGGTCTGATTTTTGAATCTACTAGGAACCTATATGGAAAAGTTTCGCTACATTCATGAGGCAAAAATACATTATCGTCTTCAAATGCTACACTCTAAAACAGAATGAAACGAAGTTGAAGTTCTGAAGCGAAGCTTGCCTTAACTATTACTCTACAGAATCAACAATAGTTAATTCTCTCCCCTCTTCTCACTCGCGTGATTGATGGGAGAGACTGATATGGCGGAATTCTCGTATTCTCTATAGGAGTCATAAATTACCACCGCAGACTTCATACAAAACTCCATGGTGGAAATCTTTTTCCAAAAATAGACTGATTCTCTCTCTCTCTCTCTCCTAATGAATAACATTTCCCCCATTGTTTCGGGTCCTGGAGAATAGAGAGGCTGGAATACCCGCTCAGTTGCTGAACATGGAACGCGGGCAACTTGCGGTTTTTGTTTATTTTCCCCTTTGCATTTGTTCTCTTGTGGTTTTCTCTTCCTTTCGTTGCCTTGCGTCGTTTGCTGGAGATGATATGGTCGATGGAATTTATCGGAAAACAGATAGTCTTATGACATGATGGAGCGGAAACGAACAGTTAGTAAATAAATGATGGTAGGATTTAATGCAAAAATCGAAATCACCTCTCACTCAAATTTTCCTCGTCTGCTCTTCCAATTTTTCACGCATCTGTTGTTTATTAATCAACCAAGTGTGAGAAGAGATCCAAGATACGGGCGATTTGTTTCCAAGGCTGGAGCCATTGAAAAGTCTTCCAGGACGTAATAAACTGCGCAGAATCCCCTCCATGTTTCTGCTTTTTACAATACATCATAAAGGAAGGGAAGGCTCCAAAATTAATTCTCTACTATCTGCCTCCGACAGTTTTAGATTCAGGTGATCTCATTTCAGCCTTTCCGCGAACTTCGATGGCCCAACCAGAACAAAGTTCTTGTTTCTGAATAGTGTTATTAATATTGGATGTACACTGCTCTGAAAAAGTAGAGATTAATTTAAGGATCAAACATCAGTTTGTGAATTTGTTCGCCTTTTGAATTAATCTTGCAAAACTTTCACACAATAGGGAACTCATTTAGGGGACTTTTCTGGAAGACTACATGTTTCCGGTCTAACGTAGGATGTGATGGAAATATCGTTAATATACTGGTGCTAAACAGCTGAGTCATATTTTTTAAGCAACTGAGACATAGAACATCAGCTTCTAATAAATCTGAAACTGAGATTTTCTAGATCAGTGTATAAAATGTTTTGCCGGACATTTCGAGAGATTATTTGTTATACGCTCGAGGTCTTCACAGAGCGAGGTCCTGTTTGAATGGCCCTGGAGCGAACAAATTCAACCAATCACGAATCTCCTTACATATCGTTCATTTTTGCGGTGAACACGCGTTTTCGTTTATCTAAGTGATATCTTGCTTCGACGTGGAAAACGGCTAGAGATAGTTGGAATTTCTCTCGAGGTTAAGGGTCGGTTTTCTTTAGATATTAGTGTTTTGTGTTTCTAATGTCCATGCTTTAACGAAAAGGAAAATGCTTCCAGCTAAATTTAAAAAAAAACTGATTTAGGTGAACGAAGACCTACGCCCGCGTTATTTGGTTTGAGTGTGAATATACGTAGGGCAGTAGCAACCGGGTGGTCAGAGAGGCGGTTGCCCTCCCAGAGTAATCATACTAGGGAGCGTGAATCCATGTTCTGAAGGGCTTTTAAAATAGAAATTTATTAAATGTCAGCAAATTTTTTGAAGATATGAAAACACAGATTAGCCGGTGACAAGAGATCGAAACGGCGTCCTCCTGCTCCGGAGCCGAATACTTTCCCAATTAAGCTACACCGACGGGATTTATCGCTGTAGCCTTGCCGTCTTGGCATGTGCTCCAACTCCTTATACCCCCTCGTCCCCCTTGAGAAACGTGGGGGGCATGATATCACAAGTTTCGGGTCTGCCGCAAACTATGCTTGAAGTAACTCTTTATAGAAGAAGGAATTTTCATTAATTCCAGACGATGTGTGGAAGGGAACATCACACAGTTTTCGAAGAACCCAACAGCCAGTTGATCCATTTACACAATCGGTTACCAATGCGGAAACACAAATTTGTCGGTGACGTTAATCGAACCTGCATCCTTCCGGAGCCGAATGCTTTCCCAATTAAGCAGCATCAACGGAATTTATCGCAGCAACTTTGCCGTCTTGATAAATGCTTCAACCTCTGTAGTACGTAACGAAGACTGTAACTGAAAGTTATACACTTCAGTATTCTGTTTTTTAAAGACCAGTTTGCAGCGTAGAGTATTCCGTGAAGCCAAACAGGGTGCAGAGCAAACTAATCTGTGAGATGTGGACCACACACATCCACGAAAGGAATTGTCCGAAACAGTAGAGAGAGGCATGTAAAACAATGAGGATATTCCTAACCTCCGTGACCTTTCGATACGTTGGGATTAAACGTTAATTAGTAATATGTGCTGTGTCGCAGAAAGCTCCTCTGAGCAGTTTTTTTTTTTATTTTTTTTTTAACTTTGACTGTACTTTTTCTAAGCTCTACCCCGAAATGGCGTCTTCTTATTGTTACGTTCATTGTGTGATACTCATTTGTTCTATGCTGGTTCATTTTTAATTGTGTATTTCCCAAGAGTACTGTGTTGTCGGCGTTCACGTAGCTTTTACGTTCAACGTGATAATTCCAAACGATGGCTTTTGGGTATTTACTTAATTTGTTATAAATTTACAGTAAAATGTAAATTTATAACAAATTAAGTAAATACCGGTTTTTGAAGAATCACAATATATACTTTTCTGTAACGGAGGTATGGGAGAATAAAAACTTGCGCACTGTTTCAGTTAAAGTGAGGAACGTTTAAACCGGAAAGGACGTAATTTCAAGTCTCGTCCTCCCAGGTTAAAAAAAATAAAAAAAAATAAGAAAGCTTATTCCTGTACTGCGCAGACACGATTTTCGATGTGTTTCTTCTTTATCTCATACCAAGTTAGAATTTATTTGAGATTATCTCACTTTTTAAAGTTAAATTTCGAAATTAGGTGTGTGTGTGTGTGCAAAAGTTCCTCCCGTTTCTCATGTTGCAAATTACAAATAAAAATTTTAAGTAACAAATGCAATAACAGATGACGCGTGTGATGGCCAAAATTCTTCCAGTAGTAGGCTATAAACTGGCACCACGCATTCAGGTGCATCACATTCGTAAACAAGTCACACGAGGGTCAAGCAATAAGGATCACATTAGGCATGGTTTGCTTTATGAGTTGGACAAAGGCAATAATGCAGCTGAAGCTTGCCGCAACATTTGTGCGGTGTATGGCGAGGATGCTGTAGACCAGTAGTTCCCAACCTTTTCCCACTTGTGCACCTGTTTTAAAACCATTTCTTGTACCCCTTGTTTTTAAAATACTCGTAGCTGCGGACACGTGGTTGAGAAGTACTTGGCGGCGGGTTATAATCCACATCAAGTTTTAGTGTTTTTAACCGTTCCTGTTTTCAACCACTGTTACATAACTGACATACTTAAAAATCACTGACAATAATAACTGAAACTACGTTAAACATTAAATAAAAAAACTACTTGAAAAGAATCACAATGAAAGATAATGCCCTTAATATACTCAGTCCATAACTGAACTGATCAAACAGTTTGGCTACGGATGTATTAGTAACACGCAGTTGTTCTGGAAAGGTGGATGGGTGAAAAAAGTGACGCATGAACTGTGCATAATGATTGGTAGAAGACTGGTTTGGGGGAAGGATTCATAGCCATGCCTTTACCAATCATCGTTCGCTAATATGAGCTGGTTTTGAAGTGTCTCCATTAGCGGTGATTCAAACTTAACATTTATTGTTCCATAACTAACATTTTGCATTTTTTTTACTTGTTTTTCCGCCATTACTGATTATTTTTCGTGTACCCCTGAACGGCCCAGCATGTACCCCCGTTTGGGAACCGATGCTGCAGACGAGAGCACATGTCGCCGTAGGTTCCGGAAATTCCGTGAAGAAAACAGAAGCTGAAGAGGTCAGCCACGTTCTGGACGTTCATCAGAGGTATTAGAAGTGTATCTCGACCAAGCCATATCAAATGACCAACACTTAACCGTTGAACAATTCTCAGAAGGGTTTTTTGTACACACAACAACAGTAGGGAGAAGGCTGCATACACTTGGGCTTATCACAAAGTTCGACCAGTGGGTACCACATGACCTGTCCAGTGTCCACAAGAAATCGATCGGACAGAATGACCACCTGTCTTTCTTTACTTGCGCATCACAGAAATGATCATTTCTTCGAACGATTAGTTACGGGTGATGAAAAGCGGGTCATTTACACAAATGTAAAGTGTCAAAGGAATGTATGCTGAGTTGGAGAGCCTGCTTCATCGACTTTAAAAGGAGGACTGTCTCCAAGAAAGATCTTGTAAAGTGTGTGGTGGAATGTCAATAGGGGTAATCCAATGGGAGTTGCTTGCACCTAACCAAACGATAAATGCTGACCTGTACTACCAACAGTTGGAAAGGCTGAAAGAAAAATGAAATCTTAAGTGCTGGTTAATTGCAAAGGCGTCATCTTGCAACATAACGACGCAGGAGGACCCCATAGAGCTATAGCCACTCATGGAAAATTACTGGACATTGGGTGGGAAGTTTTACCTCACCCCCGTATTGCCCAGATCTTGCACTTACGGATTTCAAGCTTTTTCGCCCTCTTCATAATACCTGCGCTGGAAAAACCTTCATTCGATTACTACCAGAAAGATGGCAAGAGGTCATACACCGATGAGCCTTTACATTATAAGCACACTCATCCTAGAGAAATGAGCGCTTGGAGACCGAAAGGTGGCGCAAGTGATCAGATCAGATCATATGTATAGGATTTTAGGAAGGGAGTGTCTGACCTCAGGTCTTAAACAACCCTTAGAATAGAGTTCCCGATAGGAAAGTGACACGGAAGCGAGGTAGAAAGGGGTAGAAAGACGGCCTTATTTCTTACCGGGGGGGGAGTACACAAGGTCCGACGGCTTAACGTGCCTATCTGACGAACGGCGGATATTTAGTGGTTCGAGCGTTCGTACCTGCCCGGGATCGAATCTGAGGTTTTCTCTGTGACAGTCACGAACGCTGATAGGCCACCCGCGGCCCGGTGGAGCAGGTGAAGTTCACAGAAGCAGTATATATATATATATATATATATGTACAACCCGAGGGCCGGCTTTCGGTTAGTAGAGTGTTCGGAGTCAGAATGGGAAAAGCTGTCGATTTATCGGAGTTTGATAAAGGACAAATTGTGATGTCACGGCTCCTTGGAACTACCATCTCGGTAACGGCGCTGCTTGTGTGTTATCCACGTGCCGCTGTAGTGAGTACGTATCAAAAGTGGTGCACAGATGGCCAAACGACGAGCCGTCTCCAAGCCGTGTGTCGTCAGCATCTCATTGATGCCAGAGGGGAGCGGAGACTGTCGTGCATTGTTCACAGCGACCGCAGGGCCACAGTGCGACAAATCACCCGCAGCTTGCAACAGTGGTGATCAGGATAATGTGTCACAGCACACAGTTCATTGCAGCCTTCTGCGCATGGGCCTGCATAGCCGAAAAACCAGCCTGGTTCCCATGCTCACTGCAAGTCATCGCCAACAACACATGAAATGTGCTCAAGACCACCGAGATTGGACCGTGGGTGATTGGCAGAAAGCGGCGTGCTCTGATGAATCGAGATTCTTGGTGCATCACGTAGACGGCCGAGCCTGGACACGCCAATTACCAACGGATGTTATGGAACCTGGGTGCACTACTGGGCGGAAACAGACCGGTGTTATGCTGTAGGAGATTTTTTTTTGGGGGGGGGGGTACTTTTTAGGCCCCATTACCCCCAATAGCACAATCTCTGACAGCTGTCAGGTATCTGAACATCGTTGAGGACCAAGTTCACCCATTCATGGCAACTGTGTTCCCTGCTGGCAATGGCCATTACCAACAGGATAATGCGCCATGCCACACTGCCAGAATCGTCAGGAAGTGGTTCGAGAAACATGCTGGTGACTTTCTGTTTTATGTAAATTGGAGACGTCTGATGCATCAACAGAAATTAAAAATGTTACACAGTTTGGCAGATGATCATGCTTGAGCCACGAGTTTTCGAATTTCAGAAAATGGCTTAATGAGATGTATGGTTATATATACACTCTCTAATACCACGTTGGTCCTCCTCGCGATCGGATTACGGCAGCAACGCAACGGGGTATAGACTCCACGAACTCTCTGTAGTACTGTAGAGATAGTGCACGCCGTGCTTCCTGAAGAGCGTCCCACAGTTCCGTAATATTCGCTGGTGGAGGATTCGTAGAATTGACGGCACGTTGAACATCATCCCAAACGTGTTCGATGACGTATAAATCCGGCGAACGAGGGGGCCAAGTCAGTTTGCCAAACTCCGGGGAAAACTCCTCGGCCATAATCGGGAGACAGTGAACGTGTGCTGTGGCTCATTGTCCTGTGAAGGAGGTCGGAGTGGTTCCGTGACATGAACGTGTGCAAATGATTCCCTCTTGCTGTGTGGCGACACTGCGCTGATGTTTGAGACGTGCAATTGCCGACTCACTGTCACTCATCTTCTCTCTAGTTGTGTTCGTTTTCGTGCTGTGCGTTTTCCCTTTTTTCATTCTCATTTGTTAAACGCCACGATGCAGCTACGTTGCAGCGGTTCCTAGACGACCACTGCGATACATTGCTGTCTTTAGCTTCTTAAAACAAATTGGATTTTTTAATGGTATCTAGCTTTTAAACTTTGCCTCATTCTCATTTTTCATTTTCACTGAATCAGCCTGATTTTAGGCTTTATACCACATTTTTAACACTGTTTGTTTGATTGTCTTGTGTTTGGCGCTCTTTGGCCGCACATGGCCCTTGCGCCATAAAAATTAACCAACCAACCAACCAACCAAATGATCCCCACGGATGGTTACGTAGTCTCCATCGGTCAGAGCTGTATGAAGATATAATATATGAGAAGTCCCAATGCGTGCCAGCTGAAAACACCCCACACCATAACAGAGCCACCGCTGGCCTGCAATGTCCCTTGTATACTATAGTTGAATGTAGGTTAGCCGGATCGCAACGTCTCGGGGCGAACGCAACGACGGACAAGTCTTCGTAACACCCTGCATTGAATTACCCCCCTGCGTTTGTCTTCCCTCCTCTCTCTCTCTCTCTCTCTCTGTGTCTCCTCTACGGCTGCTTAAGTACAACCCCCGACACATTTCCCCGATTGTACATGTACTGTCTTTGTGTTGGGAATGTTTGGAAGAAGTCTTTTTTATTCTTCCACCTAGCCAACCCCCCCCCCTTCTCTTCGCTAAGTTTTCTACAGCGTCCATCTGGAGCTTCTCGTATCAGATCTAAAAGTCAGTCATTTTTAAAATGTGCCTTAAATAGCAATTTTGCCCGGCAAACAACAATATGTTTTAAGTAATAATAATTCAAATTTTGAAGATGACAATCCGATTTTTGGCGTAAATGTGACAAGGATTGTAAGTCAGATAATATCCGAAAACTTGAAATTCATTTTCATCGTCCTGGAGCGGAACTCGAACCCGCGTCTCCCAGAAAACGCCCGGGTATGCTAACCGCTACACCACCCAGAACGACCAAATTTCAAGTTTCTGATCAATTTGAATATAACCATCACAGGATTCGCTAGTCGAAGCAACCGGCATTCATGTTTGGCGAATCTGGAGGTTAAGAATCATATCCCGTGTTTGCCTGGAGAAGCAGATAAATCATGAAAGAAATACGGGATTACGCCATGTAATACAAATTTTGAAGATGACAATCCGATTTTTGGCGTAAATGTGACAAGTATGGTAAGTCCGATAATATCCGAAAACTTGAAAATTTTCATTGTCCTGAAGCGGGACTCGAAAAAAAAAAAAAAAAAAAAATTTCAAGTTTTCGGATATTATCTGGCTTACCATCCTTGTCACATTTATGCCAAAAATCGGATTGTCATCTTCAAAATTTGTATTATATGGCGTAATCCCGTATTTCTTTCATAATAATAATTCTTTTGCTTTCCGCTGTAAACAGTAGGGACTTTTTTTTTGTAGTGGAGGTAGCTGGTTACTACCTCCCAGAGTAGTACATTCTTAGATTGAGTCGGAGTATAGTAATTAAGCAGGCACAACTTGAATCGGTATTTGGTCATGGATAATAATAAGTTGCCATTTGATGACCATGTGTAATATTGAAATAGGTCTATGCTCCAGTGATGAAATCAGAGCCAACTGAATGAGATATACCATGATTTGCAGAGATGGTGATTACTTTAAAGGTGCCAATATTTTACCTCTGGGGTCTTCATTTTTAATTTACGAGTGTTCCCTTATTGAAATTTAGATTTGTTTTTTACGACTTGCTACTTTTTTGCCGCACTAGTCATGATTTTCTTTTTCTGTGTCGCACAGAGCGCTCTTTGGTCTTTATATCACTTTTAATATTTAAGACCTGTGAGTCATGTTTTTATGAGAACGCAATTTGTGTCGCAGTTCGGTTTTTCTCATTTAAATCCATACCTCCGAAAATCTGCCGCTGATATGATTCTCGTAAGTGTGTAAGACATCAAAGTGAGAAAGTGCAAGCATGCATCTGAAGAGCAATTTCCCATTAGTACTTTCTTATGCGTTTCATATGTCTTGTGCTATTCTTGCTTGAACTTTGAGAGCTTGTCCAGAAAAAAAAAAAAAGTCGAAAGAAATCGCATCTTAGTTTTATCAACTAACAAGCTGGCATTGGAGCGAAGAATTTAGTTAGTAATTTAGATTTCCAAGTTCGGTTGCGATCTCCTCTTCCTTTTTTTTTTTTCTTTCTCCCTCCTCTTTATTTCTTTTATTTTGTACTTTTTTTTTTAGCGGAGTAAGTTTTCCGGAAATGTTAAGGGAGGAAGCATGAACACCAGAAAGTGGTCGAAAAAAAAATTAGTTCATGCAACATTCTTCGTTTCTTTTTTAAGGACCAACAACATGTCGCCTTATTATAGGCTTCAAAATTCTGAATGAAAACAAAAAGAAAAAAAGTGCCACTTAATTGACGGGAATTTACTCGAAGAACTGCTAAATTCTCAACGTGAGAGTTTCTTCACCCTAAATTTAACTACTTAGGAGGATTTGAAACCCACAGGAAGTTATTAAAGTTTAAAAATAATTTTTAATGAGCATATGAACTTTTAAAAAGCACATTTGCCATTAACAAAAGCATAAAGCTTTAGTGTACATGTACGGAAATTTCAAGCATTCTAGCTTTTAAACAAGGAATTCGTAGAATTTTTTCTTGGGAAAGAACATAATAAGAGGCAGAAAATCTGTATGAAGATACAGACCTCTCTTTCTCTGTCTCTTTTTCGTCTCTCTCTTTCTCTCTCTCATTCTGCCTGTGCCGCTCTTTTTTTTTTTTGTTGTTGTTGTTCTACTTTGCTACCTTTCTTCGACTTTATGCTTTTCCCTTGTCTGCCTTTACCTCTTTTTTTTTCTGGGCCTCTCTCTCTCTCTCTCTCTCTCTCTCATTCTGACCGTATCCATTTCTTTCTGCTTGTGTGGCTCTTTCTTTTTTTTTTTTTTTTTGTTGTTGTTGTTCTACTTTGCTACCCTTCTTCGACGTTATGCTTTTTCCTTGTCAGCCTTTATATTTTTTTTTCTGTGAATCTCTCTCTCATTCCGCCGTATCTATTTCTTTCTCTTTTTTTTGTTCTATTTTGCTACCTTTTTTCGGCTTTATCTTTTTTTCCTTGTCTTTCTTTGTAGGCTTATCTCTCTCTCTCTCTCTCTCTCTCTCTCTCTCTCTCTCTCTCTCTCTCTCTCGTCGTATCTATTTCTTTCTGTCTGTGTCGCTCTTTCCTTTTTTGTTGTGTTTTTTTTTTTTTTTTTTGCTACCTTTCTTCGACTTTATCCTTTTTCTTTCTCTGCCGTTATCTCTTACTTTCTAGGCCTGTCTCTCTTTCTCTATTTTTCATTTCCCCTCTTATTTTTCTCTTTTTTTTTTCTCTTCGTGTCTCTCATTGTTTCTGTCTCCCTCTCTGTGACTCCATTTTTACGCTTTCCAACCGTAGGTTGAAGAAGCGTATATGCTCCAGCTTTGTCCGTCCGTCTGTCCGTCCGCACGATAACTCACGTGAAAATGGTTCGATTTCGATGAAATTTTAGTATGTGGTAGGGAACCACCTGGGCACGAGCCCTATTGAAAATGGGAGGAATGAGGTTAAAGGTCAGGACATAAAAGCGGGTCTCAAAGGTCAGGCAGGGCATAAGTGCGGGATGTATTCCATTGCCCTCATGCGTCATAACTTGCGTAAAAATGGTTCGATTTCGATGAAATTTTAGTATTTGGTAAGGAACCACCTGGGGACGAACCCTATTGAAAATGGGCGAAATGGGGTCAAAGGTCAGGACATAAAAGCGGGTCTCAAAGGTCAGGCAGGGCATAAGTGCGGGATGTATTCCATTGCCCTCATGCGTCATAACTTGCGTAAAAATGGTTCGATTTCGATGAAATTTTAGTATGTGGTAAGGAACCACATGGGGACGAACCCTATTGAAAATGGGCGAAATGGGGTCAAAGGTCAGGACATAAAAGTGGGATCCATTCCATTGCCTTTATGCGTCATAACATGCGTAAATATGGTTCGATTTCGATGAAATTTTAGTATGTGGTAGGGAACCACCTGGGCACGAACCCTATTGGAATTGGGGTCAAAGGTCAGGCAGGGCATAAGAGCGGGATATATTCCATTGCCCTTATGCGTCATAACGTACCTAAAATGCTTGGATTGCGACAAAACTTTATCATGTTGTTCCGGAGGTATAGTGAACCGGTTCTGTTGAATATCAACGAAATGGGGTCAAAGGTCATTGCACAAAAGCCAGATTTATTCCACAGCCATTATTCTCATAACTTGCGTAAAACTGCTTCTATTGCAACTAAACTTTATCATGTTGTTCCGGAGGTATAGTGAACCGGTTCTGTTAAATATCATCGAAATGGGTTCAAAGGTCAGGACACAGGAGCGAGATTTATTCCACAGCCATTATCCACATAACTTGAGTAATAATTTCTGGTATGTTGGAAAGCGTATCATAATCAATGCATTGCATGATTTTACTAACTTGTTTCTCTTTGTTGCGCCTCTTTGTCCCTCTTTATCTATTGCTTTGTCTTTGTTTATGGTTATGTCTCTCTTTTTCACTGTCGTTCCTTTCTCCCTCTCTGTTTCTACATTTTCTTATCTCCATCTTCATTCCGTACGTTCCTCTCCATCTCTTCCTGTTGTGTGTGTGTGTGTGTGTGTGTCAGACTTTTTTCTAACTGCCTGTTTGTCTTTTCTCCACCATGCTCACGTGCTGTTTTATTCGACTTACGTAATTAGTCATATATTCCTTCGAAATATTGTTTTGTACATTGAATTTTCAGTAACAGGGAAGAGTAGACTTTTTTAAACAAATCACAGCGCTCATGCTGTTTTTTGATATATACAAGTTATTCAAGTCTGAGATCGAAATATCTAACATAATCACATTTGTAGACCTTTATGTATAGTAACTGGTATGTATGAACTTCGGACGGAGATATAGTATTCTCGACGGTGTAGCATATCACTGACAAAACGGTCAAACCTTTCTCACAATACGACGCTTCATGCGACATTCGAATGGTCACGCAGTTGGTGCGCATCAAAACAAGACTGCACCGGCTCATTTGACAACCCATGAAGTGTCACAGATTCTTGTCGAGATATACACAGTGTTTCCAATGGTCTAGTCAAGCTTCAAGAACTTGTTCCATTGCGTATAGCAACAAAAAGATTTTCTTATGAACCCTTTGGTCGAAAACGCTTCTCTTCTTAGTTGTAGCACATTTTGATAGTGAAAGTAACAAGGCCAATGGAATTAATTTTTGTTTTAGGTATTACTATTAATACATACTGTCAAAACATTTAACTTAAGTGACAGCATTCATTCAACTAATTGAAACATTCGACACAGAGTGAGAGGGGAGCCCGCTCAAGGATGTCCACCCGAAACAGGTTTTTTTACGATTAATTTAGAACCACTCCATAAGGGATTTCTAAAAATGTTCCCGACTGGGAGAAACTCGAAAAGAAACCAAAACAAGGAACAGGACAGTAACAAAGACAATAATTACGACACATACACGAACAAAATCAGTAAAATGGTAATTTTTACAATTGATAATTTTCTTAGTCCATCTCTAGGTTCTTCTGAAGTTTCAAATGTTTTATTCATTATTTAATTTTTTTAATAGACCTAAATTCCCGAATTGCGTTTACTCCGGAATTTTATTAAGTATTTAATTTCCTTTTCTTATAAAAAAGATATTCACTTTTTAAATGTTTTTGGGTTCCAGTTTCCTAACTTTAAATTTTAATACCTCTCTACCGTTTCGTTTGATTGCTAATTTTATTTGTTCAGTATTACGGTACTTTTGATTATAAAACATTAGATTTTAGTTTTACCATAAACTCTAGTTAGTGATTGCACTAAAATAATATAAGGCATTATGGCCCAAAATATTGGAGACGAAAATAAAAATACTCTGGAGGAAACATCTCCCAAGATATATTGGGAAGCGATAAAAAATATTTCCGCCATATAAAATGTGTTTCCAATTATTTGAAAAACATATACTTAAAAATATATGCAAATGCAGTTAAAAATAAGCTTTTAAAAACAAAGAACGAATGACAAAATGAAACCCCTCACGGGCATGACCGCCCATAAGGAGGGGAAGAGGGGGACTATGGCTCCTCCCCTGGGAATTGGACTATGCGTTTTCTGTTCTTGAAAGGTGCTACTAGAATTTTCGTGAAAACATTTATTTTGATTCCTGATTTTTCTTTAGAATTGCAGAATTTGTATGTATGCAATGAAAAGTAGGAAAAAACGTTAGGAACTCCCAGTAGAAAAAACAAAAATTTACAGTGGAAAGCAATGATGAAATTTCCCATTACATGTTGGAAAACACTGTACATAAACAGTGAGCCCGTTGAATAATGCCACAAAAATTATTTTAACAAAACAACACACTATATTTTGCTTGCACATATTCAAAATTATCTCCCACCAACTCCACACAACGCTGAAATCTTTCGTAGAGGTGTTTGAAGACATGCAGGAAGTCCTGAACCGGAACCTCCTTCAGTATGATGGTCATATCTCGTTGGATGTCCTCAATGTCGCTAAAGCGCTCCTCTTTCAAGACACACTTCACCTTTGGAAAGAGGAAAAAGTCTGCGGGAGCCATATCTGGCGATTAGGGTGGATGTTCGATCACACAGATAGACTTCGAAGCCAGTAACTGCTTCACAGGCAGCTCACAGTATACAGGAGTGTTGACGTGTGCGGCGCAAACTTCGAGCAAATATTTCTCTTGTACAGATCTTTTTCTAAAATTACCCTGGCCGTTATCTTGCTGACACCAAGCTGCTCATCGAGTAGCCTATTGGTTATTTGCATGTTATGGGCAACAGTTTTGCCAGCGTTCACCACATTTTCATTTGTCCGAGCAGAAAAACTAGACACCCTGGACGTGCTTCATCCGCGAGGGAGTCCCTCCTATATTTAAAATTAAAAACCAGTGCCCCAAGTGCTGGCTTCGTCACTGGCTCTCGCACTATCCTGGAACCAGTGGCCCAAAATTAGATCAGATCAGATTATACGTAGAGGATTTTTTGAAGGAAGTGTCTGACCCCAGGCCTTAAATAACCCTTAGAAATAGGAAGCTAGGAGATTTGGGCTAGAGTGCCCGATAGGAAAGTGACACGGAAGCGAGACAGAAATGAAGACGAAGGCGCCCTTATTTATTACGGGAGGACCAGGGGTCCAACTGTTTAACGTACCCAACCGACGCACGGCGGATATTTAGTGATTCGAGCGTTATTACCTGCTTAGGATCGAACCTGATCCGCGGCAGTCACGAACGCTGACCACTAGGCCATCCGTGGCCCAAGCACTAAATTAGAGACGGTCGATGCATATAGCCCATCAAGTTGCTTGCGGTTGTCGTTAAACTCCCAAACAAAAACAACAACAAGAAAAAAAAAAAAAGATACGGGTGTATGCTTAGTTCTGATTGAGCCGACAGTTTGGATCGTAGAACCTCGACTTGCTGATTGGAGAGTTGAAATGAGTTATTGGAGTATGGTTTCAAAGCCTTTATTTGATTTGTTATAGCCAACACAGGTATATGATATGAAAACTAGCTTACATAATCTTTACAAATAATGCTGGATACATTGAGAACAGCCTCCTATCAGTGGTTTATAAAATCTTCACTAAAGTTCTTTCACACCGCTTGAAGGTAACGCTGGACATGGCTCAACCGAGAGAACAAGCTGGATTCAGGAGTGGCTACAGCACAATAGATCATATCCACGTACTGAGAGAACTAATTGAAAGAGCGAGGGAATATGAACTTCCATTGTGCATGGCTTTTATCGATTATGAAAAAGCCTTTGATTCGGTGAAACCATCAGCAGTTACAATGGCTCTGAAATCGTGCGGTATTGAAGATGCATACATTAATATTATTAATAACATCTATGAAAATGCAAGTGCAAAGATTCGGCTGTTTGAAAATACAACACACATAAAAATTGGAAAAGGAGTGAGACAAGGTGACACCATATCTCCGAAGCTCTTTAATGCCACATTGGAAAATGTCTTTCAATCACTGAACTGGGAAAACAAAGGGATAAAGATTAATGGAGATTATCTAACCCACCTTCGTTTTGCTGATGACGTAGTCATTTTTGCAACTACCCCATCAGAGCTGCAGAGTATGATCCAGGAACTTACTGACAAGAGTAAAGAAGTGGGATTAAAAATGAACTTTCAGAAGACAAAAGTGATGTTCAATGCTTTTACAAGAAATGAAGATTTATCGATTGATGGAGAAAAACTGGAGATAACAGATACGTATGTTTATCTTGGACAGCAGATATCAAGTGAGGGTCACATTGATGAAGAAATTAATCGGCGTACAAAACTTGCCTGGAGAGCTTTTGGAAGAAACAGCATAATTTTCAAGAGCAATATGTCATTATGTCTTAAAAGAAAAGTGTTTGATCAATGCATCCTTCCAGTGCTTACGTATGGTGCAGAGACGTGGACCTTAACTAAAAGAGACATACAAAGGCTGCAGACAACTCAAAGCAGCATGGAGAGGTGCATGCTTGGTATAACCAGGAGAGATAAGAAGAGGAACTCGTGGATCCGAAAAATGACGAGAGTGGAAGACATCATGATCAGAGTTAAATCCCTGAAATGGCAATGGGCTGGACATACTGCCAGAAGGACAGACCATAGATGGACAGCCGAAATTTTAGATTGGATTCCAAGGGACAGGAAAAGACCCAGAAAAAGACCACATGGGAGATGGGTGGATGAAATTCGTAAATATGCGGGAGTGACATGGAGGAGACTGGCACAAGACAGACCGTTGTGGAGGAAACTTGGGGAGACCTTCGTCCAGCAGTGGATTGATAATGGTTGACAATGATGATGATGGTGATGACATTGAGAACACAAAATAGATCGACACACGAATTACCCAACGTGGTGCCCTGTCTTCTTGGGCTTCTTACATTCCTCATCACTTGCTCTTGCCTCTAGTTTTGATTTTCTCCGCTTTTGCTTGCGTTCATTCTGCGAATTCCCCGGCATCGTCGAAAATGCTAGCTAAATTTGTTTTTAATTTTAGTTTAATCCACTGCGATACGTTTTTATATATTAGAATAGATCTCGTTGAGAGTTTTAAAACGATACCACGCACAGTCGTTTTGCACTCACGATTGTCCATATATACCGTGATATTGTCAAAAGTATTCACCGGTTCACAAGAAAACAATATTTTAAAATGTTGAGTTCAAGCCACTGCGAAATGTTCTTCGTATATTTGAATAGATCTCGTCGAGAGAGCTTTAAAACGATATCACGCACAGTCGTGTTACGCTCACGGTTGCCGAGACAGACTGAGTCAAACGCGGCGGCACACTCAGAAATATTGCATCATCTTCCCCCGCGTACAGGGAGCGAGGAGAGCGTCGCGCGTACGATGTATTGCGCAGTACGCAAATTGGACTCCATGCTGTTTACGAATGTGCTAACACGATTAGTGTCCTGCACGTATTTTTAACGCTATGATTATTCCAGTTGGGATCTATTTTTGTAACATGCGGTTGGTCGTACGTCGCCCCATACTAACTGCGGAGTTAGACCTAGTCTCACATCAAAATTCGGCAAACAAGATAATCGTGTATCTACTCCTCCCAGAGAAAGTATGAGCATAATTTAAAATAACACATGTTTATTGAAAACTGGTTGTAAGCATATGCAGTGGAACCTCGGCTATACGTTATCCGGTTATAGAGAAAGTATGAGCATAATTTAAAATCAACAACTTTTGAGTTTGATCCATTTCATACATCCCGAAATTTTCGTTTGTGTTTAAGAACCTTAAGAAGCGCCATAGATTACGCATTGGAATTAAATCACCAATGTCCATCGCCACAGCAACAACAAATACACATAAGGACCCTGACGTGAATTCTGGAGCTGCGGTGTATGATGAGATAACATTGGAATATCCAGATGGCTTGTCTCGATCATACATCGGAATGACCAAAAGATCCCTTACAATTAGGGGAAAAGAACACATAAGGGACATTAAAGCAGGAAAAACACAAACAGCGCTTTGCAAAGAAGTAGCACAATATGACGCCGTACCGGTATGGAAAAACATGAAGAGGATCGCTCCATACACTGACTACAAAGGAACACTGACTAGAGAAAGCATTGAAATATCCATGCATCCCAACCCTTGCAACGAGAGCCCTTCCCTCGAACTCTCGGCTGCGTGGAAGATCCTACTGACATAGAATATTAAGGGGAAAATGAGAGAGAAGGTTTGAAAGGTAGGTCGCGAGACGCAATATCACCTAGACACGTAGTAGATACGCGCTCCAAGATTTCAAGTTATCGTCATTCCCGAAATTATTCTTGTGTTCACTGGCCTTGAGAAAGCCTCCCGTTCGGAGTGTGAAATCTCGGCACTTAGTCGTTGTATGTTTTATAAATTGTTACACCATTCAATACGGAATAAATACTTCAAGTTGTATATTTAAATGACTTTTTTTTTTGACGTAGTCCTACCTACCAACTGTACATACCTTTAGAACTATACATACTACAGCGAAAAACGAAAATCGACTCTCAGTGCGGTTGAGACTAATGAAAGTCCTTTAAACTAAAAACATAAATGGGTGGGGAAGGGGAGATGTGAGAATGTAGGGTGAAATTTGTCTTTGCCGCCCTGGTGGCGCAGTGGTCTAAGCGCTGGCTTATGACCATTCGTCCGAGAAAGGGTCCGGGTTCGAATCCCGGTGATGCATAGATGTTGTGTTTGTCTTATGGCACTGGCTCTCTCCCTTTCCTGGAATCAGTGGCCCTAAATTAGGGAAGGGCGACTGCTTATAGCCCATACAGTTGCTGACGGTGGTCGTTAAACCTTCAAACAAACAAACAGTTCGTCTTTTGCGACCGTTCCATTTATTACCTACCTTGATATGTCGTTCAGTCACCTTTCCCTTTTATTGCATCGTATGCTACTTTACCTTGTGATTAAGCTGTCCATCTTCTAACTCAAAGCTTTTAAAAATACAACGGAGTTTGCTTTGTTTTATATATTTCTAAAGCCAAATGGGGGAAATGAATTTACCAAAATTCTCGTTTCCTTCCTTGAAATGCAATCCCAAATGGACTCAGAAGTGTACGACTAACCACCTCTATTCCACGCAAAAGCCTTTTTTTCCTTTAAAACAAACGCGTTTAAGTCCAAGATCTCCACCGGCATTTTAGTCCAGGCATCCTTTGGGAGAAATAAATAGAGCATAGAATTGTACTTGAGCCAGGAGGGCATCGCCAGTCCATGTAAAACTCTCAACAACTAAACGCATTAGAGAGAACCATCTGACCATCTTGTGTGCTCTCATCTCGCACATTCTCCTGCGTCATATGATCCTTCTCTCCGCTTTTCCCTGGACAGATAAGGAAAGCTTTTAGGGGTTTCACTGAAACCTACGTGATCGTCATAGCTCAGGATTAGATGCTGTAAATGGTTTCGTCGAACGATTTAATTCCTCTATTCTGACAAGAGCTCTTCCCGTTCTTGTGTCTCCCAGAGACCCTAAATAATATTTTTATGTCAACCATTAAGCCTTATGCCTGCATGTAGCCTAATATTTTCTCCTATACAGCCTTTGTTGCATTGGCTCTTCTTTCTCGTTGCTTCCTCTTATTTATCGTTTTTTTTTTTTTTTTTTTTTTTTTTTTGTCGCTGTTTCTTTTTATTCTCCTGTTTTTTTTTTCCTTCTTTGTTTGGTGTAAATATATGTGTGTGTACGTTTGTGCACGCAACAAATTAATCTTCGAGCTTATTAACATTTTTTGTTTTTCTTTGAGTATTTGAAATTTATAGTCAGTGCGGGAATTTGGCAGTCCCAGCACTGCCTTCCAAGCTCTTTCAATCTGAAGCTCCCTTGACGTTAATAAAAAAAAAAAAATTATGTGAATATTGTTTTCTTTGATGTGGGGAAAAAATGTTGTTTCGTTTAAATGGGATTTTTTTTTGCATAAAATACTGATGTTGCATTAATAAAAAATAAAAATGAACACAACAATATGGAATGAAAGCACTCGAATTTCGTCATTCATTTACCTGAAGTCGAATTACTTTTTCCACTTGAATGATTTTGATGAAAAAAAAATCTAAAACATCGATTGATGGGGTTTTTTTCTCCCATGAGCAATTCCTATCACTGTGTCTCATTCTATTTCGGCATTAGTTCGTTGCATTGTTTTGTAATCGTGGTAATTGTAAATAACCTTTAATAATAACGTAATGGAGCTGGAATATTTATTTTATGTAATGTAATATCAATATATTTTAATTGTTGCATTTTAATGAATATGTAAATAATTAAGAACCCTTGCAATTTTAGAATGTGTGAAAAGTAATCCTTCTAAGAATAAATTTTTTGGAGTTCGATTTGGTAGAGCCAGTAAGTCACCGGAAAAGATTAGTTTATCGGCGGACTTCCTGGAAATGGACAACACACAGGACGTTCGTGTGTAGATAGCTACAATGGAAGAAAGCTTTTTTAGAGTTTTAAAGCCACTCATTAGACAGGACTTCCGTCCTTCGGGGTGATGGCATTAGGAGTGGACATGGAGACGCTCGGGAAGAGGTTGTGCTTCAGGCGCGTGTTTGAGAACTAGTTGCGGAAAACAAGAGAAGAAGGGGTCTTCTGAAGAAGGATGATTTCGTGTCTTTTGAGCAGTATACGGCTGAGAGAAAGGCAGAGAGGTTGATAGACTGGAGGAAGGAGGATTTTTTGAGAAGGGAAGCGTTGTTTCCACGTACGAGCGGTAAGAATGAAAGTAGCGAGGAGTTAGGACACCGGCTGGAAGTCTAATCGCACGGTGACCCGGAGTAATCATAAATTAAGCAAAATCATGGAAATAAAGGATTTTATCAAACGTCAAATCGCTTCTGTTGAATGATCTATTACTACTCTATTGATTCAAAATACTATAACTATACTAAAAATCCGAAAATTCTTGGCGTAGGATAAAGATAAAATTTTCCAAGCTTTCGCACATCAACCAGATGGCTTTCTCAAGGAAGGTAGACAGCTAACTGCAAATTGGATAATAGAACGTTTCAACATTTTGAACGCGGTGACTTGACTAGACAATAAATGATTAGGAGCAAACGTGATATTTCGAAGAAACGAGGTCACGTTGGTTGGGCACGCGGTACAATGGTAGAGAACTCAGCATTATTTGAAGAATTGATTCCAAATACGTGGCAACTTCAGAGAAACGCTATCATTTGCAAGCCTTGCAGCTGGTCAAGATTTCCAAGGTTTCGCGAATGGCGGAATATTTGGGTGTGGAGTATGAAGCTAATTTCTTTACATCACTCCATATGGGATCGGCGGACTTGACTCACCCAAATCTACCGCCATTCGCGAAACCTTGGAAATCTTGACCAGCTGCGAGGCTTGCAATGATAGCGTTTCTCTGGAGTTGCCACGTATTTGAAATCAATTCTTCAAATAATGCTGAGTTCTCTACCATTGTACCGCGTGCTCAACCAACGTGACCTCGTTTCTTCGAAATATCACGTTTGCTCCTAATCATTTATTGTCTAGTAAAGTCACCGCGTTCAAAGTGTTAAAACGTTCTATTATCCAGTTTGCAGTTAGCTGTCTACCTTCCTTGAGAAAGCCATCTGCTTAATGTGCGAAAGCTTGGAAAATTTTATCTTTATTCTACGCCAAGAATTTTCGGATTTTTAGTATAGTTATACTATTTTGATTGTGATTTGGTGTACAGTTCTTACTTTTTATACTCTATTGATGTTAACCTTGCAATCTTCGGATTAAAACCTATTTCGGTACTTTAAGAAAGAGTTAAAACAGCACTGTTACAGTTTTAAATTTAGTGGATTTTTTCGCAGCGCGTGGAATTCAATTGCGTCAGATGGAAATGAACACCTGATGGTATATTAAATTATCTTCGAGAATGGGAACGACTCAGGATGAAGTAATAAGCCTTTTGTACGAATTTTAGAGTTGTTCCATCATCTCGAATAAAGAATAGGAGGGTCGTTCAAAAAGTAACGAGACTGATTTTACATAGGGCAGAAATGTAATTCAGTAAACATACTTACATGCTTTCAAAGTATTCTAGCCGCCCCGGTAGCGCAGTGGTCTAAGGCGCTGGCCTCTGATCATTCGTCCGTAAGGGGTCCGGGTTCGAATCCCGGTCAGGCATGGATGTTGTGTTTGTCTTTACGGCACTGGCTCTCTCCCTTCCCTGGAACCAGTGACCCTAAATTAGGGACGGTCGACTGCTTATAGCCCATTGAGTTGCTCACGGTGGTCGTTAAACCTCCAATAAAAAAAAAAGTATTCTACCTCTCCCTGAATACACCGGCCCCACCTTTCTATCCACTTCCGGAAGGTGTTTCCGAAGCCCTTCCTCGATATGTGGTTCAAGATACCCACCCCAGCATTGCTCAGTTCAGCATTGGATGCAAACAGGCGGTCACGAAGTTTTTTTGTTTTGTTTTTTTCATTTCAATGAATAAGTGGAAGTAACACGGCACCAGGTTCGGTGAATACGGAGGGTGAGCCATTATTGCGATGCCTAGATCTTTGATACCTGCTGGGTAAGCAAAGCACGATGTGTAAGAGCATTATCTTGATGCAAAATCCAGCTAGTTTCTTTTGGGGGTGCGTGCTGAGAAAAAGGATGAGCATTCCTATGCTGACGATGTAACAAAATCCCAGTCATGAGATTCCATTGAAAAATAAGAAAAGCGGAAAGGCAAAAAAAAAAAAAAAAAAAAAACGTTACCCCTAGTTTTCCTTTGGGAAATAAACTTTAATGATGATTACGGTGTAATCCATTCTGTTTCAGAACACATAAAAGTAGCTTGCAAGAAATAGAAACACACACGATTAGAAAAAACTTTCAAGCGCAGCTCAGACACTTAGCGCCCATCACTGTTCTTATAAGGACGAAAGTGCTTTTCGCTCTTCACATGTGTGTATGCCTCTTCGGGCTGATGACTAATTATCGCGCGACCAGTTTCGGTTGTGTTTATAATGAAAGAGCACCCGCGCATTTCCTCAGCGGCTTGAGCCATCCAATAGTTTGTGCATATTCTGTGTGTTTTGGGTAATTTTTTTTCCTCTAGAGGTCATTTGAGAACTTTAAAATGCTTGGCACCGGTAACCATTTTCCCTTGTGGAAAAACCTGGTCTTACACAATTCCGTTTTTATCGAAGAAAACCAGGTGCGTGACTTTCCCAGCACTTGCTTGGATCTTTGCCTTCCTGATCGGGAACTTCTTTGGTGTTTCCATTGGGTGCTCTGTTGTTTTGTTTCTGGATCGAATTGGTGAAAAAATGGTTCATCACATGTGACAACTTCATCCAGAAAGTGTGGCTGACGTCGTAACCGGCACTTCCGTTGGCGACAAGTGATAACACGATTTGCCTTGTGTTCTTCCGTGAGCAGGTGGTGAATCCTATTTGCAGTGACTTCTCTGTACCCCAACCGGTTTCTCCTAATGTCATCAACGGTACCAACGGACATTCTGCATCGCATTAGTAACATCCGCAATAGTCATTCGACAGTCTTCGCGCAGAAATGTCTCGATGTTATTGACATTCAATCACGTGGTCGATGTCGAATGCCTACCGGAGCGTGGCGCATCCTCCAGACACTCTTCACCATTCACGAATTTATAGTGCCATTCAAGAACTCTTGCATGGGACCAAGCATCTTCCTTGTAGGCTATTTATTCGTTTTATTGAAACGCACGCAAAATTTTATATCTGCTTTTTGCTCCAGTTTTGAATCCATACTGGGTTACAGAAACAGATCTGAACTCTACGCCGTCTACTACAACGACGAACTAGCGGAGCGCTGTAACGACGCGTCGTCACGTGACTGACTTTGAAGGTGTTCCAACACAAGTAGTTGCATTTGCCTGCGTTGATTTATTTTGGTGCTATGTCTTGATACTTTTTTTAACAACCTACGTAAATATCTTTCAAAAGTAATCAACGCTTTAGATGGCCGTCAGCCAGCAAAACCACTGGTGAAGTACCGTGGGCAACCAGGGTAGGGTTTTAAGGCATAAAACCCCGTCTAGAACCCAGAGGGGTTTTGTTTTTAAGGATTCGCATGAGTAGTGTTAATTTGCTATCTCCTATGTCTCTGTTTCAGTTTCGTTCAATTTTTTTCTCACTGAGTGCTCCTAAGGCAAAACTGTTGACATCCTGCCTTCCCACTTTGTCAGGCTTTCCGCCTGTAACTTATCCTACTGCACAGACAATACAACTACTTGAATAGTTAGTATATCTCCGTGCTAATTAAGTTCGGTATGCCACTATGGCGAGAGGGTGTGCCATCATGACGGGAGTCAGAACAAAAGTAAACTTCGCGCTCATTGTCCTATCAGCGATTTTTTCCCCTTGAGGAAAGGAGTAACTCTTAGTCCCCCAAAACACTTAATTGTCCTCTACTTTCTACCATCGGTAAATATCCTTCGGGTATAGCGTCTCTAACGCACATGTCCGACAGACAGAAGTGACAATGACGTCGCCAAAGCTTGAATATCTGTATTTCTTGAAACGCGACAAAAACTAAGATTTTCATTTTTTTAAAGTACGTGAGCGCAACGTTTAGAACGACTGTTTATTTTT
The DNA here is from genome assembly GCA_039090855.1 of Macrothele yani. Lineage (NCBI taxonomy): Eukaryota > Metazoa > Arthropoda > Arachnida > Araneae > Macrothelidae > Macrothele > Macrothele yani. The sequence continues at coordinate 106,648,607 of CM076991.1, read as the reverse complement.
TAGCCGCAGTTCAAGCTCGAATACGGCTTAAAGACTACAGTTGTATTTATCAGTGGAAGGTTACACTCTTCTACCTTTACCAACATAACGAGGTTAGCTTTGCCGCGAATATAGACATCCTGGAAAATTATGCACTACCTGTATAGTGGCCGTTCTTTGGGGAAGCCCCTCATCTTTCGCTGTAGTATCTCTATCAGCAGGAGGCAACGCACCATATCATACTGCTAGGGTTGTTAAAGGTTGGTTTAATAGTAGGCTCGTCGAAAAGTTGGATTTGCAAGCTCTGAATCCTAGTTTGAACCCTACAGAGAATCTCTCGGACGAACTGGATCGTGATGGAAAAGAGATCGCCCAACATAGGTGAACTGGAAACTGATCTGATGGTCGAATTGCAGAACATATCGGGGGATTTATATGAAAAACTGATAAGAGTATTCCACGATGACTGGAGTCCTTCATAAGTGCCAAAGGTTTCAGCACACAATGTTAAATTTTCTTAACGACTATTTGGAGGCACGCAGGTGTCTAAACACTGGAGTGTCCGGAAAATGAAAACGGGGTTTTCGCATAAGACGACGTAGATATGCATATTTTCTGGTGAGCAGTTTTCCTGTGTTGTAGACGACAGAAAGCTCCTACTGTGGGGAATCGAGAGAGACGTGGAGCACATGTTTTGACCCATGCGTTGAACTTGTACCGCGCTTAAATGCAATGACCACAAAGTTTGAAGTATTGGTTCTGCTGCAACATTACTGGAAACAGAGGTTTAAATCTGCCGAAGCAATCCGAAAGCTTGAAGAAGATGAAGGCCTGGCGGTTACTCGGACCGCGCCAACATGTTTCAAAATATTTGCGGCTGGTGACTTCAACTTGAAAAGAAAGGAAGGCTCGGGTTGGCCCTCTGCTTTTGATTCGGACGCCCTGCAAGCGGGTGTGGAAGACGATCTACGAACAGGCTCCCGAAAATTGTCAGAAGTAGGGAGTTTCTAAATCGACCATCGCTGACCACCTGCACAAGAACAGAAAGGTTTATAGATAATGCCGTGATGTACCTCGTGAGCTCATATCAGCACAAGCTCAACGACGTGTCGAGGTATGTAAGGAACTGCTTCAAAATCCACGCGGTACTCGATGTATCAAATGAATAGTTACTGTGGATGAAAAGTGGATACATATGCGTGATCCAAATTCTTCACAATAAGGCTTGAATAGAGGTGAACCAGCTTTACCTACCCCCAAACGTGGACGTTTTGAGAAAAAGTCCATGATGTGTGTATGGTGGAATTATGAAGGTGTAATTCACTTTGAGTTCATTCCGAATGGTCGATCTATCAGTACCGAACTGTATTCTCAGCAACTGGACAGGACGTATGACAAACTTCAGCGGAAGTATCCTGCCTAAGTCATCTGAAAGCGAGTACTGCTGCAGCAAGACAATTCAAACCTCATACCACTCAGCGGAAGTGTCTTGCCTTAGTCAACCGAAAGCAAGAACAGCTGCAAGAAAGCAATTCAAAACATCATGCCGCTCAAGTGAAGTACCTTGCCTTAGTCAACAGAAAGAGAGCACTGCAGCAACAAGGCAATTCAAAACCTCATACCGCTCAGCGGAAGTATCTTGCTTAGCCAACCGAAAGCGAGCACTGCTGCAAGAAGACACTACAAAACCTCATACCGCTCAGCGAAAGTATCCTACCGTACTCAACCGAGAGCGAGTGCTGCTACAACAAACACAATGCAAAACCTCGTATCATTAATCGGACACGACCTGGGTTAAATTTCAAGAACTGCATGGAATGGAGCCGCCGCTGCCTCATCCAGAATACAGAACCGACCTTGCTCTCCTTCAGACTACCACTTGTTTTGGGCGATAGCGCATTTTCTCCGTAGCAAGCAGTAGGCTACTTTGGACGATGTCGAACGTGATTGCAAAGAGTTCTTTGCCTCTAAACCGAAAGATTGGTACCGAGCAGGAATTGAACAACTGACAAGCAGATGTGTTCAAACCATTGAACGTGATGGCACTTACTTTGAAATTTTGCTTGGATTCTTTCCAGATTCTGGGTAAATGAAACTCTTGTATCAAAAACGCCATTTTTTTTTCGGACATACCAATATTAATAGTAGAGTAATGTATACGTACACAGTCGTATCAGAATAATATCACAACCTACCTAATAATGGGAATAACCAACCTTGGCCGGATGACAGCGGCGTGACATGGGTGCAAATGAGGCCGTGAAAGGTTGCCCGAGGCACACGTGCCCATTCGGACTGAAGCAGAGCACATAGGTCCCGGATATTACGTGGTTGTAGGTCTGCACGTCGAACCTGTCAATCCAAATAGTTCCACAAGTGATTTATGGGATTGAAATCAGCCGATTTCGCCGGCCTAGGGAGAACGGAGACATCGCTGTCGGGTTCCTGGAACCAGTCACGCACCCTCTTAGTGATGTGGCCTGGTAGACACCATCACCACCAGGTTAAACTTCTAACATGAAGGGATGCATGTGGTCAGCGAGGATGGACAGGTAGCCATTGGCGTTCAGGGACCCATTTTGTGGTAACAGCTGTCCCAGATCATACCAGAAGAACATCGTCCATATATGCATACTGCAACTGATAAGCGTGTCCAGGTGTTCGTTCTGGGTGTCTGGCGCCGTATCCGCCTCCACCCGTCACTTCTGTTTAATAGAGATCTCGATTCGTCGGAAAAGGCAACCCTTTCCCACTCTTCCATTGTTCAATAACGGTAGTCCCATGCGAACTGCAGGTGTCCTTGCCGATGGACCTGGGTTAACATTGGCGCCTTGACGCAGCGTCGACTCCGGAGACTCATGCGTAACAGAGTTAGCTCTACTGTTATCGGGGACACCTGTGCCCTAGCGTTCATTCTTGCCTGTTGTGCGTCGATTGCTCTTGACCAGTCGACGGAGACGACGTTCTCTTCTGGGGTAGATAGCCTTTTGGGGCTCCATAGTTATGACGTCAAGAGGTACTCGGTGTGCCATGGTTCCCTTCGTGGTACACCCTTACTACAGCACGTCGCGAACAACCCACGAAGTCTACTGTTTCTGATGTGCTTCCACCCTTGGCGCTGCAGCCGATAATCATTTTTGTTAACGTCCGTCAAATCACTATTTCTGCCCATTGTGCTCACGTCGCTCACTATGGCTCATCTGTCCTGGCCGGCCGCTTATGTCTGTGTGCTCGACCTTGTGACGTGCTTTCGGTGACGCCCCTGGGAGGGGTACACTGTGATTCCGCGGGTGGTCACATTATTCTGATACGGCCGTGTACATACAATCAGCAATCTCTCATTTTTAATTTTCTTTTTCCTTCATGAAAGATTTCAAACTAAGCTTTCAATAACTACATTACTGCCAAAAGCTTTGGTTTATTGTTTATTTTCAAAGCAGCACATTTGTAGAAGTATTTAGCAAAGCTGTTCTGTGGAGTACGCTTCATTCATAGTGAGTGATACCTGCAATTTACACGATCCACTTCTGTCTCGCTTTTGGCTAAGATGTCGCATCTGTTCTCATTAATTTAATGGCTCCCTCTTATTCTTCGAAAGAGCACAGCAGCATCCCGTGAAAAGCTGATTTTCCATTACCTGTATCTGCTCTTCAAGCCAGAAAGCTACCTTTCAGGTATTCTTTTTATACCAGGTAAGAGGCTGCGGAAACGTTTACAGTTTTGAATAAATTATTCAGTCTAGAGCGCTACTCCTTTATTATTACTTGTCAGCACACACACACCCTTTTGCATCATGGCGTCCTTGGTGTTAAAGGTGGCATCAATCACGGCGCATCATGACCAGTTCATCTGACTTTCAAATATGTTTTAGAAAAATGCCACAACCTTCAAATCTAGTATGCTGCTTTCAGCTACAAATTTTCCTGCTTTTGCATTGTTTCCTAATAATCACATGTTTAGTTTATGATAATGATGAAAATAAGTAGTTTTGAATAATTAAAGAATACTGTTATGATAATGAATATTTGTTTTTACTTTTAAGAAGGCTTTTGGAGTTTTAAAATAGTTGTTTAGTAGTAGATGAAACTTCAGATAGTTGTATGCTTAACTTCCTTTACTAACAAGGAAAGTAGTGCCTTTTTTTTTTTATCTCACTCGGATTTTAACCAAATTTGGCACAAATGGTCATCATTAGCAATGATGGGCACGTACACCGAAGTGCCAGAAAACCGGTACACCAGTCTATTACTTGGTAGGTCCCCCACCGGAGGGCAGGATTGAAGAAATATGACGGAGCATGGACTCCACTAGCTTCTGGAAATATCCTGTAGGCAATGCACACCATACTTCCTGCAGAGCGTTCCACAATTCGGGTGTATTCCGAGGTCTCAGATTCCTGTGTTCGATAGCGCGTTGCATGGCATCCCAAATGTGTTCTATCACGTTCAGATCTGGGGACTTGGGTGGGAATGGCAACACCACAAACTTACATGAATGCTCCTCTAACCATAATGTGGCGTCCCGACACTTGTGTGGAGTTGCATTGTTCTGTTGGAACAGGCCCAACCAATCAGCATGAATGCAGGAAATGAACGGGTGTACCTCGTCAGAAAGGATGCGCACGTAGCGTTGGCCGGTCACAGACGTTTGTAGATGTACCAGGGGTCCCAGTGAAGTTCAGCTAAACACACCCCTTACCAGCCGGTACAGTTCCCTGTTGAAAGGCAGGATCCATCGCTTCATGGGGTTTGCGCCACACACGAATCCTTCCATCTGCACGATACAGTTGGAAACGCGACTCGCCAGACCAGACTACTTGTTTTCAGTCATCAAGTGTCCAGTGGCGGTGTTGCCGTGCCAAAACGAGGCGCATAGCTCTGTGTCGTGCACCCATCAAGGGGACTCTAGTTGGGCGTCGGCTCCTAAAGCCCATATCCTGCACGGTACGTTGCACAGTCCGGACGCTGACGCTTGTTGAGGCTCCAGCATTGAATTCCGATGATACCTGCGAGAGTATTGCACGTTTAAGGCGTGAAACGATTCTTGACAGCCGACGATGGTCACGTTCACCCAATGTCCTTTTATGGCTACATTGGTATCATATGGGTTGGAGGTTTTGCCGGAATTCTTGTAGTCACGGTACACCCTTGCAATGGTCATCCGTGAAAATCCGAACTTCGTTTCTACCTCCGAAATACTATGGCCCATCTCACGAGCGCCAACTATGACACCGCGTTGAAAATCGCTTAAATCGTTATTACTTGTCATTCTTGTGCAGAAAACAGCTCTGACAGCTGGCAAGGAGGTCTATCGCTTTATATACGCACTGGCGGACGCAACCGAGTACGCGCATAGGTGACGTTGCTATGTATTTTGCGTAAGCTCGTCTGTACCAGTTTTTCTGTAACTTCGGTGTATATACACCAATGAGCCATTACCTTATGACCACCCCCAGCAAAGAGAAGTGAGCGCGCCTGGAGACCAAACAGTGGCGCAGGTGAATTTCACTGAGCATGTACAACCCGAGGACCAGCTTTCGGTTAGTAGAGTGCTCGGAGTCAGAATGGGAAAAGTCGCCGATTTATAGGAGTTTGATAAAGGACAAGTTGTGTTGACACGGCGCCTCGGAACTACGATCTCGGAAACGGCGCGGCTTGTGAGTTGTCCACGTGCCGCTGTAGTGAGTACGTATCAAAAGTGGTGCACAGATAGCCAAACAACGAACCGTCGTCCAGCCGTAGGTGTTGTTCGCAGCGCATTCATGCCAGAGGGGTGCGGAGACCGTCACGCCTTGTTCACAGCAAGCGCAAGACCACAGTGCGACAGCATCTTCAACAGTCACTGAAACGATGAAAGTTTTCCGTCTTTAACTCGATTTAATGATTAAAAGATGATAATTATATACAATTATATATATATATATATATATTCTACTAAGAAGAGACCTAAGCAAAAAAAATTATATATTTTTGACTTGCAACTTTCGTTTTAAATTCTAAAGTTTTTCCTTAGTTTTCAGCATTGCTCTGCAGTATATATATATATATATATATATATATATATATATATATTTATTTATTTATTTATCATCTTAAAGATGATAAATATATATCATCTGTTAATCATTAAATCGTGCTAAAGACGGAAAACTTTCATCGTTTCAGTGATTAATGTCGCACGAGTCTTCAATATTTGTTGATCTACAACAGTGGTGATCAGATCAATGTGTCCAGCACACAGCTCATCCCAACCTTCTGCGCATGCGCACCTGAAGACTCAGCCGTGTCCCCACGCTCACTGCACGTCATCGCTAACAACGCATGAAATGGGCCCAAAATCATCGAGATTGGACCGTGGATGATTGGAAGAAAGTGACTTGGTCTGACGTATCAAGATTTCTGGTGCATCACGCAGAAGGCCGAGCGCGGATACGTCGATTAATAACGGAGGCTATTGAACCTGAATGCACTGTTTGGCGGAAACAGGCCGAAGGCGGCAGTGTTGTGCTTTGGGTGATGTTTTCTTGGGACACTTTAGGCCGCATTATCCCAATAGCACAATCCCTGACAGCTATCAGGTATCTGAACATCGTTGCGGACCAAGTTTACCCATTCATGGCAATCGTGTTCCCTGCTGGTGATTGCTATTACCAATAGGATAATGCACCCTGCCACACTACCAGAATCGTCAAGAAGTAGTTCGAGGAACATGCTGGTGAATTTCTGTTAATGCCTTGGCCTGTAGATTCACCTGACATGAACCCAATCGAGCGTTTGTGGTTCAACTTGGAAAAGCGGGTTCGCGCTAAATCAGCACCACCGCGAAATGTACGGGAACTGGTGGGCATGCTGTTGACATTACAGTGCTAGATACCCCAGGATACCTATCGTCAACTCATCGAATCGATGCCTCGCCGAGTGGCTGCTATTTTGCGGGCTAAAGAGGGTCCTAAAGCATATTAGCTAGGTGGTCATAATGTAATGGCTCATAGGTGTATGTGCAGGTTGAATTATCAACTTAATATTCATTTTCTCCAAATAAAAAACGACAGAACTGTCCATGTTCGACCTTTCATTATGCCACACGTGAAGAGCAATGGGGAACTCATGTTGAACAAATTCGTTTCATGCCCAAGTGCTCGTCTAATATTCTGTCAATTGATTATTTTGAAATGTGAACCATGTCTTCGACGTCTGTAATTGATAGGTGTCTGTCTTCCTGTATAATAAAACCTATTGTATTGATGTTTGCGTCTGTAACATTCATTGAAGGTCTTCCTCGATATGCGATTAAAGCCACCGGCTCACGACCATTCATAAATTCTTTATGCCATCTGTAAATTGATTTCCTAGACATTCATCTTTATAAGCCTCTTTCATAAGACGGACGGGAATTCTCTCCGACAGACTTCTTAAGTCGACAGAAAAATTTAATGGCGCATCTTTGTTCCGCTTTCACATCCACTTCTTCGAAGAAGCACAGCGCGAAAGTACTGGTTAGGGTTTCTAAAACAATGCTTATTAAACTGCTCACTGCCGATGACGCATGCGTGATAAAAGGTATGGCCGGTTTCTGTGGTTACTACAACGACAATCGTTTGTTTTTTGTTTTTGTTTTTTCGATACTCGTGCCAATGTCGAAAGCAGTATTGGACATTTTTCTATAAAAACACTCAGCTGTTGTGGGACGATCTATGTACAATTATTATCAGTAATACAAGTATCTAATTCAGATTTTAAACCGAATTCTGGAGGTGTTACATAATGACCAGGATGAGAAGATAGAAAGCCTGGTTATACACTATCTACCAACAAGTAATTGGACACCCCTGCAATCGACGATATCTGCGGTCCTGATACACGTACACGTCACGGCCGCCGCCGTTAAATATCGTGTGGGAAACAACAACGCAACCAGTCTCATGCAAGATGCCACGCAGTTCGGAGCTCTCTAATTTCGAGAAAGGTATAATCGTCGGGTATCACAGAAATGGCCTATCCATACGTAACATATCCAGCGAGTTGAAGTACCCAAAATCGACAGTGGCCTACGTGATTGGCAAGTGGAAGATGAGAGGTGACTGTTCAAATGTGCCCCGACCCGGCAGACCCACAAAACTGGGAGTTAGAGACCGACGGGTGCTGGCCAGCAGAGAAATTCGGAAGAACCGTACCAAATCGATGGGCCACATCCGCGAGGAGTTTCAAAAGGCATCCGGGAGTGTTCTTTCGATGAATACCATCCGTAAAGAAGCCCATCTGCTCGGTTATCGTGGGCGTGATGCCGCCCACAAGCCTTTGATCACCAAGTCCAATAACGCTGCTCGGCTAACGTGGTGCAAAGAACATCGACAGTAGACCGTTGAACAGTGGAAACAGGTTCTCTGGAGTGACGAATCAAGGTTCACCCTCTACCGTTCGGATGGCAGGGTCTGGGTTTGGCGGCTGCCTGGAGAACTTCTTCTGCCGGAATGTATTATGCCAACTGTGAAGTTCGGCGGCGGTGGAATTATGCTATGGGGTGTTTCTCCTGGTATGGCACGGGACCCTTGGTCGCAATTCCTGGTAGACTCAACGCCGAGACCTACTGCACCATTTTGGATGACCATGCGCTTCCTACGTTGTGGCAGTTTTGCGGGGTGGACCCATGTTACTTTCAGGATGACAATACCCCCTGTCGTGTTGCGAGGTCCACCATGGCTTGGTATGGTGGCAATGGGGTTAATCGAATGGACTGGCCTGCGCAGAGTCCGGACCTTAACCCTATAGAGCACCTCTGGGATGAGTTGGAGCGTCGACTTAAGGGGTGCTCCCACCGTCCGAAATCGGAAAAGGAACTTACCTGTCTTCTCCAAGCCGAGTGGAAGAAAATACCGCTAGCCGTCGTACAACGCCTGGTTAAGAATATGCCCCGGAGGGTCGCAGCTGTAATCGCCGCTCGTGGAGGCTCCACCAACTATTGAAGGTGAATAAACTTCGTTTTCCTTTGCTATCACAGGTGTCCAATTGTTGGTAGATAGTGCATAAAGCGTGCTTAAATAGAATTCTGAATCTAGGAGCTCTACATTGGAGGAAAGAAAATGACTAATTTTAAGAAATTATCTCGCTGCTAAATATTGACGTTTTGATCCGTTATTATTGTATCAGTAATAAACCGAACAATTTGTTTGTATGATGAAGAATCCTAAATCCAATTTTTTGTATGAACTGAAGAATCCTAAATCCAATTGTTTGTATGAACTGAAGAATCCTACGTCCAAATACCTGTACAACGTTCAGGGGTGAGATACTTTTCAATGGTCTTGCCTTGAAGGAGGAGGAGTATATGTGTAATATTCTCATCTTTTTTGGAGGACCCTGAATCAACCAGTAGAAGGACATTATAATCGATCATTGATAGTCAGAATGCTTCTTTCATAGTTTAATCACGGGATGTTAAACCTGTTGTTGATGCTATCATCAGCAGATTTTTTATATCAGCTCATCATCATTACTTCTTTGTTTGTCATCCATTAATATAATTTAAGCATTTAGATCATGATTTAACGGTGTTGATGAGCAGTTTCATTATTGGTCAACATTTTTGGGCCCTCTATATTCCTAACCTACTGGATTTCCGACGAAATATTGTGCCTGCGTCCATCATTAGTAATGATGAACATTTATGTCAAGTTTGGTTAAAACCGAGTGGGACAAAAAAAAAAAAAAAAAAAAAGTTTCCTTGTGAATTCTCAGTTAAATGTTCTTACAGAACTTTGTAGAACATATATTCAACTTTGTACAATTATTTAACAGATAAATGCCAGACATAATAATCAGCATTTGAGATAAAAAAACAACCTTCGCTTATTTATTAATTTATTCTTTCACTCACTGAGAGGTTAAATCCACTGATACAACGTGACTCTCAGTTCTTCAAACAAATAAAGACACCCTTTGTGAAGAACTTTTCGTTAATAAACTGTAGGTCCATCGGGCTTTAAAAACTAAAGGAATTCGGCTTAGAATAGACTAATGTAAGTCATACATATACGATAATGGAATTTGGGACCCCATTCTTCCTGTAAAATATGTCCCAGCTGTGTCAGTGAAGTTAAAGTTGGAAAATGTGATCTGGTTCCAGATATTCCAACAAATTTTCAATAATATTCAGTTCTGGAGATTGAAGTGGCCAGGCTTGACTCATCCACATGCTGTGCAAACGACAACTTGACACGTTTCGCGCAATGCAACTGTGCATTATCTATTTGAAACCAAGGACGGTCATTAGGGAACAATGCCTGCAGCATTGGGTGCAGTTGATCCCGAAAACTGGATTCCTAAGTTGCAAATGTAACACAACGTTGCAGAGTAACCAATGAGTCTAAGGAATACGATGATATGGTATCCCACAGCATTGGGGATTTAATTCGATGACATGGTATCCCACGGCATCGGGGATTTAATTCCATGCTTCACAGTCGGAACCAAACATCCGGGGTAATGTGCTTCTGCAGGTTTTCTGGTGCACTCTACTATAGTGGTGGGAAACAATGTGAAGCGTGATTCATCAGATCAGGTGACACGGCGTCAGTCTTTAGTATTCCGGTTTTCATGTGCTTCGCATCACCTTACACGTTTTGTTGCATTGATGTTGATAATCAGAGGTTAGTGGATTGCAGCACAGCCATAAATACTGGCACGATGAGGTTCCCGACGAACGGTTATGACGGAAACGGGATCGTTCCGATTGGTGTCCATCTATGCTGCTCTTTGCGTTGCCGTGGTCTTGTACTACCGTTGTACAATCCCTGTCAAAGTTCGTCTATTTCTATCTGACATCTTCGTATGTCGTCCATGGTTTACACGTTTGGAGGCAACCACGTGACCTTTTTAATGGGTAGTCATAATCGTCTATACAGTTCCTTGTGTTATAGCTACACTGTTACTAATTTTGTGGTAGGTTGTGTCATATTCGTGTGAGCGGTTATGCTTATACACATATACTTGCTTATTACTCGTTCTGTATATTTTGCGAGAGTAGATTGGAGTTTGATTAATTGACTCCGGTATGGTGTAATTAGCTGCCACCAGACCAGGATTTCTCTGTCCCAGTCAACTTACGCTGTTGTGTTGCTCCTCAGAGGCATGGTGAAAGAAAAGATGACTTGTAGAGTACAAAGCTGAGCAGTGGTTACACTATATACATTCCTTTATTTACAGCTTAGTGACGAGTATGACGAAGATACATGTCACGTGATAAAAACGGATCTTGAGCAAGTCGACATTACAGCACGATCATAGTTCATTCACAGTGCAGTATTTGCACTATGAGTGCGCACATAGCATCAAGAAGTTATTTATACATAGCAATTATATGCTTTTCACAGGTGGCTGGATTTCTCAGGTGGAGGATTTCCTTGGCAGACCGCAGTCTGGCATATGATTAGTATTACTACCCAATTACCTACAGGTAATGCAATGTACACATATATACTCTAGTGGCCTTAACCCCCAGGTAGGCACATAATTAACTCTCTAGTCAGCCGCAGCCGACTAGCGTACGTACTTCTCGAGCGACGACTACAAAACGACCGTCCTCTTCCTATTCGAGCAAAAAAGTGTCCTAAAAGTTCGTTACAACTTTTTCCCGCTTAAACTCTCTGCATCCCTGTCAGCCCGGACTGCGCACAGCCAATCCCGTAAGCGCACATCTTCGGAGCAAGAGGCCATGTGGTAAATATATTTTCCCTCCTCAGCTGTCTCTAGCTGTTTGAAACTTTCTGCGGTAGGAAGACATCCCCATGTTCTGTGAACTCCTGCCTCAGCGTGGAATTCACCACGGAAAGAATTTCCTTCCCCCTTCTCCTCTCCGTGGGACCCTGGGCACACGATATGGCCGACCTGAAGTCATTTTTCTTCCTACAGAGAAAAAATGACGTTCCACCTCCCATTTTGGATTTTTTTCCATTTTCCCTGTTTTCAATATTTTTACATCATCACAGGTTGCATTAATAAGTGGTGCTACACAGGCTGCACCTCTTTTTGAGAAAAGATACACCATTGTGTGATGCAAACAAAACCGGACAACATGGTGAAATCTTATACCATAATGTGGTTCAAAGTTGCACTATGTTGTTGGGTTTCGTTTGCACCACACAATGGTGTATCTTTTCTCAGAAAGTGGTGCAGATGGTGTAGCACCACTTTTGGGTGCAACATACCACAAAATGTTTAACAGTGTACTACTTCTGCCATTCTAGTTACTAGTTACCAAAACTCCTTCTAGACGGGTAGCTCTATGATCATACCTTTCCTTGAGGTCACTGGGAACTGATATTTTCGGCAATTCTTCCGCAATAGCTGTTTCACCTGTAGCTGTGGCATTGATACGTGATAACCGACATTGTACTACACCCGTTGATACACCTAAGGTGGCGCAGGAGTCTAAGCGATGGCTTCTGATCATTCGTCTAAGATGGGTCCGGGTTCGAATCCCATGAGGCATGGATGTTGTGTTTGTCTTACGCCCCTGGCTCCTCTCCCTTCCCTGGAGTCAGTGGTCCTAAATTAGGGACGGGAGACTGTTTATAGTCCATTGAGTTGCTCACGGTGGTCGTTAAACCTCGACACACACAAAAAAAAACTTCACATTGCGGGTGACGTCGTCTTTGTGATTTGCATATAGCGCATTGACAGTCCGTGTCTCCATTAGTTTGATAAACCCATGTATCTCTCGAGAAGCTTTATATTAACGTTTTACAGTCTCCTTGTAATCTCTGCAAGTGCACGTTCATATATCTTGACAGCTCCGCATACTCTATAATCTCTACTCAGTGTTGTGATTTTATTACCACTAAATTCTAAAAAAATATAATTCAATCTATTGAGACTGTTGAAATTATTTATTTTACTAAACAAAACATGACCAACAAAACAAAGAATTATGACGTACTACAGAGGTAAAGCACGTGTCAAGACGACAAATCTGCAGTGGTATATTCCGTCGGTGTAGCTTAGTTGGGAGAGTAAGTTACTCCAGAGTGAGCGGGTGAGGGTTCTATCCCCGTCACGGACAAATATGTGTTTTCACAGAATAAACAATAAATACAACTTAACTGTTTTACAGTTTCTGTGCCAAACTAAAAATTTATTGGCCAAAAGCATGCCTTGTCATACAAAAAAAACCCCCTTAAAAATGCAATTTAACTTTTACAGTTTCTATGCTAAACTAAGTCTTTTGTTGTCGTTGTTGACAGAAAATATGCCCTGTAAAAGAAAACAAGAAGAGACAAAAATGCAACTTACATTTTCGGACAGTTCCTGTGCCATATTGAAAGCTTGAATTTTACTAACAAAAAAAAAATTCACTATTTTTAGTTTGAAGTTTTTATTTCATGAGTCCAGAATTGCAATGCGCAACAAAACCCATGTGCAGATTTTCAAAAGAAAATTATTTTCTGTTGGCTGCCAACAAAGCTCTAAATATCGAAATGCTCCTTTTCATTTCTAGTGACAACACAGGAGCATACTTGAAATAAACTACGTCACTTTGTTTAAAGTCTCCTGAAATTTCACAAAGAGAAAAGTTTCTTCTCAATAGCACATCTGCAATTAAGCACAACGTTTCATACCCATTTTTTTTTTTTTTTTAACTTTCTCAATTTTCATTTGCTATGCCTTCCCCGCTTTTCCGGTCACAATGTCTGTCTGGGTCATTCACAACTTTCTTCATCAACTCTATTTGATGTACTAATATAGCACTGCTGACTTCTCCAAGGAAGAAACGACACCAGGCAGAAATCCAAAATTTGACTTCATCGCATATCTCATTCCACATCCTACTTCCATTTTCCTACTCTTTGACCTAGGACTACGTCCGCGGATAGTATGGGGCGACTTACGGCCGACCACATGTGACAAAAATAGGTCCCAATTGAAATCATTATAGCATTATAGATACCAACCGCGCTAACCATATTAGAATATTTGTAAACAGCATGGAGTACAATTCGCGTACTGCGCAACACATCGTGCGGGAGAAGATGATGCAATATTTCTGGGTGTTCCGTCGCGTTTAACTCAGTCTATCTCGGCAACCGTGAGCGTAAAACGACTGTGCGTGATATCGTTTTAAAGCTCTCAACGAGATCTGTTGAAATACCCGAAAAACATTTCGCAGTGGTTTGAACTGAATATTTTAAAAATTGTTTTCGTGTGAACAGGTTAACATTTTCGACAATGATACGGAATTCGCAGAATGAACGCAAGCAAAAGTGGAGAAAATCAAAACGAGAGGCAAGAGCAAGTGATGAGGAATGTAAGAAGCCCAAGAAGACAGAGCACCACGTTGGGTAATTCGTGTATCAATCTACTTTGTGTTTGCAATGTATCCATTATTATTTGTAAAAATTATGTAAGCTACTTTTCATATCATAGACCTGTGTTGGGTATAACAAATAAATTAAACGCTTTGAAACTATACTCGACTAGCTCATTTCAACTCTCCAATCTGTAAGTTGTAGTCCTACGTTCCATAGTGATGGCTCGATAAGAACTTATAATGAATTAGCTTTGTTTATCTTTTCGCTAAGCTAATTATATGAATGATTCTCTTCCTACCAGTTAGCTAATGATATACTTGTACTAAGCTTCAAAACAGTGAACTCAAAATGGTTGTTACTAGTTAATTACGAACGTAAACAAAGTCTTAACGCTGGTTATTTATGGTAATAAATAAAAGTTATAAACCTAACAGCCAGACAGAGGTCTGACAAAAACTATTAATTGAGAAAGATGTACTTACTTCAACTTCTTTATTATAAGACTCTTGGTCAACTAAAGCACACACACAACTTGTTTTACACTAATGAAGAATCTCTTATCATAACAACACAATCTCTCCTCGTATTATAAACGCTCTCCGTAAACAACAACGCTCTCTCATAACAACAACAAAAGCTCTCTCTAAGTCTCGATGAACGCGCCTATATACTAGCTACCACCACGTCATGACTTACACTCATTGCCAGATCTCATTCATCGGGTGAAATAATATTTCGTTCAGTAGAAAGATAATTTACATAGTAAAATAAAATAACCAGAGATAGTAAAATCAAAAGGAAAGTGAATATAGAGTATACGTTACAAACTGAGCTTGCCTGTATTTTTTTTTTAGGAAGAGTTAATTTTGTGTACCTAATGAGACAACAAACTTTACTGGCCTTCGAACGGGTACCAGTCCTCTTGACTGTTTAATCGCGTTAGAATTTCTTAAAACCGTTTTTTTACGCTTTCCAACCGTACGTTGAAGAAGCGTATATGGTCCAGCTTTGTCCGTCTGTTTGTCCTCACGATAACTCGCGTAAAAATGGCTCGTTTTTGATGAAATTTTAGTTATGTAGTAGCAGACAACTTCGGAACGAACCCTATTGAAAATGGGGGAAATGGGGTCGAAGGTCAGGACATAGGAGCGGGATCTATTGCATCCACCTTATGCGTCATAACTTATGTAAAAATGCTTCGATTGCAACAGAATTTTATCATGTTGTTCCGGAGGTATACTGAACCGGTTCTGTTGAATATCATTGAAATGGGGTCAAATGTGAGGGCACAGGAGCGAGATATATTCCACAGCCTTTATACTCATAACTTCACTAAAAATGCTTCTATTGCGACGAAACTTCACTATGTTGTTCCGGAGGTGCACTGAACTAATTCTGTTTAATATCATCTAAGTGGAGTTAAAGGTCAGGGCACAGGAGCGAGATTTATTCCACAGTCATTATCCTCATAACTTGAGTAATGATTTCTGGTATGTTGGAAAGCGTATCATAAGTAATGCATTGCATGATTTTACTAACTTGTTTCACTGGACAGAACGGGTACACTTTAACCAAGGCTCTCAGGAGTTACATTAAAAAAATTTAGATTTCTACATAGTTCCTGGTGAAAATGAAGAACAACACTCAATTTTATTAAAACTTTAAAAAAGCAAAAAAAACAAAAAAACGAATGTTTATGAGATTTACAATCAGGGACATAATTTGAAAAGGAAGAAAGTGAGGGTGCAAATGTGTTATCCCCCCCCCCCTCCCCTCCTCCTGTGGCGCTGTGGTCTGAGCGCTGTCTTGTGTCCATTCGTCCGAGAACAGTCCGGGTTCTGATCCCGGTGAGGCATGAATATTTATGTCTTACGGCACTGGCTCTCTTTTCCCGGGAACCAGTGACCCTAAGTTACGGATGGGCGACTGCTTATAGCCCATTGAGTTACTCAAGGTGTGGTCGTTAAACCTTCAATCAAAAAGAAAAAATTATATTCAGGAGTTTTGTGAAATAATACTATAAAACAATGCATTACACCTTTCCTTAAAGATAATTGAAAGCCATAGCCAGTTTTAAAAAAAATATCGAATTCTAAAACATTCTGCTGCTTAGAGAAATCGCAGTGAAAAAACAATGTAATTTGTGATAAGTTTTCCTACAGAAAAAATTACTAAGGTACAACAGAAATATTTTTACCAGCATTTATAACGAAAAACATTTCATCATCGCGCGATTAATGTTCTACTTGGTGCGTGAGTGAGATTATTATGTGACTCAACGGTATTGCGCACGGTTTCCGTTGAGCCAACCGAGATGTGTTCGAAACCCACTATGGGCAAAGTGAAAAGAATCTCCAGTGAAACTGCTGGAAAAGTCAAAATCCTAGATTTTGCGAAATTTCTGCATAAAGACTGAAAAACTCGAAACTAACTTTTCTGAAATAAACGGAATTACTGACTACGGAAAATCGCCGCCCCGGTGGCACAGTGGTCTAACTGCTGGCTTATGATCGTTCGTCCGAGAAGGGTCCGGGTTCTAATCCCGTGAGGCATGGGTGTTGTGTTTGTCTTAACGACACTGGATCCCTTCCTTCCCTGGAACCAGTAACCCTAAATGAGGAACAGGCGACTGCTGTTGACCATTGAGTTGCTCACGGTAGTCGTTTTTTTTTTTTTTTTGAGGTTGGTTTAACGACCCCCGTGAGCAACTCAATGGGCTATAAGCAGTCGCCCGTCCCTAATTTAGAGCCACTGGTTCCAGGGAAGGGAGAGAGCCAGCGCCGTAAGACAAACACAACATCCATGCCTTACCGGGATTCGAACCCAGACTCATCTCGGACGAATGATCAGAAGCCATCGCTTAGACCACTGCGCCACCGGGGCGGCACGGTAGTCGTTAAACCTTCAATAAAAAAAAAAAAAATTACCGTATTTAGAAGAAAACGGGAACTTTGTTAAAAGATGGATAACTACCAGCAAATTTGCTGCACGTTATTTTCAGGAATGATCCGTGAATTCACGCCAGTTATTTTTTTACAGTGTACTCTGCAGAAGAAATAAAAAAAATGTAATTCAGTGAATTTCATTTATGCTAGATGGTAATAAATCGATCTAGGCTTACCGTCAGAAACAGCATAGAGCTAACAAACTCCTGAGCAAAACAGCAAATGTTGTAAATTTCATTTAATGCGGATGATAATAACTTTTCCACTGCTCTTGTTTCGTACAGAGGATGAACCTCCTTCTGGGTAGAGAATAACAACAAGCGGCCTATTAAACAGTACATGTAGCAGCCTCTGCATATTGTCTGACATTTTCTCCCAGCACGTGTCTCTTGGCTTCTCGGTGCTTGGTTTAGAGCGGACGGAGCAACCTCTCAGAAATTTAATTTGGTCAGCTAAATGGAGAACGTGAGAGGCAGCATATCACTCTTTTTCGCCACATAATTTAATATTTCATGAAGCAAAAATTACTCATTTTCAAGTTATTATCTATTATGTTGTTAAGAAAGGAATTCTTGGGTAAAAAAGGAAAGCGTTTCTTCTTCCGAAGACATTTTTAAACACTAATAAAAAAAAAAAAAGGAAAGAAAAAAGAAGAAAACTCACACAGCCTTGTAACTAGAATTCTTCCGTCTCCCAAGAAAATTCATAGGCTATATATAAAATACCGTAATGAGGTATCAACTTGCAGCTTTGAGTAAAACGCAATTTTGCTGTTTCTTGTCCATGTATGCCGGGTTCTTCAAATGAAAATAGCAAAAGTGGATACGATTACTTTGTTCTTATTTTCGGCAGCAAACGCATTCGCTTTTCTATTTTAATACTTCTTTAATACAATTCATACTCTCCAGTGACGTAGTCAGAATTTAATTTCGGGGGAGGAAGAAGAGTCCGGTTTCACGACCCCGTTTTTTGTTGAAGATGCGTACATTAACATCATTATATATCATTATTGGCAACCATTATCAATCCACTGTTAAACGAAGGTGTCCCCAAGTTTCTTCCACAACGGTCTGTCTTGTGCCAGTCTCCTCCATGTCACTCCCGCATACTTTCGAATTTCATCCACCCATCTCCCATGGGGTCTACTTCTGGATCTTTTCCTGTCCTTTGGAATCCAATCTAAAATTTCGGCTGTCCATCGATGGTCTGTCCTTCTGGCACTATTTCCAGCCCGTTGCCATTTCAGGGATTTTACTCTGATCATGATGTCTTCTACTCTTGTCATTTTTTCTGATCCACGAGTTCCTCTTCTTATCTCTCCTGGTTACACCAAATATGCACCTCTCCATGCTTCTTTGATTTGTCTGCAGCCTTTGTATGTCTCTTTTAGTTAAAGTCCACGTCTCTGCACCATACGTAAGCACTGGAAGGATGCGTTGATCAAACACTTTTCTTTTAAGACATAATGGCATATTGCTCTTGAACATTTTGCTGTTTCTTCCAAAAGCTCTCCAGGCAAGTTTTATACGCCGATTAATTTCTTTATCAATGTGACCCTCACTTGATATCTGCTGTCCAAGATAAACGTAGGTGTCTGTTATCTCCAGCTTTTCTCCATCAATCGATAAATCTTCACTTCTTGTAAGAGCATTGAACATCACTTTTGTCTTCTCAAAGTTCATTTTTAATCCCACTTCTTTACTCTTGTCAGCAAGTTCCTGGATCATTCTCTTCAGCTCTGATGGGGTAGTTGCAAATATGACTACATCATCAGCAAAACAAAGGTGAGTTAGATATATATGTATACATACTGGTGGCGAAGAAAGGTGTTAAAGACACAACTTCGTATTTTATATATATGTTTGCAGAAGATCCGGTTACTTTCGACACAGCAGGACCCGGTGACGCAGTGGTCTAAGTGCTGACTTCTGACCAGGAACGCAGCCAGCTTTTTTATCTGGAAGGGCCAGCTTTGAAATTACGCCCCTTTGTGTTCAAAAGTTCCTTACTATCACTGAGATAGAGAGCAAGCAGTTTTTACTTTCTCATACCTTCATTAAAGGAAAATATTATGTTCGTTTAAAAATCTCACTTCCAGTTTTCGACATAATTTTACTCCTAATTTAAAAATTAGGTCAATACCCAAAAGCCAATGGTTTTAAATATCACATGAAACGTAAAAGTTATATTAAGACCGACAACACAACACACAGAAATGCAGAATGAAAACAAAACAGCACAGAACGAATAAGTATTAGATAGCAAACATCACAATATGATGTTGTTTTCGGAGTAGGGCTTGGAAAAAATCGTTTCAAGGTTAAACGCTTAGAAGAACTTTCGGCGACAGAGCACAGATGACTAATTAGCTCTTCATCCCTACGGCATATTCGGAAAGGTCACGGAGGTTAGGCATGTCCGCATATTGTTTTACATACCTCCATCCACTGTTTCGGAAAATTTCATGCATCCATATGAGGTGGTCCACAACTCGCTGAGCAAGTTCTGTACGCTAGTTAACTGCGCGTACAAGTGAATACGGCTAACTAAAGTATTTACAAAAGAAGATATTAAAGGGTATAACTTTGTTTTTGAGTTAAAATATTCGGCAAATTTATTCACGCTCTGTTCATTTCTATCTTTTTACGCTCCTCAGAAAATGAAATCACGCCTCTTGTAAGACCATCCTGGGAGCGCAACCGCCCTCACAGAAGTTACGGCCCAGCCCCTAACCATTCGTCAGAGTTAAGTCCGAGGGTTCGAATCCTGGTGAGGCATGACTGTTGTGTTTGTCTTACTACACTGGCTCTCTCCCTTCCCTGGAACCAATGGCCCCAAATTGGGAACGGGGGATTGCTTATAGCCCACTGAGTGAGTTGCTCACGGTGGTCGTTAAACCTACAACAAAAAAAAAAAAAAAGAAGAAGAAAACACAAGCGACACGTCCCACACAGCACAGAATATTTCGTATATGTTGCAAGCACGTAGCACTTAAACATTGAGACTTTTCAGATACGTTGCGCAATATAACAGTAATGTTTCAGAAACCTTACGGTTACGTCAAAATGTACTCAAACGTTACATAACTTTGAAACATAACCGGTATGTTGCAGTGAAAGGTCATTGCAACTTCAACATACCAACTTCATGTTACTGTTTCTTTGTAACTTCGTTACATTGCTGTTACGTATTTGAAAGGTATTTATGACATCATCATATTACTGTTCCGTATTTACTACGTTGAACATTGTAGTTTTAATAAACTTCGTAAAATCACAATAAAAAATATTACCCTCGACAGCTGTTTCTAAAGCAACAACAATCGTATCACGGGTTGTTTACGTTTTCAGAGGTTCAACTCAGTCCGCTGTCCATTGGGAGCAGTGGCGGCGTTTATATGTTGAGAACAAAAGAAATAAAAATCGGTCCCAAATGAGGGTGTCGAATTTCTATTATACATGTTTGGAATAGACTATTTCAACGAAAAAAAAAAAAAAAGAATGAAAATCAAATTCGTCATTGCTCTAAATACCTACCAATATCAGCTAGAGCTATGGAAATAAGGTATGGTATAGTAAAATAACCATGCGCTATCGGATGAGAGCCGCCCCGGTGGCGCAGTGGTCTAAGGCGTTGGCCTCTGATCATTCGTCCGTAAGGGGTCCGGGTTCGAATCCCGGTCAGGCATGGATGTTGTGTTTGTCTTACCGCACTGGCTCCCTCCCTTTCCTGGAACCAGTGGCCCTAAATTAGGGACGGGCGACTGCTTATAGCCCATTTGAGTTGCTCACGGTGGTCGTTAAACCTCCAATCAAAAAAAAAATCGGATGAGAGTCATTGCAGCGCCCCTAGTGGCAAAATGTGGAAGTTAGCACTCCTATCTCGGAAACCATGAGAAATACGGAAAAGAGATCAATTAGAAACTTGAGGAGCATCAACGAATTAGTAGGAAATGACATATGGTAGAAACGGCTGGGGTAAGTAGAAGGCTGGAAACGTGAGGGAAACACAAGGTTTCTTATACTCAGGCATGAATACAAATGGAGCACATTGGTCGTATTTAATGCAACAGCGGTACTTACACAACGTTGCGTTTAACGTAAATAGGGTTAAAATGGCCCCCATCTGCCACAATACACATTTGAATGCGAGACAGAACTTCCCATTGTATGTTCGCCAGCATAACAGGTGTCACGCTCTCACACGCAGCGACGATACGCAGTCGGAGATCGTGGAGACTCGTCGGTTCTACCCTGTAAGCGTGATCCTTTAGGTAACCCCAGAGGAAGAAATCCATGGGAGTTAGATCCGGGGGTCGTGGAGGCCACGCTACGGGGCTACCATAACCGATGATCTGTTGCCCGTACCGGAGCGCCTTCATGCTGAATCCATAATGAGCGTACATCTTGCAGAGACAGATCAACTAACCACTCAGGTAATGGGCTTTCTAACAGCTGCAGGTATCTTCGACCATTTAACGCGCCCTCATAGAACACAGGCCCAACAAGTCGGTCCTTCCAGATGCCACACCAGACATTGATCGACCAGCGTACCTGATGCCTCATTTCCCGTGTAAATAATGGATTCTGAACTGCCCAGTAATGGACGTTTTGTTTGTTCAGCACCCCGGCGCGTGTGAACTGTGCCTCGTCAGTCCAAAGGATGTTTGATAGAAGGGCCACATTTTCTTCTACGGTGTTCATTACAAAATTGCCCCAATCTAGACGTCGTTGGTTATCCCCTGGCGTCAGGACGTGCAGCGGTACTGTACGGTACGGGTGGGCACCAATCTGATGCAAAATGTTCCACACACGGGATTGTGATAAGCCACATGCCATACTGACTTCCATCGTACTGGTGTGTGGGTTGGCCAAAACGTATGCCAGAACATCGACTGGTTGCACATCCCTGCCCATTCCGGTGGGTCGGCCCGAACGGGGACGCGCTGCAATATTGCCTGTCTCTCGTAGCCGTCGAACCGCGCGGCTGATGGTCCACGCTGTCGGCGATGAATGAGTCGGAAATCGTAAGCCATACTGGTGTGACGCTTCCCTCTCGTTGCGTCCAACTTCTCCATGTAGCAGTACCATCTTGCAATACTGTTCATCCGAATAGCCTGCCATGAAGTTCTTTACCCGATACTCACGTTACGAATGACATAGCTCCTGGCCGACGATCCTTTATACGTTACCACGCCGCACCTGATGCGGCAGGTGAGGAGTTATGTTACACCAGAATTTGCATACGACATTCACAGGCGTGTGGTCGCATACGTCATACATTTCTCTCTGCTAGACTTACTGCGACAACGACACGAACCGGCTTCGCACAATTTCGCGTTTCCAGCCTTCTACTTACCCCAGCCGTTTCTACCATATGTTTTTTCCAACAAATTCGTTGATGCTCTAGAAGTTTTTAATTGATCTCTTTCCCTTATCCGTTATGGTTTCCGAGATAGGAGCGCTAACTTCCCCATTTTGCCACTTAGGGGGTGCTGCAGTCTCTCTCACCCGATAACGCATGGTTGTTTTACTATACCATACCTTACTTCCATAGCTCTAGCTGTCTTTGTTCCCAAGTTATTGAGGTGACTTAGGATTTTAGGAATCACCCTGTATATTTATATGGAAGAAAAACTCGTGGATCAGGAAATCGCAAGTGTGCATGACATCATGACCAAAGTAAAATCCCTGAAATTACAGTGGGTTGGGCATATTGCCAGAAGAACGGACCGCCAATGAATGGACAACCGAAATTTTGGACTGGATGTCATTGGACAGGAAAAGACCCAGAAGAAGACCACGTGGAAAGTGGGCGGATGAAATTCGAAAGCACGCCGGAGTGACATGGAGCAAAGTAGCTCAAGACAGACCTTTGTGGAAGAAATTTGGTGAGATCTTCATCCAGAAGTGGATTGATGATGATATATTGTCCATGTATTTCCTGCTGTTTTATATTTGCGTCAAATGAGAGAGCTGCTTCATATTTCATGCAAGACAGCAAATTTTAGTGTGCAATCAAAAGCCGTAGAAAGTGATTAAGAATATACGAATTGGTACTGATAATTTTAATCTTAGAATTTGTAGTAAGTTTTAAAGCAAAATTTATTATGGTATTGAAATGAAGCAGAAATTTGAGAGAAGAGTAACAAAAGGTTTTGTTAAATTGAAACTGCTCTTTTAATGAAAGCATTGTAGATTATTGACCGATATGAGAGAGCAACAAAACGGCACATAATATATTTCTTTCTCAGTAGTAATAATGTTAATAATTATAACGATAATAATAATGTTATTATTAAAAGACCATCCAACATATCACAGCATGGTGCAGAGTACTCACACAAACAGAGTACACGAACAGGCACAATCAAGTTGCCAAGACTGTCCATCAGAAATTGACAAGAAAGCACCACTTCATTACAACTGAGCCTGTCCCCTACTACAAGTATGAGCCAACAACGCTTCTAGAGAACAACACCCGCAAGATGCACTGCGACAGATCAATCAGAACAGATAAGACCATCCCCCACAATCGGGCGGACATTGTCCTGGTCGACAAGGAGAAAAATTCAACATACCTCATTGACATAGCCGTGCCCAACAAGTGCAACATCCAAAAGACGCACGGAGAGAAGCTGTCAAAGTATAACGACCTACGATACGAAGTCAAGCAAATGTAGCATATGGAGAATGTCACCACTGCCCCCATAGTAATATTTAATACAGGAGTTGTACCTAAGACCATTCACAGCTCTATACAGACACTACAGCTTCAACTTAACACCTACATGGAACTACAGAAGGCAGCTATCCTGAACACTTATAGGATAGTAAGGAAGTTTCTGGACAACTGAAAGTTTCTGGACCTCTTCCTGAGGGTTTTCTTCTTTTCCCAGAAGGAAAAGAAGAAAACCCTCAGGAAGAGGTGGAATCTCATAATAATAATAATAATAATAATAATAATAATAATAAAATAATAATAAAATAATAATAATGATTAAAAATAATAATGATAAAACAATAATAATGATTATAACGATACTAATAAATGGAAAGAAGTTCAGTAGTGATTAGGTCATTTCTAGAAACAGTTTCGAAAACGAGGGCTCTGTCAAATAGGGAACCCACCGGGCCCTGCTGGCCCATGCGGTAATTCGGCTCGTCTGTATATCTTGTGAAAAATATAACATGCATCCCTATCTTTACTCCATGCGAGTAGTATTTCAACACACCTGTGTTCTAATTTATATACTGTATATTTCTGAATTCCGTCTGAGTAGGATTTCTGCACATATCTTCCGCCTCGGAATACAAATGCATTATGTTACATCCGAGTAAAATTTGAACTTATCTCACTACAATGCATACCGGCTTTGTATCCCGTCATCTGAGGGTCTAAATAAGGCAAACCGTCGCGCGGTTAAACTTGTCTATACGTATATATTTACCGAATAAATTTTCAACATAGACTTTACGCGGTGCCCGTATTTGGAAAACGAAACATGGGTTAATTCTGTTTTATCCCCGCTTATACTGTGTTCATAGAATAGATCATTCGAAATCCATTAAGTTTCAAAGCAATACAAACACCTCTAAAGGAAATAATAACGAGATTAAATATTGATAGTCAATTAATAATAATTGACTATCAATTCTTTAAAGGAATTGATCGTCAATTATTCATTTCGTTTCAGAAATCAGTCCAACGAAAATTTGGCGAACATGAGAAAAAAATTGTGCAGGCAATGATGTATATTAAGTTCTTTTATTCGTAATTATTTTTATAAATTAAATTGGGAAAAGAAATTTTGGTGAAACTAAGCCGACATATCTGAGCGTTCATTTTGCTGTGATTTGATTAACACATCACATTTCGTTCCTATACCCTCATTGTTTTAAGCTAAACAACTACCTTCAAAGACATTTCCTAGTAAAATTTAATTTAAAAATTATCTTCTTTCAAATATGGTGGTTCCCCATAAGCATGAACCGCTCCTTAACGTTTGTAAATGCATGTCGCTGTAGTAAGCTATTTGCAGCAAAATTCAAGACTCTTTCTTACCTTGAAGAAAACAGAGAAAAGTAGAGTTGTCATAAATTAATTCTTCCTCGAAATTTTCTTTTTTTCTCGCTCTCTTGCTGTCACTCCATTATCTTCGTAAGAATTGGCGCTTAGCTGCTTGAATTGCAGCTCTTTGGGTAATGGAAAACGAAAACAAAATTTGGTGAAACGTCTTCTCTGGACGAAAAACTCTTATTCTCCTTTATTTTTCACAGCTAGCACTTAAGAGTTCCATTTCCGTTCTCTTTTTACCCACAATTCAATTTTATTATCTAAAAAGGGAAGCAGTTTCGTTTGGTAGTCTCCTTTTTTGCGTATGTAATTTCTTCTGAGTCTTCATCGAAATGTCCTCGGCATTCACCTCTGCTGTACTCCCTTTCTACCTCAGAAAAAAAAAAAAAAAAGACGAATACTCATTTATTAAGCAGTGCGATGCTTTTTGTTGCCTAGGTAGGAGACCAATTGATACCGGGCCCTTTTCTTTGAGCGATGATCAGTGCTAAACAATGGCGGCAGTTTTCATTGAAGATGACGGTCCCATTTGTCGTCCTTAGAGCCAGCCGTCGCAGCCTTGGTTTCAATAAACCGTTTCGTGACGTCCAATATATATAAATCGCACATCGTTTGCTATCATTTCGTCTTTATAATGCCATTATTCGCCTTAGCCATAAACTGTGCAATAAACCGATGGCGGGGATTCTGCTCTCAGCCCAACTCACGGAAACCTATGAGATCAGGTGGTTGCTGCTTCTCTAGAGTTATCAAAGAAAATAGAAGCACTACTCTCATACAAAATCAAATGGGTTGAAAGAATTAAGCTAAGTTATATTTCCAAAACTTTGCCTTTCAAATGCGTTTTTTTTTTTTTACTTTCCATTTTCAATCTTTTTTTTACTTTGCTTGCGCAGAAGTATCGAAAGAAATTTCTGTGGCCTTAAATAAAAACTGGGTGTCGAGGTTTTTACCAAAGTATTTTTTATGTATTACTAAGTTATTTACCTTTTTCTCACCAGAGGGTTGTGCCGAAAGTAATGGAAAAGTGGGCATAACTTTTTTATTAACTGACAGAGGTCGTTCAAATAGCACATGTTGGTAGAGTAACTCTTCCTCTATAGTAACCCTTCTTCTTCATTGCAGGTAAATAATGGATTCCAAGCAGAAGTAACGTGCCGTCATTGAGTTCTTGACGAAAGAAGGGTGCAGGCTCTCCGACATCCACAGAAGGCTACAGAATGTTTACGGAGATGACACCATTCACAAGAGCAGTGTGTACAGATGGATGAAAAAGTTTAAAGAAGGGGAAACTAGCATTGAATACAAACCACGCAGTGGGAGACCATCATCTGCGACCACTGACACGAATCGTGAGCGAGTGAATGAATTGATTCGCGCGGAGAGACGAGTAATAATCCGTGAGCTTGCTGCACAACTGGACTGTGGTCACAATGCCATACAGAAAATGGTGGAAGACTTAGGGTACCGGAATGTGCAAACTAGATACCTCGGCGGTTGACACCCGATTTGAAGGAGAGAAGGGTGGAAGCCTGTTCTGATCTTCTGGGAGCGTTTGAAGCCAATGAAGATACGTTTTTATTTTTTTCGATCTGGTGACAGGGGATGAAACGTGGGCGTATCTTTACGATCCGGAAACGAAGAATCAATCCATGGAATGGCGTCACATCTCTTCAACAAGGCTTAAGAACTTCAAGAGCCAGCGATGAGCACAGAAAGTCGTGGTGACTGTTTTGAGGGATGACAGGGGTGTCAGTCTCCTTGCTTTTCTAGAACGTGGCCGTACCATGACCAGCGAGCAGTACATTGAGACACCCAAGAAGCTGAGAAACCAAACAAGAATCGAAAAGGGATCCACATTCACCATGACAGTGCGAGATCACACACATCTTTGCCAACAAATCGGGCGATCAGCAAATTAGGCTGGTCGGTGGTCCCACATCCACCGAACAGCCCAGATCTGGCGCCCTCCAACTTCCACCTTTTCGGTCCAAAGAGGAAAAGTCTCCGGGGACAGCGATTTGATGATGATACAGACGAGGTGAAAGTGGCTGTGAAGAAGTGGGTACTACAGTCCACATCTGAATTTTTTCAAAGAGGATTCGAGAGTTTGGTTTAACGATGGCGCAAATGCATCACTTGTAATGGAGACTATGTTGAGTAGTACCTTTTGTGTAGAGGAAGAGTTACTATACCAACATGTGCAATTTGAACGACCTCTGCCCTTTAATAAAAAAGTTATGCCCACTTTTTTTTTTTTTTTTTGAGGTTTAACGACCACCATGAGCAACTCAATGGGCTATAAGCAGTCGCCCGTCCCTAATTTAGGGTCACTGGTTCCAGGGAAGGGAGAGAGCCAGTGCCGTAAGACAAACACAACATCCATGCCTCACCGGGATTCGAACCCGGACCCCGTTCGGACGAATGATCAGAGGCCATCGCTTAGACCACTGCGCTACCAGGGCGGCTGCCCACTTTTGCATTACTTTCGGTACAACCCTCGTAGTTTTCGGAGTGCTGGCCTTGTCAAATAAAGGCATTTGTCATTTTTTGACGTGCGAGACTTGGTGTGTTGTGGTGTAACAACGAAGTACTTGCTATAATAAATTTTACGCACTAGACTCAAACAAATGATTGGCAAAGGAATACTAATAATTAGAAGTGCACAGTGTGTCCGAGACAAAAATGTACTAAAAATTAGAAGTACACAGTGTGTAATGAGACAAAAAATTTTATATTAAAACAACAAACTGTATTTTGAATTGTCACTTACACAGATTCAAAATAATCTGCTTCCCCGTCCACACGACGGTGAGACAGGTGTTCGAAGGCACGGTGGAAGTCCTGAACCGGAACCTTCTTCAATCTGTTCGTCATAACTCGTTGGATGTCCTCAATGTCGCTGAAGCGCTCCACTTCCAAGGCACACTTAACCTTTGGAAAGAGGAAAAGGTCTGAGGGAGCCAAATCTGGTGAGTATGGTGGATATTCGATCACACAGATTGACTTCGAAGTTAGAAACTGCTTCACAGGCATCACACAATGTGTGGGCGTGGAGCACAAGCCTCGAGGAGATCTTCCTTTTGTGCAGATATTTTTCTAAGATTATCCTGGCTGTTTCCTTACCGACAACAAGATGTTCAGGGAGTAGCCAAGTGGTTATTCGCTTGTCATGGGCAGCAATTTCGCTGGCCTTCACCACATTTTCAATTGTCCGTGTTGAAACTGGATGTCCTATGCGTGGTTCATCCTCCAGGAATTCCATTCCATCTTTAAACGTTGAAAACCAACTGAGCACCGGCTTCTCTCATCGCCGTAAACCTTTTTTGGGGTTTGATACACTTCCGTGGCAGTTTTTCTTAATTTACAGTAAAATTTTATCACAGATTTTTACTCCATTACGCAACTTTTGACACGGTTCACTCACACAATCTTACTTCAACGGTGACCACACGAAAACTGTTGCGTCACCCGACTCAAAAATTGCCCCAGCGATTACAACACACACTGGCAGTCAAAATTATAAACATGTTTGTTACTTTTATTCAAAATGCTGTCAGGTATAAAATCAATCTCATTACTTAACGGTACATACCGGGTACAGAAGTCTTGGAAAATGACCACACCGATAGAGTTGATTAAGTTATCAAGCATGTTGGAAGAATGCACGTGGTCGAACAGACAGGGAATAGTGTGAAATAAAGAGAGGCAATGAGAGTAAGAGTTCAACAGGTGTCACAGAGGAAGAGCTCTCAAAGAAGGGCAGTAGTGACATTGAGAGACTAAGTTAGTCCTAAGATTGAGAGAGAGACGGGTGGGGAAAGAGAGTTACAGAGTCCTCTCTTTAAATGTCAGACAAATAGAGAAAAAGAAAGCAATAGACAAAGTGAGTTGCAGGTCTGTGCGGGTCTTCATTTGGACGGCCCTACTGGCAAGAACCCGGGACCAGCTCAGAATGCCCGGTTTACAGCCCGATCTGACCCGACCCGACCCGACCCGTTTCGAACTTTCATCTAACGTTCTCTGCCATTTATTGCAATAACGCAATTCTTCCTTTAGAGCAGGGGTCTTCAACCCGTGGCTTGCAGAGTATTTTTAATGGCTCGCAGAGTACGTTTTGATGGCTCGCAGAGTACGTTTTGATGGCTCGCAGAGTACGTTTTGATGGCCCGCATAGTACTTTTTGATGGCCCGCAGAGCTTTCTGATGGCCCCGCAGAGCACTCTTTATGGCCCGCAGGATACTTTTTAATCGCCCGCGAAACCTTGTCCACAAATGAAATTTTGAAGTGGTCAGCGTTCGTGACTGCTACCGAGAGGATCTCAGGTTCGATCCCGGGCAAGTACGAACGCTCGAACCACTAAATATCCGTCGTGCGTCGGATCAGCACGTTAAGCCGTCGAACCTCGGGTACTGTCCCTCCGGTAATAAATAAGGGCGTCTTTCTCCCCCTTTCTACCTTGCTTCCGTGTGACTTTCCTATTGGGCACTCTAGCCCAAATCTCTTAGCTTCCTATTTCTAAAGATTATTTAAGACCTGGGATCAGACACTCCCTTCCTAAAATTCTCTAAATATGACCTGATCTAACGGAAAGCCGTGGCCTTCGAGATGGAGGTGACCATGACATTTAATATATGCCCACAGTGGTCAGTGGTCTAAACGATGTCTCCTGATCCAGAGATGGGTTCGGGTTCGAAATCCCAAAATCCATATCTCACATGATTTTCGAATCACGTGATGCGTTTGTGGCGGCCCTGGCTACAATAATGCAATGAAAGAAGCTGATATTTTTGAACTTCTGGGCACCCTTTTATAAGTAGGCAAATACGTAACGACTAAACCCATATTTATGTGTTTCCCTGTCCATCCGAATAGGTATACTTTTTATGTGAATAGAGGAGACTGGTTTGTTGAACTTCTTACCGAGAGACGGGCTTGTTTTCGATTTCCTTACAGGTAGAATGTCTTTTTATTTTTTTGACTTAACATAGAGAGAGAGAGAGAGAGAGAGAGAGAGAGAGAGAGAAGCTTTTAGGACTTCGCAAGAAGTGAGAAGCAAAAATGATTGTTGATCAGGCGTAAAGTTATTTTGAAGAAGTAGCATTCTCATGGAGAGCCAAAATACTCTTGGGGACTCCGCTCAGAGGGTGGAGCTGCGGATAGAGTAACGCTGTTCTAGATGACAGCATGGCTGTGAGATAAATGAGTACGGTGGTAATTTTGTTCTTCATTCCTGACACCGTTTTATTTGCGTTAGACGATCATACTTCACTCTTATTGCTATATATATATGAAAATTATTACCAAGTCTGTAGTTAGTTTTTTATACGTATATAGAAAAATGGTATCGTCATGATTACTATTAAATGTATGCGTGAACGTGTTAAAAAAACTGCCGCTTACCGTAATAGGTGCTAACAAGTCTAAGAAAAGAAATAATGAAGTAACAAGCATGAAAACCCTGACATGGTGCCTCAGATAAACATATATCATGCACCCGCAGAAAAATATCTGTATAGTTAATATCAAAGTTCTGATATACCCTCACTGAATGACGATCACTTCTGTGCAAAGTGAATCAAACCCCATACTGGCGTAACGAGGAGGAGGACGTGGCTTGTAGGCTACAGGAGTGCATATAAGAAGTTGGTGGCTCAGTTGAAAGCGAAGTTACGGACTTGCTGGGTAATCTCTGGGTGTTTCTTCCAAAACCTCTTCAGCCAAGTTTTATACACCGATTAATTTCTTCATCAATGTGAACTTGCTTGATATCTGCTGTCCAAGATGTAAATGCAGGTATCGGTTATCTCCAACTTTTTCCCATCAATTGATCAATCTTCATTCCTTGTAAAAGCATTGTACATCAGTTATGTCTCCTGGAAGTTCATTTTTAATTCCACTTCTTTACTCTTGTCAGAAAGTTCCTGAATCATACTCTGCAGCTGTGAATGGGGCAGTTGCAAAAATGACGACGTCTTCAGAAAAACGAAGGGGAGTTAAATAATCTCCATTAATTTTCATCTCTTTGATTTCCCAGTTCAGTGATTGAAAGACATTTTGCAGTGTGGCATTAAAGAGTTCCCAAACTCTTTAAACTGGCATAATTTCGATATGTGTTGTGGTGTTCCTGTTGCTTCCATTGAATTTAGAAAAATTCAGATAGATAATCACACTGTTTTCGCAATCTTGTAATGTTTTACCAAACCAGATATTTTCCGGGAAGTTCTCCGCATGCTGATCGTAAAATCTGTAAATATACAAAGCACCAGGGACGGATTTAAGGCTGCCGGGGCCCCGGCCACAGCTTCAGTTTTGGGGCTCTCCTCACTTTGCCCGCCATCTGTTAAAAATAAGTTTTGTGTTGCCGCTTACCCCCCCCCCCATTTCTTTTTTTTTTTTTTTTTTTTTTTTTTTTTGATTGAAGGTTTAACGACCACCGTGAGCAACTCAATGGGCTATAAGCAGTTGCCCGTCCCTAATTTAGAGCCAGTGGATCCAGGGAAGGGAGAGAGCCAGTGCCGTAAGACAAACAAAACATCCATGCCTCACCGGGTTTCGAACCCGGACCAATAGTCAGAAGCCATCGCTTAGACCACTGCGCCACAGGGGCTGCCAATTTTCATTTTCGCATACTAATGTATGAGAAGGTATTGTAATCGCGAAAAAAATTTACCTCGAGATTTCAACAGAAATGCATATTGCATATTTTTGTTTTGTTTTGTTTTTATTGGAGATTTAATGACCACCGTGAGCAACTCGATGGGCTATAAGCAGTCGCCTGTCCCTAATTTAGGGCCACTGGTTCCAGGGAAGGGAAAGAGCCAGTGCAGCAAGACAAACACAACATCCATGCCTCTCTGGGATTCGAACCCGGGCCCCTTCCGGACAAATGATCAGAAGCCATCGCTTAGACCACTGCGCCACCGGGGCGTCATTTTGAGTTCCCCCGAATATGATTTGACTATTTTGACGGTGGTGTGTGTGTGTGTGTGTGGTTTGTTGCCACCATAACCCAAAATTTGTTATATCTTTCAAGATGAAATTTAATATTTAGGGGTTTATGATTTCCTGATGGGTTAGAAATGCCGAAGTCACAATAGAGAAAGTTTTTGTTATGGAAAATGAGTCTGAGCTTTTATAAAGATGGTCGCTGAAGCACAGTGCTGACATTTAACATTTAATTTATGGCACTATTTTAACTGACTTTCATGCTACATGCGGTGTGGGACCTTATGTTGCATATCATCAGATTCCATCCCACTCGCAGCTTCCCGAAAGAGGACGAACAAGGAGGAAATCGATTAACATACTTCGCAAAACCAGCTTTTCAAATGTAATTTTCCTCTTATTCTAACAGCCTTGAGGTTTCCTCTTTAAAAAAATGGACTCAAATGGGGAAACTTTTTTAAGATGGATCGTCGTATAAAATCCCGAA
Organism: Macrothele yani; assembly: GCA_039090855.1. Taxonomy (NCBI): domain Eukaryota; kingdom Metazoa; phylum Arthropoda; class Arachnida; order Araneae; family Macrothelidae; genus Macrothele; species Macrothele yani. Next base: position 106,615,869 of record CM076991.1, on the reverse strand, counting down.
TTAAAGACCAAAATGTTGATTACTTTCTAAACACATCTGCCAGAAATAACATCCCAATCTCTGAACTCAGTTGTAGTATTAAGTAAGATTACTTTCAAAATGCGTGACTTTTAGTTAACCTGAATTTAAGCTTGTAAATTAATACAATCTTCGAGTTCGGACAAAAACATGCTCCCAAAACTCAGAACAGCGAACTTAAGCAGGGAAAAAAATGTTTTTTTGTTATTTAGGGGACCCTCCAGCATCTCGGGGCCCCGCGCCTGGGCTTCGCGGGCGGCTTCCTTGCAAAACACACAAAAATTATCTGCACCCGACGTTTTACTCTCTCTCTCTCTCTCTCTCTCTCTCTCTCTCTCTCTCTCTCTCTCTCTCTCTCTCTCTCTCTCTCGCACTGTTTTTTTTTTATTTTTAGAAACTCGTTATTTGAATCATTTTTTCCATTCTTTCACGACGCATAATGCCACTAACTCGTGTTTAAAAAGAAAGCATCTGAGTGTGTTGTTTGAAGAGTTCTGACAGGTCAAGATCGTCTCATGCTGCCACAGGGTCGAAAGTTCCTATGGTTTTCATCCAGCATTCTTAGTCAAGAAATATAATGCTTGCAGTGGAGGCCATTATGCAGATTATTCTCTAAAGCGAGTTCAGCGTTTTCCCTAAGAAATCGAGAACCTGACCACCTTAATACACACCTGCAAGGCTTTTCAGTCGGTACGTCAAGCTCAAAACCACACAAAAAAAATGTTGATCCGTCCTTACGAAATTACAGAGACGAGAACACAGGCATCTTCCTTTGTTATTATAAATTTCATGGTCAGCTTTGAAATGCACAGTCGTAAAATATTTTGCTACAAAATCTAATGATCGCATTGCTAGAGACGTGAGATTTGCACTTCGTTTTCTTTTCTCCGTTGCTGAAAAGAAAACACACACACACGCTGGTGGAACATACCGATATATCATCCGTACTCTCCCTTTCACGTTTTTGTGTCCCTTTTGCTAACTTGTGATTGGTAAATCTGTCTGTTAATATTCGTGGGAAGACTACGAACAAGGTACCCATGAAATAATCAATGTGGGAAGGAGCAATGTTAACTCTGTTCTTTTTTCCTGTGGTAAAAAATTGAGTTTACATTAGTGCGTATGCGCTTGGAAGTTTATTATTTTGTGAAAGAGCTTAAGACGACATTAAAAAAAATGAGAAACACATTTGGTATAATCAGTCGACTTAATCGTGATACTTTTCCTTTCAATTTTTAAACATTAGCTATTTTTTCCGAAATTTTCAAGTTAGCATGATTATTCTCTCGATACTAAAGTATAATCAGATATTTCCAAAATTCTGTCAAGATTTTGTGACCCTGACCCGTATGCACTTCATCTGATCATTCAGACCTGGAATTCACCACACACGAACCCATACAGCTTTAAACTATAAATACGGTTAGTTAAATTGCACTTATGTCTTTCGTTCTTTGCCTAAAATTCGTAATTACTGTTTATTGCGTGTTTCACGTGCAATTCGTAACTGAAAATTGTCTGTGAGTGTTTTAGTAACAACTATGTATTATTTCCTACATATGATGTAAACTGACAGTATAAAGTTTTCTGGCGATTAAAATTTAAATTTCTGCTAGCTACAATATGAAAAATTGGAAATTTCGGTCATTAGATGAAAACATGAAGTTAATCTGAGGTAATTGAATTAACTTGACACACTTCGGAAACAAAATGAAGGACATTTTGTTACCCGAGTATTGATGCACATAATAATAATTCTTTTATTTAAATATAATTCTCTCTTTCTCTCTCTCTCTGGGGGGCGACATCAGCGAGAAGCATTAATATTCTTATCTGATGATGAAAATATAAACACGAGTAAAACCATATGCTTCACTTTTTGTTTACATAGGAAAAAACTGCACAAAGGTTCAAATCCCGGCTGGCCCCGGTGGCGCAGTGGTCTAAGCGATGGCCTCTGATCATTCGTCCGAACGGGGTCCGGGTTCGAATCCCGGTGAGGCATGGATGTTGTGTTTGTCTTACGGCACTGGCTCTCTCCCTTCCTTGGAACCAGTGGCCCTAAATTAGGGACGGGCGACTGCTTATAGCCCATTGAGTTGCTCACAGTGGTCGTTAAACCTCCAACCAAAAAAAAATCCCGGCTGGACCCGGGCGCCCTTAAAAAAGGAGTCCGTTCTCAAATCTGACACACACACAAGGAAAAAAGAAACTTGTTGCGGGCGTCGACAAATATTGTTGCACAAGCTACCATGAGAGCTACAGCTGACTCATGCTTCAACATTTATAAATATAATTATTTTTTCTTCTTCGCGGTGCATTATCTATAGTAAACGCTTTAGTTTTAGTTATCTGGATAATTTAGTTTTACTCATGAGTAGTTAGTTCTTTGACACACACAAGTGCATTTCTGCTCAGACGAAAACAAACTGCTGCATGATTGAAATGTAAATACATATGTTCAAATTTTGACAAATCTCCAACTAAATCTCCATCAGTAAATATTTGATTCTAATGGTGAAAACTTCAAGGAGAAGAAGCTAAACGTTTTGTTAGGAATTTTAAAACAGTACAGTATAGTGAATGATTAGGGAGGGGGAGAGAGTAAACTCCTGCTTTTTCAAACTCAAATTTCTTTTACGAACCTCGATAATCAAGACATGATTTATGAAAACTTTAGCGAACATCTTCAAATCAACAATTTTCTTGAAAATATAGCTGAAAGTAGTCGTTACTTCTTAAATCCGAGTGATTTGGGAAAATCTCCCAAATGGTGAGATCTGAAAAAAATAGTATAGATGAAATGATGAATAAACGATCAGCTTTATGTACCGGAAATGAGAAACGAGACTCTACTATTCGTTTATGTTTATTCTAGTTTAGAAACACGTCCTGTGCCTTTTATCCAGAAATAAAAATAAAAGAAATATGTAACAGCGAAACATATTTGAAGAATGAAATACTTTGAGTTTTATTGCTTTTCATGTAGTGGCTTAACAAAAGCATGAAACGAAAGTTTCAGGAAGAATGAATATTCCTTTTACTCTCTGCATTCGTCTCGGTGCTGGAGTATACTCTTTGTTTCTTCGGCAATAAGCGAAAATCTTGGTATTTCATTTACAAAGTTGCCTAAAACTATCATATGTTTTGTGGTTCGTTTTGATAAACGCGAGAGACCGGGTCATCTTTATCCAAGGATAAGAATTCTTGACGCAGTGTTATCTCTAATATGCAAATCACGAAACGTCTAAGCTCGGTTTATTTTCCGTGGACTTTTCTATTTCTATCGAAATAAGAAAGGGCATTACTATTTTTAAGAGCAAGCGTGTATCACTTGTATAATAATGTGCTGTGTAACCCCTTTACTTTCTTTCTAATGCCGGTCGAAGAGGCCATTGTGAGAATTGAAAGGTTTTCCCAGCATTCGATGACATTTGAATAACAAAGAGACATAGGATACGGAAAGAAGCTAAGAGTCAATCTTGTGCATCCCCTTCCCTCCACCCTCTCATGGCCTTTTCCACATTCTTTGCTTTCCTCCTCCTCCTCTCTGAGCTTTTGCTTCACGCCTTGCCTTATTCTTTGCTCCATTCTCGCAGCACAGCCGAAGGGGTAAGTTCTTAATCTCCCAGTCAGTTCCGGGGGAGACGCAACGTCATGGAGTATGACATCTCCCGACAGCATAACCATAAATCATCCATTGAAATTTCGGTACCCTTCGCATTTCTCCGTTCGCTCAAGTGGAATTTACTCCTTTCATCTCTTCCTTTCACCTACGTGGCGTTCTCTCTCTCTTTCTCTCTTCCTCTTCATCCTGCTCCTTCCTTTCCTGTCTAGTCATTTTTCTACTTTCTCGCAAGTTTCTTTCAATGTTTGCTTTCTAACTGTTTAAGTTTTGAAACATCTTTGTTCAGTGTTCTTGGCTACAAGTTTGTGCAAAAAATAAAAAAATCCCACGTCAGCAAATAAAAGTTCATTCAGATTTCTTGATATTGTTTCTCTCGTCACTGGTAATTAGCTGCTTGCAATCTTTCGTTCGGCCCATAAAAATTCAAAACTTAAATGCGAATACATTCCAGTTGTTGATTTTGTGGAAACATTTTCTAATGTATCAGGGTTTTCACTTTTCATTAAATAAAGGCACAAGACACTCTGATTTGCAATGCTGTGGCTTTAATAGGATCCATAAATTACAGCGTATGATGAATGTATCAGTTTTGTGAAGTTGTCTTAGTCTCAGAAAAGTTCCCTACGTTAAAGAAGTACAGTTGCTCTCGTTTATAACAAAATCGTTTATAGCGAATATGCACCAATGAACCATTGCATTATGACCACCTACCTAATAAGCTGTGTGACCCCCTTTAGCCCGCAAATCAGCGGCCACTCGGGCCGCGGGTGGCCGAGTGGTCAGCGTTCCTGACTGCCATGGAGATAACCTCAGGTTCGATCCTTTGCAGGTACGAACGTTCGAACCACTAAATACCCGCCGTGCGTCGGATGGACACGTTAAGCCGTCGTTAAGCCGTGAACAAAGATGGCGTACTACACGTTAAGCCGTGAACAAAGATGGCGTACTCCGGGGCATTTTTGCGTACGATGCCCAGGTTGTTCTGGTCTCTGATCGAGTGCCTGTGGGGCAAAATGTCAAGGCACAATATTACCGTGACTTTCTGAGGACAAAGTTGAGACCGAAAATTCGACAAAATCGCCCCAACGTTTAGGAAGTGGGAGCGATCTTGAGGCATGACAACGCACTGTGTCATGGTGCAGCGTCGGTACTGTGACTTTTGTCGAAATATGGCTGGGAAACTTTATCTCACCCACCATATAGCCCTGATCTCAGTCCACCCGACTTTGATCTTTTCCCAGAGTTAAAAAAATCGGCTCCGTGGCAACCGCTACGAATCGCTGGACGAACTGTCATTGGACGTGACCCGAGTGAATACGACAGCTGAAGAAGAATGGCGTACTACGGGGCATCCAAGACCTACCTCACCGTTGACAAGCTGTCATTAACAGCGGAGGGGAGTACATTGAACGGTAATAAGGTAAGTTTTCTCCGTTATTTCAAACTTTTCTCAAAAATTGACAGTGTGCAGAGCTTTTGTTTGAACCCCCGTACACCAGAAAATAAACGGAGTTACTACTTTATAAGCGCTTCTTGCGTGTGCAGTGTCTGGTGTACTTTGAAATAAAGAAAAAAACGCGCTTAAAAGAATTTTTTTTTTTTATGCTACAGAACAAATTTCTTAGTCACTGGCAAATGAAAAAAATACCTAAGAACATCAGAGGGAAAGAAATTCATGAACTAATTTCTTCAAAGGTCAATAAGATTTCCAAAACTACCAACCTTAGTGGATTGCTGATATAAAGACGATGAGAAGTTGACGTCAAATTCTTATTCTACGGTGACTGTTTTAACTGCGAAAGAATAAATGAATATGCATTATCAGGAAGATCATACATTCTGCCTGCTGAAAGTAAACAGGAAACTTATGATATTACAAAGGAGGACTATGACAGCACGACCGCTGTTTATTTAGACTTCTTCAATGTTACCCGTTGTTTTGCCATTCATCCATCTGCGGTATATTTTTTCATCGATCGAGAAGAATCGATGAACATTTAACTAAGAAATACAAGAAAATGCTGACACCACCTTCCACCAAGTTCATTAGGCTTTCCATCTATCGTCCAGCCATAGCTACTCTGACAACATTTAATGAATTATTCATGCCGTTCTTTAACATCTCATTTTCTAGGAAAGTGTTTTCCTATTATCTGAAAAGCCAAGTTCGACGCCTTATATTTCTCATGCTTGGCACTACTCTCTCGCGTACTTCAAAACTTCGTGTTTATTGATAAGTATTGTGGGGTTTTTTTTAAGTATATCTCGTGCAAAACAATGTTGTCCTCCATTTTTTGGGCTGCCGCGTCTTCAGCTGCTGCAGAATCTTTCCAATGAATAATTTAATTGTGGTGGAGCGGCGTCCGTATCTTTATTTTGAAGGAATCGAGTTTGTAATTATCATTCTAATTATAACTCAATAACAGTTATAACATGATACTAATTATAACTAAAGACTTTTACCTTCTGTGCTTCTTTATTTTATGAAAGTAACCCTCATTTCCTCTCCCCCCCCTCCCAGTAGTAAAGGCTGTTTTTTCAGACAATATACACATAGGTGAGTGTTTTTCTTAGGTAATTGGTTCTCCGCTGGGGTGTTGTATGTAAAATGGTGGACTTTCATGTGCCAGACAATAATGACGTGGGGAAAATAACATATGTGGAGTAACTTTTTAATAACCAGATATTATTTTTGTTTGTGATGTCCAAATATGGAAATATGTTTCATGATATTACAATATGAACATTACAATAATAATAAAAAAATATGTATTGGTTGAGGAAGGGATTCGACAATTAAAACAGACAAGCCCTTTTCCCACTGCGCCACTTAAGTGGGACAAGCGTTCAGACAAAGGAAATAACATTGTATGTGGTTTATTAACTAATTGCGATATCATTTAGATTCTAAATATGCCATTATCGACTATTATTAATCCACTGCTGGATGAAAGTTTCCTTCCCCTAGTTTCTTCCACAAGTTTCTGTCTTCGGGCAGTCTCTTCCATATTGTTCCAGCATGATTTCGAATTTCATCCACTTTTTAGGTCTTTTCCTATCCATTATGAAGGTAATGGAAATTGTACGTGTGTGACATGAGTAGTTAGTTGCCCCGTCCTCGCCGCAAGTAAAGTGATTTGAACGAAATAATACACATGAAGTAAGTACGAATGGGATGTTTATTTCGGTTAGAGAATAGTACGAAAATGAAAAAAAGATCAATGCCGTTGCATATGGTCTTAGTCTCCAACAAAGAGCAATTCACTGAAGCACACAAATAAAAAACCTGTCAAGAAATAACAAATTGTGCATTAAACGCAAATGGAAACCACTCTGAGACACTACATCACTTGAAATAAAAGGAATGAGAGGTCTGATTGCTACAAAATATAGCAACCACAAAGTGAACTACGTTAGTATGTAATTATTATTTGCAAATTGTGTAATTTCATTACCAAATAATTCCATTGCGTTTGAATGGCATTATTAAATAATTGAATTATATCCTTTTCATTGTAATGCATTACAGATTAATTCCATTACCTTGTGCAAACCCTACTTGGGATTACCTTGTAATGCATTACCTGTTACTACATTACTTTGTAATGCATTACATGTTAATTGTAATCTGTACTTCCATTACTTTGTAATGCATTCCTACCCAACTCTGCAAAGGAGGTACGTTCTTTTATGACTATTTCAAAAGCAAGGTCTCTGATCTTAAAAAAGAAAATCCGATCCGAAGAGCAAATCCCTAAGTCGTTAAAAAACTCTGTGTCAACTCTAAACAAGGTATTAAACAGAGATTTGAATCTGACAAATATATATACAGGGTCTTTCATAAAGAAGTATACAGTTTCCAGATACTGTAAAACAGTAACAGTTGAAGACATGGACCACAACTGGGAACCGTTAGGTTGATGTACTCATAAAGTTTGTGTCCCTATACTGAGGTAAGAGACGTAGGCGAAAGCGCGCGTGTCACGTGCGAGATTATCTCGATGAACATCTTCCTCACCGATGGATTGGACGATCCGCGGACTACAACATGCCACTGACCCAATGGCCACCCAGAAGTCCTGACTTAACACCTTGTGACTTTTTCCTGTGGGGATGTACGTAAAGGACAAGGTATACGCCCCTCCCCTTCCTGTTGATCTAGCGGAGTTAAGACAGCTTATCACAGCCAGTATCACTGCACTTGATTCAGATATCTTACATTGCGTTTGGGCGGAAATGGATTACCGGCTCGAAGTGTGTCATGTGACTAAGAAGGGTGCACACATACACTATCTACCAACAAGTAATTGGACACCCCTGCAATCGACGATATCTGCGGTCCTGATACACGTCACGGCCGCCGCCGTTAAATATCGTGTGGGAAGCAACAACGCAACCAGTCGCATGCAGTATGCCACGCAGTTCGGAGCTCTCTGATTTCGAGAAAGGTGTAATCGTCGGGTATCAAAGAAATAGCCGATTCATACGGGACATATCCAGCGAGTTGAAGTACCCAAAATCGACAGTGGTCTACGTGATTGGCAAGTGGAAGATGAGAAGTGACTATCGGAATGTGCTCCGACCCGGCTGACCCACAAAACTGGGAGTTACAGACCGACGGGTGCTGGCCAGCAGAGAAATTCGGAAGAACCGTACCAAATCGATGGGCCACATCCGCGAGGAATTTCAAAAGGCATCCGGGACTGTTCTTTCGATGAATACCATCCGTAAAGAAGCCCATCTGCTCGGTTATCATGGACGTGCTGCCGCCCACAAGCCTTTGATCACCAAGTCCAATAGCACTGCTCGGCTAACGTGGTGCAAAGAACGTCGACAGTGGACCGTTGAACAGTGGAAACAGGTTCTCTGGAGCGACGAATCAAGGTTCACCTTCTACCGTTCGGATGGCAGGGTCTGGGTTTGGCGTCTGCCTGGAGAACGCCTTCTGCCGGAATGTATTGTTCCAGCTGTGAAGTTCGGCGGCGGTGGAATTATGCTATGGTGGTGTTTCTCCTGGTATGGCACCGGACCCTTGGTCGCAGTTCCTGGTAGACTCAACGCCAACACCTACTGCACCACTTTGGATGACCATGCGCTTCCTACGTTGTGGCAGTTTTACGGGGTGGACCCATGTTATTTTCAGGATGACAATGCCACCTGTCATGTTGCGAGGTCCACCATGGCTTGGTATTTTGACAATGGGGTTATCGATTGGACTGGCCTGCGCAGAGCCCGGACCTTAACCCTATCGAGCACCTTTAGGACGAGTTGGAGTGTCGACTTAAGGGGTGCCCCCACCGTCCGAAATCGGTGAAGGAACTGACCTGTCTTCTCCAAGCCGAGTGGAAGAAAATACCGCTAGCCGTTGTACAACGCCTGATTGAGAGTATGCCCCGGAGGGTCGCAGCTGTAATCGTCGCTCGTGGAGGCTCCACCAACTATTGAAGGCGAATAAACTTCGTTTTCCTTTGCTATCACAGGTGTCCAATTACTTGTTGGTAGATAGTGTAGAACATGTGTGACTGTCTTAATATCTTACATTATTCTTATTTTATAGTGCGTTGAAACTGTATACTTCTTTATGAATCACTCTGTATAACGTTCCCTTCCTTCTGCCTTAGCACGTGGCTGAGCACAGAACGCGGTGTAGACTTCTTCATGAAAATCACTTAACCGGAGACAGTTGGAAATTTATTGAGACTATTGATGAACCATGGATCTACCTAAACGTCTGTAACGAAAAAAATGTCGATTTACTGTCGCAAAAGAACAGAAAAGGACTTTCTTCGGATTCCAAGAATCCGAAGAAAGTTTCATCAAAGGATTCATGATTGTTGCTGGTGTCTCGTACAATGGGAAATATGAAAAGAATGTTAAAACCAATTCTACACATTACCGGAATAATGTTTTAACTCCTATATTTAAAGAGGAAATACCATTCCTTCATCAACAAAGCCATCAAAGAGTAGAACTCCATCAGGAAAAAGGCTACCAGTCATACGTGAAATTTACCTCTCTATTTCTTGAAAATATGAAATAAAGGGGTGGGTATTAAGTCTATAACTTTCGTTTCTATTCCTTCGAAGTTCCCTAATGTATCACCAATGGACTATTTTGTCTTCGGTCTGCTAGAAAGAGCGCTTTCTAAACGCAGACCTAAAAGTATGATATGACTATGGAAAGCAATGGAAGAGGAGTGGAATAAAATACCACTCCCAATTTTAAGAAATGCCCTGTTATCTTGGAAATCTAGATGTAGGTTCATTTCCGGAGAAAGGACTATCAAATAGAACATTTAAGAAAGAAATAATTTTATTTTAAACATTAATTATGTTGATGGAAAATCGTTCTAAAAAGGTGCGAACAATCTCCGTGTAATTACATCATTAATTGTTGATTTCCACAGACATAATATCAAGTGTTCCAAATAAAATTACCATTCAGTGTAGCTTTGGGAATGTGAGAGAACACCTGTTCTAAGTAATCTGTTGCACCTCTTCTTTTCTAGTCTCAATAGGAAAAAAGAAGGCTCGTTCTTCTCTTTAAACCTTATAACCCTCGTCTAAAGTAATAACAAATGCAATTAATGGAAAATTGCTGTCTTATCTGAAATCAAACTCATTAACGAAACCCAGTATAGCTTTCATTAAACCCGATCTGCAGATGTTTAAATGTTGTCCGTGCATGGAAGTGGATTGGGGTGAGCTTGAAATTTGCATTGACGTCTCTCAGAATTAACGTCAGTGTTATAGGATTCCGGTTTATATCATGCGCAAACATTGTTATTGTAGGTGCATTTCCTAAGGTTTTTTAAGTGCTAGGCCATCTGAAAGGTGAGCTTTGTCTCTTGCTGTCTTTTGTTTACGTGTCAGAGAACTCGTATCCATTTTATCGATTTTTTTTTTTTTTTTTTGATTGGAGGTTTAACGACCACCGTGAGCAACTCAATGGGCTATAAGCAGTCGCGCGTCCCTAATTTAGGGTCACTGGTTCCAGGGAAGGGAGAGAGCCAGTGCCGTAAGACAAACACAACATCCATGCCTCACCTGGATTCGAACCCGGACCCCGTTCGGACGAATGATCAGAGGCCGTCGCTTAGACCTTAGACCATTGCCGACAGCATTCTTCATCAGCTCTGTTCCTGGGCTATTCGCAACTTCGCTGGTGGATCCGAACCACGTGACTTATTAAGCCAATGGAGGCGACTGTTGTACTGGCTGCTTTCCTTAGCTGTCATTGTGCTTGACGCGGTTACAATGCTCTCAATTTGTGTCTTTAAAAAACTGCCCAAACTAAAACTGGAGACAGGACACAACTGCAATAATTTCAATGAAAAAGAGGATAAGAGTGAATTTTTACGTTGTATCATCGCCGATAGAACAGCGTTTTATGATTATTTTTTTTATTGATTATTTAACGACCACCGTGAGCAACTCATTGGGCTATAAGCAGTCTCCCGTCCCTAATTTAGAGCCACTGGTTCCGGGGAAGGGAGAGAGCCAGTGTCGTAAGGCAAGACAAACACAATATCCATGCCCCACTGGGTTCGAAACAGGACCCATCTCGGATGAATGATCAGAAGCCATCGACCGTTGTGCCACCGGGGAGGCGGAAATTTATTTTGACTAAGACATTTTATTTATAACAAAGCGCAAACAATTGCACGTGAAACTCGTTACATCTATAACCACTGGCAAATTCAAAGCTGAAACTTAGATGAATGCAACGAAGATAGGCAGATACCATATATGATTTCTTACAATAAAGTCAGATTTCATTTTTTAATGATTTTCATTTTTTAAGAATTCGTTTTTAAGACATTGAAGGGGGAGGGGGAGAAGAACGTTCGAATTATTATTATTCAGTTTTGCTTAACATTATAACTATTCAATTACTGTTCAGTTTTGTTTATTGCTATTCGAGTAACTGTTATTACTATATTCAGTTTTAATTATTACTGTTTGAGTAACCATTTGATAATGTCTCTCTAGATGAAATTGCTTCTTTCATTCTATATCAACAAATCGAATGCGGGAAATAAAATTTACTTCTGAACTTGTATTATCTCAACTGCTTCATTCCAGAGAAGTCAAAAGTTGAAATTACTTTAGTAGAAAATTAGCTCATGGGTGCGGATGAATACAAAGGAGGAGAAATGAAATTAAGGCCGGCTATTGCGGAGAGGCAAAAACCGTTGTGAGGTGGGCTGGGGGCGGGGGGGGGGGTGAACGTGTCTGAAAAACACATAATTAATAGTATAAAAAAAGCGCGTAAATTTAATCCAAGAGAAGCTACTTCTAACTACACATAATTAATTACGAAAGCAGGACTGCCGCTCAAGTGGCTGAGTGATCTGAAGCGTTGGTTTATTTCTTGCCGTCCGAGTTGAACCTAGTTTGACTCCGGAATGAGAGTGTTGCACCTGTATGGTGGCGCTGGCTTTTTCTGTTCTCTGGAACTGGTGGTGAGCGACTGCTTGATAGCCCTAAGAGAGAGAGAGAGAGAGAGGGGAGAGAGAGAGAGAGAGAGAGCCTGACACCTAGCATGTCAGTTCGTTGTTTCCTGGTTGTCAGGTAAACTGCTACATAGATCAAAAACGAAAAAAACTGGTTATTTTCAGTTGTTAGACATACAAAGCTAATAATAATAAGAGTTATCAGCCGTTTGGATACAAACTTCTGCTGTTTAATCGGGAATAGAGAAGAACTAGGTTGCTCCGGTGGGCGTGTGGTGTGACGCGCTGGCATCTGATCATTCGTCAAAGTTAGTCCTCGGGCTGGATGAGGCATGTGTGATGTGTTTTCTCAGATAGCGCTGTGTTTCTCCCTTCCTTGGAACTAGTGCCCGTAAATGGGGGTTGTTGACGGCTAATATATATATATAGCCCCCTGGGTTGATCATGGTGGTCGTTAAACCCAGAAACCAAGAAAAAGAGTTTTATGCAGTTAATAACTTGACCACTTTAACGCATCGGACATACTGCTGTAAATCTAATTTTCCCAAACCCTTATCTTTTTTTTTTTTACTTTTCTTTTCGCTCTATCAATGCACCCTACCCGTTCCCTCATTTCGATGCCTTTGACCTAAGTCGTCACTGTATCATTCCCGGTTGTCAGGACAGCCGCGAATCTATGGACAGCGCACCCAAATTTTTTGAGACCCCCTTTGACCCCCAACCGAATAAAAATATTTACGCAATTGGAACACATTGCGAGTGCAACTATCTGAAAGGAAACTTGGGTAAACTCATGTGAATTTTTCGAATTCACAATTATTTTGCTAAGTAAAATGGATTTTTTTTTGTTAAAAATACTGTTGTGAAATGGGGGAGTCCTCTGAGTCAATGTCCAAAACAGCAATTTATTTTCGTAATTTTAGTTAAGAACGTGAGAGATTTTCTTTGCAGGGTACAAACTAAAATTCATGAAAACAGCCTTATGACACTAAATATTAAAAACAAAAAGCAAGATTATAAAATGATGTAAGTAAACTAAACTTGCAAAGAAATAGTAAACTGTTAAATGACATGGAGGTTCTTATCAAGTACCACGTACATTGAATAAAATCTACATAGAGTAGGTAGTTGAAAAATAAAAAAAATCTTTCTACTCTGATAACATTATAAACGTCTGGTAAAATTTTCATTAACGGAATTTTTTTGGCACAATTTCTGCCAAGCATTTCAGGTCATATACAGGGAAATTTCAGGAAGGGGTATCTGACCCCAGGTCTTGAACAACCCTTAGAAGTAGGAACATTTGGGCTACAGTGCCCGACAGGGAAGTCACGCGGAAGCGAGGTAGGAAGACGCCCTTATTTATAACCGGGAGCCATTGCCTCAAGGTCCGACGGCTTAACGTGCTCATCCAACGCGCGGATATTTGGTGGTTGGAGCGTCCGTATCAGCCTGAACTTTTCCTTGGCACCCAAGAACATTGACCACTAGGCCACCCGCAGCTTCGCCAACACTTTAAAATTTGTACCCCTTACTAATAGTCAACCCCCCCCCCTTAAGTTCTGTACTTCTGGCGTCTCCACTATGTCAGAATCTCAGCGGAATGACTTTTGAGAGATATCTTTTAAAGAATGTTGGGGACGTCCTGGTGGCGCAGTTGTCTAAGCGCTGAGTTATAATCTTTCGCCCGAATGTGGTCCGGGTTCGAATGCCGGTGAGGCATGGATGTTGTGTTTGTCTTACGGCACTGGCTCTCTCCCTTCCTTGGAACCAGTGGCCCTAAATTAGGGAAGGCAGACTGATTATAGCCCACTGAGATGCTCACAATGGTCGTTAAACACCCAATCAAAAAAAAAAAAAAAAAAAAAAGATTGTTGGTGTAAAATTATTATTAGATCGCTGGTGTCGAATTATTAGGGGTATGCAAAAGTTTCTGCCGCCTCCGCTAATGGTCGCTGTAGGAGTCAAACCGGCCGGTTACCCGTGCTGTCAGTTCGCACATGAAGCCAAGTTTGGCGGTCGATAAAGTTCATTTGCGGCACTTTTGTTATTCATGTTTAATTTAGGGAAAAGTGCGAGTGAATCATCATCATCATCATCATCATCATTGTCAACCATTATAAATCCACTGCTGGACGAAGGTCTCCACAAGTTTCCTCCACAACGGTCTGTCTTGTGCCAGTCTCCTCCATGTCACTCCCGCATACTTTCGAATTTCATCCACCCATCTCCCATGTGGTCTTCTTCTGGGTCTTTTCCTGCCCCTTGGAATCCAATCTAAAATTTCGGCTGTCCATCGATGGTCCGTCCTTCTGGCCCATTGCCATTTCAGGGATTTAACTCTGATCATGATGTCTTCCACTCTTGTCATTTTCCGGATCCACAAGTTCCTCTTCTTATCTCTCCTGGTTACTCCAAGCATGCACCTCTCCATGCTACTTTGAGTTGTCTGCAGCCTTTGTATGTCTCTTTTAGTTAAGGTCCACGTCTCTGCACCATACGTAAGCACTGGAAGGATGCATTGATCAAACACTTTTCTTTTAAGACATAATGGCATATTGCTCTTGAAAATTATGCTGTTTCTGCCAAAAGCTCTCCAGGCAAGTTTTGTGCGCCGATTAATTTCTTCATCAATGTGACCCTCACTTGATATCTGCTGTCCAAGATAAACGTACGTGTCTGTTATCTCCAGCTTTTCTCCATCAATCGATAAATCTTCATTTCTTGTAAAAGCATTGAACATCACTTTTGTCTTCTGAAAGTTCATTTTTAATCCCACTTCTTTACTCTTGTCAGCAAGTTCCTGGATCATACTCTGCAGCTCTGATGGGGTGGGTGCAAAAATGACTACGTCATCAGCAGAACGAAGGTGGGTTAGATAATCTCCATTAATCTTTATCCCTTTGTTTTCCCAGTTCAGTGATTGAAAGACATTTTCCAATGTGGCATTAAAGAGCTTCGGAGATATGGTCTCCTTTCTCCTTAAATGGCGAGTGAAGCATACGGTTGAATATATCAGGCGTATTGCGAAACGTTTGTGGGTAAGCGGACTTTCCAGGTTTAAGAAAGGTGATCTAAGCTTGGAAGACAAGCCACGCGCAGGTAGACCGCAGGAACTCGCAGACGAGGAGCTGGAATCGCTGTTGCAAGAGGATGCCACACAATTGACCACGCAACTGGCAAAACGTTTGAAAGTGGGTCAATCGACGGTGGTACGACGTCTACAGGCCTTGGGGAAGATCCAGAAGATTGGTAAGTGGGTTCCGCGTACTTCAATGGAGCGTAATATTGGCGAATGATTGGGCATCTTGCATGTCGTTGCTGAAGAGATTTCAATGGAAGAATTTCTTGTAGAAGGTTGTCACCGGGGATGAAAAACGGGTCTATTGCTACAACCCCGTACGCAAACGATCCTGGGTCGACCCACGCCAGCCATCAACATGCACTGCAAAACAGGATATCCACGGAGGAAAGGTGCTGTTGTGTCTGTGGTGGGATATGCATGGAGTGCTGTACTTCGAACTCGAAACAATCACAGCACAACGATATAGCGATCAGTTGATGAGACTGAACTCCGCAATCAAGCAAAAACGCTCATGGACAGGTAAAGGACGCCGCACAGTCATCCTGTTACACGATAATGCCAGACCACATGTCGGTGCCACCACGAAATCAACCCTTGGACAGTTACACTGGAAGGTTTTACCACACCTTGCTTACTCCGCGGACATTGCACCCCTCAGACTTTCATCTACTTCGCTCTGTGCAAACATGCCCTAGCCCAACAGCGGTTCATTACAGTTCCAGAGGTGGAAAATTTCATCACTGCGTTTTTCAGCTCAAACCCCGAGTCCTTCTATCACAGAGGCATTCATTTGTTGCCTGAAAAATGGCAAAAGGTCGTTGATGTTAACGGCCAATATTTCGTTGAATAAATGTGTACTGGTTTCTTGATTGTTTCTGTCTCCTTTCTCTTTAAAATGGCGGAAACTTTTGCATACCCCCAATATTTTCCGGGAGGAGAAAGGAAATTTCTTCTTTTTTTTTTTTTTTTTTTTTCTGTTTTTAATTTATTAATAGGCCCTAAAGATATTTTACGGAGGAACCTAAAATACTCGATACGCGATTAATACCGAGGAAAGTTCCTGAAATACTCAATACACCACTGCAACTAGGACCTGGGTTCGAATCATAATAAGACATAAAGGGTTTGTGCTTGCCCCCGAATAGCGCTTATTCTACCCCCTCTAACCCAGAACCAGTCGCCCCAAACAGGGCTGCGCTACTACTTATAGCCTCAGTAGCTGACGACGGTCGTTAAACCCCAAAATAAAAATAAAACTAATGGTGGGGGAGGGGGCGCAGTTAAATAAAAGTTCTTCTGGGAGCTGACAATTTCTCCGCTGTATTTCCGCTCACACGTTTAGATGTTGGAAACCATTTTATAGTCGAATAATTGCTTCAGATTGTTATCCTCTTTTCTTGAGTTGGAAACGATTCAATTCTGCGAAATGTTTTCTCAGAAGGAATTAGCAGACGTCTACATTTAAAGCTTTTCAATATTGTGTACTTCCGAAACGCAGCTGGGGCTCGATAACACAAGCTCCAACTGAATCTGCGCATTTTCCGTTCCTGTAACCAAGGAATCAAACTCACACACATTTATAGAGATGTAAAAGGAGAAATACCGGGGTGTACTCTGAGAAAGAGGGAGGTGGGGGAGAGAGGAGAGATTTAGGAGAAAAAATACTCTTATCGTTGCGGACTTTGCAAAGCTGTACTTGAAAACTTCTGTTGAGACAGAGGGAAGATCATTTCTGACACGGTTCAGTCTGGTGTGTCTTTGACGTTCATATAAGTAAAAACCATTCTCTCACTTCGATCGTCTTTTGTTTTTCCTGCCTGCCCTTCTCCCTCATATCGCGGTGGTTTCTGGGAACTCTAGGACTTTTCTTTCTCGTTGTCCCTTGGGATCAATCTGCTCTTTTGGATATAAGGTGAGCTGGAAAATAGACGTTAGATTTATTTTCTGCCGAAGAGGTTGCCCTGAATACGCCAAGATAGAAAAAAAAAAAAGAATGTAAAAATCCTTCTGGGAATCTACGAGATTTGTCTTCCAAGTAGGCAAGAGGCACGATTCAAACACATACCGATACAGAGCTTCTTTGTTCTACCTCACTTATCATTCTCCTTGCGCTTGTACTCTCTTTCTCTCGTAAAAGATGGAAAAAAATCTGATACTGGGATGCTATTGCGGTGTTAAAAATACTAGTGTTGAAAGCTGAAATAATAAAATAATGCAATTAAATTCATTGCATTAAAGAAAAGAGCAAAATTAATCTAAAAGTTTCGGTTTTTCTTATTAATATATATCATCATCATCATCATTGTCAACCATTATCAATCCACTGCTGGACGAAGGTCTCCCCAAGTTTCCTCCACAACGGTCTGTCTTGTGCCAGTCTCCTCCATGTCACTCCCGCATATTTACGAATTTCATCCACCCATCTCCCATGTGGTCTTTTTCTGGGTCTTTTCCTGTCCTTGGAATCCAATCTAAAATTTCGGCTGTCCATCTATGGTCTGTCCTTCTGGCAGTATGTCCAGCCCATTGCCATTTCAGGGATTTAACTCTGATCATGATGTCTTCCACTCTTGTCATTTTTCGGATCCACGAGTTCCTCTTCTTATCTCTCCTGGTTATACCAAGCATGCACCTCTCCATGCTGCTTTGAGTTGTCTGCAGCCTTTGTATGTCTCTTTTAGTTAAGGTCCACGTCTCTGCACCATACGTAAGCACTGGAAGGATGCATTGATCAAACACTTTTCTTTTAAGACATAATGGCATATTGCTCTTGAAAATTATGCTGTTTCTTCCAAAAGCTCTCCAGGCAAGTTTTGTACGCCGATTAATTTCTTCATCAATGTGACCCTCACTTGATATCTGCTGTCCAAGATAAACATACGTATCTGTTATCTCCAGTTTTTCTCCATCAATCGATAAATCTTCATTTCTTGTAAAGCATTGAACATCACTTTTGTCTTCTGAAAGTTCATTTTTAATCCCACTTTCTTTACTCTTGTCAGCAAGTTCTTGATCATACTCTGCAGCTTGATGGGGTAGTTGCAAAAATGACTACGTCATCAGCAAAACGAAGTGGGTTAGATAATCTCCATTAATCTTTTATCCCTTTGTTTTCCCAGTTCAGTGCTTGAAAGACATTTTCCAATGTGGCATTAAAGAGCTTCGGAGATGGTGTCACCTTGTCTCACTCCCTTTCCAATTTTTATGTGTGTTGTAATTTTCAAACAGCCGAATCTTTGCACTTGCATTTTCATAGATGTTATTAATAATATTAATGTATGCATCTTCAATACCGCAGGATTTCAGAGCCGTTGGTACTGCTGATGGTTTCACTGAATAAAGGCTTTTTCATAATCGATAAAGCTATGCATAATGGAAGTCATATTCCTCGCTCTTTCACTAGTTCCCTCTCAGTACGTGGATATGATCTATTGCTGTTGCAGCTACTCTCTGAATCCAGCTTGTTCTCCCGGTTGAGCCATGTCCAGTGTTACTTCAAGCGGTGTGAAAGAACTTTAGTGAAGATTTTATAAACCACTGATAGAGGCTGATAGGTCTGTAGTTCCTGAGATCTCACGTCACCTTTTTATGTAGCAGGATCATTGTAGCATTGTTCCAATCTCAGGAATCTTCCTTCATTAAGGCATCGAGTGAAAATTTGGGCGAGTACTGTTTCAATTCTCCACTTGTTTCTTGTATGATGTCTATAGTAATTCCATCTTCTCCTGGAGCTTTCCTGCTTCATGTTCTTGATTGCATGAGCAATCTTCTGCTGGGAGGACTGGGAAGAACTCTGGTAATTTTCATGATGTCTGGAGCTACATGTATCATCCCTTTCATATAGTTTGGAGTAGAAATCTTCATCTTGTCAAAATTTCGCCCCATTTTGTTATAGAACCATCTTCTTTTCAGAGCCATAATCTGTTTCTCTTCCTTACTGAGATGTTCCTTGCCATCTCTTTAGGCTTTGGTTGTTTTCAATTGCTTTCTCACTAGCTCACAGTTGAATTTCCTTACGTCTTCAGTGATACTTTTTTCGTGCTGTCTTGCATAGCTCTATATATTCCACTTGAAGTCACATCTTCTTTAGTTGTTCTCATCTCTTCTTTTTGCATCAATATTTTGTTTTTCCTGATAATTTGTTTACATGCAACTTGTTCTTAGATCCAGCTAATTTTGTTGCTGTTTTCATAAGAGCTTTTTGTTACTTTCTGTTAACTTCAGAAATATCCACTTCTTCCGATGTTAGGCCTTCTAAAGCAGAGAATCTGTTCTTCAGTTCCAACTTGAAAAGTATTATGGTGTTTTTTAAGGTTGGTTATGTCAATACACTTTGTTTGTCTTATGAGCTTGCCACGTTCCAGTTTAGTGTTGAGGTGTATCTTACATCTCACTCAATCTATGGTCACTACCTGTGTTGAATTTGTTTAGCACACTGCAGTCTTCTATGACGAATTTTTTGTTACACATAATAAAATCTCAATTTCATTTTGTCGTCCCAATTGGATGTCTCCATGTCCATTTTCTGTGTTTTTCTTGAAAAAGGAATTCAAGATGAAAAAATCCTTCTGCATTCTGCAAATTTCAACGAGAGTATTTCCACGCTGGTTTCTGTTGCCGTGACCGAATTTACCTTACTGAAGTTTCATTCTGTTGCCGGTGCCCTATTTTTGCATTGAAATCTCCCATAATTATCTTCAAGCTGCTTACCTTTATTATTTAGATGACGAATTTCCTCATAAAATTCTTCAATTTCTTCTTCAGGATGACTTGTGGTGGGTGCATAAGTTGGAATAATCTGAGCCTGGTATCTTCTCGATAGTTGGATAACGAGCCGTGCAGCTCTGTCAGAGGAACTTTCAACTTCTACCACTTTATCCTTCAGTTTCTTGTTTATTATAAATCCAACACCACTAGTTCTGCCAGTATCCGTCCCACGATAATAGAAGAGATGTCCACTTTTCAGTTCAATGAGATCTTCCTTTCTCCTTACCTCACTCAGTCACGATGATGTCCCACTTGATCCTTTGTAGTTTCTCCAATTCCCAAGAAGCCTTGAATCAGAAGATAGGAGCGTCCGTTGTAGGTAGCCAAGGAAGCACAAATGGCAGCCTAGTCCGGTCCTCCGGGATTCTTAGCACCTCTGCCTTCATGCACTGGCCGCTGCCTTGGCCAGGGTACATTCCAGCTGCCGGAGACTGAGGGCCAAGATTTAAGTTGTAGAGCCATTTTGGAGGTGTTTGGCCATAACCACCACGTTGGCCAAGCGGGTTGGTGAGTGTGGGATAGCATTTCCTCTGATCCCGATGGTATAGCTATACCGCTATTTGCGGTCGTCAGAGCCCCTTTAGTGGGAATAGGATGCACCACGAGAAGGCGGGGTTGACATTTGTCAAGGAGAGGCTGTGATGTTACGCATCACCTGACCTTACATCCCATTAATATATATATATATATATATATATATATATATGATGTAAGATCAGGTGATGCGCAACATCACAGCCACTCCTTGAAATTGTCAGCCCCGCCTTCTCGTGGTGCATCCTGTCCCTACTAAAGGGGCTCTGACGACCGTCAATAGCGGTATAACTATAATATCGGGATTAGAGGAAATGCTATCCCACACTCACCAACCCGCTTGGCCAGATTGGTAAGTTATGGCCGTACCCCTCCAAAATGACTCCACAACTTAAATCTTGGCCCTCAGTCTCCGGCAGCTGGAATGTACCTGGCCAAGGCAGCGGCCAGTGCGACATGAAGGCAGAGGGTGCTAAGAATCCCCGGAGGACCGGACTAGGCTGCCATCTGATGCTGACCTTGGCTACGTATAATGGACGCTTCCTATCTTCTGATTCAAGGCTTCTTGAATTGGAAGAGGGAACTACAAAGGATCAAGTGGGACATCGTCGGGCTAAGTGAGGTAAGGAGAAAAGGAGAAGATCTCATCGAACTGAAAAGTGGACATCTCTTCTACTATCGTGGGACAGATACTGGCAGAACTAGTGGTGTTGGATTTATAATAAACAAGAAACTGAAGGATAAAGTTGTAGAAGTTGAAAGTTCCTCTGACAGAGCTGCACGACTCGTTATCCAACTCTCGAGAAGATACGAGGCTCAGATTATTCAAACTTATGCACCCACCACAAGTCATCCTGATGAGGAAATTCGTCATCTAAATAATAAAGGTATGCAGCACTTGAAGATAATTATGGGATATTTCTATGCTAAAATAAGGCACCGGCAACAGAATGAAACTTCAGTAGGTAAATTCGGTCACGGCAACAGAAACCAGCGTGGAAATACTCTCGTAGAGTTTGCAGAGGCAGAAGGGTTTTTCATCTTGAACTCCTTTTTCAAGAAAAAGCCACACAGGAAATGGACATGGAGACATCCAAATGGGACAAGTGAAATTGATTTTATTATGTTTAACAAAAAAATTCGTCATAGAAGACTGCAGTGTGCTAAACAAGTTCAACACAGGTAGTGACCACAGATTGGTAAGATGTATGATGCACCTCAACGCTAAACTCGAACGTGGCAAGCTCATAAGACAAACAAAATGTATTGACATACCCAACCTTAAAAAACTCCATAATACTTTCAAGTTGGAACTGAAGAACATATTCTCTGCTTTAGAAGGCCTAACATCGGAAGAAGTGGATATTTCTGAAGTTAACAGAAAAGTAACCAAAGCTCTTATGGAAACAGCAACAAAATTAGTTGGGTCTAAGAACAAGTTGTATGTGAACAAATTATCAGGAAAAACCAAAATGTTGATGCAAAAAAGAAGAGAGATGAGGACAACTAAAGAAGATGTGACTTCCAAAGTGGAATATATAGAGCTATGCAAGACAGTACGAAAAAGTATCACTGAAGACGTAAGGAAATTCAACTGTGAACTAGTAAGGAAAGCAATTGAAAACAGTGAAAGCCTAAAGATAGCAAAGGGACATCTTAGTAAGGGAAGAAAACAGATTATGGCACTGAAAAAAGAAGATGGTTCTGGAACAAGAAATAGAAGCGAAATTTTGACAAGAGTGAAAGATTTCTACTCCAAATTATATGAAAGGGATGATACATGTACCCCAGACATCATGTAAGGTAACAGTACCAGAGTTCTTCCAGTCCTCCCAGCAGAAGTTGCACATGCAATCAAGAACATGAAGCGGGGAAAGCTCCAGGAGAAGATGAAATTACTGTAGACATCATACAAGAAGCAAGTGGAGAAATCGAAACAGTACTCGCCCAAATTTTCACTCGATGCCTTAATGAAGGGAAGATTCCTGAGGATTGGAACAACGCTACAATGATCTTGCTACATAAAAAAGGTGACATTGAGGATCTCAGGAACTACAGACCTATCAGCCTCCTATCAGTGGTTTATAAAATCTTCACTAGAGTTCTTTCACACCGTTTGAGGGTAACACTGGACATGGCTCAACCGAGAGAACAAGCTAGATTCAAGAGTGGCTACAGCACAATAGATCATATCCATGTAATGAGAGAACTAATTAAAAGAGGGAAGGAATATGAACTTCCATTGTGCATGGCTTTTATCGATTATGAAAAAGCCTTTGATTCGGTGAAACTATCAGCAGTTACAATGGCTCTGAAATCCTGCGGTATTGAAGATGCATACATTAATATTATTAATAACATCTATGAAAATGCAAGTGCAAAGATTCGGTTGTTTGAAAATACAACACACATAAAAATTGGAAAGGGGGTGAGACAAGGTGACACCATATCTCCCAAGCTCTTTAATGACACATTGGAAAATGTCTTTCAATCACTGAACTGGGAAAACAAAGTGATAAAGATTAATGGAGATTATCTAACTCACCGTTTTGCTGATGACGTAGTCATTTTTACAACTACCCCATTATAGCTGCAGTGTATGACCTAGGAACTTTCTGACAAGAGTAAAGAAGTGGAATTAAAAATAAACTTTCAGAAGACAAAAGTGATATAACACTTTCCTGAAGAGCTTTTGGAAGAAACAGAATAATTTTCAAGAGCAATATGCCATTAATTATGTCTTAAAAGAAAAGTGTTTGATCAATGCATCCTTCCAGTGCTTACGTATGGTACAAAGACGTAGACCTTAACTAAAAGAGACATACAAAGGCTGCAGACAACTCAAAGATGCATGGAGAGGTGCATGCTGGTGTAACCAGAAGAGATAAGGAGAGGAACTCGTGGATCAGAAAAATGACAAGAGTGGAAGACATCATGATCAAAGTTAAATCCCTGAAATGGGAAATGGGCTGGACATACTGCCAGAAGGACAAACCATCGATGGACAGCCGAAACTTTAAATTGGATTCCAAGGGACAGGAAAAGACCCAGAAGAAGACCACATGGGAGATGGGTCGATGAAATTCGAAAGTATGCGGTAGTGACAAGGAGGAGACTGGAACACGACAGAACGTTGTGGAGGAAACTTGGGGAGACCTTCGTCCAGCAGTGGATTGATAATGGTTGACAATGATGATGATGATTACAAAAATACCACAAAAGCAACTGATTCGGAGAAAATAAAAAAGATCTAACAACCAACCGGGACAAAAGAAAGAGGAATATAGAACTATGGCAAGCTGTTATCTATGGCTTCATCAAGGGCTAAGCACGGATGACACCTCTCATACCTCTATAAAGACCAAAAAGTGTGGGTTTCTGCGCCATCCAAGCTGCTATAAAAACAGTAAAATAATAAGAAAACACATAAATAAAATATTAAAATAAAATTAAAATTAACCCACCCCAAAACAAAGAAAAATCCCCCACAGATACCTCCCGAGACCCCAAGAAACCTAAACTCCCCAAAAAAAGACAAACTAAAAAAATCAAAGGAAAAAAATTTTTCGGGAGAAAAAATAAAGCACCCAAAAAAATAACGAAAACTATCCCTATAGCAGTCTGCATAGTCGAAGCCCGACCTCACACAAGACCTCACACAAATAGAATCCAATATACTTAGTCCAAGAAGTATGAAATGCTGAGTACCTAGGAAAAACACTGTTACGACCATGCACTAAATAAACGTAACTATTTACAAGCATATTCATTAAATACCTAAAGGTGGAAAAAAGCTTGAGCTTAGTTGACCTATTTACAAGAAAATGTGAAAGGAGAGTACTAAAATGTAAAAAAAGGGCTAGTCAAAGCTGCACGTGCCGAAATTGAAACTAAAATGAGGCCTGAAAAATGGGGTACACTCGATGACTGCTTGCTAACCTCGAATAAGAGGAAACCTGCAGAAAAACTCCAAAAAACTACAGGAGAAAAGGATAAATTTCAAACCTAAAAAATATTTTTATTGAAAAATAAAATAGGCAAAAATAAGAAACTTACCAAGAGAGAAAAAAATTAACATGTCCTGCCAGAACGGTTTCAAATCCCAACGTGACTCGAAGCAGTAACGCCTATAGCGCCACCTGGCAGTCAAGAAGGCAAACAAATTTCCAGAACGTACTGTGGTTATGGTTAAGATAAGAAAAATTCCAAACAGTTTTAAAGTTGCTATAAACTAGTCGGAATACTACAAAATACCCTTTGGGAACAGTTTTAACTGTTCCCACCAAGCCTTAAAAGTATTAAAATACCCCAAAAAAACTTAAACATTCCCTACCTTTTATTTATTTAAATTTTACATTTTTTTTTCTTAGTTTTTAATATATACTTTTTTTTTTGTATATTTTTTTATTTTTTAAACTTTTGTCGTAATATTTTTTTTGATTAGGCTAGTTTTAAACTTTTTTGAATTAAAAGGAAAGGGAATGGAGAAAGTAATTTGGGTTCCTATTTAAGTAAAAGTAACAATATCATCATTTAAACTTCTATGTCATAGCTTTAATTTAGATGATTCATTCAGTCACTAAGTTATTAAATTCGAGTAGGTCTGCAATCCTAACATTATACTTGAGAACAATTTTCTTAAGTGTGGCTTTTGAGAAAGCCCTTGGAACCTTGTTATCTATAAACTGACTGATTAGAAATTGGACATGGTGTTTAAAATCTTACTGCAAATCCTGGACAACTTTAAAACCTGCGAGATAAAGACATTCCCGATAACCTTGCTGGAGATATTATTCGACCACTTTATGAATTCTAAAGTTGTAAAATTAAAGTTGTTTCTCCTATTATACAAAATAATAACTGGGTTACCTTCATTAGGATTATTAAACAAATCTAGGATATCAAGTTACTGGTTATTAGTATTAGTTTTAATTAACTCAAGGCAGCTTGGATATATAGCCGAAAAATCATCTTCAGGAACTCCAGAATTATTTAAGCAAAGAAGGTCATCTATATATATGTAAGTAGGCCTTTGATTCGGTGAAATAATCAGAAGTCACAATGGCTTTGAAATCCTGCGGTATTGAAGATGCATACATTAATATTATTAACAGCATCTATGAAAATGCAAGTGCAAAGATTCGGCTGTTTGAAAATACAACACACATAAAAATTGGAAAGGGAGTGAGGCAAGGTGACACCATATCTCCGAAGCTCTATAATGCCACATTGGAAAATGTCTTTCAATCACTGAACTGGGAAAACAAAGGGATAAAGATTAATGGAGATTATCTAACCCACCTTCGTTTTGCTGATGACGTAGTCATTTTTGCAACTACCCCATCAGAGCTGCAGAGCATGATCCAGGAACTTGCTGACAAGAGTAAAGAAGTGGGATTAAAAATGAACTTTCAGAAGACAAAAGTGATGTACAATGCTTTACAAGAAATGAAGATTTGTCGATTGATGGAGAAAAGCTGGAGATAACCAATACCTACATTTATCTTGGACAGCAGATAACAAGTGAGGGTCACATTGATGAAGAAATTAATCGGCGTATAAAACTTGCCTGGAGAGCTTTTGGAAGAAACAGCATAATTTTCAAGAGCAATATGTCATTATGTCTTAAAAGAAAAGTGTTTGATCAGTGCATCCTTCCAGTGCTTACGTATGATGCAGAGACGTGGACCTTAGCTAAAAGAGACATACAAAGACTGCAGACAACTCAAACAAGCATGGTGAGGTGCATGCTTGGTGTAACCCAGGAGAGATAAGAAGAGGAATTCGTGGATCCGAAAAATGACAAGAGTGGAAGACATCATGAGAGTTAAATCTCTGAAATTGCAATGGGCTGGACATACTGCCAGAAGGACAGACCATCGATGGACAGCCGAAATTTTAGATTGGATTCCAAGGGACAGGAAAAGACCCAGAAGAAGACCACATGGAAGATGGGTGGATGAAATTCGAAAGTATGCGGGAGTAACATGGAGGAGACATACAAATTCTCTCTTGGAGTTATTGCCAGGGAGAATCCATCGCCAAATTGTATTCGAATCTCGTACTCGGCCCTAAGGTTGCCTTTTTATGTTTCATTTTATTTTGTTTCGGTTAAAATATAACTAAATTTGCGATTACAAATAAATGAAACACTCTTAGCGTAGTAGGTTTCAGGCTTGTCAAAGGAAACGTGTTCACACCACAGAAATAAGTGTTGGTTTGTGCATTTTTTTTAAATAATTTAACGGATCTGATGAACATTTATTTTATTATAAGATGCTTCCCGTCTCTAATTTAGAGTCACTGTTTCCATAGAAGATACCTAACTAGCGCGGTTAGTATCAAAACATCCCTAAACCTCATATGGGCACAAAGTTGCCTTTTTATCTTATTTTATTGAATATGGAATTCTAACTCTGCATAATTTTATATAAGTGAAGCGCTCTCAGCATATACTAGAAATGAAGAGGTCTCTGTCATACAAAACACAATAGACAACTTGTACAATAACCACTTTTTGACCAAATGATGAAGAACGTCAAATTTACACATTTAATCAAGTTAAAAACGGTATTTACAAGTTTAAAAGCATATTATAGATGAAAACGAGATCTTTCGATCACACTAGTGATCTTCATCAGGTCGTGGCATCAGATATTAACAACACGCAACATATATAGGATTCGATGTCATGGGAGAGTGGCTAGAGCGCATGCTCACAATGGTAGACAACATGTACAATAACCACGTTTTGACCAAATGATGAAGAATGTCACATTTACACATTTAATCAAGTAAAAATCGGTATCTATCATATGCTTTTAAACTTGTAAATACCGTTTTTAACTTGATTAAATGTGTATGACGTTCTTCATCATTTGGTCAAAAAGAGGTTATTGTACAAGTTGTCTATCGTGTTTTGTATGACAGAGACCTCTTTCCATTGCTAGTGTAACCTGCAACACGAAAAACTCACCTATTGCTCTCAGCATAACTTTTCAGACGACTTACTCATCACACTCGAGGATTTGGTGTCATTCTTGTTTCAATTTTACTGAATTTATATACTCCTCGTTGTTTAAAAGTAAGGAGGCAGAGGAAAGGTTCGTCTGTGTGTAACGTATACTCTAAATTCACTTTCCTTTTGATTTTTACTATCTCTGGTTATTTTATTTTACTATGTAAATTATCTTCTTACTGAACGAGATGTTATTTCTCCCGCTGAATGAGATCTGGCAATGAGTGTAAGTCATGACGTGGTGGTAGCCAGTATAAATAGGCGCGTTCAACGAGACGTAGGGAGAAGCCGCGGATGGCTTAGTGGTTAGTGTTTCAGACTATCGATACTGGGTCCCCAGGTTCTAGCCTGGGCTGATCTTTCAGAGATGGTGTGATTTACTAACAATCGCTGAATATCCGCCGTGCATCGGACGAGCACGTAAAGTGACGGCCCCCAGGCTGGACCCACTGGTTAAATGGGTATCCTTTCCTATGTCCTCCCTGAAATTATCTCACCCATCTATGAGCAATACCGTACTTGTACGGTGGCGCCATCTACTGTACTCTAATCTCACTACAAACTCTCACTACAAACTGTTCTGTCAAAAGTCGCCGCTAGACTTGCTCTCATTCCTCCCGTTTCTGTGTCCTGCCCAAAAGGCGATCTCGCTGTAGGTGGCTGGTACCTAAACTCTACTCCCTGTGGACGGAAGTCCTACGTGAAAATGACAATGCACTGAGACGTAGGGAGAGCGTTTGTTTATGTGGAGGAGAGCTGTTGTTGTACAAAGTGAGCTGTTGTTTATGTGTCAGAGAGCTGTTGTTGTATAGATAGAGCGGTTGTTTATGTGCGTGAGAGCTTTGTTTCGTGTGTAAAGAGATCTTCGTTTATGTGAGAGCCAGAAGTTTACCAAATAAAAGATTGTCTTAGTAAGTACGTCTTTCTCAGTTCATAGTTTTGTCAGATCTCTGTCTGGCTGTTAGGTTAATTTCATTAGTTGAAAATTATTAACAACCAGCATAAGACTTTATTCATCTTAATTACTACTACAACATTACTAGCAGTTAAAAAGCTTGTTCATTATTATTACTACACTACTAGCAGGAAAGTTTATTCATGATATAATTAACAAACAACAAGCATTAGAAGAAGCATTAGCTTAGAAGAAGCTGAATTCATTATAATTCAGTAGCAGAAGCGATATAATCATTATATGTGTTGTGACTTGCAACTGTACTTTTTCTTTGCCTCACACTTTGATGACGCTCATCGGACAAAACAATTTTGTTGCGTTTAACTCTGCTGTCGAAAGTGCTTTCAGGAAAAGAGTGCATTACACGTCGCACCGTCCCGGGGGATTTCAAAGGAATGCCGCCGCCCTGGAATCGGGCAACATCTCGTTAGTGTCCCCTGCATAAGTTGATCATGTAGAGACAGAGAAAGAGAGAGAGAGAGAGAGAGAGAGAGAGATCTTCACTGCACCGCCAAGTCGCCATTACAGCGTTTCCCTAATCTTAAATTGGGATCGAATTCCGCTCAATTGCAAACTCTAGCCCTGAGTCATTAAGCTAACAAGGCTGACCTCGCCGCCGCTTGCTTCTTCTCTTCGGAGCTGGGATTAAACAGCAGAAAGAAAAAGCTTTAAAAATCCAGTCATCCACTCTCCAGTGGTTACTCCGGAAAAGTGGTGTTTTACAGTTTTGTTTCCATGCTTTCCGAAATGATCGATTCTTCGAGCAGCTGCCCTTGCAGCGTCGTAATGAATGCTAATAGCGTCATTACTCATAGCAGTTGTTAGAGAAATCTTATATGTTAATAGATGCTCTCTCTCTCTTTCTCTCTTTTCATCGACTGCTATGAGGGGAATCTTCCAACTCACATCGTTGGTGGCAGGGGGAACGGAATGCTGCTTCTCTCCGATCCCTCGTACGATTCCGCCTCCTATTAAAACATAAAATCAGAAGTTAAAATTAGGGAATGTTACCAATTAATCGATCAATTCATTTATCTGAAACTCGGAATTAATTGATATTTATTCTTTGCACTCGGTATTTCTAAGGAAATACAGTTAGCAGCCAGTTTAATGGAAATTCCGTGGAATATCTTATAGAAAGATGTATATGAACATCAAGTTTTCGAAAAATAAAAAATAAAAAGGAAGCAGATAAAGGGATGTGCACCAGCTGGTGGGAGAAAAGCTGTTTAAAAATTTAAACTCCCCGAAGATGTAACAAAGTTGTCAGAATATATATATATATATATATATTTGGCTCTTGCTTTGGCGTTTTACAAGCCTTACGAGCAGCTCAAAGGCTAAAGGAATCACTTGTCCGTAGTTTGGAGCCGGTAGCTCCACGGAAGGGAGAGAGCCAATGCCGTATGTCAAACAGGCCATCCATGACTCATCCGCGATTCTATCCTGAGCACATCTTCGACGAATTATCAAAAGCCACGTCTCGGAACACTCGTTCACAGGGACTGCGTTTTAAGATTCCACCAAGAGTTTTACTTGGCAGTTTACTGAAGTGCTCCTGGCTCGTGGGCCGCTGCTCCAAACACCCATCATGTCTCGGAAGTCACTTTGTGACAGATATATCGTTATAAATATTATGTGTGTGCATAAGTTCTACCCGTTTTTGCAGGCAATACAAAGAAAGGAAGAGAACACAACAAATAACGCACCTAAGATTTCACATAACTACCATCATTCTGTATGACCTCTCGCCATCTGTCTATAAGTAGGTGAATCCCACGTCGGAAAGACTCTTGTGTTTTAGAGTAAAAAAATTCATGTAATGCCGTTTTCACATTGTCCACGTCATCGAAGGTTTGGAGAGCGAAGGCGTTCTATAACGATCGAAAAAGGTGGCAGTACGTAGGTGCCAGATCAGGGGAATACGCCGGGTGAGGTAACACTTCCCAACCAAAGTCCAGTAATTTTTGCCCATTGATTAAATCAGCATGAGGTCTGGCGTAATCATGATGAAGGATCACGCCTTTGCAATTAACGAGTGCTGGCCGCTTCGATGTCAGTTGTTCTGTCAATCTGTCCAACTGTTGGAAGTAGAGGTCAGCATTTATCGTTCGGCTAGGTGCCAACACCTCCCAGTGGATTATTCCCTGGACATCTCACCAAACACTCAAAAACACCTTTTTGGGATGCAGTCCTCCTTTTGAGGTCGATGGAGCAGGCTCCGCACCTTGGCACACAGTCCGTCGACGCTTTACATTACTCTACAGTACCCATTTCTCATCACCCGTTACAATTCGCCCCCAAAACGGTTCATTTCTGTGACGAGAAAGCAAAGAAACACAGGTACGGATTCTCTCCTCTCGTTGCTTTGCAGAAAGCTGGTGCGGAACCCATACCGAACTTTGTGATGAACCCAAGCTCATGCATCCGTCTTTCGACTGTTGCTCTAATTCCTGAACGGTTGGATGTGGGTCATTTGTTATGGCTTGTTCCACATTCTCGTCAGCAACCACGGATGGACGTCCAGGACGTGGTTGATCTTTACAGCTTCTGTCTCAGTCCCGGAGTTTCCGAAACCCAACGGCGACATGTGCTATCATCAACGGCATCCTACCCATATACTTGACGGATGTTGCGGCAATCCGCGGCTGCGGTACAGCCTTTATCGAACTTGTAAAGCAATTAATATCCAATGTGATCGTTATCGCATGCCATGTTACACCGTCCGTGATTTCCGTTACGAATGACTTACTCGGACAAACCTAATGGCTCTATATGCTCTGCTGCTCCACGCTTTACTGGCCGAAAATTCGGCATCGCAGCGTCATCTGTGACGTAACCACTCCGATCGCAATTTCCATCTATTACAAAAACGGGTAGAATTTTTGCACACACGCAAATAGGTCAACTCCCATCCGTTACGACTTTAGCCTGGGCAATTTACTCCATCGTGTAGCTTGACATAAACAAATTGACTTTATGACATCTGAAACTGAGGGGAAAATCAATGAGAAGAATGGTATAGTCTCTAGAATGATTTAGCGACATTTTTGATATTTGGTTTCAGGTTGGACAACCCAATTTTTAAAAAATCTGACAAGTGGTTTTCGATCAATCGGGGACGAAGCTTTAATTTCACATATTCAGCTGTGGAGAAAACGTGTTCTCACATACGTGCTACCAAACAATGAAAGCATTTTTCAGACAAAACATTTCAAATTTGTAAAACTATTTCTAGGCAAAAGAGAATAAAGGGTTATCAAACTTTCACTATTAAACAATGACTTCAAACTATTATTATTAGATCGCAAACTAACAGCTGTAAATTCTCCTCTGCATCACAACAGTAAAATTAAATGGGCCCTGCAATAACTGGAATGGTTTTTCATGCATGTAAGACTCACCAAAGTGTCTTCCAAACTCAGCTTTCAACAACTTAATATTTGTGACAGTGCTCTCAACATCAAAAGCAAACTTACCAGAAATGTTGTGCCAAATGTATTTACAAGATGGAAAATGTAAGGAATTTTCCTGGGCAAACTGTCGCTTGAACAGTTCCAAATTCAATTGGAAAGACTTCTGATCAAAAAACAACTCATGTGCGAGTTTATCTTTCTCTTGCAAACAGTGGCGTACCTGAAAAACTCCCCCACCCCCCACCCCCAGCCGCAGAAAATATCTTTGAGGCCCTTTTGCGAAAATTTACCTATTTTCAATTATTACAGGAATTTTTTAATTCCACATCATTAATTAGGTTTTTTGGGCGTATAAATATTCAACTTATTTGGAGCCTATAGATATTTTTCGTAAAACCAAAATTGTTACACTTGATTGCGTGTAACACAAATGTACACGTTGTAATTAAAATGATTGCCCTAGTTTTATGCCAATACAAAGTATTAATAATCACTTACTCCAAAATTAAAGACATCATGCAAATTTTATTCTTTCAGGGAACTAAGGCCAGCTTCTTTGAAATGCCTGACGATCACTTACACAAAACATGGCAGTGTCACAAAGTCTAATAAAAATGGCAGTGTCACAGAGTCTAATTAAAATGGCAGTGTCACAGAGTCTAATGATATTTTCTGATTTACACAAAAATACACAACATAAGTAAGCTAATAAAAAACTAACATTTAAGAATTGTGGCACAAAAAAAGAAAAAAATTACTTTAACTATTTACTCTTGAATATAAAAAAACGCACTTAACATAATGTCACAATGTTTCTGCACTTAGTAAAAGTCTTTTCTTTTAACTCTGTGACAAAAAAAATGACACAGACCTCTGTTTTTTCGTTCCCGCGGAGAACCCCTTTTAGCTCATTATACACTATACTGACAAAAATCACCGGACACCTAGAAGAGAAACACAACATAGCATTTATTGACATACATTAGTGAGGTGTTGGTTCATCTTTGGCCTTAATGCATGCACTTACCCTTCCAGACATGCTTTCGACAAGGTTTTGGAACACGGCGATAGGTATGCGCTTCCATTCAGTACATAATGCTGCCGCTAACTGTTGCTCAGTGGTATGCCTTGGTTCCAAACTTCTTATGCGGCGCTCTAATTCACCCCATAGGTGCTATATGGGATTAAGATCTCGGCTCTGTGCTGGCCAGTCCATACACGATACGGAATTATCGTCAAATAACGCCGTAACAGTCCTTGCTTTATGACTCGGTGCATTATCCTACTACTGTCAACAACTCTCAGTTCCATAGTATTTTCACAGAGTTGGTAGGGCATAATTGTTCACAATATCGAGGTAGATGTGCTGGTTAACATATTTATCCACGATAGCCAATGGGTCGGAACCATACCACGAAAAGCACCCCCACACGAGTACACTACCAGCTCCGAACTTGACCGTAAGAACAGTACACTGTGGTAAATAGCGTTCCCCCGGCTGCCGCCATACCCACACACGGCCATCAGTTTGATGGATCATCAGTCCATGGGACTCGTTTCCATTGATCTACGGTCCATGATAAATGTTCTTTACACCATGCCAAACGACGAGTAGCATTCCGAGTGGAGATAAAAGGCTTATGAGCAGCCGTAGGACCACATGAGCAGCCGTACGACCACGGTAACCCATGGAATGAAGTTCTCTGCGAATGGTACGTGTACATACCGAGGTTCCAGCATTTTTACTCACCTGTACACTGAGGTCTTGTGCAGTACTCCGTCGATTAGCTGCAACGACTCTCTCTATCACTGATTTTCTTTGCTTCGACGTCCTCTATCACTGATTTTCTTTGGTCTGCTAGTTCGTTTTGCTGCTTCAGGCACGCCATGTATTTTCCACTTATTCAGTACATCGAAAACATCAAACAAAGATCTTCGCTCTTTCCACGTTTATAAGTGAGTCACGGAAAAATTCTCATTGGCCGCCACCGGGAGTCGAACCCAGGGTCTTCCAGTTACGCGCCGGATATGCATTCCGCTACACCACAACGGCCTCGAATTCCTCCAGACTCACACACGCTAACTGCCAAGCCAATTTGGCAGGTTGCTTCTTGGAGCCCCGCACAATGCTGGGGATTCACCAAAGATGGTAAGCAGCGACTGAAGAAATAATTAGAAGGCGAATGAATAATTAATACAGACATTTAACGTGGACCAGGAACATCAAACAAAGATCTTCGCTCTTTCCACGTTTATAAGCGAGTCACGGAAAAATTCTCATTGGCCGCCACCGGGAGTCGAACCCAGGGTCTTCCAGTTACGCGCCGGATATGCATTCCGCTACACCACAGCGGCCTCGAATTCCTCCAGACTTACACACGCTAACTGCCAAGCCAGTTTGGCAGGTTGCTTCTTGGAGCCCCGCACAATGCTGGGGATTCACCAAAGATGGTAAGCAGCAACTGAAGAAATAATTAGAAGGCGAATGAATAATTAATACAGACATTTAACGTGGACCAGGAACATCAAACAAAGATCTTCGCTCTTTCCACGTTTATAAGTGAGTCACCGAAAAATTCTCATTGGCCGCCACCGGGAATCGAACCCAGGGTCTTCCAGTTACGCGCCGGATATGCTTCCGCTACACCACAGCGGCCTCGAATTCCTCCAGACTCACACACGCTAACTGCCGACTCACGGTGGCGGCCAATGAGAATTTTTCCGTGACTCACTTATAAACGTGGAAAGAGCGAAGATCTTTGTTTGATGTTCTTGGTCCACGTTAAATGTCTGTATTAATTACATCGAAAACAGTTGACGGGTATATTTAAACGCCTCTCGGTTTCTCTTATGGACAACCCACTAATATAACACCCAACATCTTTTTTTTTTTTTTTCACGAAGTCAGTTCTCTCTCGCCACGACATTTTCACTCAACCTTACAGTGCTATATGATCGCGTTCAGCTGTAGGCGTGTTTTAATACCGCGTGCATCTGTACCGCGCATCTTAACAACGCAGCGGATCCGTTCATTTGCTTTTGAAGGTGTGTCCAGCGACTTTTGTCAATATAGTGTATTCTGAAGGCTCCGTAGTCATGTGCAAACAAGTGAAATAAGTAACTCCTTGTCCTCATTGATATAAAAAAATTATATATTCAACTGATATTGTATTCACATTCTTTTGTTAAAATACATGTACAGGAACTATTTCTATAACTGTGTAAGGAGCCCTCAAGTCTTCTGGAATAGCTGCTTTCCGTCACTCCGTTTTTATGAACTAAAGCAAAAATGATTTTTTGAAGATCTTACTTATTTACTGAGAAAAAAAATACCAAAAATTGTGTTTCTTTTTAATACTTCATTCAAGCCTGCCGTCAGAGACTCCTGGCTATTTTTTTAACCAGTTTCATATGAAGTTTTCGCAAAATTTTTCCTTCTGCTGAGGCTGGGACCCTCTTAGCCATGAAGGTCCCAGCAGTGCGGTGGTTGCGAAGGGGGGGGGGGGAGAGTGGAGGGGTCATGGCTATGTTAGTGCGCCCATGCCTGAAAATTTAAACTCAGTTGATTGAGATGGGCAGTAATGTCTGCAAAAAATGCAAGGTCCCACGACAAGGAGACGTTACCTCGGGCCGGAACATGGCGTAGAGCGTCAATAGAACAGAAAGGCCGTCGTTAAATAGTTATACATTGGAATTGTCGGTCTCAGCTGCAACAACCAAATATTAAAAGGGTTCACTCAATTAAAAATTTGGTTTGCGATAGTGATATGAAAATCCGAGAACTTGGTTTTACCTCTATACAGTTCGTAGAATAAGCTCAGATCCTCCAATCTGAAAGGGAATAAAATTAAAAAAAAAAACAGTGACGTGATCGAATGAGACGTAACCTGGGCATGATTGCGTTCTTGGTGGTCAAACCTGAAACAAAACGAATGCATATGTATGTATACATTTTTACATGATTTAATCTCGGGCGGATTGAAATCGGAAATCCTCTGATAAATTGTCAAGACAACATAATTCAAAGAGGAAGTGATATTAAGATAAAAATATTGTTTTTCGGGATATTACTTAAATTGACGTAAATTACAGGAATTAGGAAGTGATATCTTCGGTAGATCTTAAGGAATGAATAATAAGTAAGGAAGACAGATCTTTAATGTGCCAAGGGAAAGGGATAGGTGATAAGGTTAATCGTCGGGGCATCATACCGCATTAACAGAAAAGGCTTCAGCCGCACGAAACCGAATTAGCATATCATTAGAGAAGCACCATCTGCTCCAATGAAAATGCAGACTGAGAGAGATAATAACAACACTTCAGAACTTCCAGAATAATAGGATTGGTGCGTATTATTTTCTAATTTCAACTAAAATATTCCGCCGGTGTGAATTAATAAAAAAAAACGATCATATGCAAGCCCGACATATGAAAAGTAAGGAAATGTATCATGTTGATAGCTATTCCCCGGCACATTTGTTTAATTTCGAATCACTTCAGAGTTTCGCTAGACCATCCCCCAAAAAAGGGGTGTTAATTTTAAAGAGTGATGATTTTTTAGATCTTTTTACTAAGAATACAACAGCAGAATGCATTTCATTTGAGTTACATGAATTCGCATGTTGAATGAGCAAATCAAAATAGTTTCACACACAACTCCAAAAAAAAAAAAAAAAATCCTACACCCGGATCTCCGACAGACTGTGTAAGCAGGTTTCAAGGGAGACCTATTACATAGGAAAATCATCATTAAAGTAACAAAAGCATTACTGTACGGTAAAAAGCACTTAAAGTGAAACATCAGATGGCACTCCTCCGACAGCAGACGATGAAATTATCTGAGCTACACTTTGTAAAACCCGCCGTAGCTGGAAAGGTTTTGATCTCAAGCGTCCAACACTTCGAACTGCGGCTCCACCGAGGTAGTCCAGTTAGTGTGACAGAATTGTGGGGCGTCACACGGCCTGTTAGATATGTCCTAAGCAGGCTTATTGGTACTGAGAGTGAGACCACTCTAGCAGCGCTATTGCCACCTTCTAGAGGTACGCATTCACCGACTTTGCACGATGGTATCAGGCTATATTTTCCTGCAGGATGTCATCGTCGCTGCTGTTCAAGATGTGAGGTTGCGCAGCAGACTGGAGAACAATGGCCTTATTTTAGATTCTAACCCGGAGGCAAAAGCTTGAATTGAGATTCCCTGCCGCTTAAGAAGACCGCAAAGTTAAAAACTTGTGGATTTCGCAGCGACCCACCAACTATTGGGTGTGAAATGAAAGCGAGAGTCGTGTAAAAGCGTAGTTGTGTAATTACACAGATCCGTGCATTTGCGCCAGAAAATGGTGTGTCATGTGTGCTGCTTGCACGTACAGAGGCAAGTTGACTACGTAGGGTTGTGACGTGGATTCGTCCAAACAGGCCCAGCATGCAGTTATGCAAGTTTTGAGGGCAGAAGGTGTTAGAAGAACAGAAATATACGGTAGTATGAAGGATCTGTATGAGAATGTGTGTCAGTCACGGTGTACAGTGTTCCGCTGGTGTAGTGAATTTCGTAAAGGACGTGTGAGCACGGAAGAGATGCTGAGACCTGGGCAAGCACACGTGGCCATCACCATGGAATCGATTGCTGCCGTGGACAGCCTGGTGAAGGAGAATCACAGAGTCACCACCCGCGAGCTTACTGCAACATTGTCCGTGAGTAAGGGATCTCTTAACACCATTCTCCATCCCCTATTTTGTTATTAAACAACGTTTGCGCCCAATGGGTCCCCAAGCATCTCCAGGAGGAGCAGAAGACTCGGCGAATGGAGGTTTGCTTGGAGCATCTGCATCGTTACCACGAAGAAGATGGATAGTTTCTTTCCGAGATTGTTGGCCGCAGATGAAACTTCGTACCACCACTTCGATCCGGCCACAAAACTAATGACTATGGAATGACTACATCACAACTCTCCACGCCCGAAAAAAACTCAGTCCTTCTTAAGAGCTGGAAAAGTGATGCTCATGGCTTTCTTCGATCA
The DNA here is from genome assembly GCA_039090855.1 of Macrothele yani. Taxonomy (NCBI): domain Eukaryota; kingdom Metazoa; phylum Arthropoda; class Arachnida; order Araneae; family Macrothelidae; genus Macrothele; species Macrothele yani. The sequence continues at coordinate 106,577,973 of CM076991.1, read as the reverse complement.
GAATGGCCCATTGATGTTGGATTGGCTGGACGCAGGCAGTACGTTCAGGGCAACCCCATGCTGCAATATGTTACGCAACCTCAAAACGCCCACCAACCTTAAGCTACCCCATTTCTTGTGAAATTTGGGTTTTTCTGCTGCACGACAATCCCCGTCCGCATGTGGTGACAGTGTGCCATGATTTGCTGCGGAGCTTCCGCTGAGAGCTTCTCGACCATCCACCTATAGCCCCGAGCTGTCGCCCTGCGACTATCACATCTTCGGGCCACTGAAAAAAAGCTCTCGAGGGCCCCCGGTTCGCTAACGACGCTGAGGTGCGGGACGCCGTTGAAGACTGGCTCCACAGCCAACCGCGGACGTTCTTCGTTCAGGATATCCACAATCTCGCGCCGCGCAAGGACACTTGCTTGAACCGATAAGGCGGCTTTGTGTAGCGGGTATGTAGCCCATGTATCACTCCTACTTCCTTTATGTTTACATATTCCAACCTACAAACCCTTACGGCAAAAAAAAACAAAAAAACGACAGTCTCAGTTTCATTTGGGCGACCCTTATATATATGCACTGAAGAGTAATTGAATTAGAGACAGCTGGCATTATGCAAATGTGGCGCTGTGGGCGGTCCTTTAAACGGAAACGACATGACGTATGCAGCGATCCGACAATATAAGGAGTGATGCGACGAGAATCAGTAAGAGTCTGACGCAGTATGGGTAATACGAAGGATCTAAGCGCATTTGATCGTGGGCACATTGTCGGGGCCCGACGAATGGGTCACTCCATCTCGGAAGTCGTGCAGGCACTGGGATTTTCACGAGGCACTGTCTCACGGGTGCACCGTGAGTACATCGAATCCGGTAAAACCATCCCTGCAAGGGCCAACTGCCGTTGACAACAGTGTGTGGATGAGCGGGGGGGTCATCGTCGGCTAGCTCGCATCGTAACAGCGGATAGACGGACCACAGGGCAAGAAATCACTCGGCAATTTAACGCCGGTGCATAAAAACATTTAAGCAGCCACACAATCCGGAAGCATCTCCTCGCTATGGGGTACAGAAGCCATCGTCCCACAAGGGTACCGCTGCTGACCGTACATCACAGGGTGCAAAGATCAGCATGGGCGCGGGAACATCGCCACTGGACCCTAGACATGTGGGAAAATGTTGCCTGGACGGATGAGTCGAGATTCACGTTGGTACATGCGGATGGCAGGATACAAGTACGGCGCAAACCACATGAAGCGATGGATCCTTCTTGCCAGCAGGGTGCTCTTCAAGCTGGTGGGGGTGGCATTCACGTCTAGGGACTATTTCCGTGGACTTAAATGGGACACCTGGTACGTGTGACATCGTCCCCCACAGGTCAACGTTACCGGGATATCCTGGAGGACCATTTGCTCCCGTTTGTGCGTCTTCAACATCCCACTGGGGACCTCATCCTGCAACAAGGCAATGCACCGTGCCATCTCTCCCGAATTGTATCCGAATGGTTGGATGAACACTCCACCGACGTGACCTCGCTTCCTTGGCCAGCTAAATCACCTGACCTCAATCTCATCGAGCACATCTGGGATGCCATCGAGAGAGATGTTCGAGGCTCTGACCCACCTCCATCAAATCTTCGTGAACTGTGGGAGCTTGTTCAGGGGTCGTGGATCCGTATGGCTTCCCAACGCTTCCGGTGTCTTGTCGAGTCCATGCCGAGAAGAATCGCCGCCGTCATCAGGGCGAAAGGTGGTGCTACACATTACTAGACAGGTATCTCTAATTCAATTGCTCTTCAGTGTGTAAAGGGATAAAGGTTAATGGAGATTACTTAACTCACCTTCGTTTTGCTGATAACGTAGTAATCTGTGCAACTACCCTTTCATAGCTGCAGAGTATGGTCAAAGAACTTGTTGACAACCGTAAAGAAGTGGGATTAAAAATGAACTTTCAAAAGACAAAAGTGATGTGCAATGCTTTTACAAGAAACGAAGATTTATCGATTGATGGAGAAAAGCTTGAGACAACCGATACCTACATTTATCTTGGTCAGTTGATATCAAGTGGTGAGGGTCACATTTATGAAGAAATTAATCGGCGTATAAAACTTGGATGGAGAACTTTTGGAAGAAACAGTACAATTTTTATGAACAGTATGCCATTATGTCTTAAAAGAAAAGTGTTTAATCAGTGCATCCTACCAGTGCTTACGTATGGAGCAGAGACATGGACCTTAACTAAAAAAGACAAACAAAGACTGCAGACAACTCAAAGTAGCATGGAGAGATGCATGCTTGGTGTAACCAGGAAAGATAAGAAGAGGAACTTGTGGATAAGGGAAATGACAGGAGTGGACGACATCCTGACCATAGGGAATTCACTGAAATGGCAATGGGCAGGACTTGTTACCAGAAGAACGGATCACCGATGAACAACCGAAATTTTAGACTGGATTCCGAGGGACAGGAAAAGACCCAGAAGAAGACCTCATGGGAGATGGATGGATGAAATTCGAAATTTTGTTGGAAGTGACATGGAGGAGACAGGCTCAAGACAGACAATTGTGGAAGAAACTTGGGGAGACCTTCATCCAGCAGTGGATTGATAATGGTTGATGATGATGATATATATATATATATATATATATATATCACTAAAAATTTAAGCGCGCAAGTGTCTGCAGAAAAGAATTTTCAAGAAAATATCAAAATCACAGTTCGAGCAAAAAAGGTCCAACTAAAAAACCAGGTAAAACAGGCAGGGAATAAATATAATAAAGAATGTAGAAAATATTATAATAGTGAACTATATATCTGGCAATATGCCCAGCCCATTGCCATTTCAGTTATTCACTCTGATCATGATGTCTCCCAGTTTTTTGTTTTTTTCCTGATCTACAAGTTCTTATTTTTCCTGGTTACACCAAGCATGCATCTCTCCAGTATTCTTTCACGTCCTTTTTAGTGACGGTCCATGTTTCTGCTGCATTCATAAAAACTGGAAGGATGTATTAATTAAAAGCTATTTTTTTCAAGGCGTAGTGGTATATTGCTCTTGAAAATTGTACTGTTTCTTCCAAAAGCTATTCAACCAAGTTTCATACGCCGATTAATTTCTTCATCAATGCCCCCTCGGTTGATGTATATTGACGAAGGTGAATGTATGTATCGGTTACCTCCAGATTTTCCCCATCAATCGATAAACCGTCATTTCTTGTGAAATCATTGTACTTCAATTTATTTTTTTCCGAAAGTTCCTTTTTAATCCCACTTTTACCTTTGTCAGCAGGTTCCCGGATCATACGCTGCAAAAACAAACTCCACAATGCCACATTTTACAATTTGGCATTGAAAACTTTGGAGATACGGTGATACTGTATATATATATAGAGAGAGAGAGAGAGAGACAAAATCAAAGATATTACATAAGAATTTAAGAATAAATTTTGCAAAAAACCTGAAGATCAAGACGCGCAACGCAGCAGTCACGAATATTCAGAATTCACATACTATTTAAGAAGATACAAATGCAATAACAATTTTTCAACCAATATTCCTAAAACGACATAGTAAAACTCATATACTGACAGGTATCAGTAAAAAGAGGATAAAAAATAGCAAACTGGATGTAGAAAGTGTCGAGAATGTCGAACCTCGGCTTTATCAAGGACCAGCAAAACTCTACATTTTCTCACCTCCACAAAGACCTAGTTGGAAATGGGTTTCTGCAAAGCCATAGATGCAAGTAATATGCCCACCAAAAAAAAAAAAAAAAAAAATTTAAATGTATCACTTCACCGGAGTTGCATGTCAAAACACAAGATAATATTATTTTTGCATGCATCTATAGCTTTCCTGGCCCAACCCATGCTAGTCATCTGCTACTAAAAAAACCCAGAATAACGATTACAAAAAAACACCAGTTGAGAGAGTGACTGGTTGAATCATAAGGATTATTCAGTAATAACACAATGCCAAGCAACATAACCTCCTAAGAGAGAATTTAAACCAGAATAGCAATACCAAAGTATTACAGATTCTAATGCTTTGCAGTGAAAATCTCTTATTCAAAAATGCCATATAATAAAAAATAATAATTTTTTAAAAGAACAGATTCCTGAAAGTGAACTGAAATATTGAACTCCCTTCTCTTCAACAACACACGTCTCTTGAACAAAAAATAAAATAAAAAAATGATAATAACAAACTAAAAAATGCTTTGTGAAGATTACATGTTTTTAACAATTAGTTGCAATATATACAAAGTATTCCAGAAGTGCTTTAAGTGCTTAAAGATGTAGCAATTACGTTTTTTCCGACATTGAAACACATCGTTGACTATATATATATATATTAAAGGAAAATTAATAACACCACCAAACAGTTGAAAATCCTTTTTTCCACTTTGAAAAACAATTTTTATCCGTTAAAATTTTATGTTTGTAATCTCTTATCTTCTTACAATCTGCACTCGTCCTTCAAGATTAGATTTTGTAACATTACACCCTAAAATTTCTTTGGATTAACCACTTCTTAGGGTAACAATTGAAACTTTTTTTTTCTTCCGAGTAGCCTGGTGACTTATACATAATATCTATTCTAAAAACACTTGTTCGACATTGCTAAATATTGCATTATTTCAGAAAGTACCTATAAAAGAGCAGCTAAATTTGTTCACTGAGATTTTCTGAACACACTTGGAGTTTGATATTCCGACTTGGATTTGGGTCTTAACCGTGACTTTTTATGAATGTTTACATTTGTGTCAAGGGAGGTTTAGTGGAAGTATTTAAGTTACTGTTGCTATTTTTTAAAGGGATTACAATTCTAGTGAAGAGTTTTATGGTTTATTCTTAGTTTCAGTGATTCTTCTTTGTATTTATAACAGTTCAGGTGGTACTACAGTTTTGGTTGGGAGTTTCATAGTTCATTTTTGGTTTCAGTGGCCCTTTTTTACGCTTTCCAACCGTAATTTGAAGAAGCGTATATGCTCAAGCTTTGTCCGTCCGTCTGTCCGCACGATAACTAACGTAAAAATGGTTCGATTTCGATGAAATTTTAGTATGTGGTACGGGACCACCTGGGGACGAACCCTATTGAAAATGGGACAAATGGGGTCAAAGGTCACGACGTAGGAGCGGAATCATTCCATTGCCCTTATGTGTCATAACTTGCGTAAATATGGTTCGATTTCAATGAAATTTTTTAGTATGTGGTAAGGGACCACCTAGGGACGAACCCTATTGAAAATGGGACAAATGGGGTCAAAGGTCACTACGTAGGAGCGGAATCATTCCATTGCCCTTATGCGCCATAACTTGCGTAAATATGGTTCGATTTCAATGAAACTTTACTATGTGGTAGGGGATCACCTAGGAACGAACCATATTGAAAATGGGACAAATGGGGTCAAAGGTCTCGACGTAGGAGCGGAATCATTCCATTGCCCTTATGAGCCATAACGCGTAAATATGGTTCGATTTCAATGAAACTTTACTATGTGGTAGGGGACCACCTAGGGACGAACCCTATTGAAAATGGGACAAATGGGGTCAAAGGTCACGACGTAGGAGCGGGATCATTCCATTGCCCTTATGCGACATAACTTGCGTAAATATGGTTGGTTCGATTTCAATGAAAGTTTACTATGTGGTCGGAGACCGCCTGGGGACGAACCCTTTTCAAAATGGGTGAAGTGGGGTCAAAGGTCAGGACATAAGATCGGGATGCATTCCATTGCCTTTATGCGTCATAACGTGCGTAAAAATGGTTCGATTTCGATGAAATTTCAGTATGTAGTAGGGGACCAGTGGGGACGAACCCTATTGAAAATGGACGAAATGTGGTCAAAGGTCAGGACATAGGATTGCGATCCATTCCATTGCCCTTATCCCATATTATTAAGGTGGACGTCAAGTAATTTTGCTTCCTATACTTCCAATGGAAAAACTTTTATAAACATTTCCTTCACAATTAATGTGTTCCCAAGGATGAAAATTTGAACATCGATTAAAATAACTTCATATTATAACTTGGAAAACTTTAATATTTTCTAAAGCATAACCATAATTATATTAAAAATCAATCACTTTTCCTTTGGTGGTGTTGAAACCAGAGAAAAGATGGCGCGACCTGTACTTTGATGACGTCAGTGGACAAAAAAGTGTTGGATTGCATAATTACGGTTATGGTTTAGAAAATAATAAGTATTCCAAGTTATGAAATGAAGCTATTTTAATCGATGTTCAAATTTTCATCCTTGTGAACGCATTAATTGTCCAGAAAAAAGATGGCGCGACCTGTATTTTCATGACGTCAGTAGACAAACAAATGTTGAATTGCATAAATATGGTTATGTTTTAGAAAATATTAACTGTTGCAAGTTATAAAATGAAGATATTTTAATCGATGTTCAAATTTTCATCTTTGGGAACGCATTAATTGTGAAGAAAATGTGTACAGAAATTTTTCCATTGGAAGTATAAGAAGCAAAATTACTTGACGTCCACCTTAAAGTAGCAATTCTTGTTTGAATGTATATACACTTTATTTTGAAAACGGCTCTAAGAATTTTGATGAAAGTCGTTAACCTACCGTTTTCTGGTACTAGAAATCGATTTAGCTTGATATCGACTTTAGGAGAATTCGTTTAGTGGGTTAAATAACCACCCCGAGTTATAACGTTTTTAGTGATGGCGTTGTTCCATTAATGTTACCAATGCTTAGAAATCTTATGACGTCATAATCTCGCCTTTGAGAATGTTGGTGCGCGGTTACGCCATCTGTCTCATTACGTCACGCATTGAGTGTGGATCCTATTAAAGTTTTATGACGTCACACTTTTGCGGCAAGCAGATGGAAGCGATTCCTATCGGCCTCATTACGTCACGCGTTGTGTGCGTATGTCCGTCCGCAGGATAACTCGCGTAACAATGTTCGATTTCGATGAAATTTTAGTATCTGGTAGGGGATCACCTGGGAAGGTACCCTATTTAAAGTGAACGAAATGGGGTCAAAGGTCAGTACATAGGAGCGGGATTCATTCCACTGCTTTTATGCGTCATAACTAACGTAAAAAATGTTCGATTTCGATGAAGTTTTAGTATGTGGTAGGGGACCACCTGGCGACAAACCTTATTTAAATTGGAGAAATGGGGTCAAAGGTCAGGACATAGAAGCGGAATCACTTCCATCGCCATTATGCGTCATAACTTACGTAAAAATTCTTCGGTTTGGATGAAATGTTAGTATGTTGTAGGGTCTTGCCTGGGGACGAATTCTATTGAAAATGGGCGAAATGGGGTCAAAGGTTAGGACACAGGAGCGGGATCTATTCCATAGCCCTTATGCATCATAACTTACGTAAAAATGCTTTGATTGCGACAAAATTTTATCTTGTTATTTCGGAGGTATACCAAACCGGTTCTGTTGAATATCATCGAAATAGGATCAAAGGTCAGGGCACAGGACCGAGATTCATTCCACAGCCATTATTCTCATAACTTGAGTAATAACTTGAGTAATGATTTCTGGTATGTTGGAAAGCGTATTATAATCAACACATTACATGATTTTACTAACTTGTTTGTGTATTCTATAGATCAGGTAGGGAAGACGGAATGCATTGAAATTTATAACACAAACTTTTAATGTGGATGTCTCTTGTTGCTTTTTTCGAGATTTTTGGCATTCTCACGAAACCTGAACTGAATTTGTTTGCTCAGAGCCTCTGGATGTCTTTCCCTGAAGAGTGATCCACAAAAATACAAAATTTCAAAACAAGTAAAAAACTGAAACAGGTTGCCGTCATCAGGAGAGCATCAACCTGTGGGAGTAGCCTTTCTAGTACCAACAAAACGACAAGGTAAGCCGAAATTGTCGGTTGGTCATGCTCCCTAGGCCACAAAACCAAATTCTAATAAGCACAAAATTTACAAGAATCAAATTTATAAAACTAAAAAAAGAAGAATTAAAAGCTTACCGGTAGAAAAAACCGCCATAACAAAGAGTCAAACAAGACTGAACAGAGCACCCACAAGAACCCAAATATGTACACTGATAAGAAAGGTGGTCACGGTTAAACAACTACCTGGTTAGCCAAAAAATGTGTGAATTGACAAGATACAAAACTGTGTATGGAGATAAGATCTTCAGCTATTAGGGACCCACCAAATAGCACTTTATGTTACCTATATATTTAAAATTGTTGGTTCCTAGGTTAATAAAGCATGTCAATGTGTAATTTGAAACTTTTGGACACCGAATTAAAGTTCAAAATTAAATGGTTAAAATGATGCCTTAAGAATTTTTTAGGAAAATTGTTAGATTGCAATTTAGAAAGAATAGCTTTCAGATTTTGTGCAAGTAAGAGCTGTGTAGAGCAAATTTTAGCCATTCTATGAAACTGGGAGATGAGTAGATTGCGATGCATAACTTTTGCAATATCGGATGACCAGTGAGTGTAGTGAATGATATCAAACTCAAAAGAGTTTATTTTGTCAAATAAATTCACCACACCTCTTCCCTCATCGTCCACGTGAACCTCTAAATCGAGGTAACAAACACAAGTAGACGATCTGTTGGTTTTTTCTAGGGTAAGGTTGTCAGGATATAAGTCAGTGGCGCAACGCAAAAAAGTCCGGAATGTTAATGACAGTAATGTCATCAACATATCTTAGAGCAATCCCATGTAAAGAATGATTGGAAATGTATGTATCCTCAAAAAAATGTAGATAGAGATTAGCCAAATTTTGTATTTTTGTTCTGTAATATTTTCATTCTATATAAGCTACTACATGAGGTTTAGCTGGCTTCGGCGCTTCTCATGGTATTAGCCTTTTTTGTCTAATTTTTTTGTGTTCAATAATTTATTTATAAAGTATTTTTTTTGTTTTATTTATGTACTATTTACTATATATATATATATATATATATATATATATATATAGACCCATCCACCTACAAAATAAGAAAATCATATTGTAATGATTTAAATTTTTTTTATTTGCAATAAAATTTTTATCACCATTCCATTAAATAAATGTTTGTGCTCGCCGAGTAAATCATAGGTATTAAAAAAAATGAAATGATTTGAAGTTCCTATGTTTTGTTATGCTAAACAAAAACATTACACCAACGAAGATTCTTGTTCTGTATATTTTAGCAACGGTTAACGAAGGTTATCTCAGTTACAACTTAAACACAACTTCCGTTTCTAACCGAAAAAGCTATTATAAGTTTGATAGTTTTTGTTACAATAGAGATATTTTATGTCCTATTCCCTCACTGTACACGCCGTCTTCATAAATATGTCCAGTTGGCATATTTACCGAAGACTATCCATGCAGTCTCATCCCCCTCACCATTTTCTCCATCTGACGCTGTTTCTCCGCTGTTGTAAATCATTCGATAAGGGACGGATAAAAGAGTTTTCAAGGAAGGTGAAAACAGGATGACGACACGCTCTGCGTGAACGGCTTCCTGAAAAGTCAAATATACACGGTCCATTTCTCGTGAGTTTGTAGAAAGACGTACGACCCGTAAAAATAAAATAAAATAAGAAAAAAACTCTATCTCAATCTAATTCAGCACGTCCGAAGGGTCTGCGGATCATTCACGAGCAATCAGCTTCGTCACCCCCCGAGAAACACTTGCCCCGAAATTTAATCACGGGGAACTATAGAGACGATACCCTGGGGAAGTGCTGACTCAGATGGTTCTCTCCCTCTCCTGCTCCCTGCATCCTCTTCTTCCTTCTCCACTGCAGCTTTTCTTTCGTTCCTCGTGAACGAGTGTTGAAAACCAAAGGTGGAAAGATGATGGAGACAAGGGAGTGAGAGAGCGAAGGAGCACAGGGATATTTTGGGGATGAGAGCCCGGAGTACAAAGAGCAGGAGTATCGTGGTCTCCAGGGGGCGAGTGAGGAGGCATCTGTCTTGACCGCCAAGTGACTTGCTCTCATCTGGATCCGTTTCCTCTCTCTCTCTTTCTTTCTTTCTATCAGAATCCTCCGGGTTGCGTCCGTACACTAGAGAGAAGGAGTCATTGTGTGACCTCAGAACAGTGAAGAGATGGGCCACTCAGTTAAAGCGAATTGGGGAAATATTTACACAATGACACATCTTTACTGTGGAAGGCTCCCTGTTTGACCAGTGGTCGATGTAATTTGCCAGCACTAATCCGTGCCTGTCTTTAAGAAGTAGAAGTGTTCTGCAGACCATTCTTCTCGATATTAGGTACTGGTTTGGTTCCTTTTTTACTATTGCAGCTTGCAATATGTGCTGTTGGTTTTTTTTTTTTTTTATATGAGGCTGGAATTTTCTTTCATGCTCCTCATATTCCCTCTTGTAGTAATAAAGTTCTTCGTTCACATTCAAATATTGCGGATCAGATAATCCCACAGCACACCATTATTTTTGCTGACTCACATCTGAGACCTGGTTTTAACGTGCTTTTGGTTAAACCAAAAAGCATATTGGTTTTTGTCTTATCACGTCAAGTTTTTGCTCTAAAGAATTTTGAATGTCCAAATATTGGCAAGAAGAAGGTACTTTGGGCTAAGATAACACCAGGGTGAAAAATCATCTAAATACGCCATCTAAATACGCCCTTTGGATTATTTTTTTGTTTGTTTGTTTGTTTGCAGGTTTAACGACCACCGTGAGCAACTCAATGGTCTATAAGCAGTCGCCCGTCCCTAATTTAGGGTCACTGGTTCCAGGGAAGGGAGAGAGCCAGTGCCGTAAGACAAACACAACATCCATGCCTGACCGGGATTCGAACCCGGACCCCTTACGGACGAATGATCAGAGGCCAGCGGGGCGGCGGCCCCTTTGGATTATTGCACTGCGCCACCGGGGCGGCGGCCCCTTTGGATTATTGCTATACTTATATATAGCCAGTGCCGTTAATGCTCACCAGATGGAGATGTCTCAGTAGCTGAGCCCATCTTACGGACTTATGATGTCAGATGGTGACTGAAAAAGAAAAACACGCATAGCGCCGTGAATTGTTGGCCGCTGTGGCTAGATATCGAGAGATTCGGGGTTCGATTCCCGATGGCGGCCGAATAGCAACTTTTCGGTTGCTGTGTGTTGCTTAACGTGGAAAGAGCGATGGATTTATTTATTATTTATAATATAACACCATTTTTGCTGACTTACATCTGAGATTTGAGACTTAGTTTAACGTAATTTTATGTGCTGAAACCAAAAATCATATTGGTATTTGCCTATCACTTCAAGTTTTTGCTCTAAAGAACTTTGAATGTCCAAAAATTGGAAAAAAAGAAGGTATTTTTGGGCTAATGGTTTATGAGGTAAACAAATTTATTGATTAAGAATGGTATTATATTAGGTGTACAAAATAAGTTTTAAAGCGTTTTAAGACAACGCAACATGTAATTTGAGTGAAAAGAACAATACCTTTACGAATCAAAATATGCGTCGTCATTATCTTTCACCTTCCGCCATCGGTCGGGCAGCTGACGGATTCCAGCCATGAAGCTCCGAGTGCTGGTTGTTGGATTTGCCTCTACGGCCTGGCGCGCACGGCCTCTGAATCCACGGTTTGCGGCCTACCTGACCTTGGCTGATAGCCGAGGTTTCCGTCACCTCAGCGAAATTTCTTGAATCATCTAGATTGCGGTGCTGTGGTCCACGGAACCTTCCCCTTTCACGTGACAAATGTTTCGTGTTGCTTGAGCGGCGTTATGGCCGAGTTCAAACTCGTAAAGCAAATGTTCTCTAATTAGCTAGTTGTGGCTGTTCATCTTTTAGGCGTCCTGACAGAACGAGGACATGCAATGCTATTCACAGCAACGACTACCACTTTATATCCCTTTCGACTGACTGCAGTGAGTGACTTTAACTCGTTTAAACACGTGACATACCTGCCGCAGCACGTGCGTTTATGGAAATATTGCAAAACTTTCGACTAACTACTCACACAAGTTATTGCATCTTTCTTATTAGCACTTTTAATGAGAGTTTAATGTGTGAATTTTATGTATATACAAACTATGGACGACAAGAATCATTAAGGGTTGGTGTTCAGCGCCACGGTGGCAGAAATATGAAACACTGCCTATACGTCGACGGATAAGGAGTGACGGAGCCTTGAGCAGTAACATCAACAGTTGATGATCTCAATTTGCAGTGACGGAGCCTTGAGCAGTAACATCAACAGTTGATGATCTCAATTTGCAGTGACGGAGCCTTGAGCAGTAACATCAACAGTTGATGATCTCAATTTGCAGTGACGGAGCCTTGAGCAGTAACATCAACAGTTGATGATCTCAGTTTGCAGTGACGGAGCCTTGAGCAGTAACATCAACAGTTGATGATCTCAATTTGCAGTGACGGAGCCTTGAGCAGTAACATCAACAATTGATCTCAATTTACAGTGACGGAGCCTTGAGCAGTAACATCAACAGTTGATGATCTCAATTTGCAGTGACTAGAGCATGCTGCGATCATTTGGAGCCCTAGTCTCGTAACACTGATAACTGAAATTGATAAAGTACCGGGTGTTTCACTGGGTAGTGACAAAAGAAAGAGACAATAAAGTTAACTTACTTTATTGGAAAAGGAAAAAGACGTTTACAGGAGTAAGAGTATAGGCAAAAGGTAATCAATGGATGACATGTTCCACGTAATGACCATCAGCTGTCACGACGTGGCGAATACGTGCTTCGAAGCGCTGCAGTGCCGACGGGAAGATGCTCGACAGGATCAGTGCAATTTCCTGTTGGATGGCACGTCGGCAGTGTTCGCAGGTTGTCCTGGTATACCTGATCTTTCAGATAGCCTAACAAGAAGAAGTCGAGTGGCGTTAAATCGGGGCTGTACGGAGGCCAAGAGAGACCGGCAGAAAAACGTTGGGGAAATTGTATGGCGATGAGCCGCGGGCCATACTGCTGGTGAAGCAAATCAAGAACAGCATTTGTGGAGTATGGCGGTGCTCCGTCCTGTTGAAACGTGCTGTGATGAATCCAGTTTTTCTGGACTGCAACGGAGAAAAAACGATTCTTCAAAAGGTCACGTAGGCGGCAGCGGTAACTGTGGTGACTGGCAGCAGTAACTGTGGTAACTCTGGCAGTGGTAACTCTGGTAGCGGTAACTCGAGTTTCCCTACCAATTTCGTCAGGTACGCACGGGAGATGGCTTGCGACGATTCTTAAGCGCTCTACCCCACTTGCGTAACACCTTTGTGGGGTTTCCGTCCTAAACATACCAATTTTTCACCAAGAAAACTCATTCTTCCGTGGTATATCGCTGCATGTTCAAAAATCGCGTGTCCACGGTCCCACTAATTCCTCACGAATGTTTGTCGTCTACTGATCGACGTCTCGGACTTACAGCGCCATCTCGTTATTCTTTAACAATTTATTCTACAGGAAAGTTGTCACTACCCAATGAAACACCCGGTACAAAACAGATTTCTACGACGTTTTTTTCGTAAATCAACTGGGGATTATATCGCAGACATCCGGATGGTTGATATTTTGTCATTCTTCAAGATAACCTCTCCACAATCGAGAAGGAACGCTCTCCAATTTAAGTTTCTGTGCGGTGTCATCATTGGAGAGACAGAAGATGTTCAAACTGTAAATATATTAAGTTTCCGTGTGCCACGTTCACAAAGGACAAAATGTGAAGTATTTGCAGTGCCATTCTGCAGGACTGGTGGTGGAAAAAATTATCCGTTATGCAAAATGTATAGACTTCACAACTCATTTGAATCTCCAGATAGTTTTAATATGAGTTATAATTTTTTTTTCGTAAAGTATATTCTGCAAGATTGTAATTATCTCTTTTAATGCGCTATGATGTTAACGCACAATGACGTTATAGCAATTCTTGTAACTAGATCTACCGTCTGTAGGGATGTGCTTATAAAATAAACAAAAAATAAATAAAATGAAGCAAAAACAACACCGATCCTCTCAATGCAACGCTCACTGGGAATGTGATAGGAGAAATGGGTTGAATTCCAGGATTTGTTATCTCCTATTTGCCCTACGGCGACATCCCCATTTCATTAACTCTCCTATGCTTCTCTGCAATTGTCGCTCAGAAATGCACTTTAATGTGTGTGATCCTCACCCATCCTCTTTTTGCCTAGGAATAGGTGGCCTGTTTTCATCTCTGCTAACACAATAAACCCAAGACATAGTCCCTTAAATTGGGTGGTGGAGAGTCTCTTGTACAACTCGCCTGTTGAGCATTTGATGCTCTCCATCCCCATTGCTTTTCTGTCAGCATTCTTTCCCTAACACACCAGGATTGCCCTGCACTGTTGCAATTTCGTCTTGTATAAACCCATTTCTATTCCTCCATTTAAAGGACAGTGCGCAGCAGATTTTCTCTGCCTCGTTAAATATGGAATCTCGTTAAATTGTTTTGCTTTGCTTGTTAAAAGTGATCACGTCAGCATTTTGCTAAGTGAGGGGACTTCATTCAACCTTGTTTGATAAAAAAGATATACAGTCCTTTGCAAAAGTTTAAGAGCACCTTTCAGTTTATTGAAAATTAAGATTTTCAAAGAAACAACTAATTACTAGTCAGAGATATTTGAAAAAATGACACCACAGATGAATACTTTCATTCTTTAGAACACAAAAAGACCAAAATCACTACTTTATGTGGCCATCTTTGTTTATTATAACGGACAGAACACGATGAGTCATACTCTTAATTAGGAATTTGCAGTAGTCACTTGAAATGTCTTAGCACCACACGTACTTTATCGCGTCAATCCAAGCTTGGGTATTTGATGGCTGTTTTTCTGCTATCTTGTCTTTTAAAATGGTCCACAAATTTTCGACGGGGTTAAGGTCGAAGCTATTACCGGGCTAGTCAAGCACAGTAATGTTTTTCCTCTGCAGGTAGTCCTTTACTGTCTTTGATCTGTGGCATGGAGCACCATCTTGCATAAAAATTGTGGATATGTGCACTTGCATATGAGTTAACAGCTTCTCACGTAACATTTCCGCATAAAAAGGAGCAATCATAGGTAGTGCCTATCGGAAAAAGGGATAATAAAGCAGTACCGGATGCTGACATAGCACCCCATATCATCTGACTAGGCGGATGTCTCGCGGTGCTAACGGTGTATTTTTCATCAAACCTTTTGACTTTTGGTCGTCGAACATGTGTTTCACGTGCTTCGAATTGACGCACAGTTGATTCATCGGAAAGAAGAACTTGGCTCCAATGTTCAGCATTCTACGATTGATGCCGCTTCGCTAACTGGAGTCCCTCCGTTTTCACTACAGAGGTGAGTCCAGGTTTATGTGCAGGTTTATAATACACTCACGGACAATGAAATTTGCGCACCTAGAAGAAAGCATGCTACAACCGCGAAACTTTGCAAATAGCTTAAGTGCGTGCTGGTGTGCAAATGATCCACGTGTGGTGCGATTGCTCATAACCGCACACCCTGTGGTGGCGCTCCAAGCATAAACAAGCAGCCTTATAAACCGGCGTGTAGTCGATGTCCCATGAAAGTGAAAAGCACCGTCCGACGCAAGCAAGAGTACAGAGTGACAAGAATGCCGGGTAGATTCCAGAGACGTCGATTTACGCAACTTACGGACTTTGAGAGAGGCCTGATCATCCGGCTGAAAATGGCAGGGATGTCGGCGCGCCGTATAACCCGCCACTTGGATCGTTCTGACCATACCGTCCGACTGTATTGGGAGCAGTGGACATGTGACGACACTGCCACAAGGCGGAGCGGCTCCGGACGGATCAGGAGGACCATCGGTAGAGAGGATCGACGGATCGTGCGCCAGGCACGAACTGATCCCACGGGGACCCAGTCCAACTATACAAGCAGATGTAGCGGCTTCTGTGTGCCGACTAACCATTTTCCGACGCCTCGCGGAAGCGAATCTGCGATCCCAGCGCCCTTTACGTGTGCTGCCATTAACACTGGGAAATCGCAGGCTTCGTGTGCAGTGGGGCCAGGCCATAGCGACGTGGAACGTCACAGACCGGCGACGTGTGGTGTTTAGCGATGAGTGCCGCTTTGTTTTGGGGACAAATGATCATCGTGTCCGGGTGCGGAGGTCCCCGGGTCAACGGCACAATTCCAACCTCGCTATCAAGCGCCACACCTCCCCCACTCCAGGCATTATGGTCTGGGGAGCCGTATTTTGCGATAGCCAATCAGCTCTGGTGGTGGTACGTGGATCATTGACGGGCCAGCGGTATGTGGATGAGATCCTACGGCCTCATGTGCTCCCATTCCTGGCCGGGATTCCAGGTGCGCTATACCAGCAGGATAATGCCCGCCCGCACACGGCATCGGGTTGCCCAGGACTACCTACGTCATATCCAGACACTTCCATGGCCTGCCCGCTCCCCGGACATTCCCTCTATCGAGCATGTGTGGGACCAGTTGAAACGCCAGCTGCTGCCATGCCGCACTATTTGCGATTTGGAGCACACCGTCCAACACGTGTGGGCCAGTCTGCCGCAGGACAACATCAGGCGTCTGTTCGCCTCCATGCCCAACCGTATTGCAGCATGTATCACAGCACGAGGCGGTGCAACTCGGTATTGAAGATGACCGGACTGCGTGCCACAGATCCCTCTGTAATTGTCCTGAAGCTGTGTTTTTGCCATCATGTGTATCATTCATCTGTATCATACCCGGTGGCGGCAGATGAGAATTTTGGTCGGTGGTCGTTAAACCTTCGGTAAATAAAAATAAAAAATCACGAACCTGGAGTATTGAAGTGGTTGAATGAATTTGTCAATCAAATGAAAGTTTACATTTGTTGTTTCAAATGAGTTTATTCTTTTCAAAAAAAAAAAAAAAAGAAAAAGTAACTGTTGATTCCGACGGGTGAAGAGTATTCGCAACGCGACTCTCATTCCAACAACATTTACGAACACAGCTGTGACTGAAGATGAGAGTGAAAGAGTGAGCTATCCAGTTGAATTTTTGCACACGACCGAGAGGAGTGGACTTCCGCCTCACACTTTTTCGACTGCAAAAAGGGCGCAGTCGTCATGCTCATCACGAACCTGGGCGCCCCGTTGGCGCAGTCTTCTAAGCGCTGGCTTATGATGATTCGTTCGTAAAGGGACCGGGTTCGAGTCCCTTTGAGGCATGGATACTGTGTTTGTCTTACGACACTGGCTCTCTCTCTTCTTCCCTGGAACCAGTGACCCTAAATTAGGAACAGGCGACTGCTTATAGACCATTGAGTTGCTTACGATAGTCGTTAAACCTTCAGTCAAAAAAATCCAAAAATCACGAACCTGGAATATATTGTCTTTACTGAAGTGGTTGAATTAATTTGTCAAGCAAATAAAGTTTACATTTTCTGTTTCATACGAGTTTATTCTTTTCAAAAAACAAAACAAAAAAACCGTAGATTTTTTTTTTTGTTTTTTGAAAAGAATAAACTCTAGTTGGCTTTGAATTAGCATTGTACCAAATGAAATTTCTTGTTAAATCCGATATCTCGCTAAGTACCGGTTCGTTATATGAGGGTTTTACTGAAACATAACTATTATTTTTAGGGACATCTTTTTTTCCACTTTTGAGACTCTTTTTATAGCCAATTTGGTGATTTTTAGAATGAGTGACTTTGCATGCCTCGTAGATTTGACTTCTTAAAAAAGGATAAAGCTTTTAGCAAAGCTCACAGTTTCCAAAAGGAAACGACATAGCGAAGAAGAAATGAGTGGCTAGAAACAGGATACCGAAAAAAATAGGCGATGTTTTGTTTTATGTGACAACAACTGTAGTGTGTCGTTCTTGAGATGACGAAACTGCTGTACACGGTCACATCTTCGTAAATGCAATGCGGTGATAGTAATTTTATATATTGGCAGAGTGGAAGCCATTGTGGACAATATAGAAGAGAAAAGAGATAAAAGTAGATAAAACGAATTCCCAGTTGGAAACAGAAAGAAGCACCCTGTGGGGAAAAAAAATAGA
Organism: Macrothele yani; assembly: GCA_039090855.1. Classification (NCBI taxonomy): domain Eukaryota; kingdom Metazoa; phylum Arthropoda; class Arachnida; order Araneae; family Macrothelidae; genus Macrothele; species Macrothele yani. Next base: position 106,560,032 of record CM076991.1, on the reverse strand, counting down.
AATAAATAAAAGGGGGCTGTCTGTCGAAGAAAACGGACTTCAGGCAGTCGGATGCGGAAAGAAACCGGAATTGAGTGTGTGTGCCGCTATCCAGGGAGGCATCATGTCAAGCAATCGCTGATCGGAGAGACACAGGGTTTCCGAAGATGTGTCGCCATACCCTTTGTATGTTTTTCCGTTTATGCGCAGAAAACCAACAGACAGAGAAACCAAAGAAAGAGAATGGTGGGGGGGGGGAGGAATAGCAAAAAGAAAACAGATCACACTCCGAGACAGACGCCTTCACGCTGACTTCTATTATCTCCGGAAAGAGCAGTCTTTTTGTCCATTCTGTTGTATTTATGTATAATACGTAAGATAGGCGACATTTCCTAGCTATTAAAATCGAGATTCAGCTGGTTACAGATATTCAGTTTTTATTTTGCCATGCTGGAAAATCATCGATGCATTTCGATGACATATTTATACACCCTGTACACGCCGACATGGACGCCCATTTAGGGAGGGGAGGCATAAGGGGGCATTCGCCCTCCCCTGGAAATTGGAGTATGCCATTTCTCTTCTTGGGAGACACTACTGAAATTTCGCGATGACACTAATTCTGTTTGCTAATTTTTCCGGGAGAATCTCTGGATGCTTGTGTATGCAGTTAAAATAGAAAAATGGCCGCCCTGGTGGCGCAGTGGTCTAAGGCGCTGGCCTCTGATCATTCGTCCGTGAAGGGGTCCGGGTTCGAATCCCGGTGAGGCATGGATGTTGTGTTTGTCTTACGGCACTGGCTCTCTCCCTTCCCTGGAACCAGTGACCCTAAATTAGGGACGGGCGACTGCTTATAGCCCATTGAGTTGCTCACGGTGGTCGTTAAACCTCCAATCAAAAAAAAAAAAAAAAAAAAAAAAATAGAAAAATGTTGGGAATTTCCAGTAGAAAAAGGGAAAATTTACAGTACAAAGTAATTATGAAATTTCCCATTGCATAGAGATGAAATGCAAAATATTGTCTTTTTCTACAGCAACTATTCACTGACGGACAAAAATCACTCGACGATTTTTCCAGAAATTTGTCTTGAGGGTATTCTTCCAATTTTGACGACCAATTGTGTGATTTCTAAGGTTTCATGGTGCATGTGAAATAAGTGGCCGAAAGGATCAAAAGAACGACAAAGAAATGCCTTTATTGCCCTAATATGCTGTTTGATTGTATTTATCCATCTTTTGTATGTAATTTTTTAGGTCTTCTGGTTTCCAGTTGAACTTATGTGTTGAGTGTGTGGTAAAAGCTGTTAAATAACATGACAGCACAGGGAAAATGTGCATATTGTGTATACTATTCGTAGTTACATTTTCTGTTTTCCCCCTCCAAAATTAAGCTATGGGGCGCCCATGCACGCAGAAACTTCACATAATCAAAAGAAAAGTTTCCGTACTGGATTACGTCATGGTGTGGCCCAAGAACGGATAAGGGCTTTGGGAGCTGAAGCCCCGGGCCGCAACCTCGGCGAGAGCCTCCACTGATATTCGTCTTCCTTTTTATTTATTTTTATTTTTTATTTTTTTGCACTTGTCTTACCCTTAACTTTCACCCCTATTTAAAGTACAACGGCTGTTCAATAAATAGTGAGACTTTCTGCCTGAAAGAGTCAAAACACGACATACCTAAAAATCATCGCCGCCAAAATTTAGACAGCGGTCATATCCTTACACAAGTCCTTGTCTTCCTGCGGCATAGAAGGAGACAGGCTGCTGCTGAAATCTACAGCTTCACGCACCTGATCATCAGAAGTCAAACGTTTGCCTCTGAGAAATATTTTCATAGGCCCAAAGATGTGAAAATCGCAGGGCGATAGATCAGGACTATACGCCGGATATTGAAGGACTTCCTAGCGATAGCTTTGCAATGTCCCTTTGTGTGGTAACTGCCGCATGCAGAACAGAGTTGGGCAAGAATGCATTACAAAGTAATGGAAGTACAGATTACAATTAACGTGTAATGCATTACAAGGCAATGCAGTAACAAGTAATGCATTACAAGGTAATCTCAAATTTGGTTTGCAAAGGGTAATGGAATTAATCTGTAATGCATTACAATAAAGAGGATATAATTCAGTTATTTAATAATGCCATTCCAACGCAATGGAATTATTTGGTAATGAAATTACACAATTTAAACTAGGAAATAGGAAAATCCTACCTTGTTTTGAGACAAGCCACCTAGATATTCTATTGCTACTTTACAGTGAGGATTTGTCATTTCTTTACTTTGTGATGATCTAGTTGCTCTTTCTTTCTGTTGTACTCGTAGTTCACTTTGTGGTTGCCATATTCTGTAGCAATCAGATCTTTCATTCCTTCCATTTCGAGTCATGTAGTGTCTCAGAGTGGTTTCCATTGGCGTTTAATGCACAATTTGTTATTTCCTGACTGTTTGTTGTGTGCTTCCGTGAATTGTTCTTTGTTGAAGAGTAAGATCACATGCAACGGCATTGATCTTTCTTTCATTTTCGTACTCTTCTCTAACCGCAATAAACATACTATTCTTACTTACTTCATGTGTATTATTTCGTTCAAATCACTGTACTTGCGGCGAAGACGGAGCAACTATACTCATGACATACACGTACAATCTCCAATACTTACATACACGCATTTGAGGTACGAGGGTGGAACAATTGTCAAATAACCTACACAACGTGTAAGGGTGTACTGCTGCTGGTGTATTAACGTTGTAACCCATAAGTTATTGGTTAATTGCCAACATATAGTTAACCATTACGATTATAATGGGTAACTGCTACATGTCATTACAAGTACCATGTAATTCTAATGACCAGTTCACCATTACATGGTAATGGTAACGCTAAGTTATTGTTCCCATTGCCATTACGCTGTAATGCATTACCGACCAATTCAATTACGATTTTGCCCAACTCTGATGCAGAAACACAATACCCTGAGTCAGGTTGCCAGGTCTCTTGTTTTTGATGGTTTGCCGAAGCTTCATTCAAGTTTGATAATATCATTTGGCATTGATGGTTGATCCTTTTTGGTAGTCACTCAAGAAGTAATGGTCCTCGATGGTCAAAGAACCAGGTTAACATCACCTTCCCTGCGGAAATGGTGGATTGTGATTTCCTCGGCGGTGGAGATGATGCATGCATCCACTGCATGCTCTTGTGTTTCGACTCTGGCTCGAAGTGACGTCACCAGCTTTCGTCTCCAGCATTAACGCGTAGCAGAAAATCTTCACCTTCTTCATGGTGGAATGGGACAATCGTTCCATTCGTTGACTCATCTGTCCATCGGACAGATGTTTCGGTACCCACGTGGCGCAGACCTTACGATGCACACACCCGCACTGTTCGCCAGTTCTCGGATCGTGATTCTTCCGTTGCAATTGTCGTCACTGAAACAGCACCACGTGGGGCTCCTGATCTTGGCTGGTCTGCAGTGTTTGTTCGTCCACCACTAAAGAGCTGGCACCACCGCATTGCAGTACTGCGTGGAAGACAATCGGGCCCATACACCGCCTTCATTCGTCTGTGAATTTTGCTTGGTGGCGTTTCCTCCACTTTCAAAAACTGAATTACAGCACGTTGAGCAACTTTGGACATATCCATATCCTACGAGAAAACAATAAAATCAGTCCAGCAGGGTTACACGGCATGCGTGACAAACAAGCTGCAATGCAGTTACATTGCCCTTAAATTGCTTGTACACTAGCACCGTCTATTGTCAAAATTAGGAAGCGCAAACGCACTCCAGCCAAAGAGTCTCACTACTTATTGAACAACCCTTATAACTTTTTGCACGAAGCAAGCCGGTGAATTCTATCACCTTTTTTAAGCGTTAAAAAATCTAGTTACTGGAAAATTCCGCCCGGTCTTCTGTACAGAAAAATTCTTTGTCTCCTTCTCTTCTCAAAGTTTAATGAGCGGTGCTCTCTTTACGAGACTCGAGGCAATTAGTTGTTCGGGCATAGGTACGAGACGACACGTCCGATCACCGTGATTTTTTGCATGCGATTGGACATCGTCCATGGTCAGGTTTTGAAGCCTTCCGATTCCCGAAATTCCGTGTCATTAAGGAATATTCGTCCAAAAACTTGCATTTTAGGGGGGTTCCGGGTTTTGAGAAGGAGTCGTTTGTTATATCTCCTCCAAAGATCTTCAGCCGATCACAGTGACACTTGCCACAGAGAAAGGGAAGGACATGGTGAATGAAATGAGGTTGATATCATGGTGATTGTTTGTGTCGTATAAAAATAATGACCATTAAAAACTGACCAATTTTAATAATAATTGAAAACATCCGCTCTCCATACGAGACTCGGGACAATAAGTTGTTCGGGCATAGGTACGACATGACACATCCGATCACTGTGATTTTTGGCATGCAATTGAACATCGTCCATCGTCAGGTATTGACGCCTTCCGATTCCCGAAATTCCGTGTCATTGAGGAAATTCAATTAAAACTAGATGGCTTTTTACGTGAACCGTTTCACGAAAGTCGGCTCACTAACATTAATTTAAAGAAATCGTTTGAATTGAAAAACGAAGAAATGGAAAGACTCCGTCTGTTAGCACAACACTTGCTTAATCTATAATAAAAAGAGAAAGTTTGTGTGTGTTTCTGTCTTTCGCGATACAAGATGAAAAACGTGGTTCCCGATCTGAGTGTGTCTTTCCGCTTTGTTTACATGCAACCTGATCACAACCGGCGTGAAGGAAAATAGTTAATGATAAATTTTAGGCATTTCTTTTTTAGAATGTTTCGTACTTTTGTTCTGCAAGTCATAAATTTTACGCGTTCGTTTTTTAGAATTTGTTATAATAGACGCCTTAATGAGCTTAGATTTTGCAGTAGTTTCGCTCAAAACTTGCCAACTGTGTCAGAGTTATCGGTTACCGTTGGCGGCTTGTCCTAGTATTACTTTACGAAATTTATGAATTCCTGTATCCACCTGCGAAGCTGAACTGCATCTCTCAAAACGTTCTGTTTTCAAATCACGGACACGACCAGCTATGTCTGAAGAACGTTTACATGCATTAGATTTACATCTGTTGAAGTGATGTCCTATGTCGACTTAAGATTCAAAAAGCGACTTCGCAAACAAAAAATTACGGAAGAACAAATTTACTTAAGGTATTCGGAAATCGCCAGTATTTCTGACACTTATCTATAAATATGATTATTTTATATTATAAGCTGAAAGCTCTTTGCGCACCATACTAACAAAAACATTTCTTTTTTCTGAACTAAGAACTTGTCTCAGTACTCCTGAATATAATGTGTTATCTTTTTCATTTAGTCTTTAAAAATATTTTTATTTAAAAGCGATTGATTTGGGTAGTGCTGTAAAACAAATAAAAATCAATTAATGTGCAAGCTCCTAATTAGCTAAAGCAGAACGTGTGCAGTAACAATAATAAAAATCCTAACTATTTCTTTAATCGCAATAATGATATCGATAGAACGACTTCTTTCTCACAACATGACTCCTAAACATAGATAACGTTATAACGTTTCTCTAAAAATAGTTGATAGCAAGGAAAAGTTTCCTGAAATGGGCCGCAATTCAATGCCAACGCCGGGCCACAGTATGACGTCATCCGGCCCTGGTGAAGGTGTGCAGTGTCCATCCAACTGTCTCGGCCTCAGCGAGGTCCCCACCCTCAACCAACATTATAGAGGAACATAGGGGGAGGAGAGTGACAGTTCGTCCCCAGCCTCAAACAACATTGCAGAGGAACATGGGGGAGAAGAGAGTGACAGTTCGTCCCCGCCCTCTGCCAGCATTGCAGGGGAGTGTGGGGGGAGGAGAGTGACTCATCCTTTGTGTAGTTCTGTTTAAAAAAAAAAAAAAAAATTATAATTATAATAGTCAATTAATAAATTTTTATATAAACCTAATTAACTACCTTGTCTTCACAGCTTTCATCATACTCTTTTTCAACTTTTACCAAGCCTGTCTGCTCTTAATCATTTTCCACGTTTTTTAAAAATCTGTGGCTGATAGTTCTTGGTCTGGCGCTCTTTGGCCAAACCTGGCCCTTGCGCCAATAAAATCCAACAACCAACCAACCAACCGGCCCTGGTGTGGCCTGCAGTTGGTGATGAATTGCGTTCCCTTTTAGAATAATTTTCCTATTTTTATAAGTTGTTTTTCTATCAGTTATTTTTAGTGAAACATTATAAGATTGTTTTTGTTATCGGAGGTAATGTTATCAGAAAGAAATCATTATATCGCTATTGTTATTGCTACAAAATCGTATTTTTTAACGCACATTCTGCTTTACCAAACTAACTGCTTGTACGTTATTTGTATTTTTCTTTTACTTATCCGGACTACCCTACCCAAATAAATCGCTTTTAACAAAAAAATACTTTTAAAGACTAAGTTAAAAATATGACATTAAAATATATTCTGGGGTATTTAAGCATATTTTCTTATTTCAGAAAAAAACGCTTCGGTGTGAACAAAGCATTTATGTTATAAAGTATTCATATTTACCTTGAAGTTGCAGAAATGCTGGCGATTTCAGAATATTTTAAATAAATTTTCCTTACAAAATTTATCTTTATGTATATCAGTGAATGCCCCCACCGAGGTTTAGTCCCCGAAAACCACCACTGCCAATTGGTTGATCTGGGCGTACCTAATGGTTGCATGTTTACCACGGATGTATCAGGTCGTTCGGAAAATAATGGCCGATTTTTTGAGGTGCCACATTCAACTCGCTCATAATGCTTGCACACCAACTCGATTGCAGCGCCGTTCCTGCGAGTTAAAGGTCGACTCAGACGCCTCATACACGCCATAATCTGTTGAATTGCAGTCGTTGCTTCTCCTGTGAGAGTGTTCTGTGCAACATTTTAGGAAGGGGTCATGGTGTTTCTGCTTCATGAGTTCAAATTGGGTCGTAATGGGGCACAAACCTGCCGTAATGTGGTCGAGGTATGGGGCAAGGAGGCAACATCTGAACGTATGTTCGTCGGTGGGCGAGGAGTACTGTTCGTAATGTGGTCGAGGCATGGGGCGAAGAGGCACCATCAGAACGTATGTTCGTCGGTGGGCGAGGAGTACTGTTCGTGATGTGGTCGAGGCATGGGGCGAAGAGGCAACATCTGAACGTACTGTTCGTAATATGGTCGAGGCATGGGGCGAGGAGGCAACATCTGAACGTACTGTTAGTCGGGTAGTCGGTCGGCGAGGAGTACTGTTCCTAATGTGGTCGAGGCATAGGGCGAAGAGGCAACATCTGAACGTACTGTTCGTCGGTGGTCGAGGAGTACTGTTCATTATGTGGTCAAGGTATGGAGCGAGGAGGCAACATCTGAAAGTAACGTTCGTCGGCGGGCGAGGAGTACTGTTCGTAATGTGCTCAAGACATGGGGCGAGGAGGCAACATCTGAACGTACTGTTCGTCGGTCGGCGAGGAGTACTCTTCTTAATGTGGTCGAGGCATGGGGCGAAGAGGCAGCATCTGAACGTACTGTTCGTAATGTGCTCGAGGCATGGGGCGAGGAGGCAACATCTGAACGTACTATTCGTTGGTGGGCGATAAGTACTGTTCGTAATGTGGTCGAGGCATGGGGCGAGGAGGCAACATCTGAACGTACTGTTCGTCGGTGGGCGAGGAGTACTGTTCCTAATGTGGTCGAGGCAAGGGGCGAGTAGGCAACATCTGAACGTATGTTCGTCGGTGGGCGAGGAGTACTGTTCGTGATTTGGTCGAGTCATGGGGCGAAGTGGCAACATCTGAACGTACTGTTCGTCGGTGGGCGAGGCATGGGGCGAGGAGGCAACATCTGAACGTACTGTTCGTAATGTGGTCGAGGCATGGGGCGAGGAGGCAACATCTGAACGTACTTTTCTTCAGTGGTTTGAAAAGTTTCGTTCCAGTGACACGAGCATACAAGATGAGGAGGGCAGAGGACGACATTCGATCATTGATAACGACCCTGGATGCAAATGTGGAGGCAAATCCTTGCGTCACAGTCAGAGAACTCGCCAAACAGCACAATTTGTCAGCGCTAACCATTTCCGAACATCTCTACCAAATTGGTAAGGTCAAGAAGCTCAATGCGTGGGTCTCCGCACGTACTGATGGAGCATCAGAAACAACAAAAACGGTTTCAGATGCGCAGTAACCTTCTGCTTCGCAACGAAAAGGAGTCCCTACTTAATCGCATTCTAACCTTTGATGTTAAGTGGGTGCTATACAACAACTGTAAGCGATCTGAACAGTGGATGTGAACCATGGTGAGCCACCGATACAACATCCTAAACTAAGGTTGACGCCAAAGAAGATTTTGTTGAGAGTGTGGTGGACTGTTCAAGGTGTCATACACTACAGTTTCTTGAATGCTGGTGAAAACATTACCTTGGTCGCATACAGTGAAGAAATTGGCCGAATGCACCAGAAGTTGTGTTCCAAACAGCCATCTTTGGTGAACAAGAAGGGTCCTATCCTCCTCCACGATAACACGAGACCACATGTGTCCCAAATGACGGAACAAGAACTACATGTAATGAGGTTCGAAACCCTCCCATATTCAGCCTACTCGCCTGACTTGGCACCTACCGAGTTCCACCTGTTGATGCAATTTTTCAATTACCTCAAAGACAGGACCTTCGGAAACCGAGAGGAAATGGAAATTGCATTTTGGGACTGTCTTTCATCCAGGGAGCTAGATTTCTTTCGGTCTTGCATTGAAGCAGTTTTCACTCGCTGGTAGAGTGTGTATCTGCTGCAGGCGCCTATTTTGAATAAAACAAAGTTGTGTGTTATGATGTATGTCTCTTTCATTTTTACCCTCCAAATCGACCACTATTTTCCGAACGACCTGGTATATGGTTGTTACTTCTCTTATCTCACTAACTGTTCCATCACTTGGCGGAAATAAATTTTATGCTTTAAAAAGTCTCTTTTTTTTTTCTTTTTTTTTTTTTTATCGAATTTGAGGTTTAAAAAAGCTCCGTGAAGCTTTTTTAAACCTCAAATTCGATAAAAAAATATAGCTATGATTGTCCAAATCACATGAATTATTTAATTTTTCTTATATTTTAGTAACGAACGAACTGAAGAAAGTGTTGTTTAATGAAGTCTGACTCTGCAACGTAAGAAATGCTGCTACGGTGTTCGAATATTAAAAAAAAAATAATTGTATTGTCATTTCTTGACGTCTCGTTTTTGTTTTAAACGTATCTTTCTAAAAAAAACATTTTTTAAAGTTATTACTGTATAAATTCCTTTCAGGTTATTAAACTGTTGTACGGAACAAATTGATTTATTCCAAGTTCCATGGAAATCTCCAGTTTTTTTTTTTTTTTTTTTTTTGTTTTTTTATCCCCGTGATAACTCAAGTAGAATACCAGTAATTCAATAGATTCATTTTTTTTTTTTTTTGGGAAGGACGTAATTTTCTAAAAAGGCAAAAAACTTGTTTTCTTGTGAACCATTAATTGCGATTCTTTATGTTATTAAAAATTGCATTTTTTGTCTGTTTTGCTTTTACACAAAAAAAAAGGCATGTGTTTTAGGAAAGATTTTTTGATTTCTGAAACGGATGGAGTTTTTATTTTCTGTTTTTTTTTTTTTTCTTATTTGGCGGACTTTTTTTTATCTGACTGGCAACCACTAAAACGGTGGAGCCTGTTTAAAATATTTACTTAATTAAAAGAAATGATCAGGAGATCATGACGCTGCTGAATTAATTTGAGTGTTGTACCGTACATAAAAGCAAAGTTCGTTCATGGAAAGAATTTTAATTATTCTAGTTATATCCCATATACCTAATTAATTACGCAAAATAAGAATATGCTGGTTTTTTTGGGATTTTTTGTGCACTTTGTTTTCAGATGATATTGAGTTACATTAATTTCACACTTCGACCTAATACAGTTATTCCATCTTTCCTTTTAATTTATCCACATTTCTCCAAGCTGAAAAAATTGCCATTGCTTTTTTGAAAGAACGTGTAAATGTTTTAAATGAGTGCTGTGTCTGTTTTGCGATACTGACTCTCTCCCTTCCCCTGAGTACAGTTGCTCTAAATTCGTGACGGTCGACTCTTCAGAATTGCTCACGGTGGTCATTAAACCCCGAAAGAAAAAAAAAAAAACAGAGGGAAATTTGTGGGTTTTAAGTTCAATGGGAAATTTTTTTAGACAGGAAGTTAATGTTCTGCGCGCATCGTGAAGTTCTCAGGATCATGTTTTAGAAATCAGAGTGCTGTGTATCCCAACCTCTATATACATCGGAGTCGCCCCGGTGGTCTAATGGCTTCTGAACATTCATCCGAGATGGGTCTGGGTTCGAATCCCGGTGAGTCAGAGATGTTGTGTTTGTCTTACGGTACTGGCTCTCTCTCTTCCCTGGAGTCAGTGGCCCTAAATTAAGGACGGGTGACTGCTTACAGCCCATAGAGTTGCTCACGGTGGTCGTTAACCCCCTGCCCCCAAAACATACACCGGCCACTGAAATAGAAACGTTTACGCAGACAGATATACGTAAGCGTCACTTAGGAAGCGTATATACAAAATACACGGTCACGTACGTCACCACGTGATCTAGGCAACTATTTAAGACTGCTGTTCGCCAATAGTGTTGAGCAGAATGGGAGGAACACAGGATTTTTGTCATTTGATAAAGAGCTTATTGTGGGTGCCCGTCTGACTAGACTGACGATTTTAAAAACTGAATGGTTTCTCAAACCCCGTGTCTTTAATCAATGGAGAAATAACCCACATTTAGTTTCTAAGAGGCGTAATTGTGGCGCGATGACAGTTCGTCAGGAACGAGATCGCCGTCGTCTGAGAAGGCTTGTACGGAGAAACAGGACTTCCTGCGTGCAGCTATTAATCGAAGCATTCAATGAATGCTGTTCCGGACCCATATAGCAGCGAATTGCACGCAGGGAATTGAAGAGGATCGGCACTGACAGTCGCATGTCAGCCACTGATTTCTGCGGACAACCGGAATGTAATTCTACAGTGATGTCAGGAACACCGTGAGTTCACACTGGAAGACTGGAGAAAAAGTCGTGTGGTCCGACGAGTCTCGATACACTGTGTACTTTTCCGATGGTAAGCAAAGAGATGGTGGGGTCCCCATCAAGCAATTGACCCAGTTTGCCTTTTAAATCCTACTCAAGGCTCTGGAAGTGGGATGACGGTGTAGAGCACGTTCTGTTAGTACGAAACGAGTCCCCTGGTGTTGCTGGAAGGTAGGGTGCCTTCAAAGATTATCTAAACATTGTTGCCGGTCAAGGTTATCCCCCAGTGTTGACTTTTCATTCAACCGATGACGGCTGTTTCGTGGACGGCAGTGCTACTGTGTATTGCGCAACATGTGTTCAGCAAGCATGACAGCGACTTCCTTCATCTTCCCTGGCCATCACAAATCCCGGAACTGAACTCCATTGAACATATTAGAAAAACAAATCAGGGAGCACAGTCTTCTTCCGTCAAAGCTGAGCCAGTTAAGTTAAAGGACTGTGTGATGAAGGCCTGGTGAGCTGTAGACGTAGATGCACTTCAACTGTGGAATCCAATGTCGCAGAAACGGAAGGGGTGGCTTTGGGACTTGAGCCCTCCCCAAGCCCCAAAGTGATTATATACGATATGCGTCAACTCTTTTACCTACACCAAAGAGCTATTACATTATGGCCACCTACCTAATGAGCAGTAGGACTTCTTTTTTGCCCGCAAAACAGCGGCCATTCGGCGAGCCATCGTTTCGATCAGGTGACGATAGATATCCTGGGGTATCTGGTGCCATAATGTCCACAGCAAGTCCTCCAGTTTCTGTACACTTCGAGGTGGTGGTGATCTAGCGCGAAACCGCTTTTCGGAGTCGAACCACAAATGTTCATTTGGGTTCATGTCAGGTGAATTTGGAGACCAAGGCATTAACAGAAAGTCACTAGCATGTTCCTCGAGCCATTCCTTGACGATTCTAGCAGTGTGGCATCGCACATTATACTGTTGCTAATAGCCATCACCAGCAGGAAACACAGTTGCCATGAATGAGTGAACTTGATCCGGAACGATGTTCAGATACCTGACAGCTGTCAGGAATGGTGCTATTGCGATAATGTGGCCTAAAATGTCCCTAGAAAACATCACCTACAGCATTACAACGCCGCCGGCTGCCTGCTTCCACCCACCAGTGCATCCAGGTGCCATAGACCCCGTTGCTAATCGGTGTATCCCCACTCGGCCGTCTACTAGATGCACCAGGAATCTTGATTCGTTAGACGAGACCACTGTCTTCCAATCATCCGCGGTCCAATCTCGATTATCTTGGGCCCATTCCATGCGTTGTTGACAATGACGTGCAGGGAACATGGGGACCCGGTTGGGTCTTAGGCTACACGGGCGCATGCGTAGAAGGCTGCGATGAACTGTGTGGTGTGACACATTTCCTTGATAACCACTGTTGTAGCTGCGAGTGATTTGTCGCACTGTGGTCGCTCTGAACAATGCGCGACAGTCTCCGCTGTACTCTGGCATCAATGAGCTGCGGACGACACGCGGCTGGACGACGGTTCGTCGTTTGGCCTTCTGTGCACCACTTTTGATACGTACTCACTACAGCGGCACGTGAACAACTCACAAGCCTCGCCGTTTCCGAAATCGTAGTTCCGAGGCGCAGCCGTGCCATCACAATTTTTCCGTTATCAAATTCCAATAAATCGGTAAGTTTTCCCATTCTGACTCCGAACACTCTACTAACCGGTTGTATATACACTGAGTGGCCACTTTATTATGACCACCTGACAGTTTTAAGCAAATGAGCTATGGCTGCACGCTGTTGCCGCCCGAGAGCGAGGCTAGTATACAAAGGGAAAGCTTAGTGCTTGCGACAGTAGTAGAAGTGATTTTGGGGTGACGAGATGGGTAAAAAATGCGATTTGACGGACTTTCAACATGGGATTATTGTAGGAGCTCGGAGCCATGGAGCGAGTATCACCGAAACCGCCGCATTCGAGAAATGTTCCAGAGCAGCTGTTGTTAAAGTGTTTAAAGACTGGACTGTCAGCCGAATAACTGGGTCTCTATGTGCAACGTGTGGTCGTCATCGACTAGTGACTACTCGGGCGGAACAAAGAGTGCCCAAACTGGTAACACACAATAGAAGGGAAACAGTGCAGCAAATTACAGATCATCTTAATCAAGGATCCCCTCAAATGATCTCTGCACGCACTGTTCGCCGTACACTGCATCGGATGGGATATGGCAGCCGAAGGCCTGTTCGAACACCTTTGCTATCTGCAGTTAACAAGAGAAAACGTCTCCAGTCAGTTCGCACAGGAGCAAAAGGATTGGACAGTCGATAATTGGAAACAAATTACGTGGTCCGATGAATCACGTTTTCAGTTGCACCATACCGATGGCAGAGTGAGAATTTGGTGGAAACGGCACGTAAGCATGGACCCCAAATTCATTGCTACAACCCTTCAAGCTGGTGGAGGCAACGTTATGGTTCGGGGAATGTTTTCCTGGAATGATTTGGGCCCTTTAATTCGCGTTGATCAACGTCTGACTGGCACATCATATCTAAGCATTGTTGCGTACCAAGTGCGTCCTGTCATGTGGATGGTTTATCCGAATGGCGATGGCTACTTTCAGCAAGATAATGCATCCTGCCATAGTGCTCATATTGTACAGGATTGACTTCAGGAACATGCCGGTGAGTTTACTTTGCTGAAGTGGCCCCCAAAATCTCCAGATCTCAGCCCCATTGAGAATTTGTGGAATAAAGTTGAACGAGCCATCAGACAGTTGGATCCACAACCCTGCAATCTCACACTCCTGTAAAGTGCTATTCATCAAGCATGGTCTCAGATTCCACAAACCACCTATCATCTCGTGGAGTCCATGCCACGAAGAATCGACGCCGTATTAAAGGCAAAAGTTGGCCCTACGAAGTACTGAGGGGTTGGTCATAATAAAGTGGCTACTCAGTGTATACTGCTCTGTGAACTTCACGTGCGCCACCGTTTGGTCTCTAGGCAAGCTCATTTCTGTAGGCTAGGGGTGGTCATAATGTAATGGCTGACCGGTGTAGTTGTTATGAACATTTTTACGAAAACTCGTGGATTAATCACTATAATTTTACAAACATAAGTGCGCTAATGAATTAGGTATATTGGCCATTTAAAAGGAAAACTCTGCTTGGGTGGCGGTGCCCCCCCTTCCCCATTTATCCGCTACTGATTTAAAAGCATCTCTAAATGGGTTGGACAAAAGAACAGCCGAGAATAAAGGGACTACAAGTCTGTAGCAGACAATTTTCTTAATGGAGAGAGTTCTTGAACAAAAAGAATGTGATGAGTGTAGGTATTTAATCAGACAGATGTAAGTGAAGGTGTAAAATTGCTGCCTGTTCAATTAAAAATCTTTTCTTAGCAATACATCAAGAACAATTTGTTGCAGGCTGGAGTAACGAAGCTACGATGATGCAGGTGCACTCACTATGTTCAGGAACACGAAATCTTGAAATGAAATATTATTTTCGTATTCTGAAGTGATAAAGCGCAACCTTTTCCTGATGTACTCTTAGCAACAATTGATTTCCTGTACACAGACTTTACGAAAGCCAAGAGTGCTGTGGGTTTGTTGAATGAATCACGCTCAAGACATGAACAGAAATCAGTGGCTGAAAATATTCGTCAGGAAGGGTAGATTGCCTATATGGGTTTACAGGCGCGTGCCCTTGTTTCTTCGCTGGACTGATTTCTTATCGAATTCCAGGAGATCCGATGCTAGACGTACCCAGATAGAAGTGTTAATGAACGAAATAAATAAACGGAATTTAATTTACAAGATTTTTGTAGTGCACTAAACTTTGAAAAAGAAATAGGACAAACGAACACGCATTAAAAAAAAAGCTGTATCACTCAACTGGAGAGGATATTTAATTTAAAAAAAATATTTTAAGCGTTTAAACAGAAAGAAGCAGATGTGAGCATGCACGCTGTTTATAAAATTTAAGAAATTAATGCTCTTTTAACAAGTTGTGAATAGTCTGTCCGTCCTTCTTTGTATGTTTTGGGAAATCAAATAATTTCGCGATTATTTTTTTCGCTCACGGCGCCCGAACTGCGATCACTCACTCTCTTTCTCACTCCGTACGTTCGATCTTTGCCACTTCCTATTCGCATCAGTGTCAGTTTTCCCAATGTCAACACAGTCTTTTGCAGATACCACAAGCACTATCCGGTTTTGTTTTTAGACTCCGTCTCTCTCTCTCTCTCTCTCTCTCTCTCTCTCTCTCTTCGATTCGCCGTCATTCCACGGATGCTAATTAATGATTTACGATGTGTTGGGGAGAAAGTTGTCAGGATCAATACTAATTACTTGCCCTGCATTGCAACGGTTCCAGCACGGTTTATCGTATCCAGAAAAAATAATTGATCGACCTATTTTTGGAAGAAGCCCAGGTTTCAAACGGAAAGAGGGCGGAAAATGGAAGGTGGGGGAGGGATGTAGTAGGCGGGTGGAACGAAGTGAAAGAGAAACAGAGTGAACAACAGAGAGAAAGAGAGAGATGACCGTTGCACTGATAGCCGTTTTTCACCTTATATTCTTCACGAAAGTTTCATAAAAGGAAGAAAGAAATAAAAAAGTAGGCTGTAGAACACTTGAAGGAAATGAATGCAGGTATCTGTACCCTCTCATTAAGTTTGCGTATACGCACTAATGCCGTTGTATTTCGTATTTCTTCGTTTATGAGTTTATGTTTTGTTTGTGATTAAAGCTGTATACGTTGGTATGACCATTTTAACGCGTGTAATCGAATTATTACACACACTGGCCAAATATATATACATGAGATTCTTCCGCGGATTTGCAGAATTCCGCGGGAGGTTCCCCTCATTTGGGTCATGCTCGAGATCGATGCAAAATTGAAATGACATTTTTAGGGGATTAGCGGGAAAGGCAGGGGTCGTTTTCCATCCCGCGGGACGGTACTGTGTCTTCCAAAACTTCCGAAAAAGGAAATTAAACTGAGTGAAGGTTTTTCCCGGAATCGTAATTTTGTTTTCTCTCGATGTTGCAGTTTTATTGAATATCATTTTATTGCATAAAGGTTTGTATTTCAGCATGAAACTGTAGGCAGAAATTTCCGGAAGCGGAAGTTAAAAACGACACGCAGATATCCCTGTAATCTTCAGGCATAAGATTCTTCCGTGAATTCGAGGAATTCCGACATTGCCGTTATCATTTGGGTAATTCTTAAGATCGATGCACAACTGAACAAAAGATTTGTGGCGGTGCTGCAGAGGTTCGATGCCGCCCCGGTGGCGCAGTGATTTAAGCGCTGGCTTCTGACCGTTCGCCCGAGATGGGTCCGGGTTGGAATGCCGGTGAGGCATGGATGTTGTATTTATCATACGGAACTGGCTATCTCCCTTCTCTGTTCACGGTTGTGGTTAAATCCCAAATCAAAAAAAAAAAAAAGGTTCCTTTTCCGTTTGAGGATGGAATTCCGTCTTTCGAAACTTTCGAAAACGGAAGTTAAACGGAGCGAGGATTTATCCCGTGTTATTTTTCTTTCCCCGTGATGTTCCTTGTATTTTTGGTTACTTTCCTCCATTTAAGCTTGATAGGAAGTGAAAATTTTCCGAATAAGGAAATCACGAAATTGAAAAATTTGTAATAACTGATGATGCATGCTGATCAAAAGTATTCATTCATAAAGTTATCTAAAATAGTGAAAGATTTGATATCATACATTCATGGTTATCAGGCGAAAGTTCGTGATGGATAAAATTGTTGTCATCTCAGGAAATAAAGAAAAAAGAAAGAAATGTGTGTGTGGCAATGAAATGATAAAAAAATTAAATTTACAGAAATGAAATTGTGATGCGGTGAAACAGCAAATGCACATCGTTTGAATAAAAAAAATTCACAGATAAGTAACAGCCTGCAACAAAACTAAAGAAAATTCTCAAAATTTAAATCATTGCAACAAATATAAGTGTAATATGGACTGCATGTAAATTAATATTTAATTCAGTACACCGTCAAGGGGAGGCCATGGCTTCCCTCCCCTCTTTCCTGTGTCCGTACCTGCTCCATCCAGACCTGTTACGATGATTCACACTTTCGCGACTGCATCTATACTGTAGACAAAACTTAGGCGTTTGGGACAGCACAGGAATGGAAAATAAATCATATGTATCTTGAAACAGCACAAGAATGGAAAATAAATCATATGTATCTTGAAACAGCACAAGAATGGAAAATAAATCATATGTATCTTGAAACAGCACAGGAATGGAAAATAAATCATCAAGGCTTAAGGAATTCTGCTTGCCAAGACCAGTGAATAAAACGACACCGATTTTGACTAACAGGGTATGGTCCATAAGTATGTGTACCACAGATCCAAATGATGCAGACGAAACTCCACGTTGTTGTGATGGAGTAGTTTACTGAAGCTGCAGGCAAGAATTCCCTATACACCCACAAGATGGTATGCACACTTTATTATCGAAAGTATTCGGACACCCCAATTTTTTGGGACAAATGGCTTTATTAGCGCAATTAGTAGTTAGTCAGTCCAACGTTTTCTTGTATGGCAACGGTAACACGTCGAGGCGTACTATCAACCAAATTCCGGTAGGTCTCGAAAAGAATGTCTCGCCATTCGTCCTGCAAAACTACTGCCAGAGGAGTGAGCAAAGACTACCGTTGTGGTCGATTTCGTATCCGTCGCTCCAGTTCATCCCAGAGGTGTTCTATGGGATTAAGATCAGGACTCCGAGCAGGCCAGTCTAACAATTTCACTTCATTTTCAAGAAGCTTTTGTGCAGGGAGCTCGATCGTGTTGGAAGAGACAACGGTCATTTCCATAATACACGTTGTTGGTAGGGTGGAATTATCCAAAACGTCGAGGTACACTTCAGAGTTCATGGCTTGTGGTATAATAACAAACGAACCGAGTCTCATTTACGAAAAACATCTTCGTACTATGATAGAACCTCCGCCGAACTTAATAGTTGGAGGAACACACTCAGATGAAAATCGTTCGCCGGACTCTTTCCCAAATCCAAGCGCACCCATTAGATTGGAAGAGTGAAAAGCCTGACTCATCGCTCCAAAGAACAACTTTCCAGACGCCTACAGTCCAGGAACGTAGGGAGACACACCACTCCAAACGGCGCTTCGCATTCACGATAGGATGTGTGGCTTGGATGCTGCAGCCCTACTTATAATAACTAACATTGTGCAACTCTCTGCGGATAGGTTTGGTACTAGCATAGCCATTACAAACATTTCCTACTTCAGCAGCAATGGAAACGGCAGAGGAAAAAAGGAATTTCTTAACATTTCTTACCATTGCTCTTGTGCCACGTTCCGTCAGTTTGTGTTGCCTTCCTGAAGGTTTTTTTTTTTTTTTTTTTTTGCTGTAGTTGCACAGTCCTGCTTCCATCTCTTCACGACATCATTCACAGTCGATTTTGGTGTGTTTAGTTTAGCTGCAATGCTCCGTATGGAAACGTTACACAAATGACATCCTATGACGAGCCCACGCTAGAACTCGGAAAGTTCACGTCCACGTGGTATATCCGTTTTAAAGTTACTGATAACACGACAGAACATCTCAGCTTTATATACCTACCTTCCCATTCACAGCGCACCTTCCTATGACATCCTATGACCATCCCACGCTCGAACTCGGAAAGTTCACGTTCACGCGGCATATCCGCTTCAAAGTTACTGATAACACGACAGAACATCTCAGCTTTATATATATCTAACTTCCCATTCACAGCGCACTTTTCTATGACATCCTATGACCATCCCACGCTGGAACTCTGAAAGTTCACGTACACGCGGCATATCCGCTTCAAAATTACTGAGCCGCCCCGGTGGCGCAGTGGTCTAAGCGATGGCCTCTGATCATTCGTCCGAACGGGGTACGGGTTCGAATCCCGGTGAGGCATGGATGTTGTGTTTGTCTTACGGCACTGGTTCTCTCCCTTCCCTGGAACCAGTGGCCCTAAATTAGGGACGGGCGACTGCTTATAGCCCATTGAGTTGCTCACGGTGGTCGTTAAACCTTCAATCAAAAAATCAAAAAAATTACTGATAACACGATCATGATCATGATCATATGTAGAGGATTTTAGGAAGGGAGTGTCTGACCCCAGGTCTTGAACAACCCTTAGAAATAGGAAACTAAGAGATTTCATGATCATATGTAGAGGATTTTAGGAAGGGAGTGTCTGACCCCAGGTCTTGAACAACCCTTAGAAATAGGAAACTAAGAGATTTGGGGTAGAGCGCCCCATAGGAAAGTGACACGGAAGCGAAGTAGAAAGGGAGAGGAAGACGCCATTATTTATTACCGGGGGGGCAGTACCCGGGACTGATAACACGACAGAACAACTCAGCTTTATATACGTACCTCCCCATTCGCAGCGCACCTTCCTGCGCAGCCGTTATTTGCATTTATGCAAATATTTCGTAGTGTCGGAATACTTATCTGGGGCAGACTCCGTACCATAATGAAGCCTCATTCGAGGAAATTTTTTAATCCACATTTCAAAAACCGGAAGTATCGTTTATACATTAGGATAGGTAGGTGAGAAAAACAGACTTCGAAAATTTTGCCGGTCTCAACCAATCACAGAAAGAATTTTTTTTTTTTTAATCTGATCATAAGAATCGGAGACATTTCTGCGGACGGACGGACACAGCCAGATGGACGTAAGGTCGGACACCGATAATCTTGCACTCATGCCTGTATTAGTCACAGAACGAATTTCTTCACTCTCAGTTAGAAAAAACTGACAACCGAAAGGACAGGAGATTTGTTGTGTGAAATCTTATACAGTTCCTTCCGTCCATCAAAAGGAATTGCACATCAACACAGGGCCGTAGTAGCTAACAGGGGCTACGGGAGATTCAGCTCTCCCTTGCAGAGCATGCAAGCACCCCTGAAAAATGGGCCTCGTTGTTAATTCTCTGAATTTTTATTTTTCTTAGTTATGGAAATTGCTTTTGTATTTCATTATAATCATAAACACTTTACTTTACTTATTCATGCATTGCATTTTCCAGAAGAAACAAAAAGCTAAATTGAAATGATGTTGCACAAACGATGAATAGCTCAAGGAATTTCTCGAAGGGAATCAGTTGGGACAGTTGTGCCACTAATGCTATGCCACATGGGTGCAGGAATTATTGGTGTTAAGAGAAGAGAGAAATGTCTTTCTTTTATCATTTTTTTTTTTTTTTTTTTGAGAAGCGTAAAACTTGAAAGAACGTCATTAGCAAAAAAGAGAGAGATAGAAGGGGAGTTGGAGGCATGCATACTTGCGCAGAAGGCTGAAACATTGTTCGTCACTTGGTAAGTGACTATGAGTTTCTCCTAAAAAGCTTCCAGGTAGTTATTTACCTACAAAGAATTGTTGCCTACAAAGAAGTGTTGCCGTGGGGACGATTTTGCTAATGTTTCTCTACAGGCGTTAGAAAACAGTGCTGAAGGGAAATCTTTGTGCGAGAGAGAGAGAGAGAGAGAAAAGAGCTTTCAACTTCTTTTTATTCATTGATTAGTAGGAGTGATTTTATGATGCTTGTGTGGAAGAAAAGAGGATCTGAGGACACTATGTTTTTGAGTAGGAAAGGGAAAGGATATGGCAGTTGACCACGGTAAGAAAAGCCTACCTCCGGGCACTAGCAGAGAAAATTGGCGATTAGAGACGGAGAGGGAAAAAAAAGTGGAAGCGAAAGAAGAGAAATGCAAGGAGTCGAAATACGGCAACAATACCTACCCGATGCCTTTGCGTTGATTCACGGAATGGGACCAGAATAGTAAACCTAAAAAATAAATAGTTTAATAGTTTTTTTTTCGTGCTGTTTCGCTGTTATTTTTTCCCCAGCGATAAGGAACCTGTAACTCAACCACCATCAAGCAAATTCTGATAATGTGATTTACTGTTTATGTTTGAACAGAGTAGTTTCCTTTCTTTCACTGCATTTCTTTTTTCTTCCGTATTCTGCATTTTATTTTTTTTATTTTATTTACTTTGGCATGGAGAAATTATTCACTAGTGAAAAGAAGAAACGAAAAGGTGAAGTAAATCTTGCACCTGATTAAGTACCATTTTTGCAGGAGAGAAAGAGACACCCAAATCGTAAGCTTTCTTACAAGCTATTTGTATGTGATTAGAAATTGAGAACGCGCCTAGGTTTTCAGCGGCGAATTGCGCTACACTATTTGCATGCATGTATACTGTACACCATCTCATTCTCTCCTAATAATGTAGCACTTTCTGGTTAATCGTAGTCTTGTGATCATCGTGTTACCCTATTCACTGGTGCTCGCACCTTTTGACATATTTTCTCTTCCCTAAAGTAAATATATTTTGTCGTTGAAGTAAAAATATTCCAGAACGTCGGGAACAGAATGCGAACAAAGTGTTCTTGGACTTTTATGACACGTTTATTTTATATTTAGAAAAATATACATTTTCGTAGTAATGGTGTAAAATGCATGTCTTGTGAAATACTTGGCAGTGTTTATTAGTCCTATAAAATTCTTGTACAATCTTTTGTAATCAGAGAAGCAAGTACGCCTCTGAAGAGCTTATCACCACACTTAACTTCAAACAAATTAGCCAAAACTTTAGACAGCTGGTTATTTTCTTCATGAAGTCATTTAGAAAATGACCTCTTCATTCAGATGATTATTTTCGGAGGGTCCGTGCGACGCGGGCTCCTCCGCCTGTCACCCGTGATTTTCCTCTGAACCGCTCTGTCTAAACTGCGAAGTTTCCAAATACGAAGACTTCCGAGGAGGCGACAACAACGACGACACTGTCAACACGAGATAGATACGAAATTCTAGCTAAGTAGTAAATGCAGAAGACAGGTGTCAACCACTCACTTAAATACATACCTGCTAGCTGTTGTCGCCTGTCGGAAGTCATAAGGACGTCGACGATGTTTAATTCAAGAAGACGCCACTTTAGTCCAATGAATGTTGAACGTAGGCACTGTTTCTCCTTCTGTCATCCCCCCCCTCTCTTTCTCTCTCTCTCTCGCTCGCTGGTACTTTGTGGGTGTTCTTTTATCTAACATAGCGTTCCTTCTTTCCAGCTTCAACCTATCGTAGCGTATCTACAGGATGATAAATTATTTCCAAACTTAATTTATTGTGGCACACAACGACAAGCAACTAAAGCAGGAAATCCGACGGGTGTCAGGAAGAAATAGGCCATTACATAATCTTGCGATTGACCTTTTAACTACGAGATTTGCTAGTACGAATATTCTTCTTTGACGGGATCGAAAACTGAGTGAATACAACTTCGCATTTCACTGCATCTGCTGCAGTCACTGATGTTTTTATTTTAATTTTACATTCATCTCTATGACCCATTTGTGTTTCGAATGCTTCTATTCGAAAATCTTGCATGCAGTTTTCATTAATTAATAATTGGTTTTTATTCAGTCATTTGTGGAAGTTTCGTGTTCCTGTTAGTTACAGACAGCTCTCTCCTAAAATCCACTACACCAAGATGTACTTATTGGGTTGGTGGAATGAAATGCCCGGCGCGAACGAACATTGCAGACAGGCCCTCACCAGTAAATCTTAGGCGTAATACCCACCACACCCAAAGATGTGGCGGGTATTACGTCACAGATTTACTATAAATACACAGACGGAAAAAAATCCCAACACCACGAAAAAATAGTTGTAGAGGAATGAAATGGCGGCAATACATTTGTATAGGTAACATATTTAATCGATTAAGGTTTCAAGATCACAGCTTAATGTAAGCGCGAGAAGAGCCATTTTAAATGTGAAATGCTGGTACATTAATAACCGGTGTAACCGCCAGAATGTTGAATGCAAGCACGCAAACGTTCATGCATTGTGTCGTACAGGTGCTGGATGTCAGTTTGTGGGATGGAGTTCCATGCCTGTTGCAATTGGTCGGTCAATACAGAGGGACGGTTTATGCTGGTTGGGGGTGACGCTGGAGTTGTCGTCCAATGATGTCCCATACGTGTTCGATTGGAGAAAGATCTGGTGATCTAGCAGGCCACGGCAACATGTCGACACTCTGTAGAGCATGTTGGGTTGCAACAGCGGTATGCGGGCGAGCGTTATCCTGTTGGAAAACACCCCCTGGAATGCTGTTCATGAATGGCAGCACAACAGGTTGAATCACCAGACCGACGTACAACTGTGCCGTCAGGGTGCGTGGGATAACCACGAGAGTGCTCCTGCTGTCATAGGAAACTGCTCCCCAGACCATAACTCCAGGTGTAGGTCCAGTGTGTCTCGGCCGCAGACAGGTTGGTTGCAGGCGCTCACCTGGCCTCCTTCTAACCAACACACGGCCATCACTGGCACCCATATAGAACCAGCTTTCATCAGAAAACACAACAGATCCCCACTCCGTCCTCCAATGAGCTCTAGCTTGACACCACTGACGTCGCAAACGGCAGTGGTTTGGAGTAAGTGGAATGCACGCTACAGGGCGTCTGGCTCAGAGCTGTCCTTCAAGTAACCGATTTGTAACAGTTCGGTGTGTCACTGTGATGGCAACTGCAGCTCGAATTGCTGCCGCAGACGCGGTACGATGCGCCACGGCCATACGCCGTACACGGCGGTCTTCCCTCTCAGTAGTGCCACGTGTCCGGCCGGAACCCGGTCTTCTTGAGGCAGTATCTTCCCTTGACCACCGCTGCCAACAATCACGCACAATGGCTACATTCCTGCCAAGTCGTTCTGCAATATTGCGAAACGAAAATCGACCTTCTCGTAGCCCTATTACACGACCTCGTTCAAACTCCGTGAGCTGTTGATAATGGCTTCTTCGTCTTCTTAAAGGCATTCTTAACTAACATCAACAACCTACGTCTAATCTCAACGATAACTAACGCGCACGAACGTTACAGCGCGTATTTACAGCAAATCTGCTTTGCATGCTCCGAGGGGCGCTACTAGCGCCGCACGTATGCGCCGAGCGCGAAATTTGCATAGACGTCATCTTACAGATATACTCTCACCGCCCACCAACTGTCGTTTATCTAACACAACCCCTTCTTGGTGTTGGGATTTTTTTTCCGTCAGTGTAGCTAGCACATATGTGAAGAACAAGGATGCTTCGGATTCGATCCCAGAAGGGTACGAACCCTTGAACCACTAAATATCCACCGTGCGTCGGATGGGCACGTCAAGCCGTCGGGCCCCGGGTACTGGTCCCCCGGTAATAAATAAGGGCGTCTTCCTTCCCGTTTCTACCTTGCTTCCGTGTCACTTTACTATTGGACACACTAGCCCAAATCTCCTAGCTTCTTATTTCTGTGGGTTGTTTTTAGACTTGGGGTCAGACACTCCCTTCCTAAAATCCTCTACATGTGATATGATCTGAAGAACAAGGTTCACGCGTAGTTTGTTTGGACGTAACGTGGCTTGCAAAGGAAACTTGCAGACGGCGGATTTGAGAGTCATCTTCCTGTGTGAATTTAAACTGGGCTATTCTGTGGGAATTGCCGCTCGTAATGCTTACAAATCGTATGGGGAGAATACAGCCAACGAACGAACCATTCGGCGATGGTTTGTGAAGTTTCGAAGCGGAGATATGGACCTGCAAAACGAAACACGTGGTCACCGACTTGTCACGTGGTCACCGACCTGTCACGTGGTCACCGATTTGTCACGTGGTTACCGACTTGTTGCTGTTTCCGACAATGTTCTGGTACGTGTGGTTGAAGCAGACCCCCAAAAAACGTGTCGTTATATAGCGGCAAAGGTATGCACCACACGACAGTTGTTCGGCATCTGGCTGCGCTGGGGTAAGGTGAAATAGCTGGACATGTGGCTGCTGCGCGAGTTGACACCTCTCAACAAGACTACGCGTTTGCCATTAATAAACAGAAACCTCTACTACATCGAATCGTCACCTGCGACAAGAAGTGGGTCCTTTATGATAATCGGAAACGATCTGCACAATGTTTAAGCAAAGCACAGCCTGCTGGATGACATCCTAAGCCACCCCTACAGACCAAGAAGATGATGCTCCTTGTCTGGTGGTCCACAGCCTCGGATAATTCATCGGAGTTTCTTGGCAAGAGGCCAAACCATCACTGCAGAACGATATTGTGCTGAATTACACCAGATGCACCGGAAATTGCTGCAGAAATACCCGGCTTTGGTCAACAGACATGGTGTTCTTCTGCTCCAGGACAACGTCATCCCTCATGTCGCACAACGAACGATGCTGACACTAAGTGCCTTGGGCTATGCAGCACTGCCTCATTCTGCCTATTACCCGGAGTTGTCTCCGATAGACTATCATCTGTTTCGTCGCCTGGATCACTTCCTGTCCGAAAAACAGTTCACGAGAGACAACGAGGTTCAACGTGCAGTTGATGACTTCTTCGGGTCCCAGCCACAAGACTTTTTTCGTTCCGGGATCATGGTCTTGCCGGACAGGTGGCAACTATGTGTCGATGCCGAGGGGGATAATTTTGCTATGATAAGTTGCCCTACTTTTCCGTTCTCGCCGTCCATGTGTGCTGGTCCTTTGCCTGACACTTCATTCGCACCAACACAATATTTAATTATTATATTAAGTTTTATTCAGCATTCAATGCAAGCACTGCAATCGCATTCCTTGTGCATTAGTTTCATACACTTATTCTGATTTTGTAGAAACGTAGGCCACTAGCAATAATAACATGGGCTCATAACGTAATCTCCGAACAACGACCGCCTCCTAATAACGGACATTTTTTCGCGTCCCATCTGTGATGTTATTCGGAGGTTTCATTGTATTATTATTATTATTATTATTAATATTATTACTAGCGTATAGGTCGCCCTAGGACGGTTGTTTTTAAGATTTAAATAAATATGAATATACTGTATATAGGGTATGTTGCCGGTCTTGTGACGGATTGATATTTTTAATTGAAGCAGATTGAAAACAAATCAAATAGACGCCGGATTTCTGTAAGGAAATATTCTAAAAACTTACATAGTAAGAAGTAAAGAGATTCCACCTCGTCCTGAGGTTTTTCTTCTCTTCCTTCCGGGACGGGTACGACGTATCAAGTCTCGGAAGGGGTACTTCTTTCTGTCAGTTGTCCAGGAACTTCTTTGCTAGCCTACAAATGTTCAGGATAGCTGCCTTCTGTAGTTCCATATAGGTGTTAAGTTGAAGGTGTAGTGTCTGTATAGAGCTGTGAATGGTCTAAGGTACAACTCCTGTGGCTGATATTACTATGGGGACGGTGGTGACATTCTCCATATGCCACATTTCCTTGACTTTATATCGTAGGTCGTTATACTTTGACAGCTTCTCTGTGCGTCTTTTGGATGCTGCATGTGTTGGGCACGGCTATGTCAATATTCAATATTATTATTATTATTATTATTAATAATAAAATAATAGAGATACCACCTCTTCCTGAGGTTTTTCTTCTCTTCCTTCCGGGACGTGTGCGACGTACCAAGTCTGAGAAGTGGTATTTTCAGTTGTCCAGGAATTTCCTTACTATCCTACAAGTGTTCAGGATAGCTGCCTTCTGTAGTTCCATTTAGATGTTATGTTGAAGGTCTAGTGTCTGTATACAGCTGTAAATGGTCTTACGTACAACTCCTTTGGCAGATATTACTATGGGGGCGGTGGTGACATTCTCCACATGCTACATTTCCTTGACTTCGTATCGTATGTCGTTATACTTTGACAGCTTCTCTCCGTGCGTCTTTTGGATGTTGTACGTGTTGGGCATGTCTTTGTCAATGGGGTATGCTGACTTCTTCTCCTTGTCGACCAGGACGATGTCGGACCGATCGTGGAGGGTGGTCTTATCTGTTCTGATCGATCTGTCGCAGTACATCTTGTTAGTGTTGTTCTCTAGAAGCGTTTTTAGCTCATACGTGTAGTAGGGGACAGGCTCAGTTGTAATGAGGTGGTGCTTTCTTGCCAATTTCTGATGGACAGTCTTGGCAACTTGATTGTGCGTGTTCGTGTACTCTGTCTGTGTGAGGACTCTGCACCCTGCTGTGATATGTTGGATGGTCTCTGGCGCTTGATGGCATTGCAGACATGTGTCGCTTTGCACTGACCTGTCCTTCAGGATATGCTTTCGGTAGTTTCTGGCGTTTACAACTTGATCTTGTATAGCCATCAGGTACCTTCGGCCTCGGAGAAGAGTGATCCGTTTGTTAGCCATGCATTAGAGGCAGTCTTATCCACATGGTCCGATTGCAGATGGTTGTAGTGCCTTCCGTGTAGGACTTTCTTGCCCCAAGCTTCTTCTTTTGCTCCCTCGTTTCAATCTCGACGTTCTGAGTAGAGAGGTCTAGAGCTGTGTTCTTCTGGTCACTCTGGTTTATCGCTTGGTAAAGGGGTCCCTTGCCCTGATGGAAGTATTTTCTGAGGCTGCTGATTTCTTTGTCTCGGTGTTCCATGAGGTCAATCATTCCCCGTCCTCCTTCTGCATGACCAATGGTCAGCCTTTCTACTGCTGACTTCGGGTGGTACTAGCTATGTTTAGTGAGGGTTGTTTTGGTATTTCGCATTATTTCCTCAAGCTCTGTTGTAGTCCACTTGATGATTCCGAAGGAATACGTGAGGACTGGAACTGCGTATGTGTTGATAGCCCGAGGGATGTTGCGAGCTTTGAGCTTGGTCTTCATTTGTCTCCTCAGCCTTTGGTTGTATTTGACGGTTAGATTGTTATTGATTTCTTTGTGCTCTAGGCGTTGTGCTTGAAGCATACCAAGGTACTTATAGACTTCTCTTTCTTTCATATCTGGGATCTGTTCTCCGGTCTTCAATTGGTAGCTAAGTGCATCATGCTTTCCTTGGTTCGTACCTTGTGTCTTGCATTTCTGTAAGCCGAATTCCATCCCGATACCATTGCTGAAGCCCTCGGTGATCCGGATTAGTTGCTGGAGTTGGTCCTGCGACGATGCGTACCGCTTGATGTCATCCATTCGTCCGAAAGGGGTCCGGGTTCGAATCCCGGTGAGGCATGGATGTTGTGTTTGTCTTACGGCACTGGCTCTCTCCCTTCCCTGGAACCAGTGACCCTAAATTAGGGACGGGCGACTGCTTATAGCCCATTGAGTTTCTCACGGTGGTCGTTAAACCTCCAATCAAAAAAAAAAAAAAAAAAATGTCATCCATGTACGTGAGGTGGGAGAGTTCGTAATTGTTGGTCTTGTTGCACTTGATGTTAAATTCATACTTGCTTTCGTTGAGCATGGTTGACAGTGGTTTGAGTGCTAGACAGAACCATAGTGGGCTAAGTGAATATCCCTGAAAGATGCCTCTCCTTTTGCGGATGGACTTGGTCGTTATGTTCTCGACTTTGATTGTTGTCTTCCATCCTTTCATGGCCGCTTTAAGGAAGTTTATTATTATTATTATTATTATTAT
Organism: Macrothele yani; assembly: GCA_039090855.1. NCBI lineage: Eukaryota > Metazoa > Arthropoda > Arachnida > Araneae > Macrothelidae > Macrothele > Macrothele yani. Next base: position 106,531,600 of record CM076991.1, on the reverse strand, counting down.
TATAGTGATTCTACCTCTTCCTGAGGTTTGTTTCTCTTTCTTCTAGGACGGATACGACGTACGAAGTCTCGGAAATGGTACTTCTTTCTGTCAGTTGTCCAGGAACTTCTTTACTAGCGTACAAGTGTTCAGGATAGTTGCCTTCTGTAGTTCCGTGTACGATTGTACGTGTTAGGTTGAAGGTGTATGGTGTCTGTACAGAGCTGTGAATGTTCTTAGGTAAAACTCCTGTGCCTGATATTACTGTGGTGACGTTCTCCACATGCCACATTTCTGTGACTTTGTATCGTAAGTCGTTATACTTTGACAACTTCTCTCTGTGCGTCTTCTGGATGTTGCACGGGTTGGGCACGGCTATGTCAACGAGGTATGTTGACTTCTTCTCCTAGTCGAAGAGGACGATGTCGGGCCGATTGTGGGGGATGGTCGTATCTGTTCTGATCGATCTGTCCCAGTACATCTTGCGGTTGTTGTTCTCTAGAAGCGTTGTTATCTCATACTTGTAGTAGGGGGCGGACTAATTTGTAATGAGGTGGTGCTTTCTTGCCAATTTCTGATGGACGATCTTGGTGACTTGATTGTGCCTGTTCGTGCACACTGTTTTGTTAGGACTCTGAACCCTGCTGTTATATGTTGTTGTTGTTGTTATTATTATTATTATTAAGCCGTTCACACTTTTTTTAGTGTATTTACCGTTTTTCTTTTCTTTTTCAGACTTTTTCGCCTGAAAACCCAGTCACTATTTTCTTAAAGAGGTAAGGTTTCCTTTTTTTTTTGTATTCGTTACACTTACATTTGTTTCATAAGTTACTCAAATGAAACCAGTTCTTCAATTGTAATTTTTCATTAATTTCAAAACTGTCCTTATTTCCCACGACTGAATAATACCCCCCCCCCCAATCACCCAAATAAAAGCATGGTCTACTTTTAACTTGCCGATTGCGAACTAACTGTTGTAACCACCGTGAGCAACTCAATGGGCTATAAGCAGTCACCTTGTTCTTTATAAACGAGTCTTGTTGCGTTGTAGGTCATGTTGCACACTGTTAAAAAGGTCTGAAGCTCGAATTTTCTAAATTGAATCTTTTCATGCTGACGAATAAATGTACTCACAGTCCTTCGAATCACGATTACACTCCCTTATACTGTGTGACCGTAAAACGTAAAAATGCAGTTTGAAAAAGAAAGTTGAAAACGTAATGACTAAAAAACTCAAAATTATAAAAGAATGATATACACTGAGTAGCCACTTTATTATGACCACCCCCTCAGTACTTCGTTGGGCCACCTTTTGCCTTTAATACTGCGTCGATTCTTCGTGGCATGGACTCCACGAGATGTTGATAGGTGGTTTGTGGGATCTGAGACTCAAGCACTTTCCAGGAGTGTGAGATTTGCAGGGTTGTGGATCCAGCTGTCTGATGGCTCGTTCAACTTCATCCCACAAATTCTCAATGGGGTTGAGATCTGAAGATTGTGGGGGCCACCTCAGCAAAGTAAACTCACCGGCATGTTCCTGAAGCCAATCCTGTACAATACGAGCACTATGGCAGGACGCATTATCTTGTTGAAAGTAGCCATCGCCATTCGGATAAACCATCCACATGGCAGGATTCACTTGGTCCGCAACGATGTTTAGATATGATGTGCCAGTCAGACGTTGATCAACACGAATTAAAGGGCCCAAAGCATGCCAGGAAAACATTCCCTAAACCATAACGTTGCCTACACCAGCTTGAAGGGTTGTGGCAATGCATTTGGGGTCCATGCTTTCGTGCTGTTTCCGCCAAATTCTCACTCTGCCATCGGCATGATGCAACTGAAAACGTGATTCATCAGACCACATAACTTGTTTCCAATTATCGACTGTCCAATCCTTGTGCTCCTGTGCGAACTGGAGACGTTCTCTCTTGTTAACTGCAGACAGCAAAGGTGTTCGAACAGGCCTTCGGCTACCATATCCCATCCGATGCAGTCTACGGCGAACAGTGCGTACAGAGATCATTTGAGGTGATCCTTGATTAAGATGGTCTGTAATTTGCTGCACTGTTGCCCTTCTCTTGTCTGTTACCAGTTTGGGCACTCTTTGTTTCGCCCGAGCAGTCACTAGTCGATGACGACCACACGTTGCACGTAGAGACCCAGTTTTTTGACTGACAGTCCAGTCTTTAAACACTTTAACAACAGCTGCTCTGGAACATTTCACGAATGCGGCCTTTTTGGTGATACTCGCTCCATGGCTCCGAGCTCTTGCAATCATCCCACGTTGAAAGTCCGTCAAATCGTATTTTGTACCTATCTCGTCACCCAAAAATCACTTCTACACTGTCGCAAGCACTAAGCTTTCCCTTTTTATACTAGCCTCGCCCTCTGGCGGCAGCAGCGTGCATGCAGCCATAGCTCATTTGCTTAAAACCGTCGGGTGGTCATAATAAAGTGGCCACTCAGTGTATAAAGATTCGCATTTTAGTTTCCCATTTCTGTACATGATTTAACATTAAAGGACGTGGCAGGAAATTTCCAAATTTTATGATGCCGATTTATAATTTAATATACGTTAAAGATACTAACTTGACTGAAATGTCTCATGCATATTGCGCAAGGCATTAAATAAGTGTTATACTTAACCGAACTATGAAGTGAGCGTTTGTAATGTCGCATATCGCCAGTCTTGTTAAATATTTATCACCTTGTTTATCTGCTGGCTCATATCGCAGGCCATCCGTAAATGATACTTTTGTGCTCGCTGGCCTGACCTCTCGGCCGCTGTGTGGCCCAAGTTCTTGGAATCCTATTATAAATGTAAATGTTTATCTCCACCAATGTGCCAACTTCGCGCTCTGTCCCTTGCGTATAGTCAGCTCTATTACTTTGAAAACTCACAGTCGTGTAATTTATATCATTTTCGTTTATCTGTTTGAGTAGTACCTGCATATAAGACCTTTAACAGTTACACTGTTTAATAACTATTTAAGGTCACGCACGGTAACGTTTTATTGAACGAGTAGATCCAGCGTTCGCCGGGGGCCTTCGGCTTTAAGGGGGTTGGGGGCTCAGTCAAACATCATTTTGATTGAGCAGTCCAGGATATCTGTTACACTATATTTTTCTACGCCGACTCACAGCAGGGAGGGTGTTTTCCATTTCCTCTTTGATATTTGCTGTATCACAGACGCAGACAGCTCTAGGGACAGGGAGTATGGATGAGCGGGCGATTCAGACACACTTTTAAAAATTTGCATAGGTCTGCTTTATATTGTTTGCCTAGACTACAAATCAATCTAAGAGTGTATTAATGTGAAAGGTAGGGTAGTCGGTTAACAGGATTTCGGGGCAAAGCGTCAGAACGATATCAAACCGCGTCTTATTTCACTGCTTCACTGTCATTGCTGTCAAGAATTATTCCCGCACTGACTCCCTCCTATTTGCCTACGTATTTCGAAGAAATATTTTCCCGACGGCTGCTTATGAGAGCACCACCTTCGCATTTCACTGAATGTTGGCAGTCTCTTGCAAATTTTGGGAGAAGTCTTCTGTATCTTGTACATTGTCCCACCTCCTTTTAAGTTGTATTTCCCAGCTAGACAGCTGGTCTCTTGATATCCAGTGTAATACTTATTTTCTGCAATGGTGGTCGGCTCTTCTAGCGATTTGTCCAGCTCATTGCCACTTGAAGGCCTTTATTATTATTATGATGTCACCTACTCTTTGCCATTTTCCTGATCCATGATTCATCTTTCTATCTTTCTTGGTTGCACCAAGACTGCATCTCTCCATGCATTTTTGTTTTTATTTGTTCGCAGTCTCTGTATGACTGTTTAGTTAAGATCATCCATCCATGATGGTTTAATTGAACACTTTTCTGGTAGGACATAATGGTAAACTGTTCTTTAAATTCGCATTGTTTATATCAAAAGCATTACACCAAAGATTTATCAATTTCTTGTTCGATGTGGCCCTCATTCGATATCTATTGCCCAAGATAAATGTAGACATGGGCTGTTTCTAGATTTATTTAATCAATCGCTAAATCTTCAGTTCTCGAAAAACCATTGTATATCAGATTTGTTTTCTGTAAATTCATCTTTTGTCCCACTTCCTTAGGCTTGTTAGCAAGTTCCTGGAGCATACTCTGTAGCTCTAAGGGAATACTAGGAAAACTTATTTTGTCGTCAGAAAAACGGAGGTGAGTTAAACCATCTTCCTTTACCTCTCCTAGTCTTTCCAATTCAGCAAAACAAAGGTGGTTGTTAAACCATCTTCCTTTGCCTTTCCAGTCTTTCCAACTCAGAAAAACAAAGGTGCGTTAAACCAGAGGTTCCCAATCTGTGCGTCGTCCCACTGCGTCGCCGGTTTTGGTCTGGGGCGTCGCGACTATAAGGAACAAGTTAGTAAAATCATGCAATGCATTGATTATTAATACGCTTTCCAACATACCAGATATCATTACTCAAGGTATCACTCAAGTTATGAGGATAATGGCTGTGGAATAAATCTCTGTCCTGTGCCCTGGCCTTTAATCCCATTTCGATTATATTCAACAGAACCGGTTCAGTATAGCCCCGAAATAACATGATAAAGTTTTGTCGCAATCGAAGCATTTTTACGTGTTATGGTGCATAAGGGCTATGGAATAGATCCCGCTCCTGTGTCCTAACCTTTGACCTCATTTCGCCCATTTTCAATGGGATTCGTCCCCAGGCAGGCCCCTACAACATACTAACATTTCATCCAAATCGAAGCATTTTTACGTAAGTTATGACGCATAATGGCGATGGAAGTGATTCCGCTCCTATGTCCTGACCTTTAACCCCATTTCGCCCATTTTTAATAGGGTTTGACCCCAGGTGGTCCCCTACCACATACTAAAATTTCATCGAAATCGAAACATTTTTACGCACGTTATAACGTATAAAAGCAAAGGAATGCATCCCGCTTCTCTGTCCTGACCTTTGTCCCCCACTTCACCCATTTTGAATAGGGTTCCCTCCCAGGTGGTCCCCTACCACATACAAAAATTTCATTGACATCGAACCATATTTACGCAAGTTATGACGCATAAGGGCAATGGAATGGATCCCGCTCCTATGTCGTGACCTTTGACCCCATTTCGTCCATTTTCAATAGGGTTCGTCCCCAGGTGGTCCCCTACCACAAACTAAAGTTTCATCGAAATCGAACCGTTTTTACGCGAGTTATCGTGCAGACAGATTGACAAAGCTGGAGCATATACGCTTCTTCAACCTAACGTTGGAAAACGTAAAAAACTAAAAATTATAATTTATAGTGAAACGCAACATGCAAATTTTCAATTCGTGTACATATTGTAAAGAATCAATTGTAAGAAAGAATGTTAACGAAAAAAGAAAACGCATAATTTTTATTGTTGTGAAAGCGTTCCCTTCATCTGAGTTCCGGACTGTAATGCTTTTTGAAACCGTGCGATCTCCCTCCAGCTGTAGTCTGAAAATGTACTGGGCCAGGCAAAGTCAAGCGATAACGTTCTGCCGTCGCATTGTTGGGCGATTAGTTTATACTATGCAGTCTTCATTTGGTACCTATGTAGCGTGTATAAACATTCATTAGAACTGAGCTGCTGTGTTTTAATAACTGTGACCGTAGTTATTTCTATTGAGTAAGAAAGCCGTGAGAGATTTTCTCTCCTTTTGCCACATCTACCTGTGCGAGGCAGGATTTTCAGATCTGGCGGTAATGAAATCCAGATATAGAAGCAAAGTTAAGGTTGAGAAGGAGATCCGCGTAGCTGTATCGAACGTTGTTCCCAGATTTCATGTTTTGTGTGACGAGAAACAAGCCCCTCCATCCGAGATGCAAATACCTCTGTTAGGTAGTTTCTAAAATTCTTATTAAAATGTGAAAGCCAAATGAAGGGTGCCCATTGTAAAAATATGCTTATCTCATCAATTTCTTCTCATTCAGTCCTGTAATTTTATTCTAATTTTGTATTTTCACATTAAAAAGAATACAAGCTAGTAATGTAAATGATTATTTTCTTTTAAAAAAATACCACAAACTTGAATTTGTGCATTTTTTTTTTAATGTTGGGTACAGGGGTGTCGCACGGAAAAGGTGATTTGTGAAGGGCGGCGCGGTATCAAAAAGTTTGGGAACCCCTGGGTTAAACCATCTTCCTTTACCTCCCCTAGTCTTTCCAATTCAGAAAAGCAAAGGCGAGTTAAACCACTTGTTTTTATTTCTCCTAGTTTTTCCAATTCAACGAATAAAAGACATTCTGCAATGTGGCACTAAATAGCTTGGGATATGAGCTATCACTTGGTCTCACTCCTTTTCCAAGTTTTATAGGCGCTGTTCTCCCTCGAACAGCCAAACTGCATTTGATATATGTGATTTTTATTTTTAAGATTGTAACTTCAATGCCGCTGGATTTCAAAGCTTTTATAACTGCCGATGGCTTCATTGAATCAAAAGCCTTTTCTATTCTGAGAAAAGGTTTTGCTACAGGGATAAAAATAAGTAGTGTGAATTCACGGAAAATTTCTATAAATAACTTGCACCAAAGTTGCCGGTAAGTGGCCGTCTCTTAACGAAATTTTCGTTTTTAAAAGTGCCCATTTTTTTTTTTTAATTTCCGTGTTTCACAGATTTTTTGTAGTCAGTAATTCCGTATATTTCAGAAAAGTCCGTTTCAAGTTTTTCCTTATTTATACAGAATTTTCGCAAAATCGAAGACGCTGAATTTTTTCAGAACTTCCACGCCAGAGAATCCTCTTTGCGCTGGCGGTGGCTGCAATGGACTCGTCTACACAAGCCGTGCGTCTTAACCTCTGAGCCTGAAAGCCTTAGTAATTGCACACACTTTAAGGTAAAATTGATCTCACGGCAGTGTATATATTTATATATATACACTGAAGTGCCAGAAAAACTGGTACACCATTCTAATACTTGGTAGGTCCCCCACTGGAGCGCACGGCTGCAGAAATACGACTGGGTATGGACTCCACTAGCTTCTGGAAATATGCTGTAGGCAATGCACACCATACCTCATGCAGAGCATTCCACAATTCGGGTGTATTCCGAGGTCTCGGATTCCTGTGTTCGATAGCGCGTTGTATGGCATCCCAAATGTATTCTATCACGTTCAGATCTGGGGACTTGGGTGAGATGGCAACACCCCAAACTCAGGTGAATGCTCCTCTAACCATATTGTGGCGTCCCAACACTTGTGCGGAGGTGCATTGTCCTGTTGGAACAGGCCCAACCCATCAGCATGAATGCAATACATGAACGGGTGTACCTCGTCAGAAAGAATGCGCACATAACGTTGGCCGGTCACAGACGTTTGTAGACGTACCAGGGGTCGCAGTGAAGTCCAGCTAACACACCCCATACCATTACAGACCCCCTATCAGCCGGTACAGTTCCCTGTTCACAGGCGGGATCCATGGCTTCATGGGTTTGCGCCACACACGAATCCTTCCATCTGCCCGATACAGTTGGAAACGCGACTCGTCAGACCAGGCTACTTGTTTCCAGTCATCAAGTGTCCAGTGGCGGTGTTGCCGTGCCCAAGCTAGGCGCATAGCTCGTGTGTCGTGCACCCATCAAAGGGGACTCGAGTTGGGCGTCGGCTCCAAAGCCCATATCGTGCGGGGTACGTTGAACAGTCCGGACGCTGATGCTTGTTGAGGTTCCAGCATTGAATTCCGATGGTACCTGCGAGAGTGTTGCACGCCTATCGCGTGAAAAGATTCTTGATAGCCGACGATGGTCACGTTCACCTCTTGTCGTTTTACGGCCACAATGGTATCGTAGGTTTGAAGTTCTGCCGGAATTCTTGTAGTCACGGTACACCCTTGCAATGGTCGTCCATGAAAATTCGAACTTCGTTTGTACCTCCGAAATACCATGGCCCATCTCACGAGCGCCAACTATGACATCGCGTTGAAAATCGCTTAAATCGTTATTACTTGTCATTCTCATGCCGAAAACAGCTCTGACAGTTGGCAAGGATGTCTATCAGACGCAACCGAGTACGCGCATAGGTGACGTTGCTATGTATTTTGCATAAGCTCGTCTGTACCAGTTTTTCTGGCACTTCAGTGTATACTGATGAGCCATTACATTATGACCACCTACATAATAAGCTGTATGACCCCCTTTAGCCCGCAAAACAGCCGCCACTCAGCGAGGCATCGATTCAGTGAGGTGGCGATAGGTATCCTGGGGTATCTGGTACCATAATGCCAACAGCAGGTCCTCCAGTTCTCGTACATTTCGGGGTGGTGGGGATTTAGTGCGAACCCGCTTTTCCAAATCGAACCACAAATGTTAGATTGGGTTCATGTCAGGTGAACTTGGATACCAGGGTATTAACAGAAAGTCACCAGCATATTCCTCTAACTACTCCTTAACTATTCTGGTCGTGTGGCATGGCGCTTTATCCTGTTGGTAATGGTCATCACCAGCAGGGAACACAGTTGCCACGAATAGGTGAACTTGGTCAGCAACGATATTCAGATCCCTGACAGCTGTCAGGGCTTGTGCTATTAGGATAATGAGGCCCAAAGTGTCCCAAGAAAACAGCGCCTACAGCATAACACCGTAGCCGCCGGCATGTTTCCGTCCGACAGTGCTTTCAGGTGCAATAGCTTCCGTTGGCAATCGGCGTATCCGCGCGGCCGTCTACGTGGTGCACCAGGAATCTTCTTGATTCTTCAGACCAGGACACTTTCTTCCAAACATCCACGGTCCAATCTCGATTATCTTGGGCCCATTTCATGCGTTGTTGGCCATTACGTGCAGTGAGCATTGGGACGTGGCTGGGTATTCGGCTACGCAGGCCCATGCGCAGAAGGCTGCGATGAACTGTGTGCTGTGACACATAGGACCTGATCACCAGTGTTGTAGCTACGGGTAATTTGTCCCACTGTGGCCTGCGGTCGTTGTGAACAATGCGGGATAGTCTCCGCTTCCCTCTGGCATCAGTGAACTACAGACAAATGGACGACGGTTCGTCGTTTGGCCATTTGTACACCACTTTTGATACGTACTCACTACAGCGGCTCGTGAACAACCCACAAGCCGTGCCGTTTCCGAGATCGTAGTTCCGAGGGTCCGTGCCATCACGAGTTGTCTTTTATCAAACTCCGATAAATCGGCAGCTTTTCCCATTCTGACTCCGAATACTCTACTAACCGAAAGCCGGTCCTCGGGTTGTTTAAAAACAGCTCTGTGAACTTCACCTGCGCCATCGTTCGGTCACCAGGCGCGCTCATTTCTCTAAGCTGGAGGGTGGTCATAATGTAATGGCACATCGGCGCATTTTCTTTTTCATTAATGCTAGTGATTTGGTCATTTTATTTTCTGTTGGACTGTATTATTTTTTTGAATACGTTTGTAGTAATTTCATTTTTTCTACAGGAGGCTTCATTACAAATTAAGTATTTTTTTCAACATGATATTTCGACGTACTCTGAAACTCGAGATTTTTGATATTACGATGATATTACGATGCTCTGAAACTCGAGATTTTTTTTTTACTGACAATAACTTAAATGTATCTGTTTTATAGTATTATTTCGCAAAACTTCTAAATATAAAATTTACTCTTGATAGCTACAATAGTTTTTTTGTCTTAAGCACTGCACAGGGTGATACATAGACATCGTACAATCATCTGTACAATAATTTAAATACCTGGTTTCTTACATAATAATGTATAATAGCTGGTGCACAAAATGGGGGGAGAGGAGGAGAAATATCATGTGCCGCAATAACTAAAATTCATGCCATATGCTATCCACAATATCCGATCTCGCTACAAAACTTCAAAATCAGTTCCTTTGACAGACGATTGAAATTTAAGTTAATCAAACTTCAAGGGTTCCGCGGATCTCTCCTATTACCATAATGTTTTGTGATATGGATATGAAAAAAATGAGAACCAAGTTTTTCCGTTAATGTACGAAAGGAATTCCGTTAATGTACTGAAAATTCGGAATTTTCCGTTAACACATATTAAAAATTAAAATTTACCGTCAATATACGAAAGGAATTTGGGAACTGTTTCCTAAAAATTCAGAATTTTCCATCAACGCATAATAAAAAAGAGGAATTTGCCGTCAATATAGGAAAGGATTTGCAGAAAGGTTTCCGAAAATCCAGAATTTCCCGTAATCACATCTTAAAAACGGGAATTTGCCGTCAATATGAAAAGGAATTGCGGAAATGTTTCTGAAAATCCAGAATTTTCCGTTAACACATCTTAAAAACGATAATTTACCATCAATGTGAGAAAGGAATTGCCGAAATGTTTCTGAAAATTCATAATTTTTCAGGCGTACGAAACATCCTTGAAATCCAGATTTATTTCCGTCATTTCGGGAAAGGTTATATCAGGAATATGCTTCGTTAATTCACGAAAAGAATCGCAGAAAGTCTCTTGAATTTCAGAATTTTTTTACAGGGTAGGTCGGTCTACACATCACTGGTAATATGGTGGTCCCTGCGAAAATATTTAGATTCCATTTTTAGTATACATGTCAAGATGAGATGAAGTTTTCACGTTCCCCATGCAGGATTCAACTAGGTTTACACTAAGACAGGCATTCGTCATTATTAAATTGCCCCCTTAAAGTTGAGCTGGTGCTAAAACCGTTCTGACAGAGCTTTCCTTCCGAGAGGAATCTCGCCCCCTCTTCTTCCGCTTGGCAACCCCGAGGGCGTGGACAGACTGAACGCAAAGTTGACAGCCCTTCATGAATACAGAAAGAAGCCTGGCACATATGAGTGGGAACAGGGTGAAAGCCGGTCTTCTTGGAAGTCAGGGGACGTGTGTGCACGAGGGTTCTGCCTATTACATTGACCGCCTCCTGCTCTTGTATTTCTGATGACACGATCCTCCTCTTCAAGGCGGAGGGAAGTGGGGAAGATACCCAACTGAGTTCGCGTCTGACTTGATCTCCCGTATGAGTGACACGTCTCGTTTATGTAACTGCAGATCCCAACTGCCAGACATGTGGCAATAGGGGCCAAGCGTCTATGCTTTGAGGTTGGGAGATGATTTGACATGAATGTCGTCTGCTGTTTTATTTTACTTTATTTTTATTTTATTTTTTTTTTCATTCTGTCTTCTCTCATGTTCTTAGTGTCGCTGTGAGGGTAAGAGGGAAAATGGGAGGTGGTGTTAGACATGAGGGGAAGGTTTTTACGGATACAGATCTTCTTCACCATTAGCGCAAATGTCCAATTGAGAAGTGATAAATGTGTTTCGGATTAGACAAGTCAAACAATCTCGTTATTATTATTTATCACACGTCAGAGTCAGGAATGCGAATTGAAAACGTGTTAACCATCATTAGAACCATTTCATGTTGCACAGTGGTAATGAGGAAGCTCTGATATTCCATTATCGATCAAACGAGTGGATTATAGTATAAACCATGGTAGATTTCCACGCAGTGGGGAGAAAAGTTAAATTGAAGATTACGGTGGTCGTCTCGTACAATCGGGACAGCGGACATCAGCAGGAAATATGCGTATGTCTACGCAGTTCTTAGGAAGAGCTCCCAAAAATGCTGCCTCTGTGAGTGTATGGTAAAGGGCCTTGCTTTCTAGCTAATCTTTCCCGCTCTGCCGGTGTTCGAAAGCTCGATGTAGCCTGGACATCAATCGTGCTTTATTGGGGGTAAATCTAAGGAATAAAGATGTAATAAATGGCAAAACTATATACAGTGAAAACTCCAAATAACGGTCACTGCTCTGATCAGCAGAAAATGACCATCGTTTGGAGGTGTCCGTTTTTCGAAGTTAAACTTAAATTAACATTACTATCAGGGGCGGATTTCCGGCTAGGCGCGCGCCTAGGGCCTTACTGTTTGTGGGGCCCCAAAAATACAGGGTATGCCATATAAAAGAGGCCAAGTCCAAGAAAAGAAAAGGCATGGTCCAATTAACAGGGGAGGGAGATGCCCCCTCTTGCCTCCCTCTATGGGCGTGTGTTCAAACAACTGTAATATATTGGGTGTGTGCATTAGTTCTACCCGATTTTGTAGACTACAAAGAAAGGAAAGCACAAGAAATAACGTACCTAGGATTTCAAATAATAATTGCCATATGACCTTGTGCCATCTGTCTATGTGTAGGTGAATCCCACGCCGGAAAACCTCGCGTGTTTTAGTTAAAGTCAAAAATGTCATGTAATGCCGTTTTCACATCGTCCACATCATCGAAGGTTTGGAGAGCGAAAGTTTTCTGTAGCAATCGAAAAATGTGGTCGTCCGTAGGTGCCAGGTCAGGGGAATACGCCGGGTGATGTGACACTTCCCAACAAAAGTCCAGTAATTTTTGCCAACTGATTAACGCAGCATGTGGTCCAGCGTTATCACGATGAAGGATCACGCCTTTGCGATTGACGTGTGCTGGCCGCTTCGATGTTAGTTGTTCTCGCAATCTGTCCAACTGTTGGCAGTAGAGGTCAGCGTTTATCGTTCGGTTAGGTGCTAACACCTCCCAGTGGATTATTCCCTGAACATCCCACCAAACACTCGACAAAACCTTTTAGGGATGCAGTCCTCCTTTTGATGTCGATGGAGCAGGCTCCGCACCTTGGCACACAGTCCGTCGACGCTTTACATTACGGTACAGTACCCAATTCTCATCACCCGTTACAATTCGTCCCAAGAACGGTTCATTTCTGTGACGAGAAAGCAAAGAAACATAGGTACGGATTCTCTCCTCTCGTTGCAGGACGCTAGTGCGGAACCTAGTTCTCGAACTTGGTGATGAACCCAAGCGCATGCATCCGCTTTCGACTGTTGTTCTGTGTACCGACAACGTTTCCGCTAATTCCTGAAAGGTTAGATGTGGGTCATTTGTTATGGCTTGGTCCACATCCTCGTCAGCAACCACGGATGGACTTCCAGGACGTGGTTGATCTTTATAGCTTCTGTCTCCGTTCCGGAATTTCCGAAACAAACGGCGACATGTGCTATCATCAACTGCATCCACCCCATACACTTGACAGATGTTGCGGCAACCCGCGGCAGCAGTATGGCCTTTATCGGACTCGTACACTAAATAATGTCTAATGTGCTCCTTATCGCAGGCCATGTTACAATGTCCGTGGTTTCCGTTACGAATGACTTACTCGGACAAACCTAGTGCCTCTATATGCTCTACTGCTCCACGCTTTATTGGCCGAAAATTCGGCATCGTAGCGTCATCTGTGACGTAACACCACCGTTCGCAATTTGCATCTATTACAAAAACAGATAGAACTTTTGCATACACCCAATATAACACCTGACCGTCACTGGTGTAAAAATGTCATTCATTGAACTGGTATTTCACATTCTGGTGTTGGTAAACATGCATGTGTCTGTGAAATGTGACATGAAGTCCTATAGCTGCTTCCCTATCTACCAGTTTTTATAAACTAAATCCGTAAAAATGATTCCTAAAATTGTATTTATTTATTGAACGAAAAATTTAATTTGCCTTTCAATATTTCGGTTGAAGATGCCGTCAAGAATTCCTTTTTCTTTAATCTACTTCATATGAAGTTTCCGTAAAAGAAATTGTAAAATCTTTTTGCAGAAGCTAGAGGCTCTCTTAGCCCTGAGACCCCCCCCCCCCCCCATCTCTGCTGTACTATTGATAACGAGAGGAAGACTTACAGCAGCTTTGCTGCACGCTGTTTTCAGGAATTTTCCAGAATTCACACCATTTTTTTTTTTTTTTACATGTTCCTCCCGTTCATTTCAATATCGTTATTTTCCCCTTGAACGTTGCAAAGACGGAATTTACACTGGCGGAAAGTGAAAAAAGAACCCCAAGAAGGAGACGTCTGATACCAACGAAATTTATACAGCATAATAACGGAATACAGAGGATAACGTGATCAAAACAATATGGCAAAATACAGCTGTATTTGCCGGTAAACAGAAAAATAACATTTCCATGTAACATGGTTAGTACGAGGTTGAACCGCCATGAACTGCGGCACACTGTGCAATTCTGGCATGGAGTCTGTCGTACAGATGTTGGATATAAGTTTGGGGTATTGAGTTCCAAGCACCCTCAACCTGGACGAGTAAATCGGGGATGGTCGTGGCTGGCCGTGGAGACCGGATAAGTCGTTGTCCCATAAAATCCCACACGTGCTCAATGGGGGACAAATCCGGTGAACGTGCAGGCCATGGAAGTTGTCTCACACCCTGAAGTGCATGTTGCGTTGCACGTGCCGTGTGTGGGCGTGCGTTATCTTGCTGGAAAACACCACGATGGACCGACCTTCAAAAGGCACAACAACGGGTTGAATGATGTTGTTGATGTAGGAGGTGCTGTTTAACGTACCCGGTACAAACACTAGTTGTGTACGTAAATTATAGCTGATCGCTCCCCACACCAGGAGACCAGGTGTAGGCCCTGTGTGTCGCTGGCGGACGCAAGAAGGGTGGAGACGCTCCCCTGTGCGTCTGCGAACACGCATACGGCCATCAGAGGCTCCCAAGCAGAATCTGCTTTCATCGCTGAACACGACAGATCGCCATTGCGTTCTCCACTGCAGACGTTGGCGACACCACTGCAGCCGTTCCTGACGGTGGGCTGGAGTCAGAGTTACACATGCCAGAGGCACACGTGCACGTAGTCCTGCATCCAGTAGACGGTTGCGGATTGTTCGCACAGTCACCTCAGGTGCAACGGCAGCTCGGATTTGCGTCGCAGTGGATGTTCTGCTTGACAACGCTGCTCTTCTTATGCGTCGATCGGTCCGCTCATCAGTCCGTCTGTGACTCCCGGTTCCACGTCTTCTCGTGTGGGAATGTTCCTCGGACCATCTACGCCACCATCGTACCACCACCGATACTTCCCGTCCAATTCGCTCCGCAATACGACGATACGACCACCCGGCCTCCGACTAGACGACCTCGCTAAAAGTCCGATAACTGCTGAAATCGTACACGTCTTCCATGTCCAGGCATTGCAGCTTCTTCAGGGTCTTCGCACGTGTCCGTACACCGACGACTGATTACATTCACTTCGTCGTACTCCTTAAATACCACCGACAATAATTTGCATATTATGCCTTGCTGTGGCGTAAGCGCTCACCGGTTGGTCCCGAAATTAACATCACACCTTCGTAAACTCGACCCCATTAACATATGTAAATTTCATGATCATCCGCCAATTCCTTCTTGGTGTTCTTTTTTCACTTTCCGGCAGTGTATGTTCTTATAATGATTGGATATCCGGATGTGATTAATAAAAGTGGTTGTCCACAAGATCTTACAGTTCCAAGAAGGTTTAATTCGTTGTCACCTAAACAACAAATGAAATAAAATTTCTACCTGTACTCCCTTGCCGTTTCGTAGTACAAACCTTCCCTCGAATCCCTAAAGCGACTTCCCTGTCGATCGAGTCAGATTTGTGGATTTCTTTCTTTGCCTTGGGGGTAATAGAATATCTTTTCTCAGGTTTCATGAAATCAAAGATATCATGAAAGCATACCCCTCTAAGAATCCAGAGTCCCTGAGGCACCAGCTGTGCCCCTTTTTTTTATGGAAGGTTTATCGCAGATTCTCCTGTGATATGTTGTTCTGAATAACCGAATATCCCATAAAAGAAAAGGAATGAATTGTTTCTTTTGCTCCGAAAGCAGCAGAAAAATCGAACACAAAAATTCTGATATTAAAAAACATGAGACTTTGGTAGCAACTTTCTACATGATTTGCACCTGGGTCGCTAAGAAGGCTTCTGACGAATTGCGAGCTTCCGTAATTATCAGGATACCATACGAATCTTGCACATTAGCTCCGACACTTTGGGGATGTGAGTCATTTACGCTTTCCAACATTAGGTTGAAGAAGCGTATATGCTCCAGCTTTGTCCGTTCGTCCGCCAGTCCGCAGGATAACTCGCGTGAAAATGGTTCGATTTCGATGAAATTTTAGCATGTGGTAGGGGACCACCTGGGGACGAACCCTATTGAAAATGGACGAAATGGGGTCAAAGGTCAGGACATAGGATCGGGATCCATTCCATTACCCTTATGCGTCATACGTTGCGTAAAAATGGTTCGATTTCAATGAAATTTTAGTATCTAATAGGACACTGACTGGGGTCAAACCCTATTGAAACTGGCAGAATGGGGTCAAATGCCAAGACATAGGAGCGGATCCATTCCATTGCTCTTATGCGTCATAACGTGCGTATAAATAGTTCAATTTCGATCAAATTTTAGTATGTGGTAGAGGACTACCTGGGCACGCACCCTATTGAAAAAAGGCGAAATGGTGTCAAATGACCGGACATAGGAGTGGGATCCATTCCATCGCCCTTATGCGTTATAACTTAAGTAAACATGCTTCGATTGAGACAAAAATTTATCATGTTGTTCCGGAAGTATACTTTACCGCTTCTGTTGAGTATCATCGAAATGGGATCAAAGGTCAGGTCTTAGGAGCGGGATTTATTCTACAGCCATTATCCTCATAACTTGAGTAATGATTTCTGGTATGTTGGAAAGCGTATCATAATCAGTGCATTGCGTGAATTTACTAACTTGTTTTAGGTATGCAGTTGGATACCATGCCTTACTCTAAATGTAACGTGTGTGTTCGTGCTAGAGTTGGAAACGGGTCAAATATTTTGGACCCGGACCCAGCTGTCACATAATTGGACCCGACCCGGACCTAACCTGGACAGATCTGCTTTGAAGTATAAATTCGAATATATCATCATCATCATCATTGACAATCATTATCAGTCCGCTGCTGGATAAAAGTCTCTCCAAGTTTTTTCAGCAACGGACTGTCTTGGGCCAGTCTGTCCATTTCCCACGTGTGTTTTTTTTTCTTGGTTCTTTTCCTGTCCCTTAGAATCCAGTTTAAAATTTTGTTTGTTCATCAGTGGTCCGTTGTTTTGGAAATATGTCCAGCCCACTGTCATTTCATCGTGGTAAAGAAAAGCAATACGCACAGGCATTTCTTTAGATGATCATGAATGCAATAATAAGAATACTACTATATTATTTAATGCAATAATGGGAACACGCAGCAATGTCAAGACGATACTGACTGCCTTTTTTTTTTCTATCATGAGAGAGTTATGCATCATGTATACGCTCTATCAGGCCAGGCAATCAACAAGGACTAAAAATGTCATGTTTTGCGGCGTGTTTGAGGGTAGCAGTTCGTCGCAAAAGGCCGGCATTGCCTGAGAGTGGCGAGTGGTAACTCCACCATGACAATGTACCTGTCCATACAACGGAACTTGAACAGCAGTTTCTTGCTATGAACCGCACTGAACACGTCCTACAGCCACCCTATTCGCCAGAGCTTGCTACCTGCGACTTTTTTTGTTCCCAAAAATCAAATACGACTTAAAAGGGGGTAAATCATGATATAGTGCAGATAGAACAGAATGAGACGAAGCAGCTGCTCGGTATTTCAGATTGTAACTTCAAAAAGTGCTTCCCGCAGTGGAAACAGTGCTGGACAAACTGTGTGGCTTCCGAAGGGGTACTTCGAAGGTGATTAAGTTCAATATGTAAGTCTTTAAAGAGCGCTGGACTAAGTGTGTGGTTTCAGAAGGGGACTACTTCGAAGGCGATTATATTTCAAATATGTAAGTTTTGAAACAGCGCTGGGCTAAGTGTGTGGCTTCGGAAGGAGACTACTTCGAAGGCAATTAAGTTGCAAATATGTAAGTCTTGAAACAGCACAGGACTAAGTGTGTGGCTTCGGAAGGAGACTACTTCGAAGGCGATTAAGTTTTAAATATGTAAGTCTTGAAACAGCGCTGGTCTAAGTGTGTGGCTTCGGAAGGAGACTACTTCGAAGGCGATTGAGTTTCAAATACGTAAGTCTTTAAACGGCGCTGGACTAAGTGTGTGGTTTCAGAAGGGGACTACTTCGAAGGCGATTATATTTCAAATATGTAAGTTTTGAAACAGCGCTGGGCTAAGTGTGTGGCTTCGGAAGGGGACTACTTCGAAGGCAATTAAGTTGCAAATATGTAAGTCTTGAAACAGCACAGGACTAAGTGTGTGGCTTCGGAAGGAGACTACTTCGAAGGCGATTAAGTTTTAAATATGTAAGTCTTGAAACAGCGCTGGTCTAAGTGTGTGGCTTCGGAAGGAGACTACTTCGAAGGCGATTAAGTTTTAAATATGTAAGTCTTGAAACAGCGCTGGTCTAAGTGTGTGGCTTCGGAAGGAGACTACTTCGAAGGCGATTGAGTTTCAAATACGTAAGTCTTTAAACGGCGCTGGACTAAGTGTGTGGCTTCGGAAGGAGACTACTTCGAAGGCGATTATATTTCAAATATGTAAGTTTTGAAACAGCGCTGGGCTAAGTGTGTGGCTTCGGAAGGGGACTACTTCGAAGGCAATTAAGTTGCAAATATGTAAGTCTTGAAACAGCACAGGACTAAGTGTGTGGCTTCGGAAGGAGACTACTTCGAAGGCGATTAAGTTTTAAATATGTAAGTCTTGAAACAGCGCTGGTCTAAGTGTGTGGCTTCGGAAGGAGACTACTTCGAAGGCGATTAAGTTTTAAATATGTAAGTCTTGAAACAGCGCTGGTCTAAGTGTGTGGCTTCGGAAGGAGACTACTTCGAAGGCGATTGAGTTTCAAATACGTAAGTCTTTAAACGGCGCTGGACTAAGTGTGTGGCTTCGGAAGGGGACTACTTCGAAGACGATTAATATGTAAGTCTTGAAACAGCGCTGGGCAAAGTGTGTGGCTTGAGAAGAGGACTACTTTGAAGGCGATTATGTGTCAAATATGTAAGTCTTGAAACAGCAGAGGACTAAGTGTGTGGCTTCGGAAGGAGACTACTTCGAAGGCGATTAAGTTTTAAATATGAAAAAGTACTCGGAAGAAACATTTTTGTGAAAACGTAACACCCAAGTTCACACAAAAGGAAAGAAGAATGGAGTTCATGTACAAATAAGTGTTGAAATCCTAATCCTCATAATTATTTGGTATCATGTTAGCAATAGCCTGTACCTAAAATTTAGGAAAGAATATTACTTCTATTACTTAACAATTAAAAAATAAACTTCGCAATTTAAAAAAAAATAGTATTGTTCGGGGAGGGCGAGTGAGATAACCCAGATCTCGGATCCAAGATACGCCACTGGTGTACCCGACCGCATTACAAATGAAATCTTGGTTGTGAATATTGTGAGTGTATCAAAAATGCAAATTCTGGTTGAGTTAAAAGTGCTCGTGTTCGATTATACAGCGTGTGCTTGCAATTTCTAGCTTTGCTGTTACTCGCAAAAACAAAAAAAAAAAAAAAAAAAATTGCAATACGTTGTCACTCTGCGTTGTGCAGCGTTAGCAGGTATGTAGCCATCACTGACATCCGCATTTCAGAACGACATTCACCACTAACTTCACTGAGAATGCGCCACATCACATATTCCCAAAGACGGTGCAAGTTTCCCTTTAGAATGCAAATGCGAATTCCATTTTCGCTTCGCCCTGGGGAACGTTGAAGCAAGAGCGCGAAGAAAACTGTCGTCCTTTCTTCCCGGAGGCTGCGCATGGCGAAATATCAACCTCACGTATTGGTAGAATCAAGAGGGAACGGATCTCTTCATGGATACATTATGTCACCTACATTTATGCTGAAGAACGGAAATATACGTCTTCAGCTCAGCGTCCGATAAACAAGCAAAGCTGCATTTATTACCTCCCCTTCAAGTTTGTTTACAGTGATTCCATTCCATGTACTCGTATATTAAAGTATCAGTAAATATGAAGTACATTGAATATCAGGCTATTAATATTTGTAAATAACTCTTCGCAGCATCGTAATTATGCCAGATTATTTAAAACAGCAGGTAATTGAAATCATTTCTTTACTTTTGGTTAAGCTGAATATTGATTCATCCAAAAATAACTCTTGTGTTTATTTAAAACTAGCGTGTATAGCCCGTCCTAGGACGGGGTTTTTTTTTTTTTAAATAAATATTAATAACACACATAAAAATTGGAAAGGGAGTGAGACAATCTCCGAAGCTCTTTAATGCCACATTGGAAAATGTCTTTCAATCACTGAACTGGGAAAACAAAGGTATAAAGATTAATGGAGATTATCTAACCCACCTTCATTTTGCTGATGACGTAGTCATTTTTGCAACTACCCCATCAGAGCTACAGAGTATGATCCAGGAACTTGCTGACAAGAGTAAAGAAGTGGGATTAAAAATGAACTTTCAGAAGACAAAAGTGATGTTCAATGCTTTTACAAGAAATGAAGATTTGTCGATTGATGGAGAAAAGCTGGAGATAAAAGACACGTACGTTTATCTTGGACAGCAGATATCAAGTGGGGGTCACATTGATGAAGAAATTAATCGGCGTACAAAACTTGCATGGAGAGCTTTTGGAAGAAACAGCATAATTTTCAAGAGCAATATGCCATTATGTCTTAAAAGAAAAGTCTTTGATCAATGCATCCTTCCAGTGCTTACGTATGGTGCAGAGACGTGGACCTTAACTAAAAGAGACATACAAAGGCTGCAGACAACTCAAAGAACCATGGAGAGGTGCATGCTTGATGTAACCAGGAGAGATAAGAAGAGGAACTCGTGGATCCGAAAAATGACAAGAGTGGAAGACAACATAATCAGAGTTAAATCCCTGAAATGGCAATGGGCTGGACATACTGCCAGAAGGACAGACCATCGATGGACAGCCGAAATTTTAGATTGGATTCCAAGGGACAGGAAAAGACCACATGGGAGATGGGTGGATGAAATTCGAAAGTATGCCTGAGTGGCATGGAGGAGACTGGCGCAAGACAAACCATTGTGGAGGAAACTTGGGGAGACCTTTGTCTAGCAGTTAATTGATAATGGTTGACAATGATGATGATGATATAGGGAATGTTGCCCGTCCTATGACAGAGTGAAATTTTTAATTGAAGCAGATCGAAAACAAATCAAATAGACGCCGGATTTCTGTAAGGAAATATAGGAAAAACTTATACATAGTAAGAACTCATTCGCGTTAGAACTAAATATTATATGCTATACAGTTCCGTTTTAAAAAGACCTCGGGATAAATAACATTCCGTGTAAAATATTTCCTGTTTAACAGCGTTTAGATAGATCGATATTTTGCAAAATGTGTAATATAATTAAGTGTATAAATGTGTAACTAAACTCGGAAAGTTGTTTTCGTGTAAACTTACTGTAATAACTTTTACTTTGATTTTTGGCGTTAAATTATTTTTTTTTATTTTTTTTTTTTTATTTTTTATTTTTTTTTTTTTTTGTGGCACACTTGTTATTCCCTTCGCGGCTTGTTTTAGACTGTCCTATTCGATAGTTAGTTTGAAACTTCATAACAAAGCCTTTGCTAGAAAATAATGCGACATCTGGTATTACAAATCGGAACTATTTAAATTCTCGGTAATGTGCTTTTAGATGCGATCTTGCTCACTTTGACATCTAAGATTTCAGTTTTAATTGTAGGTTAGAGCGTTTAGACAGATCGACATTTTGCAAAATGTATAATAAATTCAGCACTAAACTCGGAAAGTTAGTTAAATTAAAAAAGTAAAAGATAATTAAAGCATACAAATTGATAATTGTGCTAAATTAAATTAATATACAAATGCAACTTGCCGTGATATTAAGATTTTAATTCGAATTTTGTAGATCGGATGAATACAACTCGAGTCATTGATAATCCAATGTTTTTAAATTAGCACGCGATCACCTAGATATCTAAAAGTGATCGCGTGCTGTTATATAGCAGGTGATCATTTTGACATAGCGAGAGCACACACGAATTGTTCGATAAGTGATGGCGCAACAATGCGGACGTTGTGTGACGTTAAGCGTTCCAGAGAGACAGACGGATCTGGGTGTTTATATTATTAATGCAGGAAAGTCAGTTGTAATTATTCTTATGCCTGTCGTCAGTCACCCTTGTTTTAACTGTCGCTCCCATCATCACTGTCGCCAACAGCTTGGTCTGATACCACGTCTAAAAAAATGCTCTTATACACTACTGTTTGTGGAAACTGCAAAAAACATGGACTGCAGGTATTAGCTTAAAACTTACAGATTATGTACAATAGGGTTAGGACATACAAATCAGAGCCCATTTAAAGGGGGGCTAGGGGTGCTGCAGGCCAGGGCCCCACATTTTGAAGCGGCTAGGGAATTATGCAGGATGTTTAAATAATTACTGTGAATTTAACTCGTGCCGATAATTACATGCATGGAAAACTACCGAAATGACACGATAATTATTTATTTAACTCCAATGTAAAAATATTTAATATATACATTTAAAAAGATGATATAATAAAATATGTACACACATGAGATCTTTCGGTACCCAAAGTGGGCACCATCTTCAGATGCTGTTAAAATTCACCAAACGAACGTGACAAACACAATGTCACACAGTCGTCATGACGCAACTAGTATGAAATGGGCTTAACCAATGAGAGTGTGGGACAACATTTGTTGCTGGTCAAACATAAATGTAATAGGTTGAATCCATTGATTTATTAATACCTAACCGGACATCTTCCTGCCTGGAACGAAATTAAAATTCTCAACACCAAAATCTAGATCAACTTTAAGATTTGTTGAGAGTTTGTACATTATGAAATATGGGGATACAGCATGTAATGATAATTTACCAGAATGTTTATAGCCCATTTAGTTGCTCACGGTGGTCGTTAAACATCCAATCCCAAAAAAAAGAAATCAGAAAAAAAAAGTGGTGTAAAAAATATAAGTGGAAAATAAGTGGATTGAATTCACGGAAAATTTCTGTAAATAACGTGCAGCAAAGTTGCCGGTAGCTGTCCGTTTCATTCAGAAATTTCTGTTTTTTAAAAGTGCCCGTTTATGTTAACTTGCGTATTTTCACAGATTTTCCGTAGTCAGAAATGCCGTTTATTTCAGAAAAGTCCATTTCAGGTTTTTCTGTATTCGAACTGAAACTACCCTGCATTTTACAACCGTTTCCCCAGATAATCCATTCGCTGCAGTCATGGTCGAACCCCCGTCGTTTGGGTTGGTTCAACAGGTAGCGACACGCCTTTAACCACTGTGCCACAGACGCTCGGAAATCCGAATCTCATACATCGTAAAAGAAATTGCACGACGAATAGATATATATACACTATCTACCAACAAGTAATTGGACACCCCTGCAATCGACGATATCTGCGGTCCTGCTACAATCACTGCCGCCGCCGTTAAATATCGTCTGGGAAACAACAACGCAACTAGTCGTATGCAAGATGCCACGCAGTTCGAAGCTCTCTGATTTCGAGAAAGGTGTAATCGTTGGATATCACAGAAATGGCCGATCCATACGTGACATATCCAGCGAGTTGAAGTACCCAAAATCGACAGTGGCCTACGTGATTGGCAAGTGGAAGATGAGAGGTGACTGTCGGAATGTGCCCCGACCCGGCAGACCCACAAAACTGGGAGTTAGAGACCGACGGGTGCTGGCCAGAGAAATTCAGAAGAACCGCACCAAATCGATGGGCCACATCCGCGAGGAGATTCAACAGGCATCCGGGAGTGTTCTATCGATGAATACCATCCGTAAGGAAGCCCATGTGCTCGGTTATCGTGGACGAGCTGCGGCCCACAAGCCTTTGATCACCAAGCCCAATAGCGCTGGTCGGCTAACGTGGTGCAAAGAACGTCGACAGTGGACCGTTGAACAGTGGAAACAGGTTCTCTGGAGCGACGAATCAAGGTTCACCCTCTACCGTTCGGATAGCAGGAGCTGGGTTTCGCGTCTGCCTGAAGAACGCCTCCTACCGGAATGTATTGTGCCAACTGTGAAGTTCGGCGGCGGTGGAATTATGCTATGGGGGTGTTTCTCCTGGTATAGCACGGGACCCTTGGTCGCAATTCCTGGTATGGCACGGGACCCTTGGTCGCAATTCCTGGTATGGCACGGGACCCTTGGTCGCAATTCCTGGTATGGCACGGGACCCTTGGTCGCAATTCCTGGTAGACTCAACGCCGAGACCTACTGCACCATTTTGGATGACCATGCGCTTCCTACGTTGTGGCAGTTCTACGGGGTGGACCCATGTTACTTTCAGGATTACAATGCCACCTGTCATGTTGCGAGGTCCACCATGGCTTGGTATGGTGACAATGGGGTTAATCGAATGGACTGGTCTGCGCAGAGCCCAGAGCTTAACCCTATCGATCACCTCTGGGACGAGTTGGAGCGTCGACTTAGGGGTGACCCCCACCGTCCAAAATCGTTGAAGGAACTGACCTGTCTTCTCCAAGCCGAGTGGAAGAAAATACCGCTAGCCGTCGTACAACGCCTGGTTGAGAGTATGCCCCGGAGGGTCGCAGCTGTATTGAAGGTGAATAACGAAGTTTATTCACCTTCAATAGTTGGTGGAGGCTCCACCAACTATTGAAGGTGAATAAACTTCGTTTTCCTTTGCTATCACAGGTGTCGAATTACTTGTTGGTAGATAGTGTGTATATATATATCATCATCATCATCATTGTCAACCATTATCAATCCACTGCTGGACGAAGGTCTCCCCAAGTTTCCTCCACAACGGTCTGTCTTGTGCCAGTCTCCTCCATGTCACCCCTGCATACTTTCGAATTTCATCCACCCATCTCCTATGTGGTCTTCTTCTGGGTCTTTTCCTGTCCCTTGGAATCCAATCTAAAATTTCGGCTGTCCATCGATGATCTGTCCTTCTGGCAGTATGTCCAGCCCATTGCCATTTCAGGGATTTAACTCTGATCATGATGTCTTCCACTCTTGTCATTTTTCGGATCCACGAGTTCCTCTTCTTATCTCTCCTGGTTACACCAAGCATGCACCTCTCCATGCTACTTTGAGTTGTCTGCAGCCTTTGTATGTCTCTTTTAGTTAAGGTCCACGTCTCTGCACCATACGTAAGCACTGGAAGGATGCATTGATCAAACACTTATCTTTTAAGACATAATGGCATATTGCTCTTGAAAATTATGCTGTTTCTTCCAAAAGCTCTCCAGGCAAGTTTTGTACGCCGATTAATTTCTTCATCAATGTGACCCTCACTTGATATCTGCTGTCCAAGATAAACGTACGTGTCTGTTATCTCCAGCTTTTCTCCATCAATCGATAAATCTTCATTTCTTGTAAAAGCATTGAACATCACTTTTGTCTTCTGAAAGTTCATTTTTAATCCCACTTCTTTACTCTTGTCAGCAAGTTCCTGGATCATACTCCGCAGCTCTGATGGGGTAGTTGCAAAAATTACTACGTCATCAGCAAAACGAAGGTGGGTTAGATAATCTCCATTAATCTTTATCCCCTTGTTTTCCCAGCTCAGCGACTGAAAAACACCCTCCAATGTGGCATTAAAGAGCTTCGGAGATATGGTGTCACCTTGTCTCACTCCCTTTCCAATTTTTACGTGTGTTGTATTTTCAAACAGCCAAATCTTTGCACTTGCATTTTCATAGATGTTATTAATAATATTAATGTATGCATCTTCAATACCGCAGGTTTTCAGAGCCATTGTAACTGCTGATGGTTTCACCGAATCAAAGGCTTTTTCATAATCGATAAAAGCCATGCACAATGGAAGTTCATATTCCCTCGCTCTTTCAATTAGTTCTCTCAGCACGTGGATATGATCTATTGTGCTGTAGCCACTCCTGAATCCAGCTTGTTCTCTCGGTTGAGCCATGTCTAGTGCTACCTTCAAGCGGTGTGAAAGAACTTTAGTGAAGATTTTATAAACTACTGATAGGAGGCTGATAGGTCTGTAGTTTCCGAGATCCTCAATGTCACCTTTCTTATGTAGCAGGATCATTGTAGCGGTGTTCCAATCCTCAGGAATCTTTCCTTCATTAAGGCATCGAGTGAAAATTTGGGCGAGTACTGTTTCGATTTCTCCACTTGCTTCTTGTATGATGTCTACAGTAATTCCATCTTCTCCTGGAGCTTTTCCTCGCTTCATGTTCTTGATTGCATGTGCAACTTCTGCTGGAAGGACTGGAGGAACTCTGGTACTGGTATCTTTCATGATGTCTGGAGTGCATATATCATCCCTTTCATATAATTTGGAGTAGAAATCTTTCACTCTTGTCAAAATTTCGCCTCTATTTCTTGTTACAGAACCATCTTCTTTTCTCAGTGCCATAATCTGTTTTCTTCCCTTACTGAGATGTCCCTTTGCTATCTTTAGGCTTTGGTTGTTTTCAATTGCTTTCCTCACTAGTTCACAGTTGAATTTCCTTACGTCTTCAGTGATACTTTTTCTTACTGTCTTGCATAGCTCTATATATTCCACTTTGGAAGTCACATCTTCTTTAGTTGTCCTCATCTCTCTTCTTTTTTGCATCAACATTTTGGTTTTTCCTGATAATTTGTTCACATGCAACTTGTTCTTAGACCCAGCTAATTTTGTTGCTGTTTCCATAAGAGCTTTGGTTACTTTTCTGTTAACTTCAGAGATGTCCACTTCTTCCGATGTTAGGCCTTCTAAAGCAGAGAACCTGTTCTTCAGTTCTAACTTGAAGGTATTATGGTGTTTTTTAAGGTTGGTTATGTCAATACATTTTGTTTGTCTTATGAGCTTGCTACGTTCGAGTTTAGTGTTGAGGTGCATCTTACATCTCACCAATCTATGGTCACTGCCTGTGTTGAACTTGTTTAGCACACTGCAGTCTTCTATGACGAATTTTTTGTTACACATAATAAAATCAATTTCACTTGTCGTCCCATTTGGATGTCTCCATGTCCATTTCCTGTGTGGCTTTTTCTTGAAGAAGGAGTTCAAGATGAAAAACCCTTCTGCCTCTGCAAACTCAACGAGAGTATTTCCACGCTGGTTTCTGTTGCCATGACCGAATTTACCTACTGAAGTTTCATTCTGTTGCCGTTGCCCTATTTTTTGCATTGAAATCTCCCATAATTATTTTCAAGTGCTGCTTACCTTTATTATTTAGATGACAAATTTCCTCATAAAATTCTTCAATTTCTTCTTCAGGATGACTTGTGGTGGGTGCATAAGTTTGAATAATCTGAGCCTGGTATCTTTTCGAGAGTTGGATAACAAGTCGTGCAGCTCTGTCAGAGGAACTTTCAACTTCTACAACTTTATCCTTCAGTTTCTTGTTTATTATAAATCCAACACCACTAGTTCTGCCAGTATCTGTCCCACGATAGTAGAAGAGATGTCCACTTTTCAGTTCGATGAGATCTTCTCCTTTTCTCCTTACCTCACTTAGCCCCACGATGTCCCACTTGATCCTTTGTAGTTCCTCTTCCAATTCAAGAAGCCTTGAATCAGAAGATAGGGAGCGTCCATTGTAAGTAGCCAAGGTCAGCATCAGATGGCAGCCTAGTCCGGTCCTCCGGGGATTCTTAGCACCCTCTGCCTTCATGTCGCACTGGCCGCTGCCTTGGCCAGGTACATTCCAGCTGCCGGAGACTGAGGGCCAAGATTTAAGTTGTGGAATCATTTTGGAGGGGTTTGGCCATAACTCACCACGCTGGCCAAGCGGGTTGGTGAGTGTGGGATAGAATTTCCTCTGATCCCGATGGTATAGTTATACCGCTATGGGCGGTCGTCAGAGTAATTTCTACTATACTCAAAGTTTGTCCCCTAGATATTAATAGTTATGATTTTGAAAACCTGTATACTAATCTGCCTCTATCAGATATAATCACTACCTTTAAAGAGCTGTATGCAGAATTTAAACTTAACCAATTTGTTGATGTAGGAACTTGGAACTCTTATCTCAATTGCTGCATAATAAATAACCATATCTTATATAATAATACTCTCTATAAGCAAGTGAACGGTATTCCAATGGGAACATCAACGTCCACGCATATCGCTAATCTATTCCTGTTCTTTAAGGAATATAAATTCATTAAAAATCACCCCTCCTGCTCAGATAACTACCTTTACACTTTTAGATATATTGATGATCTGCTGTGTATCAATAATTCAGAAGTTATAGAGAGTGATTTTGATAATATCTATCCTAGCTCTCTTAACTTATGTAAAACCAACCACAGTAATCAGGAACTTGAGTTCCTAGACTTAAGCATTAAGCTCAACAGAGGTAACCCATCTATTAGCCTCTATGATAAAAGAGTTAATTTTCCTTTCAAAGTAATTAAATATCTACACTGGAATAATAACATTTCAACCAAAGTAATTGAGAATGTACTAATTTCTCAGGTCCTAAGAATTTCAAGAATTTGCAGCAACAATTTGGACTTCAATTACAACATTAATATACTATTAGAAAGTTTTCTAGAGAACGAAATTCCTTCTTCTTTCATCAAAAGAACTTTAAGAAAAATTATTCTGAATAATAGAGTAAGGTTGGCAGATCTGCTTTAATTTTCTACACAGTTAATAATATGATTCTGACCAATCAAAGCCGTAAGGAAGTTGGCTAGAGGATGCCTATTAACTACCTAAAGGAACCTTAGTGCTATGGATATGACGGTCCTATTAAAACAAAAAATTAAATAATATAAACAAAATCACAAAAAAAGCTTAAAAATCCGTTTATAAAAGAAAATAAAAACAAATAAAAAAGAAAACTAGTTATTCATCACTAGGATAGCTATACTAAAAATAGTAAAACCAACATTAAAATTAATAAGATTCTGATTAATCTATAGAAGCTCACTAAGGTGATTTAATACATGCAAAGATTATTAAATAAACTGCTCGTGTATTTTATAATATTTCTCATGTATTCTGGAGAGTTAATTCTGCTCTTTCTGATCATACAGATCCACAGTCTTATGTTTATATATTTTTTCTCTGGTTAAAATCTCCGCGCGTTGTTTTCTTGCTGTATGAGGAGGCCATCAGCCCCACCCTCACTGCCCCCCAGTGTCTAGGGTGTGGCAGAAGAGGTCAGCCATGTTCTTCTCTTGTGAGGAGAAAAGTTTTTGTAACACAAGAGGTAAGCTCTCTTCCTTGTTTTTGGGTTCTAGGTTTTATAAGTTCAATGTTTGTACTTCATGTACCTTTTCTCTGTCGTTTTTTAGCTTTTCAACTTTTAGGCATTGATTTGTCTGTTAACATTTTTGCGGGTTTTAACTCTTTCTTTTCTTTGTAACTTTGAGCGTCTTTTGGGGTACCTAGGAACAGAAGATGGCTTAGCTTGTTCCTTTTCTATGCGCTGTCTATGCGCTGTTTTTTCAAAGTAGTTAAGTTCTTAATACTAATTAATTATGCACTTAAAGCACTGCTGAAATACTTTGTACATATTGCAACTAACTGTTTAAGGTATATAACTTTCACAAAGTTTTCTTTAGTTAATTATTATCTTTAACTTATTCTCGTTTTTGTGTTGTCATAAGTTGTAGAGTAGGGGGTTTTAGACTCAAGTTTTCTTTCAAAAATCTGTTCGTTATAAATTAACATTTCCTTTTTTAATTGCAATGTAAAATTTGGATTTCTTTTGCATTGTTTTTCAGGTTTAAATTCTCTCTCAAACGAACTTGGAATTTCGTTATGGCTGAAAATCATTTCTAATTATTATGTCACTCTCACAGCTTGAGTTCTCTTTAATCTTCTTCTCTCTGTTTAATAGTAACAGATGAAGAGTATGGGTCGGGCCATGAAGGTTAATGGATGCAAGCGAAAATGTTAACTAGTGCTAGGTCATGCAACTCTACGGAGGACATGACTTATATATATATTTTTTAAACTATTTTAGGTGGGAATGTTACTTGCATCTATGGCCTTGCAGAAACCCATTTCCAACTAGGTCTTTGTGGAAGTGAGAAAATGCAGAGTTTTTGCTGGTCCTTGATAAAGCCAAGGCTCAGTATTCTCGACACCTTCTACATTCAGTTGTTTTATTTTATTTTTTTATCTTTTTTCCTTTTACTCACACAGGTAGATACATAACCTTTTCTATGTTGTACTAGGTGTGAGTCAAAATTATATATGTATTTTTTTGCTTAGGTATCTTCTTTATAGAATGTGAATTCTGAATTTTCAAAACTGCTGCGTTGCGCGTTTTGATTTTCAGGTTATTTTGCACCCTTCGGTTTAAATTCTAAAATTTTTTCCTTAGTCTTCAGTTTTGCTCTTTAGTATATATATATATATATATATATATATTGTAATTAATGGCGAGTGATTTAGTCATTTTATTTTCTGTTGGGGCTTGTAATTTTTCTGAATAGGTTTGTAATATTTTTTTTTTACTGTAGCAAGACTTTTCACAAATTAAGCATTTTTCATCGTGATTTTTCGAAGCAGCAAAATGCTTTGTAACTTGATTTTTTAACTCACTATGACTTTCAGTTATTTTAAAAAAAATGAAATGTACTTTTTATAATATTATTTCACAAAAAACCTCCTAAATATAAATTTTTTTCATGATAGCTATAATAGCTTTTGTCTTAAGTTGTCCAAAGTCTGATACATAGATACCGTATAATCATCTGTACAATAAGTTTAATATCGTGTGAAGCAATAAACAAAATTCATGCGATATGCTATCGTATGCATAATGTCCGATCTCCCTACGGAACTTCAAAATTGGACAGACGATTGAAATTTAAAAGTTAATCAAACCTCAAGTATTCTCACCATTCGCTTTTATTACCGGTAATTTGTCGTCATACGGATACAGAAAAAGTGAGAACGAAGTTTTTTTCCGTTAATATACGAAAGGAATTGCGGAAAGATTTCTGAAAATTCAGAATATTCCCGTGGTTTGAAAAATCCGTGAAATTCAGGTTTCTTTCTGTCATTTCACGGAAATGGTTGTATCAGATTATGCTTCGTTAATTCACCAAAGAAATGATGGAAAGTGGCTCTTGAATTTCAAAAAATATTTTACAGTGTAGCCACAAAATGACTGATCCAGCTGCATCATTCTAAAAGTCCGTTTTCTTTCAAACTCATCCAGATGATATCTCACCGCCCTTTTGTTTGCAGCTACTAAATATAAATTCTCCCAGAAACATTATAAAACGTAACAGATATTCCAGCGTATATGAAAAATGAGAATTTTCAATCATTCGGTGAAAACATGAAGGTGAGCCGAGGTAAACGAATTAACTTGATACACTTGGGAAACAAAATGAAGAACATTTTGTTACCTGAACATGATGCACATAGTCTAATAATAATTCTTTCTCTCTTTTAATGGGGATCGATATTACGGAAAGCCATAAGATCCTTATATGATGATGAAAATATAAATAGGAGTAAACCAATATGCTTCGTTTTTTACGCTTTCCAACCGTAGGTTGAAGAAGCGTATATGCTCCAGCTTTGTCCGTCTGTCCGCACGATAACTCGCGTAAAAATGGTTCGATTTCGATGAAATTTTAGTATGTGGTAGGGGACCACTTCGGGACGAAATCTATTGAAAATGGGCGAAGTGAGGTCAAAGTTCAGGACATAGGAGCGGGGTGCATTCCATAGCTCTTAAACGTCATGACTTGCGTAAAAATGGTTCGATATCGATGAAATTTAAGTATGTGGTAGGGGACCACCTAGGGTCAAACCCTATTGAAAATGGGCGAAATGGGGTCAAAGGTCAGCACATAGGAGTGGGATCCATTCCATCGCTCTTATGCGTTATAACGTAAGTAAAAATGCTTCGCTTGAGACAAAACTTTATCATGTTGTTCCGGAAGTATACTTTACCAGTTCTGTTGAATATCGCCGAAATGGGGTCAAAAGTCAAGTCATAGGAACGAGATTTATTCTACAGCCATTATCCTCATAGCATGAGTAATAACTTGAGTAATGATTTCTAGTATGTTGAAAAGCGTATCATAATCAATGCATTGCATGATTTTACTAACTTGTTTTCTTTATTCACATTGGGAAGATTTACACAAATGTTCAGATCCGGCCCGGGCCGTTCATAAATAATGATATAACGGGCAAAAAAGGAGCTCGTGCTTATCTCTAATACAGATACAATACCTGAGGGTGATTCGTCTGACTTCTTTTTAACGGTGAAACCACCTGATAACTAGATTCAAAGTCTCGTGTAGTCTTGGAGGTGTATATGCGAACAACATGACGCGCGTAGTGTGTAGGGGTTGTTTTTATCTATATTCTTGCATCTGACGAAATGCTTTTTATTGTTATTATTTTTGTCTGCTCTTATAGCTTTCTTACAACTCTTCTGATTTTTATAATCGACTGGGAGGACTTGTAGGTCGTAGGCAATTTTTTTCTTTTGTGCTACCCAGTCTATAACGAGGGGCAATGGCAATGTGCTGGAGAAATAGGGAGGATATTATCCCTAGGGAGAAAGTCAAATGACAAATTTAGAGAAGGTTGTGAAGGATAAAGACATTTCAATGACAACGAAAATTCAAATTGTTAAATCAATGGTCTTTCCTGTAGTAACGTATGGTTGCGGAAGCTTGGCATTGAGGAAGAGTGAGAATAAGAAGATATATGCTTTTGAATAATGGACCTGGAGACGGCTACGTAGAATTCGTTGGACTGGAAGAAGAACTAATCATTCAGTGCTACCCCAATCAAGCTCAGCTGCTCCCTTAAGATACAATGATCTGTAAGCAAAAACACACATAATGTGATGCGTGCCAATAATGGGTTTGAAAAAATGATTATGATTGGCAAGGGTTGGAGAAAGCAGAAAAAGGGGAACACAAAGAACAAGATGGGCGGATTCAATCAAAGGCTTTTGTGGCCATAATTTTGACAATAGAAGAATAAAGAGATCTTGCTGTGAAGAGGTCAAAATGGCCAGCTTTTGTTCATACACAAGAGTCGAACACGACTCGATTACTGTTAAAAATTTTGTGGAAGGTTGCACTAAAAAGTGGTACTACACCAGCTGCACCACTTTCTGAGAAAAGATACGCTATTGTGTGGTGCAAACTTGCTCCATAATGTAGTGCAACCTTCACCATAACGTGATGCAAAGTTGCGCCGTGTTGTTGGGTTTTGTTTACACCACACAATGGTGTATCTTTTCTCAGAAAGTGGTGCAGTTATTATAGCAGGGACTCCAACTACTGCAGATTCTCCGTAGTCACTGCTGAAATCGCCGGTTCGCTGCGGATTACGGAAAGCATAAGATATACTACGGAAATCGAATATCTTAGTGAAATGAAATGACGTTTTTAACGATGTGTGTTAAGCTTATTTTCATGTTTTCTAGATTTCAACATTCATTAAACATTTTGGAGAGTGTTTCTTGAATGTTTTCAATATCGTTGCAGTTCTTCCATGATTTGTCAGTATCTTTTGGATGTCTAAGCGTTTCTAGCCACGTGCAGAGTTATTACGGCCTATGGAGTTCCGGAAACGTCCTGAAATTTTACTTCCCTTTCCAGAGCTTGAAAAGTCTCTTAATTTTTCGTATTTTTGCGTTAAGTTCTGAAATAGTACTAGAATTATTTCTTGCAATGAAAAAACTTTTTTTTTCTTTCTTTTTGGGGTTTAATACAACCATGAACGATTTCCAGTCTGTGTTGGCACTTACTTTCTTTACTACACTGGTGTGCAAAAATTAAGGACAAAGAGGAGAAATTAGCATAGCAGCGAAACGAGCAGGCAGAACGGACCGAAAGACCACTCAGGAGATAGACTAGGGTCCGATAAGGTAGGGCATGCGCATATATGCAGCATGACGTAGGGTGGGGAGTGTCGGAAGGGTATAAAGCACACGGGCGGTGTACACTTAGCAATTCGGTGAAAGCTATTGCACGGTGTACATCGGTTTGAATGACGTCGATTTGCTGCCACCGTGTGATCCGGCCAACAGGCATTCCAGTAGACGACATCTGGATGACTTTACCCGAGATCGCGTCATTGGGAAGTTGGAAGAAGGTCGAAGTGTGACTAGTGTAGCCGAGGAGTTTGGGATCGCTCACAGCTTCGTTTCACGAGCTTGGAGAGCATTTAAAACGACAGGAACAGCTGTCCGAGAGTGCAGCAGTGGTCGTCCACGAGCAACCACGGCGGCGGACGACCGGTATATTGTCCTACAGGCGAGAAGAGACAGACGGCAGAAAGCGGAAGAAATCGCAAGGCACATGCAACAGACAACTGGACGTCCGTTATCGCGTTTTACTGTAGCCAGGAGGCTGCACAAAGGTGGTCTATTTGCACGACGACCAGTACGGTGTTTGCCATTAACGCCTGCTCGTCGGACACGGCGGTTTCTGTTGTGCCAGGAACAGAAGAACTGGACACATCAGCAATGTGGTCGAGTTCTCTTTACGGGTGAGAGCCAATTTAGTCTGACGAGCGATTCTGGACGTATACACTTCTGGAGAGAGCAGGAAACACGCAATCACACCTCCAACATCATCGAAAGGGACCGGTTTTGAGGTGGCGGGGTTCTCGTTTGGGGCGGTATCATGCTTGGTAGCCGTACTGACCTCCACATCTTCCAAGGAGGTTCAGTCACTGGTGTCCGCTATTGTAAAGAGGTTCTCCTGCCTCACGTGCGTCTGTTTAGAGGTGCTGTTGGCCCTGAGTTCCTCTTCATGGACGACAACGCTACACCTCATCGTACAGTGGCTGTCGCAGTGCTGTTGGATAGTGAAGATATTCAACGCACGGATTGGCCCGCAAGGTCCCTGGACCTAAATCCAATCGAACACGTGTGGGACCTTCTCGGAAGACGCTTGGCAGCACGTCACCAGCCGCCAGCAACGATTCCGCAGCTGCGATTGGCGCTACAAGAGGAATGGGCCGCGATGCCTCAACAGCTCCTTGACAACCTCGTCCTCAGCCTGGACAGACGTTGTAAATCCTGTAACGCAGTCAGGGGTGATCATATCCTCTACTTAGGACAGGATTTTTCTTGACAGCCGCCTGTCACATGGACGTTCCTGTCTTCTGTCCAGTTGTGCTCGAAGCTACCTTTGCAATAAAGTGCCTTTGTATCCTTTGGATTCCTTGTTTGGACAGTTTTCCTCACTTGTCCCATATTTTTACATCTTGGGGATATTTTAGTATGATTTGAGTCGATGTGGAGCACTTCTGCACGACGTTACATTTGAAAAACCGTCTCGCCCTTAATTTTTGCACGCATATATATGTCTCTCATTGGAACATACATTGATTTCTGAGGTAAACAAAAAAATATATTGGAGCTATTTCGTGTTTCTCACAAAATGTCTTTAATTTATGGATATTTTTAAGCAAAAATTCGCTTTTTTATGAATTTACAGTGTCATTCTGCTGCTCTGGTCATTTGTTTTTTACCGAGTGCGTATACAATTTTATTCATTACTATGAAACACGCTGAAAACTACGGATTTTTGTAGTTTTCACTACTGAAAAAAAAAGCTGAAAACTACGGATTTTTGTAGTTTTCACTACTGAAAAGAAAAGCTGAAAACTACGGATTTTTGTAGTTTTCACTACTGAAAAGAAAACCTGAAAACTACGGATTTTTTTAGTGTTTACTACTGAAAATTTCCAATCAAGATTGGGTCTCTGGTACAGTACCACTTCTTAGTGCAACCTACCACAAAATTTTTAACAGTGATGGAACCTAATAACAACAATAGTTCGTAAAAAGTCATAAACTTTGTAACCGCATTTCTGAAAACCTATGCGCAGTTTTTCAGGGATATCTTCTTTCAGTTATCAATTGCTTAGTTTGCCGCTGGGACAAACTAACATCATGCGCTGTATTCGGGAGCTATTTTATTTTTTCACTTTCATTTTCTTCCCCGTTGAAAAGGGCAACTCAACACCTGCGCGTTAAAAAAATCATTTAGAAGTTTACGCTCTTCCGTTCTTTTAAAACATGTTTTTCTTTTCTTTTTTTTTTTTTCGCAATTTATTACTGATAAAATTTTCCAAGCATATGTGTATGTTTTCACGGCTCCGTGGAGTTACGACTATGCTTAACCATATTGTAATTGAGGAAAGATGAGGACTTGTTCGAGCACTCCAATTACTTTCTTTTTCACTTTATTTCATGCGTATTCGAGAATTCCGTCGTTCTCCGGAGACGAAAAATCTATAGGAAATGGTGGTCTGGGCGGGGATAAATCTGCATTGCCTCAAAGTTTTGTTGTTTGACGATATAAGTTGGCAGTGCGATGCAGACTTTTAGAACTGGGTGGCGTGTAGGGGGTGTTGTGTGTTGGGAAATGGAGCGCCATTGAGGGAGCACTACATCCTAACCAAAGTCACCATGCAAACTCTCAAATAATCGTCTGCGCCCTCCATTACTTCTCTCCCGCGCAAACGTCACTCCACCCAGAATTCCGCAGAGATCGAACCATTGACAAAGAAAGAAGAAATCTTTATTTCTTTTAGGATTCTCGCTCTCGCTTGCTCGCCCTCTCTCTCATTTTTTTTTTTTTTAAGTCTCTTTCAAGGTTTTGGGTTCTTTGTTTTTTTATCTCCCAAGGTAATGTTTTCTTTTATCCTATTAGACTGGGAAGTCAGGGAAC
The DNA here is from genome assembly GCA_039090855.1 of Macrothele yani. Lineage (NCBI taxonomy): Eukaryota > Metazoa > Arthropoda > Arachnida > Araneae > Macrothelidae > Macrothele > Macrothele yani. The sequence continues at coordinate 106,495,178 of CM076991.1, read as the reverse complement.
TGTGAGACTTAATTCGAGAAGGGTGGGTGGAACAAATCGGGAAACCTTGCTTCTTCTTCTTCTTCTTTTTCTTCCTTTCTTTTTCTTTTCCGCTTTCGGGCATCGAAAATACGGTTGAAATTTAGATATCCTTACTCACCTCAGAGCTTCGCTTCTACTTCTACTCCACATGAAATCACTCAGATGTAGCATGCACCTGCTGAAAGAAAAAAGTACACACCCACAAAAGTATGCATGCACGCAAAATCCCTGTGGGTATACATTTATTAGTTGTAATTTTTTGTGTGTTTTAGGTCAAAACTAATTTTTAGTGTTTTTGACCAAAAGTGGCCTTAGTTTTAGTTTTTTTTTTTTTTTTTTTCGAAAACCGCGTATTAAAGACGGCTAAATATACTTTATATAAATAGCCTTAAGAACAGTAATGTCTACAAATTTTGATATGTTGCGGAGAAATGCATGTCGAAAATCAATGAGTCTGTTGCTGTTTAAAATCTGATCAGCACATTCAAAATTTTAAAAATAAATTTTAAAAAGTTAATATTAAAAAATCAAACACAAATATCCAGCATACTATCAGTCATTTTGATTGTCTGATGTGGATCAGAAATGCCCAGAGCGTTACACAAGTATTTTGATATTCAAGAGAGTGATGCTATTGGAAGTCCATTCTGACATTTTTCTTTGTAGCGCCTCTCTCACGTTCCAGATTATTAGTCCAACTCTAAAAATTGTAGACAAGTGATTATACAGTTTTGTTAAGAGAAACGACATTACTTCATACATATTTTATTTTTAGTGTCGACCAAGGGTTTCGCTGAGCTCTATCTCGGGGTTCGGACAATTGGCCACAAAAGTTTAGGGACCGTATAAAAATTGCCGTTTAATGAGAAATGAATTGAGAAAACGTTCTATGTAAGTCAAGCGAGAATTATGCTGGGAAAACAACAGTTCATTCGTTAACGCAAAAATATATTACTTCAGGGGCGTATTTATAGGGGGCCAAGGGACCTTTTCCCCACGAAAATGTTTCATTTCTTTGTTAAAATGCGACTTACAGTAGAAAAAATATTTTAATTAAATAAAAATGCGTCAACTTACTATAGAAAATAATACTTAATTTTTTTTTCTACTTTTCATTAACTTTTAGCTTTTATTTTGCCCTGATGGATTTCACAAACTTCCATTTTCGGTCGGCACCCGCCCCCGAAAAAAACCTTTTATATACGTCTCTGAATGACTTAGTACATTTTGCATTTTCTAAAAAACTATGGTGTTCGAAGAAACAAAGGGATTACAGCATGACTCATACTATGTTCGGAAAAGGACGATAAAGTGGGATTTTTTAATAACACTGCACTTTTGCTTAGGCACTAAATATTTACATAACATGTTAAGTTAGTAACATTTCTCTTTTACTTAGGCACTAAATTTTAATTACTATGTCTTATGCCTAGGCCCTTTTAACAGTTTTTATTCTACCGATGTCATGTTCATAACGGTTACGTATCAACTGAAGTTAATAATATTGCGCATTTACTTAGGCAAGAAATTTTAATTCATAGACCCTAAGCCTTGGCCTTTTAAACAGTTTTTACTCTAACGATGCCATATTCATAAAGTTTTACGTATCAACTCAATTTAATAATACTGCGCTTTTACTTAGGCACAAAACATTAATTAGGCCTAATTTTTTTAACAGCTTTTTTTCTGCCCGATGTCATATTCATTACGTCAACATATCAAGTCAAGGTAATAATATTGCTCTTTTGTAAACTTTATGAATACGACATCGGTAAAATAAAAACTGTTAAAAAGACCTAGGCCCTATGAATTAATAATTAGTGCCTAAGAAAGGCGCAATATTATTGCCTTGACTTGATATGTAAACGTTATGAATATGGCATCGATAGAATAAAAACTTTTAAAGGGGCCTAATTATAAGTAATTAATATTAGTGCCTAAGTAAAAGAGAAAAATTAATAACTTGATATGTTATGCACACATTTAGAGCCTAAGTAAAAAAAGCGCAGCGTTATTAAAAGAAAATTCCACCTTGTTGTCCTTTTCCGAACATAGTATGAGCCATGCTGTAATTCCTTTATTTCGTCGAAGACTGTAGTTTTAAGAAACGTACTAAGTAATTTAATTTGTACTCGTGAATATACTTTTATTTCCCCAAATTAAAGTATAATTCTCGATTTTCTTACATTGAACGTTTTCTCTAAATAATTTTGGAGATCCCAATTCAATTCTCATTATAGAGCCAAAAAACTGCAATTTTTATACGGACTCTTAAACTTTCGTGGCCAGTTGTCTGCCCTGTCTTTCAGCCAGAAAATCGTAAATATTTCTTAATTTCTTAATGATAATATGGTTAGGGGGGGGGGTGCGCACAAATTACTCAAGGACGTAGAAATATAGGAATACCATAATATTTCACGCCGAGTAAGTTCATGGCTGTGAAACTGAATGTGGCCAATTGTCCGGTGGTCGGTTGTCCTAAATTCCTCTAGCTGAGCTTCTTCTGGACGAATGGTACATAAATATTCATCTCATGTACAGTGTTTCAGGAAATTTTTTACAGTGTATATGTCCTGAAAAGGACTGTTTTGTAGTCCTCAAAAGGACTTTTTGTAGTCCTCAAAAGGACTTTTTGTAGTCCTAAAAAGGGCTTTTTACGACTACAAAAGAATCATTTTTAGGAATACAAAACAGTCCTTTTCAGGACTACTTTATTTCATTATTTTTCTATTTTTCATTCATTCATATTTCTTTCTGTTTGAATGTGATTGTACGGATGTGTGTGAACAGGGTCACTGCCGTGGGCTTTAACTGCTCCGTAAACCTTAATGGTTTCTCCACAGTGGGAAAAACAATTTGAGAAAAAAAAAAAATAACCCTTAAAAAAAAATCAATAAAATTCCCTAGTAAAGGAATGAGACATAAAAGAAATGCATGAATCACGAGAGAAAATTACATTCAAAAAATAAGTCATAGGCAAAGAAATAATACTCGATCGAATTACGGATACAATCAGCTCCGAATATTCCTTCGCTAACATGCATTAAACCAAGCAAAAGTCCCCGAACGTCGTTAAATAAAAATTCTTTAAGTGGAAAAAATGATTAATTATCTATGAAAAGGTTTGGTATAATAAAACAAGAATAAAAAAAATGCATAGCAAAATTTGTGAGGGAAAAGCGGCGCTGGGCAGGAAAGATTTAATCTACCAGAACAGCTATGTAGAATATACATAACTATTATCGAGGAATTGTAAAGAATATTAAAAGCCCATGACGAAAAATAATTCTTTGGGAAAAAACACACTCAGAATTTTAAAAAATCACCCGAAGGAAGTAGAAAGAAAAATTCCCAATATGAAGGATTAAAAAAAGTTTCTACAGACGTTTTAGACAAAAAAAAAAATGAAACATATGTAACGTCATCCGCCTTCCGTACCGAAACAGTATTCCGAAGTACTGATTTAAACATAACACCAACTCCACAACCCCATGATGTCCCCCATCTACATATGAAGGCGGCGCAGTCTTATCTCTGAGCCCCCCCCTGCGACACACACCCATGCCGTTATCAGCTCTCAAACAATAATCCAAGATGACGCGTTAGATATGATCCCTCACAACCCCATAACCTCCACCTACCAAAGTGGAGGATCCCATAGGATAACATTGATCCTCCACTGACCCAGAATACCCCTTTCCTACACTACTACTACTACAACCCGAAGTTTTAAGAAATGTTTTTTTTTTTTTTTTTTTTTTTTTTTGTGTCCATGAATGTACTTTTGATTTCTTAAATTCAAATATAATTGTCGCTTGTCTTACTGAGAACGTTTTCTCGATTCAGTTCTTATCAGAGCACCAAGAAACGGCAATTCTTATATACGTCCCCTAAACTTTTGTGGCCAGTTGTCCGAACCCCACGACGGCATGCGCAATTTGCATTAGATTGCAGTTCCATACTTGAACTAATTATTGCTATTTACTTAAAATTGTTTCCAGTGGTAACTTTAGATAATAGCGCACTTCGCCTCTGCTCACAGCACTCATTTACCATAGTAAAAATCAGAATATATAGATTGCGTCTGAAATTTCATTTTATAACACTGAAGCTTGGGATACGGGCTCAACTAGAGTTAAAAAAAAAAAAAAAAAGAGAGAAAAAAATGAAGAGAAACATGCTAAAAAATGCCTCGGGATGTCTGCACCCTTCCCCTCTGTATCTGCTGTTGGATCAGACCTGCAGTTCTTCTTTAGTCGGATGTATTGTGCTTCTTTCTTTACGAAAGATCTGAAAATAGCTACTACAACTTGTAATCGGATGTACTTGAGTACAACAAAAGAAGTTCAAAGTCTACCGTCAAGTGCGCTGCATTTTATCTTCGGTCACTAGTGTGCTTATTCTCTTCCGTTCTTTCCATTCAGTGTATCCTTCAAGAAGATAATAGCTTAGTTTACGCGCAAATTCCTCTCAGAACACCAAAAATACTCGCATAAGGACTCCGCGTTCCGAAACTGTGTAGTCATCTCAGAAGTTACTAGGAATAACCATCATTCTTTTTTGGAAAGGTTTCAAGAACACCAGAAGCAAAGAAGGGAACCCCCTAATTTCTCTCTCCATGTCTAATCTGTTCCCGTATCTGACAACCAAGGAGGGCCCATGTCGAGTCCGATAGAATTTAACGCGAAACAGCCAGAGGTAAAATGGGTCCTCTGTGCTTTTGTGTGGGAGTCCCGAGCGAAACCGAAACGGAGGAATGCCGCATGAACGCACAGGAGGAACGACCAAAAGTCAACATTTGGAAATGAGACCTCCCCTTGTTGCGGAGTTCTGTGAGGTGTCCCTTATCTGCGCAAATATTTCTTTGAAACAGTAGAGGGGTGAATTCTTCGCCACAAACAGCGTAGCAAAACGCGCTATCTGAACTTTCAGGACGGTACCCACAATCTGGAAAGGGGCTGAGGGCCTTGTTTGCCACAGTCAGCTCTTGCCGCACGAGGGGCGATAAGCGAGGTCAGGGGTCACAGGCCACCCACCGAGGGCGGATAGGCGGAGTGCCGTGAGGTTGGGTGTATTATGAACTACGAGCGGCATTTATAATGAGCACTGAATAAAAAAAAAGTGTCTACAGTACATTTTTTGAAGAAAAGAAAAAAAGGAATAGGGCAGTGGCCATTCGCTTTTATTAGGCGAGAACGCCCTTTTGCACCGATTTATTCTGAAACAACTAGTGTTCTCATGTATAAAAAAAGCCATGCTGTTAAAGAGATTTATGTATGTCATAAGTGGGATATAAGCTTGTTAAAAAGTGGAAAAAAGTTGCGGCGTGGGGGGAGGGAGTTTCAAGACAAAGTCATCGACCATTTCATTCTAGAGAATGAAGAAAAAAGAGTAATAACTCCTTATAGAGAGTTATTTATAACCTGCTGAAGTCGAGAGATTTATACTCCTGAAGAAAAGTCTTCGGTAAAAACAAATTGAACACATATGGGAGGGTGCAGTGTTATCACAGTTCCTACATTTTATAAAAAGAAAACTATTTAAAATATTAACACTAACTCTCTACCGTTTTGTAAAGAAACTTTTGAAGTTTGTTACAGCAACTTTCAGATGTTCCGTGATTGCACCCTTAAACACACGGCATAAATCAACGTGATAGTCGAATTCTTGCCTAAACGCGCGTTGACAGATCTTCAACTCCAGCAATTGCTGTTATGATGCGTTTTTTCAGATGAGTGTTATCGTGTTTATTGTTAAGTATAGAAGGGGGACGCCAACTAAACAGAAGAATCATTACAAATTGTGTTGTGAATCCATTTATTGGTGTAAATATGACTTTAATGGTAGGTCACATAATATCCGAAAATGTGAAAATTTCGTCGTCCCGAAACGCATCCGCATCTCCCGGCTAGCGCCCGAGTATACTACAACTATACCACCCAGAACGACCAAGTCTCAAGTTTCCGATTAATTTGATTATAACCATCGGAGAATTCGCTAGTCGAAGCAACCGGCACTCATACATAACGAATCTGAAGGATTAGAATTCATTCCCGTGATTGCCCGGAAAAGCAGAATATCAATGAATGAATTGCGGGATTACACCATCAAAGCAGAATATAATATGTTGATATATTGAGCAGAATATCATATAATACACTGAGTGGCCACTTTATTATGACCACCTGACAGTTTTAAGCAAATGAGCTATGGCTGCGCGCTGTTGCCGCCAGAGGGCGAGGCTAGTATAAAGAGGGAAAGCTTAGTGCTTGCGACAGTAGTAGAAGTGATTTTTGGGTGACGAGATGGGTAAAAAATGCGATTTGACGGACTTTCAAAGTGGGATAATTGTAGGAGCTCGGAGCCATGGAGTGAGTATCACCGAAACCGCCGCATTCGTGAAATGTACCAGAGTAGCTGTTGTTAAAGTGCTTAAAGACTGGACTGTCAGCCAAAAAACTGAGTCTCTACGTGCAACGTGTGGTCGTCATCGACTAGTGACTGTTCGGGCGGAACGGAGAGTGTCCAGACTGGTAACAGACAACAGAAGGGCAACAGTGCAGCAAACAACAAACCATCTTAATCAAGTTTCCCCTCAAATGATCTCTGCAAGCACTGTTCGCCGTACACTGCATCGGATGGGATATGGTAGCAGAAGGCCTGTTCGAACACCTTTGCTGTCTGCAGTTAACAAGAGTCTCCAGTTCGCACAGGAGCACAACGATGGGGAAGTCGATAATTGGAAACAAATTATGTAGTCCGATGAATCACGTTTTCGGTTGCACCATGCCGATGGCCGAGTGAGAATTTGGCGGAAACAGCACGAAAGCATGGACCCCAAACGCATTGCTACAACCCTTCAAGCTGATGGAGGCAACGTTATGGTTTGGAGAATGTTATCCTGGCATGCTTTGGGCCCTTTAAATCGTGTTGGTCAACGTCTGACTGGCACGTCATATCTAAACATCGTTGCGGACCAAGTGCATCCTGTCATGTGGATGATTTATCCCAATGGCGAAGGCTACTTTCAACAAGATAATGCGTGTTGCCATAGTTTTCGTATTGTACAGGATTGGTTTCAGGAACATGCCGGTGATTTTATTTTGCTTAGGTGGCCCCCACAATCTCCAGATCTCAACCCCATTGAGAATTTGTGGGATGAAGTTGAACGACCCATCAGACAGCTGGATCCACAACCCTGCAATCTCACACTCCTGGAAAGTGCTATTCATCAAGCATGGTCTCAGATTCCACAAACCACCTATCAACATCTTGTGGAGTCCATGCCACGAAGAATCGACACAGTATTAAAGGCAAAAGGTGGCCCAACGAAGTACCGAGAGGAGGGGGTGTCATAATAAAGTGGCCACTCAGTGTATATTGATCAGAATATCATTCATTGATATTCTGCTCTTACGGGCAATCGCGGGAATGATTTCTAATTATCCAGATTCGCAATATACGTATGAATGCCGGTTGCTTCGACTAGTGAATTCTGTGATCGTTATATTCAAATTAATCGGAAACTTGAGACTTAGTCGTTCTGGGTGGTATAGTGGTTAGCATACTCGGCGCAAGCCGGGAGACGCGATTTCGATTCCGCTCCGGGAAGACAAAATTTTCAAGTTTTCGGATATTATCTGATTTACCATTCATGCCATATTTACACCAAGAAATGGATTCACAACTTCAAAATTTGTATTGTACAATGGTGTAATCCCGAATTTCATTCATTGAGAAGAATCCTTGTTTGCATGCTCTTGTCATTGGAGCAGGGAAGCAAATAAATAAATAGTCCAACAAATAGAACGTAACAACAGATGAATACGCACGCTCGAATCTTTATTCGTCAGATTGGAGGGCGGGAGAAGAAACATATCAGTTAGCCAAAATAAGCAGTATTTACTTCCAGCAAGAGAAAAGTATTTCGGATGGCTTTCTCTATGTATTTCCCGCCAAAAATCTCTTGTCATCTCTGCATGTCAGTGCAAAAATCGTTCCTCCCTCTCTCAAGCCACTAGCCAGACTCCATTTTTATTACCACTGTGTATTTTTAATTTCACTCCCTCTGCCGCTCGGAGGAAGATGCTTCTGACATAAGAAGGTGACTGCTCTTAATTGCTGAAGGTCGAATTGTCACTTGATGGGTTTCTCAGAGCTCCTCCAACGATGGGGAAAAAAGGAGGGGTAGGGGGTCTTTTTTCGTGGGTGGTCCCCGGTCCACGAAAGAATGGCCCTCCTGGGGGATCTGCCAAGCTCCTTTTTTAAACTGAAGATAAATTTCTAGCTGATGTTCGCGCACTGAATAACCAAAGTCACTATTTATTATATTTTAAATATTTCTATATAAGATCAGCTAAATTAACAAGAATTGGAGGAATGACGACCTAGTCTTTGGTTTAGCCCCATTAAAAAAGTCACAGGATCTGGTTGTTTGATCCGGACTTCGTAGAGGCAAACATATGAGTGACATGTTGTCGCCTGTTGCGCAGCCAATCCAGCGCTGTGGAAGATTTTCATCGAGATCATTTCTAACTTCCCGATGCCAGTGCGGTGGCGCCCCATCCTGTTGTAAAATGAAGTCGTTACTGTCTTCGTGCAATTGAGGTATCAACCAAATAATTGGCATAGCGAAACAATAACTTCACGTTTCGGTGTCTATTTGGGAAAAGAAGGGGACCTACACTTTTTTACGGGATGCAGCAAAGAACACATTAACCTTTGGGGAATCCCACACATGCTCCACTGTTGCTCTAGGATTTTCAGTTCCCCATATGCGAGTGTTATGTTTGCTAGCATTCTCACTTATGTGGAATGTCGATTCGTCGCTGAAAATCAAACGCTTACTCAAAACCATCTTTTTCAAAACGCTCCTGCATTTCTGTGCAGAAATCGCGACATGTCACTTAAACTTTGCAATACCTGCAGTTTGTAGGGAGTCGTTTTCAGCCGCTTCCTCAAAATTTTCCAAACAGTCGGTTGTGGAATTTGTAACTCCCCACCCGCCATTGTTTTGGATTTCCTTGGACTGCGTTGGTAAATTGCATGAATACACTCCACTTGTTCACCAGATACACGTGATCACCCTGGAATTTTACCTTTACACAAACACCCTGTTGTTTCACATTTGTTGTGGCAGACGTAGATGGATTGTCTATTCGATAGTGATTTCCTGAAATGTGTTCTAAAATGTTGTTTAACAACAGTAACAGAATTCGTTTTGCTTAATTCAAGCACGCAGAACTCCTTCTCCACAGCATTTGTGGCCGGGTGTAGGAGAAGTGGCCACCCAGAGAACTGGCCATAAAGATATTAGGGGACCGTATAGTAATTCTTCTTTTGACTGTTCCGTGCAAGCATTCCCAGTTGTGACTCATAACGACTCTCATAATTTCGCGTTTCTTATAATTGAGGCATTTAGTGTTATTATAAAGGTGTCAGAATGTTGTTCAGTTCTTTTTCCTGTATTGTTACTATGCGGTTTATCCCAAAAATGTTAAATACAAAGAATAAACAAGTTATTAAAATCATGCAACGCATTGATTATTATACGCTTTCCAACCTACCAGAAATCATTACTCAAGCTATGAGGATAATGGCTGTGGAATAAATCTGGCTTCTGTGCCCTGACCTTTGACCCCATTTCGATGATATTCAACAGAACCTGTTCAGTATACCTCCGGAACAACATTATCATGTTGTTTTTATAACATTATCGCAAAACTTTATAAAAAAACAATAACGGAATAATATCATCATGTTGTTTTTATAAAGTTTTGCCGCAATCGAAGCATTTTTACGTAAGTTATGACGCATAAGGACGATGAATGGATCTCACTCCTGACTTTTAACCCCATTTCGCCCATTTTCAATAGGGTTCGTCGCCAGGTTGTCTCTTACCACATACAAAAACCTTTCCACAATTCCTTTTTTTTTTTTGTACTAAAATTTCATCGAAATCGAACCATTTTTACGCGAGTTATCGTGCGGACAGACAGACTGACAAAGCTGGAGCATATACGCTTCTTCAACCCGCTGTTGGAAAGCGTAAAAAAGAACTACAATTCTGATCTCTGCCAGATTTTGAAGGTTTCGAAGTACAATTCGACAAAAGCTAGATCATCTCTGTCTCTTTTTCAGTGTTCCAGTTTGGAGAACCGTATACTACTAGATCATCTACTAGATCATTTTGGTTTGTGTCTTACTATTTTTCAGTGTCCCATTTAGTCATTTTAATTTCTGTTGGAGCTTATTAGCAATTTTATTTTTTCTGTGGAGGACTATCACTAATTAAGTATTTTTCTTCCATCCTGATTTTTCGGAGCAACATAATGCTTTGGAAATTCAGATCTTATTTATTAGCTATCGACAATAACTTCGAATTATCTTTGATAAAAGGGGAAATGTACTATTTTATAGTATCATTTTACAAAACTTCCGAATATAAAATTTACTCTTGTTAGCTAAATAGCATTTGTTTTAAGCTGTGCAGAGATTGATACATAGACATCATACAATTACTTTTACAATAATTTGAGTATCCGGTTTCATACGGTAACACAATATATATAGCTAGTGAATAACATACGGGAGAGGAAAAGAATTATCCTGTGGCACAATAACCAAATTTCATGCGATATGCTACCCACAATATGCAATCTTGCTACAGAACTGCAAAATCAGTTCCTTTTGACAGACGATTAAAATGTAACAGTTAATCAGACCTCTAGTATTCCCGCGAGTTTCTCATTACCGAAATACCGTCATATGAATAGGGTAAAAGTGAGTGAGAACGGAATTTTTCCGTTAATATACGAAAGGTATTGTGGGAAGGTTTCTGAAAATTCATAATTTTCCGTTTAAGACATCTTAAAAACAGCGAATTACCGTCAATATAAGAAAGGAATTGCGGAAAGGTTTCTGAAAATACAAATTTTTCTTCGAGTACCAAAAATCCGTGAAATTCAGGTTTCTTTTCCGTCATTTCACGGAAAGGGTATCAGAAATATGCTTCGTTAATTTACGAAAGTAATCACGGGAAAGTGGCTCGTGAATTTCAGGAATTTGTTTACAGTGTATAATCACAACCAGTGCAGTTTTGATTTTGGAAAATCGTATCAACTGACGGCTGTGATCATTTCTAGGATTAAAGAGGCTTATATTTTTATAACGTTTTTTAAAACATCGTGAACTAAAATTAGACGAAAATAACGAAACTCGCTATCTTTCATACAAATCTCATTTTCTGTTTCGTGTCTGTAGTTCCCTTAAATTGGGATTACTTTCCGTTTTAGTATTTTATCTATTTACGTATATAAAGCTAAGTGGGAAAATGCGACTGTTTCCGTCCTAGAATTGTTCGACCATTTGTAAGTGACTTAGTGACCTGAAAATTGACATGCTGATAGATCCTAAAGTCCGAATGCCTAGAAAAGTCCGAAAAATCAAAATGGCGGCTTTGAAACGTCGTCTGCTTGAATTTTTTCGCGAATTGTTCGACCAGTTCTAAATGACCTAGAAATCTGAAAATTGGCATGCTAGTGGTCTTAATGTCCGGATACGTAGAAACGTCCTAACACCCCCCCCCCCCCCCTTCAATCAAAAAGGAGGCTTTCGAACATTGTCTGCTTCAGTTTTTCGCGGATTGTTCGACCACTTGTAAATTACGAAGACGAAGAGATCTGAAAATTGGCAGGCTGAGATGGTACTAGAACAAAAAACAAAATCAAAATGGCGGCTTTGGATTATTATCTGCTTGAGTTTTTCGTGAATTGTTCGACCACTGCTAAATCACCAAGAGATCTGAAAATTAGCATGCTGATAGGTCTTAAGGTCTGGATACCAAAAAAATTATGAAAACCAAAAAAAAAAAAATCAAAAGGGAGGCTTAGCTTTACTGTTCAAAGTGCTGATAGGTTTAAAGATAATTTTGACAGGAAAGTTGAAATGCTGTAAAAATTCCATGAAATTTTGATCTAAATATAATCTGCACCAAAGCCTGGTACAGTTTTACGTCAAACCGTACACATTGACGCCATGACGCTGTTTTAAATCGTAAATAATTATGGATCTACAAACCATCTTTCGCCAAATTATAATGTAAAAAATCCTCCTGCTACTTCACAGTCGTAATCCAAACTGACTGAAAGCTTGCCAATGCTCCCAAATTTCGATTCAACGTCATGCAAGAAAGGATCACAATGTGCAGGTAAGACAATTAAAGGATGAATATTAAACAAGAATCTTGGCTTAAATTACTTTGCCCTTTCTTTAATTTTATGTTTAAAAATTATTTATTAGATTCACCGTGCGGAGAACGGGTATGACTGCTAGTTTACCTATAAATCTCCTTTAGAGGCAAGAATCAAAGCGTATTTATCAAAGCGCACTGTTTTAGCGGCGACGATTCAAAAGACCATCAAAGTACTTTACTACATCACAGTCCTTTTTCTTAATTATTATTTTATTTAGTTTCTTTGCTAACGCATGAAGAACATCTGTAGAATGCATTTAATATTTTCTTGAAAACAGCATAAATTTTCCATTACCCTTTCTGAGGAAGAAATGAGATTTCATATTTAACACTGTCACAAATTACATGTCAAAGGAAAGAGAGCCATGTATACCGCCGACATCATCTATCTTCCCAAAGAATGGAGAAATTTTTCTGCTTATTGCCTCACAATAAACGCACATCTCAGTTATCTTGTCTTTGATTTATGGGTAATATGTATCATAATCCTCTGAGAAAACAAGACCATTTTCCACATCGGCAAATGTATTTATCTCAAGCTCTCTTGTTGTATATCTTATTGACATACCTTGTAAATTTTGGATATGTTACCAAAGGGAACCAAAACGACCAAGTCCGACAGCTTAATTGCATGTGACAGTACTGTCTGTACTAGCGGTCCGCACGGGCGAGGCTTTCCGTATTCATCAGTTAAGTAAAAAAGTCCTGGCTTGGACAGGGCCGAACCTGTACTGAAAGGTTTAGCTGAATCTCAAGTGTGTTAGTGAGGGGGATTGGTAGAATCCAGGAAAACTAGCACACTTTCTCGTGATGCGAGCAAAGGACGGAAAACTCGTACACCTTCTCATGTAAGGGGATGTACACAAATTGCGTTTCTCCGAGATCTCGTCAAAGTGTGCGAGTTTTTCTAGCTGACCAAAACTAAATGTAAGAGTTTTCCTGAGGATATCAATGACTATGTAAGATCAAACTGACACAATGTTCACGTAGAAGCTTTCTGACTCACAAAATCTTGAGTTATGATTTTAATATTTCCCATGTGATAACAAGCAATAAAGGCTAGTTAACAGAGACTTAACGAATCGATCTTCAAGTGCTGATTTTTTTAGAAGATTTTAATTTACAACCTAGATATTTCGTATTTGTAAACATTTTATGAAACCTAATGAAAGACACATAACAGATTATTTCTCACCTGTTTACAAGGCAACTAGGCTGTGGCCCTTTTTAGAAGATTTTAAGTGCGAACATCACATGAGAATTGACGTATACATCTGACCGGCGCAGCGTACCGTGTGTGTTCCTGGAGCAAGTGCTTCCCGGTCTGTTGCAGGATGTTCCGCTCACCACATGGAGGGTCATGTGGTTTATTCATGATGGGGCCCCAGCGCACTTTGCCACCGAGGTCCGATACTTCCTAAATACGACATATCGCGGCTTGGCGACATACCTGTGGCTTGGCCTCCACGCTCCCCGGACCTTAATCCACTGTGTGACGTACCTGCCAGCAGGACGCACACGACATAAAGGCAGATAAGAATCAGAATAAAACGTCTGCGTAGCTCAGTTGGTAGAGCGACCTGTTCCGGAATAAGCGGCCTCGGGTTCGAATCCCTGCGTAGACCAAAAATGACGGAGAAATTTACTTCGTTATAATGGCGCCCGACCTATCCGGATGATCCGACCGTTCAAAATCTCGCAATGGTGTGATGTTCTTTCCACACCGCGAGATAGAAAAAATCAGAGAATTCCTTCTCCAGCGCTTCGAAAAATAAAAATGTGTGATGTTGCATTCCACACAGCAGATTGACTGGGAGTTCTCAAGTGCACGTTCTACAGTGGATGGCTGCCTGCAACGATTCATGGTCACGGCTGACCCGTCGGCCATGCCCCCGGCCCTCTTTCGGGGGGGGGGAGATGTGACGTACCTGCCAGCAGGACGCACACGACATAAAGGCAGATAGGAATCAGAATAAAACGTCTGCGTAGCTCAGTTGGTAGAGCGACTTGTTCCGGAATAAGCGGCCTCGGGTTCGAATCCCGGCGTAGACCAAAAATGACGGAGAAATTTACTTCGTTATAACTGGACTTCTTCTTCTGGTGGCACATGAAAACATTGGTATGAAAACATTGGTGTACGAGACACCTGTGGACTCACTGGAAGATCTTGTCGCGCGAATCGCTGTTGCTGCGGACAAGATCAACACCACACTGGGAGTCTACGAGAGGGTGCGACAGTCCTACATTCGCCGGTGTGGGCTGTGCTACGACGCCCTTGGACGTCAGTTTGAGCAGCTCCTTTGAGTCTTTCTCTGATGCGATTGGAATTGTGAAACTCCTAAATTAGGCATGTCTCTTTGGTTTCACTGTTGAAGGCTCAACGTGGATATGTAACTTTACTCTTTTCTGGCACTGGGAAGGGAATGCGGCCCTAGGTTCCATTGCAAATATTATTCATCTTGATGCGTACTATCACCCTTCTTGTTTTGTTGAAAGAGTTTACAATCACCTTGCATTACCGAGTAACGAGATATTTCTGTGGAAGGTGTTGATTAAATACATTATAACTGGTAATCTGCTTAATAATGCGAAAGCTGTGCAAGCTGACGTTTGTACGAATGGATGGCATTTTATCGAAATGTTTTCCTGTTGGTGCAGGAGTCAGACAATGTAGTGTAATGACAACCTGGCTGTGTAATGTATTTATGGATGTGTGTATGCGTGAATTGACAGTACTGGGAAATGCCAGTCTTGGAAATCTGCATGTGTGAAGTCTGAATGGCACCGAGGAAGGCCAACTGATTGAAGTTGTATATCTGACAGAGAAAACAAATTAGTTGGTAAAATCAGTAGGCAGTGAATTCATTTTTGAAAGTCATAGCTGCTTTGGGAGAATTTCAAAGGAATGATGGGTTCTGAAAAAAAGTTCCGAATGACTGCATGCAAGTGTAATTGTTCCTACTCTGATGTACGGCAGTGAAACGTGGGTACTGGGAAGAGACAAGGGAGTGATAGATGCGTTTCTTACGAGTCGGCTTCTGCCTACCAAACTTTACTTTGAGTCCACTCTTCAGTCCCAAAAAAAATGTTTTTAAGGAGTTGGAACATATGGCGTATGCAACGATCTAGGATTCTAAGGGAATTTTTCGAATTCACTGAAATTTTGTTATATAAAATTAATTATTTATAAAATTTAGTGTTTGCACTTACGGGAAATGGATTGAGTCCTCTGAACGAATTTTTAAGTTGTAGAAGAAACACACCATTTTTTATGTATTTAGCTCAAGAATAAGCTGTTCTTAATGCTGTATTACGGGGAAATAAATGTTAGGGTTATGACGAATAAGAATTCGTCGCATTTCCATTTCACACGTTTGTCCAATATAAAGAAAGTGACACCCCGGAATACTTTTTTCTGTGTTACACACATCAGTGACGAATACCGCATTAAGCCTTACGCCAAATGAAGCACCCCAAATTAAACCAAATGAAATAAATCCATTATACTAAACTTAGGTACTAAACAATTTAATCGAAAAGCTTGACTTAGATTCTAATTGATTATATACATTAAATACATCACATAAGAACCAAGAATAATAAATTTGATGAAGACATAAACAACAGTTCAGATGGTGAATAGTTACCAACAGTCCTACTCAAAAGTCACTTATAGACGTATTTAATATGGTAAACATGATGTAATTCAATATTCGCAAGCAGCCCACATACTATTGTTACTTATTAACTAGCTTGCAACAAATATAAAGTACTTCATGAAGTCCAGAACAAAACAGATGTGTAACACTCACCGCCCCTCTGTTGTCAAGTGTTGTAGTATAAACATATATGGTCCATGCAAACATGACAGAAATGTCAATAATCACTTGTTGGCATTCGCTACGTTGGTTAAAATAAGGTGCGTCGCATAAATATAGAGACAGTCGACTTTGCGCCGTGAACGCAATGCTAATATAGGTAGGAAGCTGAAATGGTACCTAATTAGACATAACCCTACAACAAACGTTTCGATCTGTCGAGATGACCGGATTGTGTGAAAAAGAACACCACAAAGTGAAATAGTGTAATTTTAGGTGTCCCATAAATACAAAGACAACTATATAAAGTAGCCACATGCAAATGAGATGTACAAATTAGCATGTTGTACGCACGCGCATGGGCCGTAATTCGGTCCAACCTGCAAAAGACAGCGGACCTGCAGTCAGACATTCACTTGCCGAAATGCCACGCAACAGTCAACTTTCTGGTGAGGAGGTGCAGAAGATTTGGAGACTGGGAGCAAATGGATTGCCTGTAGCGAAAATTTGTAAACCCATGGGGAGGAGTAGGGCAGTCATTTATAAGACTTTATCGAAACGCGGTGCGTTAACTGCCAGAAAACGGCCTGGAAGGCCTCGAATAACAACCAAACGAGAAGATCGTACAGTCATGCGTTTAGTTTCATTCCAAAAGTTATCACTACGTCAAGTTTCTCGGACTGTTGGTGTCACCGTCTCAAAGGACACAGTTCTTCGACGAATCAAGGAAAGCCGCAATATTGTGCTCCGTAAAATGCGCCGTCTGCGACACCTCACGCGGCGCCACAAGGAAGCTAGATTGTTATGGGCAAGCAGCCACATGCACTGGACGGACGAGTGGGTCAGAACTATTTTCTCCGATGAGAAAAAGTTCAACCTGGACGGCCCTGACGGTTGGAACTTCTATTGGCATGATTTACGACGCGAGCCAGGCACCTTCTTCAGCAGACAGAAAGGAGGGGGATCTGTGATGGTCTGGGGAGCTTTTGCGTTCAATGGGACAACGGATATCGCTTTTCTGCAAGGCAGGCAAAACTCCGCAACGTATCAGGACATACACAGCAGCCACCTTCTACCGTTTGCGGAAACTCTAGCGGGTGTTGATTAATTGTTCCACAAGACAATGCCTCTATCGATCGGTCTGCATCAACAAAAAAGCTGGTTTAACACTCATCATGTGACCGTAATGGATTGGCCAGCACTCAGTCCAGATCTGAACCCTATCGGGAACCTCTGGGGTGTCCTAGCTCGTGATGTGTATGCGAATGGACGGCAGTTCTCAAGTGTGGTGGCATTGAAAGAGCAGATTGAAGGAAGCTGGAACGCACTCCGTCTAGAGCACTTACATCACTTGGTGGACAGCATGCCTAATCGGGTTTTCAGTGTTATTCGGAATAAGGGCTCCACTATTCGTAGCGGAGCTGCTCATAACTAGTAAGCCTTAATATTTTTGAGACAGCGTATTTCTGTTGTTGTTTTTTTCTTGTACTTGGCGTTGGAATTGTTATGTTTCCGTCAAACTATTGTGCAGCTGCGTGTCCTATTCTATTTTTGCTATAAATACATGAGGTGTACATTTCAGCTCGTTGTTGTTTCTTTTTTATTCGAGAATTTGTTCTGTCTCTATATTTATGCGACGCACTATATAATCGTTGATAGTTAAAACTCATGATAGATTAAAACATGAAGGTTAAAATCCACTATAATTCCATACTATAGTGTCTAGGTTGTATGGCTGGATAATTGACAACGGCTATATCCAGGAGTACTCACATACCAGTTCAGAATGTCCATTCGGTCTGAAGGAAAATACATGGACGGTCTTCACAAATGTGAGAGTAACACAAACATTTTATACTCCATTGTGTGCTCCCTGCCTGACGCGTTTCATCCTCCATGTCGAGGGCATCTTCAGTGGCCGTAAGTTACGATGAACTTGCCCTATCCCCAACACAGGCCGACCAAATGCATTGCCTACGATAGCCGATCAGCTCTAGTAGTGGTACGTGGATCAATGACGGGCCAGCGGTATGTGGATGAGACCCTGCGGCTCCATCTGCTGCCATTCCTGGCCGGGATTCCAGGTGCGCTATAACAGCAGGATAATGCCCGCCCGCACACGGCTTGGGTTGCCCAGGACTGCCTACGTCATGTCCAGACACTTTCATGGCCTGCCTGTTCCCCGGACATGTCCCCTATCGAGCATGTGTGGGACCAGTTGAAACGCCGGCTGCCGCCGTGCCGCACTATCCAGGATTTGGAGCACACCGTCCAACACGTGTGGGCTAGTCTGTCGCAGGACAACATCAGGCGTCTGTTCGCCTCCATGCCGGACAGTATTGCAGCCTGTATCGCCGCACGAGGTGGTGCGACGCGCTATTGAAGATGACCGGACTGTGTGCCACAGATCCCTCTGTAATTGTCCCGCAGCTCTGTTTTTGCCATCATGTGTATCATTCATCTGTATCATTACGTCCATAAAATTTCAGTTCAATCCGATGCTTCTTTCTTGGTGCGCAAGTTTCATTGTCCGCGAGTGTATGAGGAAGCCATAAAAATATCCCCGCCGTATTGAAGTGTGTATCTCATGATTCATGGACGAATCAGTGTTAGCAAGAAAATGTAACAAATACATGGTCATAAAATGGTCACCAGTTCAGTTCTTCTCAATCTCGATTCAAACGAATTCTTAATGTATGAAAATTTCCCCCAATTACAGATGTGTACAACAATTTATGTAACGCTTTGGAAAGATTTGAGGATACACTGGGGCCGACTCTATCTTTTGCGGACTCCCTTAAAAAAGGGGAAGGAAATAGAAAATGTTTTTCACAAGGCAGTTTCTTATAATTTTCACGGTGCTATCGAAAAAAAAAAAAAAAGGAAAAGAAAGAAAAAGAAACTGTAGAATTCTGTAAAATTATACAAGCATCCTGTATAAGTCTAAGGCCCCTTGAAAATGCGGGGCCATGGGTTGCCCCCCCCCCCCTTCTTCTTAAATGGGCTCTCATTGTATGTATTGTATGTATGAATGATTAAAAAGTCGTGCTCATGGTACTCGGGAATTTGGTGTCATCTTTCGTATGTCTCTTTTTTTTTTTTACTTTGGTGGTGTTATCATTTACTGTACTTTTTCAGCATTCCCCCGCATATCCCTCCCATTGGAAGTTAATTTAGTATGTTTTGGAGCATTGAATGTGACACTTTAAGAAAACATCTCTTGGAAACATTATATCTGTGTTCGTGCTTGTGAATTCGTGGACTATGCCAAAGAAAGGGAATTCACGTTGCTAATTATTTCAACTAACTCTTGTAACTAGGTGGTACTGACCCACGACTGTCACCTTCGATGTTTCGCTCCATATCTTTTTCGCCCTGTCCCTCTCGCCCGAGTGTCTACCCAACCATCGTTACCGTCCCACCCATAAATCACTTGTCCTGACATCGGGGTCAACCTCTGACTGATGCAAGGGGCCATTAGGGATATTCGTCAGCCATATTGTTTTTGTTTTTCGTGATGGATGCTCTTGTTCCCAGCTTGAAATTCCTAAATTGGGTTTTACGGAATCCGTTACTCCGAAGGCTGACATTTCTAACGACGGTTGTTGCCAAAACGCAATCAGTGGTCACAAGACAAGCATTCCTAAATTCGTGGATGAAATTCCGTGTTCTTTGTCACCGAAGGCAGAGTGGAACAGAAGATTTATGTTTCAGTTAAGCTATTTGTTTGCGCTCTGAAAATTGTACGCCACACACATGGAGGTTCCTGCAGCGTGTTATTAAAATATTTGTAACATATCGTTGCTATTAGGTATGCGACGTGACAGCGAATTTGTTCGGAGAGACATCATCTAAGACTTCGGAAGAGCCAACGAGTAAAACACGACTCGCGAATTTTCGAGGAAGGAAATTCAACTATCAACGATCCCTCAGTTGTCTTACACCGTGCAGTAATCTTTCTAAAAACTGCTTGAAAAAGGAAATGTTGAAATTGATTGATACTAGGAAGATTAAAATCCTGTTACATTCGAAGCATTTTTTGTATCAAAAGTCTTGTCAGTTCTACACTGTAAAAAATTTCCGTGAATAGTCAGTTTTTTTGACCCGGATTAAGACGGTTTACAGATTGTAAGCACGCCACCTGGCGGTCAACCATAAATTTGCAGTAGACAAACTACATGTTCACGGTGTATAAACTGTTACTGTATTTTAACCTTGACAATCTGGCAACGTTTTTCTTAACCCTTTAAGCGGCCGATGTACCAGAACCAAAAGTTTCCCAAATTTCCCTGCTCTCCTCAAACAGAAGTGTTCGAATAGCGACCGGGTTATACGCACGCTACGGTAAAACAATTCCTTTCCCTCCATCTCAGGAGTATCGACTATAAATCTGTCGCTGGTTGCAAGTGCTCCTTTACAGTCCTTAGTCTTACAGTAAGTAGTCTGATTCCTATAGTCATTTATTCTCCCTTCCATTACCCAAGAAATGATTGGGAAGTAGTCCCCCGGACACAGACATCATGCCACTGGGTAGAAACAAGTTACTCAAACATCTTTTCTCTCCTTTCTTAGGCTCGTCGCCTTTTTTATAGTATTCTTAGAGGAAAAGGTAATGAGACAGCAAGGATTAATGCCAGTCATACTCCCAACCACTTAAAATGACAAACCTAAGGTAACGCTTTCTGATGCGCAGGGTCACTTATTTCTGTCGCGTTCGGCCCACTTTTTAGACAGCAAATATATTCGTTCGAGCTGATTGAAACCTATTTTGTTAACCCCGAGTTAATTTGTTCCAGCCGGTTGAAGTGAATATATATCTTTTTTCATGTACAATCAGTCGACTGGCAACACCTCTATGGGCAAAATGTTTTTATTTCCCGGTCAGTTGACATATTATTTATTTGTGGTCATTAGACATATTAATGAACATTACGGCATTAGTTGTTTTTATTTCCCATTAGACATGTTAATGGACATAGCATGTATTATTATTTATTTGTCATTAGACATGTTAATGAACATTATGGTCATTAGAGGTTTTTATTTCCCGGTCATTAGACATGTTATTGAACATTACGGTATGGTACTGTAACATTACGGTTTACTGACTGGCCACTCAGCTGCCGGTGTATCTATCGTAATTTGAACCTGCAATTTTTTACAGTGTATGGGGAAAAAAAGCCAATTGTCAGTTCCATATATTCGAGGCTACCTGCGAAGCCCAGAGAATGCACAAATAAAAGTTAATTGAATATAAACAAATAAAAGTTAATTATCAACGGTATTAAGGCAATGCTTTTGGTGCGAAAAAAACACGAGCGGATTTGCTTCTTTCGATTATGAGAATCAGCCTGGCGAGCGATGACCAACGGCATCAACGTAACGCAAATAGGTCTTCGAGAGACTTCGCTGTTCTGATGCGAAGACCTTCAATACTATCTCCTGCTAGCGTTTCCATGACAACATGAATGAGCTACGGAGCTCGTGAGTGGCCATTGCTTTGGCCAAGGGTTCGCTCCGAAAAAAGAAGACTTCGGACTACCTCAGTCCCTTCATGCTTCCAGCGCGTGTTTCGCGAGAGATGTTTCAGTTTGTGTGAAGTGTCAATGAATTAAAAATCAGTGATATTATATCTTAAATTCGTGGCTTTGTTGGATTTGAACTGTTTTGATAAATTTTGTGAAAGCTTTCCTGAACATCTACTATCAGAGCTTAAAGAACTCTATGCTTCAAAATTTGACACAGCTCGATTAAAAAATGAACTGAAGGTGTTTTATTTCCTTGATGAATACAAACCCAATCAGTAAGAGACCTTACTTGTTATTTAAAGTTGAATAAGTGGACATAGTGTTTATTGAGGCGCACAAATAAGCAGATCTAATACACTGGTGTGCAAAAATTAAGTACGAAGAGGAGAAATTAGCATAACAGCGGAACGAGCAGTCAGAACGAACTGAAAGACCACTCAGGAGATAGACTAGAGTCCAGTACGGTAGGGCATGCGCATATATGCAGCATGACGTGGGGGGGGTGGGGGTGTCGGAAGGGGTATAAAGCACACGGGCAGTGTACGCTCAGCAATTTGTTGAAAGCTATTGCACAGTGTACATCGGTTTGAACGACGTCCAGTTGCTACCACCGTGTGATATGGCCAACAGGTAATCCAGTAGACGACATGTGGATGACTACCCGAGGTTGCGTCATTGGAAAGTTGGAAGAAGGTCGAAGTGTGACTGGTGTGGCCGAGGAGTTCGGGATCACTCACAGCATCCTTTCACGAGCTTGAAGAGCATTTCAAACTACAGGAACAGCTGTCCGAGGTTGGGATATATTGTCCTACAGGCGAGGAGACAGACGGCAGACAGCGGGAGAAATCGCAAGGAAAATGCGACAGACAACTGGACGTCCGTTATCGCGCTTTACCGATTTGTCTATTTGCATGACGACCAGTGTGGTGTGTGCCAATAACGCCTGCTCATCCGAGACGGCGGTTTCTTTGGTGCCATTAACACAAGAACTGGACACAACAACAATGGGGTCAAGTTCTCTTTACGGATGAGGGCCGATTTAGTCTGACGAGCTATTCTGGACGTATACACATCTGGAGAGAGCAGGGAACACGCAATCACACCTCCAACATCATCGAAAGGGGCCGGTTTGGTGGTGGCGGAGTTCTCGTTTGGGGCGGTATCATGCTTGGTAGCCGTACTGACTCCCACATCTTCCAAGGAGGTTCAGTCACTGGTGTCCGCTATTATACCGAGGTTCTCCTGCCTCACGTGCGTCTGTTTAGAGGTGCTGTGGGTCCTGAGTTCCTCTTCGTGGACGACAACGCTACACCTCATCGTACAGTGGCTGTCGCAGAGCTGTTGGAGAGTGAAGATATTCAACGCATGGATTGGCCTGCAAGGTCCCCGGACCTAAATCCAATCGAAAACGTGTGGGATCTTCTCGGGAGACGCTTGGCAACACGTCACCAGCCGCCAGCAACGATTCTGCAGCTGCGATTGGCGCTACAAGAGGAATGGGCCGCGATGCCTCAACAGCTCCTTGAAAACCTCGTCCTCAGCATGACCAGACGTTGTAAATCCTGCAACGCAGTCAGGGGTGATCATATCCCCTACTAAAGACTGGATTTTTCTTGGCATCAGCCTGTCACATGGACGTTTCTGTCTTCTGTCCAGTTGTGCTCGAAGCTACCTTTGCAATAAAGTGCCTTTGTATCCTTTGGATTCCTTGTTTGGACGATTTTGCTCACTTGTCCCATATTCTTACATCTTGGGGATCTTATGGTATGATTTGAGTCGATGTGGAGCCCTTCTGCACGACGTTACATTCGAAAAACCGTCTCGTCCTTTATTTTTGCACGCCAGTGTATTAAATAGTTCATCAACAACTGCAACTGCCGAAAGAAGTTTTTCCGTATTCAAAAGAATCAAGATATATCTTAGAGCCATAAAAAGACATGTACATTCGAGGAAGTTGGCTGGTTTGTTAATAGAGAAAAACATCATTTTTAAATATGAAAAAGTTCTCGGAAGAAATTTTTTTTGGAAAACGTAACACTCAAGTTCACACAAAAGGAAAGAAGAATGGATTTCGTGTGCAAATAAGTGTTGAAATCCTAATCCTCATAATTTTTTGGTATCATGTTAGCAATAGCATGTACCTAAAATTTAGAAAAAATGTTACTTCTATTACTTAACAATTAAAAAAATATTCGCAATTTTTAAAAAACAGTGCTGGGGGGGGGAAGGTCCAGGTCTGGGACTCAAGATACGCCACTGCCAATTGTTCAATACGAATTTGAAGTTGTGGAATACGTTTACTGATGTAAATATGACATGAATAGTAAGTCAGGTGATACCCGAAAACTTGAAAATGTCGTCGTCCAGTAACGGGAATCGAACATGCGGGCTGCGCCCGAGTATGCTAACCAGTACACCTCCCGGATGC
Organism: Macrothele yani; assembly: GCA_039090855.1. Classification (NCBI taxonomy): domain Eukaryota; kingdom Metazoa; phylum Arthropoda; class Arachnida; order Araneae; family Macrothelidae; genus Macrothele; species Macrothele yani. The sequence continues at coordinate 106,471,130 of CM076991.1, read as the reverse complement.
CGGTTGCTTTGACTAGCGAATCCTGTGATGGTTACATTCAAATTAATCTGAAATTAGAAACATGGACGTTCTGGGTGATGCAGTGGTTAGCATACTCGGGCGCAAGCCAGGAGACGCGGGCTCGATGTCCGCCACTGAACGACGAAATTTTCAAGTGTTCAGATATTATCGGACTTACCATTCATGTCATATTTACATCAGTAAACGGATTCGGAACTTCAAAACTTGTATTGTACAAAGGTGTAATACCGTATTTCATTCATTGAAGCCAATTGTTGTTTCCTAGTTGTTGTTTTTTTATCTACTCGTTCTGCATACTCACAAAGACTGGCGAAATCGAAGTTCAGAACTGGGTGTGCTGTTAGGGAGGCTAAGGGTCGTATGGGGGGGGAGCGCAAATTTTGAAGCGCTTTGCAGAAATTTTGCTGAAACGTTCCATACATGTAGATTTAACGCGATGCTGATGATGTTATACGTAGTATAAAAAAACAAAATTTCAGGTACATACTAAACTTAGTATTTACTCACCGAGGTCTGCACATTCCCGGGCCTGGTCGGGCCTTTGCTCATGTCTAAGTTGGGAAACCGGGCCGGGCCCGGGCCTTCAATATTTAATGTAAAACAGACACGGGTCGAGCAGGGTTTTGTCTTTTTTTTATGAGCAAAACTGTCTCTGTACGGTGTCTTTCTCGTTTGGAAATCCCACAACATACAGCAGCAGGATAAGATTGAATAATTTCCGCTGTTGTTAACCGAGCCACCCGCTCGCAGACGATCTTTTTAATAGCACGTCTTTTGTAAAAAAAGATCGTGCTTCTTTTATCGGTTTGTCCGTCCGTCCGTACCCACAATATCTCAGCAACTATTAGTTCGATTTTAAAAATTATTTTTGCATTGGGAAGCTTGAAATATGAGAATGATGATCCTTTATTTCGTTTTTTTTTTTACGATGTACAATTTCGCCGGTAGAGGGCGTAAATGCAGATGATGTCGAATTCAAAAATACGTTTCATTCCACGTATTTGCTTCTAAACATCCGATTGAATAAAAATTTATATCTTTCGATTCCATTTATGTCGAAGAGTATTTTAGATATAGTTACTTTTTCAAATTACGCATAGATTTTCCGCTGGGGGCGTAAAAGTATATTACATTTTCCCCGATAACTCTTCTTCTAAAACCGATCTGAAAAATTTTTTCTTCAGCGGATACATCTCCTGATGGTAAATCTTTTGCATATAATTTCAAATTTTTGGTAAAAAATACTTTGGCCACCAGGGGGCGTAAGTGTTAATTTTTGCTGTATTTGCCATAAAATCGTAGCTTCTAAAATATCGATTAAAAAATTCTTTCGTGGACTGATGCCACTTACATCGATAAACCTTTTCGGAATATTTTCTTCTTAAAATACTCCACAGTTTCTTCGCCAGGGGGCGTAGATGTACATCTTATTTTTGTCAGTATCTCTACTTCTAGGAGTCCGATTTGAAAAATTCCTTCTTTGCTGGATAGTGTTTTCCGTGTGACATGTTTTTCATATAATTTCAAAATTTTCAAGTAATTCATAGACTTTCCGCTAGGGGGCGTAGCGGTAAATTGCGTTTCCTCCTATATCTCCGCTTCTAAATGTCCGATTTGAAAACTTTTTCTGCACCGGATACAGCTCCTGATGGGAAATCGTTTGCACATAATTTCTGATTTTTGTAAAAAATAGTTTAACCACCAGGGGGCGTAAATCTTAATTTCCGCTCGCTTCTGTTGTATTTGCAGCAAAATATTAGCTTCTAAATTCTCGACTGAAAAAAATGTCGTTTGTTGACCGATACTACTCATGTCGACAAACCTTTTAGGAAAATTTTCTTCTTGAAAAAATGCATGGTTTCAACGCCAGGGGGCGTAGATGTATATCTTATTTTTGTCAATATCTCTACTTCTGAGAGTACGATTTGAAAAATTCCTTCTTTGTTGGATAGTGTTTCCGATGCGAAATTTTCCTATAAATTCAAAATTTTCAAGTAAATCATACACTTTCCGCTAGAGGACACAAAGATAAATTGCGTTTTCTGCGTTATTTCTGCTCCTAATGCTCTGATTTGAAAAATTCTTCCTGTATCGCATACAAGACCTGATGGAAAATATTTTTCACATAATTTCTAATGTTTGGTAAAGAATGGTTTAGCCACCAGGGGTCATATGTGTTAATTTCTGCTTCTGAAGTATTTGTTGCAAAATCTGGGCTCCTGAAAACTCGACTAATTTTTTTTTTCTTCGACCGATACCGCTTATACGGATAAACCTTTTGAAAATACTTTCTTTTTAAAATAATGCATGGTTTTCCCACCAGAGGACGTAAAGTCACATCTTATTTTTGTCGATATCTCTGTTTCTAAGAGTTCGTAAGCTCACGATTCCGTTTACAGCAATATCTGAGGGATTGAAAATCTTCTTTCTTTGGTCAGATCTATTGTTTTCCATACCGGTTCCTTTGACTTTGAATAGCTTTGATAAATTTAATTTGCGTCAGAACGGATTCAAAAGACGTGCTTATTACACCCGAAAATTCGGTGTCATCTTTCTTGTTTATTGTTCTGGTCCGCGGCACTTTGTTCTCTAGGTGTGTGAAAAGCTTTTAAGTTGTCTTAAATGGCACGGGAGAAATGGGCTGGGAGAAACTTACTTCTGTGTATAAATCTGTGCCGTTTTTTTTCCATTTGTACTCTCAGGGAGTCAGCGGATGGCAAATGAACCCTTTGGTATCCCAGCCCAGCCGTTTTCATCTTGTTAATGGGTTTGAAAATAACTTTGAAATTAAAACTTCTGAGAATTTTTTAAATTCCGAAGCAAATATGAGGAGCATATGGGATAACCGCCCAGTTCTTTTGTATTGGTAAGTCTATCGGCGTGAGCGAGCAGACGGGCTTCGCTTTCCTAAATTTTTAGATAGCTTTGTCTATGACGGAAGGTCTATATCTTCTGTGTACTACAATTCGTTTAATAAAATCAAGCTCTTTCTGCAAAGAATCCTCAGTTGTGCATATACACTGAAATGCCAGAAAACCTGGTACACCCGTCTAATACTTGGTAGGTCCCCCACGGAAGCGCAGGACTGCACAAATACGACGGGGCATGGACTCCACTAGCTTCTGGAAATATGCTGTAGGCAATGCACACCATACTTCCTGCAGAGCGTTCAACAATTTGGGTGTATTCCGAGGACCCGGATTCCTGTGTTCGATAGCCCGTTACATGCCATCCCAAGTGTGTTCTATCACGTTCAGATCTGGGGACCTTGGGTGGGAACGACAACACCCCAAACTCAGACGAATGCTTCTTTAACCATAATGTGGCGTCCCGACACTTGGGTGGAGGTGCATTGTTCTGTTGTAATAGGCCCAACCCATTAGCATTAATGCAGGACATGAACGGGTGCACCTCGTCAGAAAGGATGCGCACATAATGTTGGCTGGTCACAAACTTTTGAAGACGTACCAGGGATCCCAGTGAAGTCCAGCTAAACACACCCCTTACCATTACGGACCCCCCCTCCACCATCACCACCACCAGACGGTACAGTTCCCCGTTGAAAGGTGGGATCCATGGGTTAATGAATGGGGTTTGCGCCACTTACGAATCCATCCATCTGCCCGATACAGTTGGAAACGCGACTCGTCAGACCAGGCTACTTGTTTCCAGTCATCAAGTGTCCAGTGGCGGTGTTGCCGTTCCAAAGCGAAGCGCATAGCTCTTTGTTGTGCACCCATCAAGGGGACTCGAGTTGGGCATCGGCTCCCAAAGCCCATATCTTGCAGGGTACGTTGCACAGTCCGGACGCTGATGCTTGTTGATTCTCCAGCATTGAATTCCGATGATATACCTGCGAGAGTGTTGCACGCCTATCGTGTGAAACGATTCTTGACAACCGACGATGGTCACGTTCACCCAATGTCTTTTTACGGCCACACTGGTATATTAGGTTGGAGGTTTTGTCGGAATTCTTGTATTCACGGTACACCCTTGCAATGGTCGTCCGTGAAACTCCGAACTTCGTTTCTACCTCCGAAATACTATGGCCCATCTCACGAGCGCCAACTATGACACCATGTTGAAAATCGCCTAAATCGTTATTACTTGGCAATCTCATGCCGAAAACAGCCATGACAGCTGGCAAGGATGTCTATCGTTTTATATACGCACTGGCGGACGCAACCGAGTACGCGCATAGGTGACGTTTTTATGTATTTTGCATAAACTCGTCTGTAACAGTGTTTCTGGTACTTCAGTATATGTATTGCATGATACACGTATGTGCAGATAGCAGAGATTTTTTGTTTCCAAGGAATATTTGATTTTGCATGTGAGGTAAGGAGACAGCAAATGATTTTCGATAAGCTGTGGTACTACCCAGCAAAAACAGTCTTGCTGGCCCAGCACTATGTTGCCGCTGCCGAACCGTCAATAAAATGTCCGGGCGGCCAACAGAAGGGCCAGCAGTTCAGGCCAACAGCTGGCACCCGATCAGTTGTCATATGCCACAACAGGGCCATCAGTGGTCCATCACAGGCAGTAGCTGCCACAAGTGACCCTGCAAGCACGTGCCAGAAATGATGGCTAGCCTTATGTGGTCCGCTAGTGGCAGCCAGCAACCACGTGACGTAACTGGTGGCTTGCCGAATCTTGTCCACCAATTTGCCAGTAGTAGCCATTATAATTAAAAAAGAAGCGAGGATAACCGCAGTTTCCCAAAGCTACAATTTTTTTTTCTTTCTACCCTTACGAAACTTGTGAATTAACGCGCTGCGCTAGGGAAATTTTCTCAACAGACCGGAAAAACACCCGTTTGCATCTGACTGGATTTGAACCAGGGCCATTCGCATGCCAGCTGAGCTCTCTTGCGACCGGACTAATTTGCCACGCTCAAGCATATGCTTAAAGCTGTCTGTTTGGTATGCAATGTGTAACCGAATGCTTTCCTCTTTCATTTTACAATATTGCGAGGTATTTTTCATAAAAGTCAGTTTCATATAATTGATAAATTAATTTTTTCAACGTAACGATAGTTTTTTTTTTTTTTTTTACCTAAAGGGAACTTCACTCATTTTCAAGGCGTGTACATACTTAGAGTCGCTTTCCAAAGTTTTGTACTATCCTCGCCGTCTTGAAAAGAGATTGTTGAATAAATATATATTTACCCGGGTTCATGTCACATTCTGTTACATTTTTAACGTTGTGTCTGTCCTTTCCGTTGTCCGAAGCTACATTTGTTTTAAAGAGTAAAAATATATTTTATTTTACTTCTCGTTATTTTTAGAAGCGAATTCCTCCCAGTCTTGTGTATTCAACCCATGGATGAGTACACCACATAGCGTTGCTATATGGTGTACTAAATAATTAATAAATTTTGTACGCGTATAATTCTTTTTTTTTTTTTTTTTAACAAACGTTGTTTTAATGGTTTTCCACGATATTTGTTTCAAGCGGTTTCAAATTTTTTCTTGTTATTCATCCACTCCATTCCATGAATTGTTATTCATGGGAATGGAGTGGGTGTATTTCATGGCTGTAATCTAGTATTTTACGGCTTAATCTGATATCTTCGTCGACGTAAAATTCCATTAGGAAATTAATTCGCCTCTCCACACATGGATTTTTTTCTTAACATCCACTAAAATAACACGATGGCGATAGCGTAGTCTTCAACTAACTGGTACCATGAGAGACACACCAAATGTTGCTTCTGCGCATGCGCAGTCCCGTTGCTTCCACCTGCTGTTGGGGGTTGCATATGTTGCCAGCACGGACCACTAGTGGCACTTGCTTGGAGGCCCACAATTCACGGCGATGCTGCAGGGCCATCAATGGCTCGCCAACTGATAGCGCTGCCACCAATGGACCACTACCGGGCCGTGAGCGGCAGATTTCAGCCAGCAGTGACCCATCACTGCCAGCTGGTGGCCCGCAGTTTCCCAGCACTTGTGTTTTTGCTGGGTAAAGGATCCTTCAGAGCGTGACATAATAACTTCAAGGAATGGTAAGCAGCCTTTGTTTTTTGTCTCACATGTGAGCTGTATATGGGGATCGATTGAACTGATAAGTTCAACTGATTTAGATACATGTATTTCCGAATTCATGAAATTCCATAGAACAAAAGTACCTACATATCTAATTCACAGGTCGAATGTAACAAGCTGAAAGAGTTTGTCCTCAAAGTGGAACTTGTAGACTTCGCATGAAACAGGCGACAGTGGCAAAGCCTTCCGTCTGTCGGAAAAATCTTCTACGAAAAAGGAAACTGTTTTGTCTGATAAAAATTTTCACTAGTCTCAAAATTTCTTCTACTTCCGGTTCTCTGTAATGATGATCAACAAGACTTGCTTTCAATTATTCGAGGGCTTACAATTCATCCCAATGTTTAAGTGGTTCAGTAATCTGAACTTCTTTATCCTCAGTTTCGAAAAACGGCATCCATACAACGGTCAGTTCATGCTATCCTTCGATGTGAAATCCATGTTCACAAGTATCCCACTGAATATACTATCATCATCATCAACCAGTATAATGGTTAACTGAATATACTGTCGCCGCCCCGGTGGCGCAGTGGTCTAAGACGCTGGCCTCTGATCATTTGTCCGTAAGGGGTCCGGGTTCGAATCCCGGTCAGGCATGGATGTTGTGTTTGTCTTACGGCACTGGCTCTCTCCCTTCCCTGGAACCAGTGACCCTAAATTAGGGACGGTCGACTGCTTATGGCCCATTGAGTTGCTCACGGTGGTCGTTAAACCTCCAATCAAAAAAAAAAATATTTATATACTGTCATCATTGTCAACCATTATAATGGTTGACAATGATGATGATGATGATGTCTCCCCAAGTCTCTTCCACAACGGTCTGTCTTATGTCAGTCTCTTGCTAATATATCAGGATTGTTTTCTTTTGTTTCATACAATAAACTCATATATCCGTTACTGTTTCTTCGCAATTTAAGCTTACTTATTTTTTGTCCGTTTTGTGTCCGTTTTGGTGTTCTTCGCAATTTAAGCTTACTTATTTTTTGTCCATTTTTTGTCCGTTTTGGTGGTCAACATCTAATCTCCCACCCTGCCTCCGTCCTTTTTCCTCCACCTTTCTTTGTCCCAGCCGGTCGCTTTTGCGACGGTCATTTATGCGATGGGTTCACCCTAGTTTCTTGCGATGTGCGTTCCAAACTAAACGAAAAATCAATATCAATCCTCCAAGTATAACTCCTTAAAACTGAAAAATAATATTTAAACGGCAAATCTTTTTTTTTTTTTTTTTTACTCCGTTCTACTTTTTGTGTCTAATTTTATGTTGATTTGTAGACGGAGTTAGAAAATCGAAAAACTCCTTTCACTGTTTCATATTATACGATTTTTTGTTTTGAAGAACGAAAAATTTTAACATTTCATTTAAAATGGCAGTATGTGACGGGGGAAATCCCACTGGGGGATTCAAACAGCAACAACATTATTTGTTATTTAAATCCGACTATCTGACTTTAGATTCAGCTTTGCTCACCTGACAAAAAAAAAAAAAAGTTTTAATTCGAATTTTGTTGTGTCTTATGTGATGGCTGTAATGGCACAGACATTTTCGGTTTTTATGTGTTTTGGCTTATTAGATAGCTACGTAGGTGAAACATAAAATCGCTGTTTGGATTTCAGCTTTGGAAAATTTAAAGGAGATGTAAAAACCTACAAATAACGTTTAACCAGCTTTCGAAGATTTTCATTTGAAACGGAAGTATTAAAACGATCTATATCATGTCTGCAAATCCCAGATGCGTAATCCATGAAGCGGAACGTAGAAAGATAAATAAATAAATAAATAAATAAATAAATAAATAAATAAATAAATAAAACATGCGCTCTCATAACGTACATCTTTTATGGCGCATTGAAACAGCAGTAAAAAAATTAAAGGGAAATAATCGTGACAGCCTAAATTTTTATTAGAAGGCGGAAACCCGATAGGTTTTGAAAACGAGAGCAGTCTGATATCTATGGTGATCCCAACAATGTGTCTTAAACCTTCTTATTTTATGTTTATTATTGTTTTTCCTTCACATATATGTATCACATCATCAGTCATTATCAATTCCGTGCAAGATGAAAATCCCCCGAGTCTCTTTCACAATTATCTGTCTTAAGCAATTATTGACTGCATCACTCCGGCATGCTTCGAATATCATCCATCCATCTCCCACGTGGTCTTCCCCTGTCTTTCTGTATCCAATCTAATATTACAATCTAGTGATATACATTGAAGAGCAATTGAATTAGAGACAGCTGGCGTTATGCAAATGTGGCGATGTGGGCGGCCCTGTAAACGGAAACGACATGACGTATGCAGCGATCCGACAATATAAGGAGTGATGCGACGGAAATCAGTAAGAGTCGGTCGCAGTATGGGTAAGACGAAGGATCTAAGCGCATTTGATTGTGGGCGAATTGTCGGGGCCCGACGAATGGGTCACTTTATCTCGGAAGTCGTGCAGGCACTCGGATTTTCACGAGCCACTGTGTCACGGGTGCACCGTGAGTACTTCGAGTCCGGTAAAACCATCCCTGCAAAGGGCCAACTGCCGTGGACAACAGCGTGTGGATGAGCGGGGGCATCGTCGGCTAGCTCGCATTGTAACAGCGGATAGACGGGCCACAGTGCAAGAAATCACTCGGCAATTTAATGCTGGTGCACAAAAACTGTAAGCAGCCACACCATCCAAAACCATTTCCTCGCTATGGGGTACAGAAGCCATCGTCCCACGAGGGTATCGCTGCTGACCGCACATTACAGGGTGCAAAGATTAGCATAGGTGCAGGAACATCGCCACTGGACCCTAGACATGTGGGAAAATGTTGCCTGGACTGATGAGTCGAGATTAACGTTGGTACATGCGGATGGCAGGATACGAGTATGGCGCAAACCACATGAAGTGATGGATCATTCTTGCCAGCAGGGTACTCTTCAAGCTGGTGGGAGTGGCATTCTCGTCTGGGGACTGTTTACGTGGACTGAAATGGGACCCCTGGTACGTGTGACATCGTCCATCACAGGTCAACGTTACCAGGATATCCGGGACGACCATTTGCTCCCGTTTGTGCGTCTTCAACATCCTGCTGGAGACCTCATCCTGCAACAAGACAATGCACCGTGCCATCGCTCCCGAATTGTATCCGAATGGTTGGATGAACACTCCACCGACGTGACCTCGCTTCCTTGGCCAGCTAGGTCACCTGACCTCAATCCCTTGGAGCACATCTGAGATGCCATCGAGTGAGAGTTGTTCGAGGCTCTTACCCCCTCCATCAAATCTTCGTGAACTGTGGGAGCTTGTTCATGGGTCGTGGATCCGTATGCTTCCCAACGCTTCCGGTGTCTTGTCGAGTCCAGGCAGAGACGAATCGCCGCCGTCATCAGGGCGAAAGGTGGTGCTACACGTTACTAGGCAGGTATCACTAATTCAATTGCTCTTCAGTGTATATATTTCCTGGTACCCCGGCAACTCCTCCCCAAATTTCCTCAGACATTCCCATAAAGAAATCCCAACACCCCTGCATTTGAAAACGTATAACACACATCGAAATGTTTATGTAGTGTACATAGCTTGTCTCAAAACAACTGAGAATGTTTTTATAAAAAATGTGCTATGCTGCGTTCGACCTTGGCACGAATCTCGAAAAAACGGTAATCGTGGAAGTAACCATGGCAACCGGCCACACCTGTTTATCATGCATGCGTCGTCGGTAGCGAGCAGTTTAATAAGCGTTGTTTCGTGAACCCCTAACAAGTGTTTTCGCTCTGTGATTTTTCGAAAAAATGGATGTGAAAAAGGAGCAAATATTCGGCATTAAATGTTGCTGTTGACTTAAGAAGTCCGCCTTTCCGTCTTATGCAAGTGGCTTATGAAGATGAATGTCTAGGAAAATCAACAATTTACAGACAGCATAAAGAATTTATGGATGGTCGGGGGCATTAATCTTTCTTGGAGGAAGACCTTCCACAAGCGTTACAGAGGTAAATATCAATACAATAGGTGTTACGTAGTGCGATCAAAAAGTTCCGAAACTAGGTACGTAGCGCGCCAACAGATGGAAGTACGTGGATTCGCGAGCAGCGGTCGACGGCAGTTATCTTTATTAGTGATTGCGCCGAGTGACGTCGTTCTGTGAAAATCGGGTGCTGTGCTACACGATATTTGGTGACCACGTGCAGAACACAGCTGTGATTTCGGTATGGACTGCAAACTAGAGAAGCGAGCGAACATCGAATTCTGCGTGATACTCGGCAAGTCGGGAACGGGGACGCATGAAATGTTGCGACAGGCTTATGGCAATGAAGCAATGAGTCATGCGAGGTATTTTGAGTGGCACTCGCGCTTCAAGAGCGGCAGAACGGCACTGGAAGACGACGAGAGGTCAGGACGACCGTCCACGAGCAAAACCTCGAAAATGTGGACAAAATAAGGGAACTGATGCATGAGGATCGTCGGAGAACCATTCAAGACATTGTTACCGTCGTCAATGTGTCATACGGAACAGTGCAAGGAATTCTGACGTCCGTTTTGAACATGCACCGCAATGCTGCAAAGTTTGTGCCACATATTCTGAACCCCGAACAGAAGGCGCTCCGTGTCGAACTTTGTCAACATCTTCGTCAGCAGGAGGGGAATGAACCAACGTTCCTGTCGCGGGTCATCACTGGGGGACGAGGTTTGGGACTACGGTAACGACCCAGAGACTAAACAACCGTCGTCGCAGTGGAAGAACCTGGCATCTACACGACCGAAGAAGCCCAGACAGGTCCAGAGTGCAACCAAAAGCATGCTCATCGTGTTCTTCGACATTCGTGGAGTTGTGAACCATGAATTCGTCCCCCAAGGCCAGACTGTCACTGCCCTTTTTTACTGCGATGTTCTGTGGCGTCTTAGGGAGAACATTCGCCGCAAACGACCTGAAATGTGGAGCAAGGGGCGATTTTCTGCTCCATCACTACAATGCAGCAGCTCACAGAGCGTTAGCAACAAGCCAGTTTTGCAGCCGCAACAGCGTGATTACCTTTCCTCACCCGCCTGACGCGCAGGATTTGGCCCCCTGTGACTTTCTTTCTGTTCCCAAAGTTGAAGCTCAAGGGTCGCCGTTTTGAAGCCGTGGACGAAATCCAGCGCGAATCGCAGACGGTGCTTGTCACGATTCGCGAACAGGACTTCCAGGGATCGTTCGAACAGTGGCAAAAACTCTGACAACGGTCAATCGCTGCCCAAGGAGACTACTATGAGGATTATCATAGCGAGATTTAAGTAATGTCAGTACTTTGTTTTATATCGGCTTAGCCTTGGAACTTTTTGATCGGACCTCGTATTATACGGGAGGACAGACAGCTATCACCGGACACCTAGAAGTGAAACACAACATAGCATTTATTGACATACATTTGTATGGTGTCGGTTCACCTTTGGCCTTAATGCATGCACTGGCCCTTCGAGACATGCTTTCGACAAGATTTTGAAACATAGCAATAGGTATGCGCTGCCATTCAGTACATAATGCTGCCACTAACTGTTGCTTAGTAGTAGGCCTTGGTTCCAAACTTCTTATGCGACGCTCTAATTCATTTCATAGGTGCTTTATGGGATTAAGATCAGGGCTCTGTGTTGGCCAGTCCACGCACGATACGGAATGATCGTCAAACCACGACGTAACAGTCCTTGCTTTATGGCTCGGTGCATTATCCTACTGGTACCAACAGGGCTCGATTCCATGGTATTGTCACAGAGTTGGTAGGGCGTAATTGTCTAGAATATCGAGATAGACGCGCTGGTTAACAGGTTTGTCCACGATAACCAATGTGCCGGGACCATACCACAAAAAACACCCCCACACGAGTACACTGCCAGCTCCAAACTTGACCGTAGGGAGATTAGTACACTGTGGTAAATAGCTTTCTCCCCGGCTGACGCCATACCCACACACGGCCATCAGACTGATGGATCGTGTATCTGGATTCATCAGTCCATAGGACCCGTTTCCATTGATCTACGGTCCACGATAAATGTTCTTTACACCATGCTAAACGACGGGTAGCATTCCGAGTGGAGATGAAAGGCTTATGAGCAGCCGCACGACCACAGTAACCCATGGAATGAAGTTCTATGCGAATGGTACGTGTACATACCGAGGTTCCAGCATTTTTACTCACCTGTACTCTGAGGTCTTGTGCAGTACTCCGTCGATTAGCTGTAACGACTCTCCTGAGGCTTTGACGTCCTGTATCACTGATTTTCTTTGGTCTGCCGGTGCGTTTTGCTGCTTCAGGCACGCCATGTGTCTTCCACTTATTTAGTACACCCAAAACAGTTGACTTGAGTATGTTTACACGTCTCTCGGTTTCTCTTACGGACAACCCACTAATGTAACACCCAAGAATCTTTCCTTTCTCAAAGTCAGTTCTCTCCCGCAGCGACATTTTCACTCAACCTCACAGTGCGATAAGATCGCGGTAAGCTGAAGGCTTGTTTTTATACAGTTTGCAGCTGTACTGCGCATCTTAACAACGCAGAGGAACCGTTCATTTGCTTTTGAAGGTGTGTCCGGTGACTTTTGTCAATATAGTGTATGTGTATCGTAGGTATTTGTTTTCCATTGCTGTGTTTACACTGATTAAAGATTTTTAATATTCGTGTTCCCACTGTACCATCAGAATGGGGATTAAAGTTATCAGCAGTTAACCGGATTAAACCTTTTTAACGTATTGCATTTTTGCAATAATCTAAAATTTTAGATACGAGTTACCAGCATGTATCTGATTAAATAATCTGGATTAGAGTCACCGGGCATCTAATTAAACATTTCGGATTGAAATTGTAAGGGATTTAATTAAATATTTTGAGTTAGAATTTACATGGGAATCTGATTAAGCATGTGCCTTTGATTTAATCTGATTAGAAATTCTACTGTACGGGGATTATAGGAGAAAGGAATGAACTTAGGTTTCCATTTCCACATAACCTCATACTTGGGATTAGAGTTTATTTGCAGACATCTCATTAAAATCGTGTATTTCATAGCTTTACTCGTGTGTGTTTTCCAGTCGTTGTTGTAAGTCTATTTGTCACGATATCTGTGTTTCTGAAAAGAAATAAAAAAAAAATATCTTCTTTGTGTCGAAGAAAGCTGGTAATGATCTCGACCCACAATTTCCTGGTGGAATGAAATTTTCCCACTAGGTGACAAAAAAATTCGATACAATTGAAAAATACACAGTACAGCGTCGAAAATACGCACTGATTGAGGCCACTGGTAGTTCGTATTTTTGTTGTGTTCGGATTATCGAACATGAAAAAAAATACAGATACTATAACATTATATTATCCAAATACATGTACCAAAAATAAGCAACTGTATACAAAAAATAACATAAGACAAAGATTTTTTTAGTTATGTAATACGAAACAAGTTTGCCATTTTTATTACTGCTGTGAAAACTTTAAACAAAAGTACAAATTCCAAAACTTGCCAACCATTACAAGCTGTCTCCGATTGCAAAGGGGTATTCTTTATGCTCAGTGCAAGGGGGAATAACTTTCCTCTAGGCTCACAGGGAAGAAGGGGCTGCGGGGTTGAAACAAGTGGTGACATAAAATCTTAGCCCCGCAGGTAACAAGTGGCTGTGGAAGTTTTCGCCTTTCGTCTCTGAGTATCAGAAGTCGTCTCGGACTTTGACACGTCGCCCCCAAAAGCTTGCAACCCCAAAATTAGACGATTACATTATCATTAAGTGCCAAGTATAACGTACAAGTTTGACATCGAACCCGGGTCCCCTCACTGCGGAGTAAGTCGTTCTCCCAACTGAGCTACGCGGATATGTGCTCTCCTTGCTATCTGCCATTATCTCATGTGCGTCAGGCACGTCCCCTTGTTGTGTGACGTGAAGCAAAATGTTTTTAGCAAGGTGGAGACTAATATGCTTCGGTGGTTTGGCCATGTTGGAAGAATGAGTGAGGAGATGCTTACTAAGAAAATCTTTTCAGCCCAAGTAGCAGGAAGGAAAGGCGAAAGAAGGCCAAGGAAGGCATGGATGGATTAGATTCAGGAGTGTCTGCATGAGAAAACGACGGGACATGGACTCCACTAGCTTCTGGAAATATGCTGTAGGCAATGCACACCATACCTCATGCAGAGCGTTCCACAGTTCGGGTGAATTCCGAGGTCTCGGATTCCTGTGTTCGATAGCGCGTTGCATGGCATCCCAAATGAGTTCTATCACGTTCAGATCTGGGGACTTGGGTGGGAATGGCAACACGCCAAACTCAGATTAATGTTCCTCTAACCATAATGTGGCGTCCGGACACTTGTGTGGAGGTGCATTGTCCTGTTGTAACAGGCCCAACCCATCAGCATGAATGCAGGACATGAACGAGTGTACCTCGTCAGAAAGGATGCGCACATAGCGTTGGCCGGTCACAGACGTTTGTAGACGCACCAGGGGACCCACTGAAGTCCAGCTAAACACACCCTATACCATTACGGACCCCCCCACCAGCCGGTACAGTTCCCTGTTGACAGGTGGGATCCATGGCTTCATGGGGTTTGCGACACACACGAATCCTTCCATCTGTCCGATACAGTTGGAAACGCGACTCGTCAGACCAGGCTGCTTGTTTCCAGTCATCAAAAGTCCAGTGGCGGTGTTGCCGCACCCAAGCGAGGCGCATAGTTCTGTCTCGTACACCCATCAAGGGGAGTCGAGTTGGGCGTCGGCTCCCAAAGCTTATATCGTGTAGGGTACGTTGCACAGTCCGAACACGGATGCTTATTGAGGCTCCAGCATTGAATTCCGATGATACCTGCGAGAGTGTTGCACGCCTATCGCGTAAAACGATTCTTGACAGCCGACGATGGTCACGTTCACCCAATGTCTTTTTACGGCCACACTGGTATCGTAGGTTGGAGGTTTTGCCAGAATTCTTGTATTCACGGTACACCCTTGCAATGGTCGTCCGTGAAAATCCGAACTTCGTTTCAACCTCCGAAATACTATGACTCATCTCACGAGCGCCAACTATGACACCGCGTTGAAAATCGCTTAAATCGTTATTACTTGTCATTCTCATGCCCAAAACAGCTCTGACAGCTGGCAAGGATGTCTATCGCTTTACATACGCACTGGCGGACCCACCCGAGTACGGGCATAGGTGACGTTGCTATGTATTTTGCATAAGCTCGTCTGTACCAGTTTTTCTGGCACTTGAGTGTAAGTGGAAGACACATGGCGTGCCTGAAACAGCAAAAACAAGTACCGGGAGATCAAAGAAAATCAGTGATAGAGGAAGTTATGACGAAGTAAATTTCTCCATCATTTCTATGCCAGGGGCGGGATTCGAACCCATAACTCTCGGCTGTGGAGCTCCGAGTGCTATCCACTGTACTACACTGGCATGTGCTCTCACTGCTATCTGCCTTTATCTCATGTGCGTCCTGTGGGGCAGGCACGTCACAAACGTCGAAGCCTCAGGAGAGTCGTTACAGCTAATCGACGGAGTACTACAGAAGACCTCAGTGTACATGTAAGTAACAATGCTGGAACCTCGGTATGTACACGTACCATTCGCAGGGAACTTCATTTCATGCGTTTACCTTGGCCGTGCGGCTGCTCGTAAGCCTTTTATCTCCATTCGGACTATACACTGAGTGCCCACTTTATTATGACCAACTGAAAGTTTTAAGCAAATGAGCTATGGCTGCACGCTGTTGCCGCCAGAGGGCGAGGCTAGTATAAAAAGGGAAAGCTTAGTGCTTGCGATAGTAGTAGAAGTGTTTTTTGGGTGACGAGATGGGTAAAAAATGCGATTTGACGGACTTTCAACGTGGGATGATTGTAGGAGCTTGTATAACCGAAACCGCTGCATTCGTGAATTGTTCCAGAGCAGGTGTTGTTAAAGTGTTTAAAGACTGGACTGTCAGCCAAAAAACTGGGTCTCTACGTGCAACGTGTGGTCGTCATCGAATAGTGACTGCTCGGGCGGAACGGAGACTGTCCAGACTGGTAACAGACAACAGAAGGGCAACAGTGCAGCAAATTACAGACCATCTTAATCAAGGATCCCCTCAAATGATCTCTGCACGCACTGTTCGCCGTACACTGCATCGGATGGGATATGGCAGCCGAAGGCCTGTTCGAACACCTTTGCTGTCTGCAGTTAACAAGAGAGAACGTCTCCAGTTCGCACAGGAGCACAAGGATTGGACAGTCGATAATTGGAAACAAGTTATGTGGTCTGATGAATCACGTTTTCAGTTGCATCATGCCGATGGCAGAGTGAGAATTTGGCGGAAACAGCACGAAAGCATGGACCCCAAATGCATTGCCACAACCCTTCAAGCTGGTGTAGGCAACGTTATGGTTTGGGGAATGTTTTCCTGGCATGCTTTGGGCCCTTTAATTCGTGTTGATCAACGTCTGACTGGCACATCATATCTAAACATCGTTGCGGACCAAGTGCATCCTGCCATGTGGATGGTTTATCCGAATGGCGATGGCTACTTTCAACAAGATAATGCGTCCTGCCATAGTGCTCGTATTGTACAGGATTGGCTTCAGGAACATGCCGGTGAGTTTACTTTGCTGAGGTGGCCCCCCACAATCTTCAGATCTCAACCCCATTGAGAATTTGTGGGATGAAGTTGAACGAGCCATCAGACAGCTGGATCCACAACCCTGCAATCTCACACTCCTGGAAAGTGCTATTCATCAAGCATGGTCTCAGATTCCACAAACCACCTAACAACATCTCGTGGAGTCCATACCACGAAGAATCGACGCAGTATTAAAGGCAAAAGGTGGCCCAACAAAGTACTGAGGGGGTGGTCATAATAAAGTGGCCACTCAGTGTATATATATACTCTATATTCCGTAAGGAGCTGCAATTAGGCTTAAATAGCAAACCCGACCGGGAAGCTAAATCTCGCTTACAGCAGCTTTTTTTTTTTTTTTTTTTTTTGCATTACGTTTTTTCATGATTTTAATCTCCCTCTCTGAATTGCTTTCTTCACAACTTTTGCTCAATCCTTTTTTGTATTTTTTAGAACGTCTTTTGTAAAAAAGATCGTGCTTATGTTATCGATTTGTCCGTCCGTAGACACTATAAAAATGTTTTTGCATTGGAATGCATGAAATATGCGAATGATGATCCTTTATTTCGTTTTTCTTTACGATGTACGATTTGGCCGCTAGAGGGCGTAACTGCAGATGATGTCGAATTCAAAATATATTTTTATCCCATATATTTGTTTCTAAACATCCGATTGAAAACGTTCTTTTTTCTTTCGATTCCATTTATGTCGAAGAGTATGTTAAGTATAGTTATTTTTTCAAGTTAGGCATAGATTTTCCGCTAGGGGGCGTAAAAGTAAATTACGTTTCCCCGATACCTCTTCTTCTAAAACTCCGATTTGAAATTTTTTTTCTTCAGCGGGTACACCTCCTGATGGAAAATCTTTTTCATGTAATTTCTAATTTTTGGCAAAGACTACTTTGGCCACCAGGGGGCGTAAGCGTTCATTTTTGCTTCTGATGTAATTTCCATAAAATCTGAGCTTCTAAAATCTCGTTTTAAAAAAATTCTTTCGTGGACAGATGCCACTCACGTCGATAAACCTTTTCGTAATGTTTTCTTCTTAAAATATTGCACGTTTTCTTCGCCAGGGGCGTAAATGTACATCTTATTTTTTTTTCAATATATGTGCTTCTAATGGTCCAATTTGAAAAATTCTTTCTTTATTGGATACAGTTTGAGGTGTGACATGCTTTTCATATAATTTCAAAATTTCAAGTTATTCATAGACTTTCCGCTAGGGGCGTAAAGGTAAATTGCGTTTACCCCAATATATCTGCTTCTAAAACTCCGATTTGAAAAATTATTTCTGTGCCGGATACAGCTCCTGATGGGAAATCCTTTGCAGATAGTTTCTCATTATGGTAAAAAAAAACGGTTTGGCACCAGGGGACGTAAGTCTTAATTTCCGCTTCTGATGTATTTGCAGCAAAATCTAAACTTCTAAAATCTCGAATGAAAAAAATGCATTTGTAGACTGATACTACTCACGTCGAGAAACCTTTTAGGAATATTTTTTTCTTAAAATACTGCATGGTTTCTACACCAGGGGGCGTAGATGTATATCTTATTTTTGTCAATATCTCTACTTCTAGGAGTCCGATTTGAAGAAAAAAATTCTTCTTTGTTAGAGAGTGTTTGCGATGCGAAATGTTTTTTATATAAATTCAAAATTTTCAGGTAAATCATAGACTTTCCGCTAGGGGGCGCAAAGGTAAAGTGCGTTTTTTGCGTTATTTCTGCTTTTAAAACTCCGATTCGAAAAATTCTTTGTGTAGCGGATACACCTCCTTATCAGAAATCTTTTGCATATAATTTCTAACTTTTGGTTAAAAATGGTTTGGCCACTAGGGAGCTAATTTCTGGTTTTGATGTATTTGCAGCAAAATGTGAGCTCCTGAAATCTCGACTGAAAATTGTTTTTCTTGGACCGATAACGCTCACATCGAAAAACCTTTTGAGAATACTTTCTTCCTAAAATAATGCATGGTTTTCCCGCCAGGGGGCGTAGATGCATATCCTATCTCGGCTTCGAATAGTCTGATTTAAAAAATGTGTTTCTTTGTTCGAGAGCGTTTCCGCTGCGAAATGTTTCTCGTATAAATTCAATTTTTTCTTAACGCACAAGTCTGCAACCAGAGGGCGTAAGCTCACGATTCCATTAACAGCAATATCTTCGGGATTAAAATCCCGATTGAAAAACTTCTTTCTTCCGTCAGATACTATTGTTTTCCATACCGGTTCCATTGACTTTGAATAGCTTTGATAAATTTAATTTGCGTCAGAATGGATTCAAAAGACGTGCTCATTACATCCGAAAATTCGGTGTCATCTTTCTTGTTTTTTACTTTCCCTGCATTGTTTCTCTCCCCTTAACCTTTTCTGCACTTCTGTAGCGTTCTCACTATTACGTTCGTCTTCTCGCTGTGTTGTTTTTTCTGCGCGATTTTATTGTCTCTCCCTGTTACTTTACATTGCTTTCCTCTCTTTTTATATACTTTCATAGCATGATTTTACTCGCTCTCTATCTGTAGTTATTGCTTCCTCTGTACTCTGTCCGTCTTCCTATGTTTTTATTTCTCAGTTTACTCTTCCGTATCGATCACTTGATTTCTCCGTGATATTTACTCTCTGTCCCTCTCCCTCTGTTAACTTTCCTACGTCGTGTTGTCTCTCTCTCTCTCTCTCTCTCTCTCTCTCTCTCTCTCTCTCTCTCTCTCTCTCTCTCTCTCTCTCTCTCTCTCTCTCCCCTCTGCCTATCTCTGTCTCTCTCTTACTTTAATTCATCTTTCTTTACTTTGTCTTTCTCTGTATGTACACCGAATAACCTAAACATTATAACCACCTGGTTGCTCCTCCACGTGCCAAGACAGCTATTCCTGGTGAGGCCTCTACAAGATACCTAAAAATGTCTTGTGGTATCAAGTACCAACACGTTACGAGCAGATCCATTAAATCTTGTAATTTACGTGTATGAGACGCCACAGATCCGATTCGCTCTCATAATACAAACCACAGATGCTCGAATGGACTCTGATGTATCGGGAATTTGGAAGCCAAGGGGAAGACTTCCATGCTAATACCTGGAAGTCTTCCTCATGTTCGTCCAACCATTCTCGAAGAATCCGGGCCGTGTGGCATGAAGCATTATCTTGCTGAAAGAAGGCACTTCTACGGGGGAATAACGTTGCCAGGAAAGGATGTACCTGGTCAGCAATGCTGTTTAGTTAGGTACTATATGTCATAATTCCCTGTTCATGAATGACTGAACCCAGAGTTTTCCAGCAGAAAATAGTCCAAAGCTTTTCACCTCCTCCACCGGCTTGTTTTGTTAGGTACTAGATGCTGTTTAGTTAGGTACTAGATGTCTTGTTTTTAGTTAGGTACTAGATGTCATACTAGATGTCTTGTTTTTAGTTAGGTTCTAGATGTCATACTAGATGTCTTGTTTTTAGTTAGGTACTAGATGTCTTGTTTTTAGTTAGGTACTAGATGTCTTGTTTTTAGTTAGGTACTAGATTCTTGTTTTGTTAGGCACTAGATGCTGTTTAGTTAGGTACAAGATGTCATCTGTTTAGTTAGGTACTAGATATCATCTGTTTAGTTAGGTACTAGATGCTGTTTAGTTAGGTACTAGATGTCTTGTTTTTAGTTAGGTACTAGATGTCTTGTTTTGTTAGGCACTAGATGCTGTTTAGTTAGGTACAAGATGTCATCTGTTTAGTTAGGTACTAGATATCATCTGTTTAGTTAGGTACTAGATGTCTTGTTTTGTTAGGTACTAGATGTCTTGTTTTGTTAGGTACTAGATGTCTTGTTTTGTTAGGTACTAGATGTCTTGTTTTGTTAGGTACTAGATGCTGTTTAGTTAGGTACTAGATGTCTTGTTTTGTTAGGTACTAGATGTCTTGTTTTGTTAGGTACTAGATGCTGTTTAGTTAGATACTAGATGTCATCTGTTTAGTTAGATACTAGATGTCATCTGTTTAGTTAGATACTAGATGTCATCTGTTTAGTTAGGTACTAGATGTCATAATTCCCTGTTCATTAATGACTGGACCCAGAGTTTTCCAGCAGAAAATAATCCAAAGCTTTTCACCTCCTCCACCGGCTTGTTTTCATCTCACGGTGCATTCTGGTGCCAACATTTCCACAGGTAAACGACGCACACGTACCCGGTCCTCCACATGGAGACGAGATTCATCATCGGACCACGACCTTCTTCTAATCATTCAGGGTCCAGTTTTGATGGTAGCGTGCTTCGTTGTGGGCGCTTTCGACGTGAACCAAAGTCCGCATGGGCACTCGGAGCGTTCTGCTGCTACGCAGCCTCATTTTCAACAGGGTGTCATGTACTCTGTGTTTTGAAGCATCACTCTCGTTACCAGCATTCAAAATACCGATGAGTTGAGCCACAGTGTCCCTTTTGTTGGCTTGTACCATACGCAAAAACCTTCGCTCACCTCTAGCATCGACGAGCCTTTGCCGGTGATTCGAGTTTTTTTCCCTCCTCCTTTGACTTTTTGAAGGTACTAACCACGACTGTCCGTGAAAACCCCACAAGCTATACCGTCTCGGAAATGTTCTGACACAATCGTCTGGCTATTTCAATTTGGCTATGATAAAACTCGCTCAAGTCCGCTGCTTTTCGCATCTGAAGAACAAGAATAACACTGTTTAACAGAGCTGTGTATCAGGTGTTTTTTATATCATATCACGACCTTCACGAGTGCCGTCGTTTGCCTGCAATTGCTTCGGTTTGCATAAAAACGCGCTGGTCATAATGTTTTCGCTCTTCGGGAGGTGTATATACTATGTAGACGGTCGCATCAGACAGAATAATATGACCATCTACCTAATAATGAGAATAACTATCCTTGTGCGCGGATGACAACGGCGAGACGGCGTGGCATGGACGCAATGAAGCCCTGGTAGGTTGCCCGAGTCACACGTGCCCATTCAGACTGCAGCAGAGCACGGAGATGACGTGGTTCTGGGTCGGCACGTCGAACCTGTCGATCCAAGTAGTCCCACAAGTGCTCTATGGGATTAAGGTCGGGAGATTTCGCCTGCCAAGGGAGAACGGAAACATCACTGTCGCGTTCCTGGAACCAGTCACGCAGCTCCTTAGCGCCGTTGCAGGGCGGCAAGGTCCTGTTAGTAGACACCATCACCACCAGTGGAAACCTCGATTCGTCGGAAAAGGCAACGTTTTCGCACTCTTGCGCTGTCCAATGACGGTAGTCCCATGCGAACTGTAGGCGTCGTTACCGATGGATCTGGATTGATGCAGCGTCGACTCCGGAGACCCATGCGTAACAGGATTCGCTCTATTGTTATCGGGGACACGTACCTGGGTGCCCCAGAGTTCATTTGCATCGTTAATTACTGCCCTGTTGCTCATCAATTGACCTTTACCAATCGACAGAGGCAACGTTCTCCTCTGGAGTCGAATACCTTTGGGTCTCCACATTTATGACGTCGGGAAGTACTCGGTGTGCCAGCGGTTCATTATTGGTACACCTTTGTACAGCCCACGAAGCACTCGAAAACATCCCACGAAGTCTGATGTTTCTAAGATACCTCCGCCCTTGGCGCGGTAGCCGATGAGCTGTCCTTTTTGGACGTCCGTCGAATCACTACCTCTGCCCATTGTGTTCACGTTACACACTATGGCTCACCTGTCGTGGACGGCCGCTTTTATCTCCGTGTGGTGGACCTTGTCACGTGCACTTTGTGACGCGCCTGGAGGGGTACACTGTGATTCCGTGGGTTGTCATATCATTCTGATATGACTGTGTATATGTGTGTGTATTGACTTTCCAGCATCTTTTTACTCCATCTTTATTTCTCTTCGGTAGTGCCACTTTTAAACCCTTTTTTTTTGTTTAATTTGAATCATTTTACTCTTTCTCGCTGCTCTATGCCCTCAACTTTCTGTGCATCTCTCTCTCTCTCTCTCTCTCTCTCTCTCTCTCTCTCTCTCTCTCTCTCTCTCTCCCAAATTCAGTTTCTATCTCTCTGTCTAGTGTTTGAGTCCTCTTTATCCTACTGGTCCACCTGTTAGCAGTTTAATTCTCTTCAACTTTTACTATTCTTTTCTCCTTCCATGCTTCTTACTTTTTTCTCTAAGTCTACCTAACGGCCACTGTATAATTCATGTTTCTCTTTCTTTCACTTTGTCCCTGTTGGTGTATGCCTCATAAATGAATAGTGCTTATGAGTTAAATTTCAGTGCTTTCACAATGGAGTTTTTTTTAAGCATTTCCCATTGGAATCGTCAGTATGGACAGGATGAATGAAAGATGGAAGAATTAAAAAAAAAAATCCGGAAACAAAAGAGATTAGCAGTTTGGTCTTCCTCGTCATGACTGAGCGAGCAGTGAGGGCTGAAGCAGTCTGGGTGAAACATGGACAATAATCCATCACGAACTCGACAAGTGGCTCGACGACGAGACCTAATGGCCTTCATGTGGTGATCGAGGTCGACCCCCAGAGTTAAGAGCGAATGATTTGTGGGGAAGGTGGAAGTGAATTTACTGAGAGCGAGCGAGGGAGGGAAAGGGAAGCCTTCAAGAGGAAGAAGAAATACGAGGCGGAACGTACGACGTGACAAGTCTGGATTAGCAATTGTAATCTTGTGTGTTATGGGAAGAAGCCGGGGAAAGAGCCCATAATCCAAATTTCTATGGTTATTCGAGCGAAGTGGAGCTGATCTGACACTTTATATTATCTTCAACTTATTTATGGGATTCAGACGCTTAAGCTATGACTTCAGGATTTTAGTTTAGCTGAAGATCTCGGATATTTTAGGCGGTGCCTTTGTAAATCGATAAATAAACCTAAACCTCTGCTGATTCAGTTTATCCTGTGGAAGTCTTATTTTCGGGCAGATAGAAAAACAGACGTTGGTGACTCACTTATTTGATATATTTTTGTATATCCTTTGACTATTATGCTGCAATATCTACTTACGTTATGCTCAGATACATGCAAAAGTTGGTTAAATTCATGCCGGAGAACAGTGTGTAGCGTGAGAAGGAAGGCTGAGTGTTGCCCTTCCATTTTCGTAATATATTACTGCTAATAATATACGAAGTAGCTAGGTGCACTTTTTCGCGTTTCATATCACTATTTTAGAGGTTGAGAATGTTAAAACTGACTTCGAGTGACCTAAACCCGCTGGCCTTGGGTTCGATTCCCATGTACGACGTGGCTGTTAGATTTGTCCTTATGACACTAGATTCCTGCGTTTTTTGGAACCAATGACCTTGAATTTTAGATGAGTGACATGTGTAGCGTTGAACTTGAAAAAAAAATGTAATTGTGACTTATACCTGTAAAAATAACCTTGCTTTTGAGTTATCGCTTTACTGTTTTTTTTATGTAAATTTTGTTACTTCTTGTTTAAACGTTCTCTCACTGAACGGCGCATTACTTCCCCTAAATAGCCTTTACAATTTGGAAACACTGACAGTGAGTCAGGATAACATAAACTGACTAGATTGAAGGAGTTGAAGGGAGTTGATGAGAGACAGCGAGTGAGGATAACATAAACTGACAGATTGAAGGAGTTGAAGGGAGTTGATGCTTAGAGAAAAAGTGGAGTTGAGATATATATATATACTGCAGAGCAAAGCTGAAAGCAAAGGAAAAACTTTGAATTTAAAACGAAAGTTGCAAAATAACCTGAAGATCAAAACGCGCAACGCAGCAGTTATGAAAATTCAGAATTCACATTCTATTAAGAGAGACCTAAGCAAAAAAAAAAAAAATATTTTTGACTCATACCAAGTACAACATAGAAAAGGTTATGTATCTACCGGTGTGAGTAAAAAGA
This sequence comes from Macrothele yani, assembly GCA_039090855.1. NCBI lineage: Eukaryota > Metazoa > Arthropoda > Arachnida > Araneae > Macrothelidae > Macrothele > Macrothele yani. The sequence continues at coordinate 106,446,663 of CM076991.1, read as the reverse complement.
GAAAAAAATAAAAATAAAATGAAACAACTGAATGTGGAAAGTGTCGAGAATACTGAGCCTTGGCTTTATCAAGGACCAGCAAAAACTCTGCATTTTCTCACTTCCACAAAGACCTAGTTGGAAATTGGTTTCTGCAAAGCCATAGATGCAAGTAATTAGCCCACCAAAAATTTTTAAAAAATATATATATAAGTCATGACCTCCGTATGACCTAGCTCTAGTTTACAATTTAGCTTGCATCCATAACTTTTCTGGCCCGACCCATGCTCTTCATCTGTTACGATTAAACAGAAAGAAGAAGATTAAAGAAAACTCAAGTTGTGAGAGTGACATAATAATTAGAAATAATGTTCAGCAATAACGAAATGCCAAGTTCGCCTGAGAGAGTATTTAAACCTGAATAGCAATGCAAAAGTTTTCCAAATTCTTACATTGCAATTAAAAAAGGAAATATTAATTATTTAAAACTCAGATTCTTGAAAGAAAACTTGATTCTAAAACCCCCTACTCCACAACTTCTGACAACACAAAAACGAGAATAAATTAAAGACAATAATTAACTAAAGAAATGCTTTGTGAAGGTTATATGACATAAACAATTAGTTGCAATATCTACAAAGTATTTCAGAAGTGCTTTAAGTGCATAATTAAGTAGTTATTAAGAACTTAACTACTTTGAAAACACAGCGCAAAGTACAAGAACTATGAATATATATATATAAGAGAGAGAGAGAGAGAGACAGAAGGAGAAAAAGTGGACTTGAAAGAGAGAGAAAGTGGAGTCAGCAGAGATGGAAAAAGTGGACTTGAGAGAGAGTGAATCTGATAGAGAGAGAACGTGGAGTTGATAGAGAGAGAAAATGGGGTTGATAGAGAAGAAAAGTGGAGTTGAGAGATGAAAGTGGAGTTGATAGAGACAGAAAATGGAGTTGATAGAAAGGAAAAGTTGAGTTGAGAGATTTAAGGTGGAGGTGATAGAGAAAAGGTGGATTTCATAAGGAGAAAGAAAATGGAGTTGACATGGCGAGGGGTGAGTGTAGTTGATATCGAGAGAGGGAAAGTGAAGTTGAGAAAAGGAAGTGGATTTGATATAGAGAGGGAAAGGGGAGTTGATAAAGAAAGTTGATTTGATAGAGAGAAAAAGTGGAGTTGAGAGAGAGAAAGTGGATTTGATATAGAGAGGAAAAGGGGAGTTGATAAAGAAAGTTGGTTTGATAGAGAGAGAAAGTGATGTTGACAGAGATAGGGTGTGTAGAGTTGATAGAGCTGGTGGGGATTATATTGTTAAACTTAGAAGATATAAAACCTGTTCAGATGTACATGTGATGGACGAACAAATGTCGTTACAAGATCGATGTGTGTGTTGAAACCAGCGAGATTATATTCTGACAAGGGATAATATTTGTATTCTGAAGCACAAGTGTTTACAGAATAAATTGTAATTGTGACGTCTTGGGATTTGTGTTTTGTGACGTAAGTGAACAGCTGACTCTTTCTACCTGGGAGTTTGCTTATTTTTCCAGATAGTGTAATTTCCGTACAACGAAGCTGTTTAAAAACTTTAGCCATTTTTGTAGTTAATCAGTTAACTATTTAAAACTAGAACTAAGAAAGTTTAAAACTCCATATGATTTTAATTAATTAATCTCAGTAAATTAATTGCAGTACTCCTAGCATTTCTACGATATGAGTTTACACTGCAGTTTTACATATAAGATATGTAAAACTTCTTTATTTAAATTATTTTCATTTATTTTTTGCGGACATTCTGGATGGTTTTTCTTTTTCAGTTGCTAAAATATACGCATATCCATGTTTTTTGAACCAACGGTGAATTTTGTCACAGTATATCTGTGTCCTTACTGACTGATGCGTAACAATACGAACAGCAGAACTCCAACAACTGATATACAATGGCTTCCTCATCGTTTTCGAACTACCAGAGGATTATGCAATGTTGGTTATATGGATCTTGTTCTGAAGATTAATTATTTCATCGATGTTGGCTTGACAATATGTTTTATATAACATTTTTATTTTCATATTTTTGAGATGCTCCTCAACTCTGATATAAATTCAAATGCAAACAAAATCCAGTAATGTTTTTGAACCACGATTTGATTTAATATTGCTCTGGAAAAAAAATGTGAAATTTAATTGCTTTTGACATGTTATGGCTACCGGCAGTTTTCTAGAAAAATGCATTTTTTTTTCTTTTTTTATGTGAGGAACGTATGTGAAGGTTTTCGTGGAACATTATATTTTAATCAAATGTCCTGTTTAGCTATCGTTAAAAGTCAGTAGTGAGTAATTATTTTTTCGTGTGAAGTAATCTGACCTTGACTCCAAGGATAGTGTAATCAGTAATACGGAACCCACAGGTAAAAATATACAGACACAAGACGGCGAAGCTGAGTGTCATATTCGAATAAAGCAAGTTTCACACACACACACACACACACACACACACACACACACATACACAAGGAAAACAGTTTTCTTTATTGTTTAGTTGTAGTATTTCTACTGCATGTTGTGGGTTCGATGTGAATATTCAATATTCTCATTATTATGAGAAGCTCAATCAGCCCACATGATTGTGATAATAAACCTGCGATAGTGTTCTACAGAACACACAGATACACAAATAGGGATGCACAGGAGATAAAAAAGGAAGACAAGTGGCAGACCATGGAATTTGTCTAAGACTAAAATTGCCAAAACTGAGGTGAAATTTATTTTTCAAAAATTTATAATTGCTATAATATGAGCCTTCTTCCGTTAGTCATCAGAGGTAAATCCGCGTTTGGGTATTTTGACCTTCGAACTTTACCAACATGGCATCCAATAATTCTAAAGTTCATCCTCCAGAGAAAAGAAGCCGACCCGAGGTATGTTCCAGTGGTCTAAGCCCTGGATTCTGACCATTCGTTTGCAATGGGTCCGGGTTCGAATCACGGTGAGGCATGGATGTTGTGTTTGACTTACGGCCCTGGCTCTCTCCCTTCCCTGGAACCAGTGGCACTAACTTAGGGACGGGCGTTTGCTTATTGCCCATTCAGTTGCTCACGGTGATCGTTAAACCCCCAAACAAAAAGAAAGAGAGAAGAAACGAAAGAAGAAGAGAGACAGTATCGTATTTTCGTGAAAATCGGATCCTGACAAATTATTATCGACATCTTGACTTGCAATCGAGATAATTTTCGCGTTTCCGCTTTTCACAACGCAAAATGGCTCACCGCTTTTTTCAGTTGGGCAAAACAAAAAATTAAAAACTCGTTGTTAGCATAATAGGAACTTCTAGAATATCTCACTTTTCCAGTTTTACATTGCAACCGCTGTTCTAAAACTGAATTACATTCCTGACTTAGAAATATGCTATTGGCGTCTGACTTTCAATGAATGCATCTCTCTCTCTTTCAAAATTGAAAAGCCTGTTGGTAAAAGATTTCGATTATTTAGGTCGGAAAATTCCTATCGTGGAGCGTTATTGCTCTGGGGTACGTGACTGAGATTGCAGATTTTGGCAACAGGCATTTTTACTGCAGCCTTTGTTTTTATTGGTTTAGGTTTCTCGTTATTGGCTTTCTGATATTTTATTGCTTTTTCGGCTGCTTTTATGGGGGCTCTCAGATTGCTCTTATTGGTTTCGTTACGTTTTTCTTGACCTGTTGATATAAATTTTCGTCCGTGAAGATGGGTTTTCCTCCCCCCTCCCCCGCTAGATTCTCTATCGTAATCCCATTTTTACCAGTAACAACACGTTTTACTTTCGTTGTTCTGCATTTGGCGGAGGTGTGTTTTTTCTTCTACCAATTTTTTCGGAGGATAAACATACTTTCCTTAAGTCTTGATGAAAATTATGTTATGCTGTTAAAAAATAAATGCGTTTAGTCTACGGTTTTTTTAATAAATGCTCTATTCAATTGTAATTGACAAAATTTAGTTAATCCGCTTTTATTTTTGATTCATCAACATGAGCTAGTTGACCATTGTGTACTTAGCACCACATTAGCTAATTCCGCTGTACTTAAAAAAAAAAAATGCTCTTTTTTTCCCCGCCCGGAGGCATAAATGTGCGTAATTAGTGGTGTACTGAGGCCGGAACGCACTGGAACGTCGCTTCGGTACTTTCTTTTCCAGCCATCACGCGTTTAGGTAAATCCTATATAGCATTATTTCTTTTCTTTTCAAAATGCGAATGTCGTATAATTTTGGTAGATTTAGTCTTTAAATCTATTCTCACTTGGGAGGCCCAAATGGTGAAATCTTGTTCTTTGAATGCCAAAATGTGTAAATCCGGAAGTCTGATTTCGACTGATCGCTATACTTTCTTCTACTGTAAATACTGTATAAGAAAGTAAAAAGGGGAGAGGCGGTATGGGGCGGGGTAAAAGGGAAATGGATTGAAGATGTAAAGGCACCACGTGTTCCTGTACTCTTTCAATTATAATTGCATCACTGTACAAAAGGTTTTTCTTTGTATTCCTCTCAAAGTCAGATTTGAAAAAAAAAAAAAAAAAAAAAATTTTGAAGATGACAATCCGTTTTTTAATGTAAATATGACATGGATGGTAAGTCATCCTCCTCATATTTCTTAACCTGCAGATTCGCTAAACATGAATGCCGGTTGCTTCGACTAGGGAATCCTGTGATGGTTATATTCAAATTAATCGGAAACCTGAAATTTGGTCGTTCTGGGTGGTGTAGTGTTAGCATACCTGGGAGCTATCTGGGAGACGCGGGTTCGATTCCCGCTCCAGGACAACGAAATTTTCAAGTTTTCGGATGTTATCTGCCTTACCATCCTTGTCATATTTACACCGAAAAACGGATTGTCATCTTCAAAATTTGTATTATATGGTGTAATCCCGTATTCCACTCATGAAAAAAAAACCTTTTCTGTCGGATATCTACAAGAAACAGTTCCCGTATATATTGGATTCTCCTGAAAGTTCTGAGCATTTGTGATAGGTGTATAATTCAGCGTGACGTATGCAGTCGTACGCTTTGAAAACACACAAGATGATGATTACAATGACAGGTGGCTACTTGATCTCAAAGACTACAGTCCTATGACGATTTTATATATAAATATACACTGCTGGCCACCAAAAATGCAACACCAAGAAGGACACGAGATAGCAAAGCCAGATTTACTGGACACATAACAACAGATACAAAGATGAAACGATTGAACTCACAGGCCCGTGCGACTTGCGGAACAAGCAGACATCAATAGTTCGTGTGGGCCCCATGGCTGGCAATAACGGCCGCTACACGCCGCGGCATCGAACGAAAGACGCTTCGGATGTAGGCTTTGGGTATGTCGGTCCAGGCTGCTTCCACACGTTGCCACAGTTCATCAGGCGTAGCCGCGAGTGATGCTTGCCGGGCCACTCGGTTGCCGATCAGCGACCAGACGCGTTCGATAGGCGACATATCGGGAGAACAGGTGGGCCACGGCAGCAGTGACAATTGTTGGGCCGTGAAAAACTGTTGCACGATGCGTGCCACGTGCGGGCGCGCATTATCCTGTTGAAACGTGGCCGCTGAAAGGTCCGACAAGTAAGGCAGGACTACAGGCTCCAAAACGTCGGAGATGTAGATTTGCGATTTCTCCCGCTGTCTGCCGTCTGTCTCTTCTCGCCTGTAGGACAATATACCGGTCGTCCGCCGCCGTGGTTGCTCGTGGGCGACCATTGCTTAACTCTAGGACAGCTGTTCTTGTCGTTCGAAATACTCTCCAAGCTCGTTAAACGATGCTGTGAGCGATCCCGAACTCCTCGGCCACACTAGTCACACTTCGACCTTCTTCGAACTTCCCAACGACGCGACCTCGGGTAAAGTCATCCAGATGTCGTTTACTGGATTGCCTGTTGGCCATATCACACGGTTGCAGCAACTGGACGTCGTTCAAACCGATGTACACTGTGCAATAGCTTTCACCGAATTGCTGAGCGTACACCGCCCGTGTGCTTTATACCCTTCCGAACCCCCCCCTCTACGTAATGCTGCATATATGCGCATGCTCTACCGTACCGGACCCTAGTCTATCTTCTGAGTGGTCTTTCGGTCCATTCTGGTCAATACCCAGCAAAACCAAGGTCGACTTGAAAAAATAAATATGTGTGACAAACTACGTTGTATTATCTTAATATGTATTTAAATGAAAGGTGGCATTTCCATGCGACGTTTGGCCACGTGTGGTTGACCATGTACCGGCGATGCGTACCAAAAAGGTGAGGGTGTCATATTCAATTGCGCCCCAAACCATAACGCCAGGCGACGGACCGGTATGGCGATGCATAATGCAGGCGTCATACAGTCTCTCGTCGCGGTGCCGCCACACACGGATCCGACCATCGTGGTGTTGCAGGCAGAAGCTAGATGCGTCGGAGAAGACAATGTCGAGCCATTCCGTAGTTCAGGTGAGGCGTTCAACGGTTCACTACCGTCGCACTCGCCGGTGGTGTAACGTCAATGGTAATCGGAGCAATGGGCGCCGTGCGACAAGTCCCCACTCCTGCAGACGACGTCGAACGGTACGTGCTGACACATATTGTTGCGCAACACACCCTAATTCCTGCGCTAACGTTCGTGTAGTGGCGGCGCGAGCCGTCAATGCCCGCCGCACAACATGCCGGTCCTCTCGTTCGGTGGTGTGCCGCGGCTGCGGCAATCGCTCACGTCGGTCCGTCCGTCCCTCCTGCACCCACCGAATCCATACTCGCCTCACTGTGGCTGGATGTCGTCCCACACGGGCGCCGATGTCTACGTACGATAAACCGCTGTCGCGATAAGCCACTATTCGTCCTCTGTCGAACTCCGAAACGTGCTGGAATAACTGCCGTATTCTGTGACGAGGCATCATGCAGCTTCCCACGCACAGGTCCGGCAGCACAACACACTTCCACTACTTACACCCCGCCTTCTGTGCACCCTTCTTTTAGTGCTTCTCGGTGGTGTGCCGGGCGCACATGATTTGCATATGTCCTGCAATGCTAATCGTTTGCATGTCCTCTCGCGGGCGACGCATGCTGCGAATTTCAGGCCAGTCTGATGCTTCCTTCTTGGTGTTGCATTTTGGGTGGCCAGCAGTGTATATATATCAAGATAATGCAACGTAGTTTGCCACAGATATTTATTTTTTCAAGTCGACCATGGGTTTCTCTGGGTATTGACCTAGCTTCATCAAGACGAATGGCACGTAAATATTTAAACTGTATACGACATCATAAATGGTGTTTATAGTCACGTGTTTTGGTTAGATGCTTCCACGCGCTTGATAGAAATGGCGTGGATGCCATGGCATTAACAAGTTGTGAAGACTTCTTGAATATATGGAAAGCTTCCAAAATATCAAGTTTGGTGGTTGAATCTGGCTTGTCAATTAGTTTTGCTTCTTCAAGCAGAAATTTATGGTCTTTTTCGTAACAGTGTTTAGCCATTAGGTCACAATTCCGAATGTAGGTCTTGTGCTCCTTAAATCGAAAACGCAAAGTTCTGCGGGTCAATTTTGTGACAATTAAATCATGAACAGTGGGGATGGGAATGCTTGGATATAATGAAATCACATCTAAGGATAGCATTATGAAAGGGGAGAAAAGGGGTTGAATGGCTCAAAGTACATCCCAGGCCACACGGATTCGATCCATTCAACCCGTTTCCTCCTCTTTCATAATGTTATCCTTAGATGTGATTTCATTATATCCAAGCATTCCCATCCCCACTGTTCATGATTTACTAGTCGCAAAATTGTAAGCTGATGGAGCGTATACTGATTCTGAAACACAAGCTGCACTTAGTGCTCTACTCTTGGTGTAGGCCTACAATAGATCGTATTTTCGTTTTAATAGGTCAATCTATCGCCAACTTGAGGGATCCCCTATGGGGTCTCCCTCTCTCCTGTGCTCGCCGAGGTGTTAATGCAGCACCTGGAGAATGAAGTTCCGTCAACCTTTCATATTAAACCACTATTATATTTGCGTTACGTTGACGACATTTTGGTTTTTTGGCCCTCCTCTATCGATGACCTGCATGCTTTTACAGAATCTCTGGCTTCAAAATATCCTACTATAAAGTTCACCACCGAATTCGAGACTGACTTGACCCTCCCTTTCTTGGATATATTATTAAAACGTGACCCCATCAACCACAATATCATTGAATCTGTATACCGAAAGCCTTCTGCTACTACTTCAGTGATACCGACATCCTCAACACGTCCTCTAAGTCAAAAATTGTCTTCGATTCGTTTCATGTTAAACCTGGCCAAATCGCATTCTTCGACATCAGATTTATACAACAGTGAAATAGCAAAAATAAATAATTCTGCTGCTGCCTTCGGCTACTCTGGACCCTTAGTAAACAAAGTACTCCAACAAATGCAGGAGCGAACGTCTTGTGCCTTGACCAGAAATTACAGATCACGTAAAAATTTCGTGGGATCTGTACCCTACGTCCCGCCAATAACTAATGTCTTGAAAAACATACGTAGACCTTATGGTCTGCACTTTGGAATAAAGACCGACAACATCTGGTCTTTAGTCAAAAATGGCAGGGATCCTAGCTAGATGCAGGACAGACATGGAGTTTATGTAATCCCACTGAAAGCGATCGAACCCGGGAAGAAGGACCAAATATATATAGGCTCGACGACCCGTAATCTGAAGACTGGCCTGATGGAGCATAAATATAACATAAAAATCAGATTCACAACACACAGCAATGTCACGCCTATTTCGTCAAGAAGCGTTTCAATCTTTGTGTGACGAAACAACCATACTAACTACTCCAAATTCAAAAAACTTAACTCTCTTTACTGAAAGCCTACAAATTTTTGCTCATCAGCAACAGTGTTACAATGATGATTTCCCGTGTGTCGTACCAAACCCTTTAAAATATTTACTTCAAAGTGACTTACCAAAATTCTGACATTAATTGACAACAAAATGCTATCACATTGCTATGAATTGTGTCGCGGTGATTCACCAATATTGCGCATGCCCTTCATGACAATATACGTCATATCCCTTCTTTCGACGTATTTACCCGCCTGCTCGCATAATATGACCCACACCTGATGATGAGAGTCCGATGCGGATTGGAAAGTTCTTGTGTAATTTTAACTTTTATGTAAAGTTTTTAACTATGGTGCTCTTACATTAAAGTGTTTTTACCTTGTAATATCTTGTTGAGACGGCAGTAGTTCACCCAATTTACAACGCAAGCACGAAACACTTATGGAGTTCGACAAGGCTCTAACAAAATTCCGGAAACCGACGCCTATCTCCACGTCAACTCCTGTGATGCGCTCATTGCGAGAGAATTTTGCCATCATTCCATTTTCCCGTGACATTGCTTTCAAAATTTCAAAAATTATCAGAACCTTTTATTTTTAGGTGATTTTTAACCCCATAAACAAAATGAGATTTTTAGGATCAAAGGACTATGTTGAAGACAAAAGCTCGTGGGGAATTTATCAATTTCCATGTGAATGTGGCGCTTCGTATATAGGACAGACCCGTGTAGAGCCTTGCGTTTTCGATTGAAGGAGCACAACACCTACATTCGGAATTGTGACCTAAAGATGTCACCGATGGCTAAACACTGTTACGAAAAGGACCATAAATTTCTCTTTGAAGAAGCAAAACTAATTAACAAGCCAGATTCAACCACCAAACTTGATATTTTGGAAGCTTTCCATATATATCAGAATTCTTCGCAACTTGTTAATGACATGGCATCCACACCATTTCTATTAAGCGTGTGAAAGCATCTACCCAAAACACGTGACTGTAAGCACCATTTATGATATCATATACACTGGTGTGCAAAAATTCAGGACGAGACGGTTTTTCGAATGTAACGTCGTGCAGAAGTGCTCCACTTCGACTCAAATCATACCATAAGATCCCCAAGATGTAAGAATATGGGACAAGTGAGCAAAACCGTCCAAACAAGGAATCCAAAGGATACAAAGGCACTTTATTGAAAAGGTAGCTTCGAGCACAACTGGACAGAAGACAGAAACGTTCATGTGACAGGCGGCTGCCAAGAAAAATCCAGTCTTTAGTAGAGGATATGATCACCCCTGACTGCGTTGCAGGATTTACAACGTCTGTCCATGCTCAGAACGAGGTTGTCAAGGAGCTGTTGAGGCATCGCGGCCCATTCCTTTTGTAGCGCCAATCGCAGCTGCGGAATCGTTGTTGGCGGCAGGGGACGTGCTGCCAAGCGTCTCCCGAGAATGTCCCACGCGTGTTCGATTGGATGTAGGTCCGGTGACCTTGCGGGTCAATAAATGTGTTGAATATCTTCACTCTCCAACAGCTCTGCGACAGCCATTGTACGATGAGGTGTAGCGTTATCGTCCATGAAGATGAACTCAGGACCCACAGCACCTCTAAACATATGCGCGTTAGGCAGGAACCTCGGTACAATAGCGGACACCAGTGACTGAACCTCCTTGGAAGATGTGGAGGTCAGTACGGCTACCAAGCATGATACCGCCCCAAACGAGAACCCCGCCACCTCCAAACCGGTCCCTTTCGATGATGTTGGAGGTGTGATTGCGTGTTCCCTGCTCTCTCCAGATGTGTATACGTCCAGAACCGCTCGTCAGACTAAATCGGCTCTCATCCGTAAAGCTGACTCGACCCCATTGCTGATGTGTCCAGTTCTGGTGTTCCTGGCACCACAGAAACCATCGTCTCCAATAAACAGGCGTTAATGGCACACACCGTACTGGTAGTCGTGCAAATAGGCTACTTTTGTGCAGCCTCCTGGCCACGGTAAAACGCGATAACGGACGTCCAGCCTTGCGATTTCTCCCGCTGTCTGCCGCCTGTCTCTTCTCGCCTGTAGGACAATATACCGGTCGTCCGCCGCCGTGGTTGCTCGTGGGCGACAATTGCTTAACTCTAGGACAGCTGTTCCTGTCGTTCCAAATGCTCTCCAAGCTCGTTAAACGATGCTGTGAGCGATCCCGAACTCCTCGGGCACACTAGTCACACTTCGACCTTCTTCCAACTTCCCAACGACGCGACCTCGGGTAAAGTCATCCAGATGTCGTTTACTGGATTGCCTGTTGGCCATATCACACGGTTGCAGCAACTGGACGTCGTTCAAACCGATGTACACCGTGCAATAGCTTTCACCGAATTGCTGAGTGTACACCGCCCGTGTGCTTTATACCCTTCCGACACTCCCCTACGTCATGCTGCATATATGCGCATGCCCTACCATAGCGGACCCTAGTCTATCTCCTGAGTGTCTTTCGGTCCGTTCTGCCTGCTAATTTCTCCTCTTCGTCCTTAATTTTTGCACGCCAGTGTACAATTTGAATATTTAAGTGCCGTTCATCTTGATGAAGCTAGGTCAATACCCAGCAAAACCAAGGTCGACTTGAAAAAATAAATATATGTGTGACAAACTACGTTATATTATCTTAATATGTATTTAAATGAAAGGTGGCATTCCATGCGACGTTCGGCCACGTGTGGTTGACCATATGTGGAAGTTGTGTTTAACAAATGCGTATTAAATATGGATGATCAAATGTTGCATTTTCGGTATGTGGTGCTATTCCTCTATGAAACGGGGAAAACGCTTTACAGACGTGTAAAATCATTTGTGAAGTGTATGGACAGAAGGCTAATACTGAATCAACGGTTCGGAAGTGGTTTGCGAAGTTCAAAGCTGGCAAATTCCGTTTAGAAGATGGAGATCGATGTGGAAGACCTTCAGCAGTGGACATAAATTCAGACATAATCTCATTAAGACATAAATTGAGTGCAACCCAAAATTAACGACTCGGGAGTTAGCAGAGACTGTAAAAATGCCGAAAAGTTACTGTTCGTGAACATTTAGTTAAGCTGGGATACACTCCTCGTCATGATGTTTGGGTCCCACGCAAGCTGTCAGAGAAAAACTGCATGGACTGCTATTCCATATGCGATATGCTGCTAAAACGCGAACACAAGGACCCGTTTTTGAAACGATTAGTGACAGGAGATGAAAAATGGATTGTCTACAACGATGTACTGAGGAAAGGTGACGCTGCTGAACCATGAAAGCAAACATCGAAGCCAAATGTTTAGGGACACAAGCTCTCTCCTACACAGCATAGAATATTTCGTATATGTTACCAGTACGTAGCACTGAAATATTGAGACTTTGCAGATATGTTGCGCAATGTAACACTAATGTTTCAGAAACCTTACGGTTACGTCAAAATGTCCTCAAACGTTAGGTAACTTTGAAACATAACCGATACGTTACAATGAAAGGTATTTGTAACTTCAATATGCCAACTTCATGTTACCCTTACGTATTTGAAAGATATTTGTAACTTCGATGCATTTCTGTTACGTATTTGAAAGATATTTGTGATATCATCATATTACTGTTACGTATTTACTACGTTGAACATTATAGTTTTAATAAACTTTGTAAAATCGCAATAAAAAATATTACACTCGATAGACGGCCATCATACCCACCCACGGGGAACAGACTGATGGATCGTGTATCAGGATTCATCAGTCCATAGTCCACAATTAATGTTTTCTACACCATGCTAAACGACGACTAGCATTCCGAGTGGAGATGAAAGGCTTATGAGCAGCCGCACGGCCACGGTAACCCATGGATTGAAGTTCTCTGCGAATGGTACGTGTACATACCGAGGTTCCAGCTTTGTTACTTACCTGTACACTGAGGTCTTCTGCAGTACTCCGTCGATTAGCTGTTACGACTCTCCTGAGGCTTCGACGTTGTAACGTGCCTGCCCCGCAGGTCTCACATGAGATAAAGGCAGATAGCAGTGAAAGCACATGCCAGTGTAGTATACACTGAGTGGTCACTTTATTAAGACCACCCCCTCAGTACTTCGTTGGGCCACCTTTTGCCTTTAATGGCATGGACTCCACGAGCTGTTGTTAGGTGGTTTGTGGAATCTGAGACCATGCTTGATGAATGTCACTTTCCAGGAGTGTGAGATTGCAGGGGGCTTGAATCCAGCTGTCTGATGTCTCGTTCAACTTCATCTCACAAATTCTCAATGGGGTTGAGATCTGGAGATCGTGGGGGCCACCTAAGCAAAGTAAACTCACCGGCATGTTCCTGAAACCAATCCTGTACAATACGAGCATTATGACAGGACGCATTATCTTGTTGAAAGTAGCCATCGCCATTGGGATAAACCATCCACATGAAAGGATGCACTTGGCCTGCTACGATGTTTAGATATGATGTGCCAGTCAGACGTTGATCAACACGAATTAAAGGGCCCAAAGCATGCCAGGGAAACATTCCCCAAACCATGACGTTGCCTCCACCAGCTTGAAGGTTTGTAGCAATGCATTTGGGGTCCATGCTTTCGTGCTGCTTCCGCCAAGTTTTCACTCGGCCATCAGCATGGTGCAACTGAAAACGTGATTCATTGGACCAAATATATTGTTTCCAATTATCGACTGTCCTATCCTTGTGCTCCTGTGCGAACTGGAGACGTTTTCTCTTGTTAACTGCAGACAGCAAAGGTGTTCGAACAGGCCTTCGGCTGCCATATCTCATCCGATGCAGTGTACGGCGAACAGTGCGTGCAGAGATCATTTGAGGGGATCATTGATTAAGATGGTCTGTAATTTGCTGCACTGTTGCCCTTCTGTTGTCTGTTACCAGTCTGGACATTCTCCGTTCCGCCCGAGCAGTCACTAGTCGATGACGACCACACGTTGCACGTAGAGACCCAGTTTTTTGGCTGACAGTCCAGTCTTTAAACACTTTAACAACAGCTGTTCTGGAACATTTCACGAATGCGACAGTTTCGGTGATACTCGCTCCATGGCTCCGAGCTCCTACAATCATCCCACGTTGAAAGTCGGTCAAATCGCATTTTTTACCCATCTCGTCACCCAAAAATCACTTCTACTACTGTCGCAAGCACTAAGCTTTCCCTTTTTATACTAGCCTCGCCCTCTGACGGCAACAGCGTGCAGCCATAGCTCATTTGCTTAAAACTGTCAGGTGCTTATAATAAAGTCGCCACCAGTGTAGTGGATAGCACCCGGAACTCCGGGGCCGAGAGTTATGAGTTCGAATCCAGTCCGTGGCATAAAAATGATGGAAAAATTTGCTTTGTCATAACTTATGGATCTATAAGCGCAATTTTCCAACAGCATACAAGACTTTGAGGAGTCTCTAAGTGCAATAATCTCTCACCAGGCAGAAGCTATGGTAGTTGAAACCGTGGCTCTCTTGGGTGCGATTAGCCCCTGAACCGTGAGCGACTGTGAGTGCAACTGACCCGTTTCTAAGTTTCTTGAGTGCAACTGACCAGCACCCTTAAGTTCACTACTTTTTCATGAACGGAACCAGGACGATTTTTAAGGGACTAACTACTACATTTATTTTCTTTTGTAAGCAGAAGATATTTCGAAGTTTCCGGGAAAAATTATATGTTATCCCATTCCATTTGTGCGTGTGCTGCGCATGATAAATCTTTTGTGCAGTAGCTGAAATATGTGATAAGAAAAAAGAAACACCCGCGGGGGATAGAATCCAATGGAACTGCGCCTGTTTTTACATTACTGTCGTTTGGGATTATTCCATGAGTGATAGAACATCTGTGAGCGTCAATGAGCATGACATTGCCGAATTCAACGCGGTGTTCCTTAAATGTAAGAATGCATTTCGTGACTAATCTTCTGATCTATGATTCTTTGATTCCTTTAGGAATCGTAGATCAGTAGATTTCAGTTCACTACTAAACATTTCGCATGCTTTTGTTGTAAGTGTCCTTTCCCCAAGATAGCGTGACAATGTCTGACAGTCGCTATTTGGATATACCTCCTCGGGGTAATTTATTAAAAGACGTGAGCAGCTGGGGTTCGGCAAATAGCTCTCAATCTTCGTGTGTGGTGCCTAAGGGAGATACTGACATCTCTGAATAACCTTTAAGGAATTGAACTAATTCGATGATGGAATTGCGCCACGGCGACTTTCAAGAGCAAAGGAATATATCATGAACAAGATGTTTTAAAGCTCTTCAGGACTGCATTTATATTAATGACTGCTTTCTATATCCAAGGGCAAAAAAATAGTCTCTAAACAGCTGTTCGCTACATATGAATACCATGTCTAAGTTACTGTTGGGTTGTCGTTCTCAAACTAGGATAAGTACTCGTAAAACAATTAAATAGTAGTTTGATGCAGCAACGAATAAAGCAATTCGTTTGATTAATAGTCGTTTTCTCATTAATTTCCTTCAATCGCTCCCACTCAGTGATCAATTGGTTGCATTATACATCATGTACCATTGACATTTTTCTTCAAGGCAATTAAAATTTGGTTTCATCCTTTTTACCCATCATCCTATCACTTAACAAAAGAGAATAAAGGTAGAAGAAAACGGCAACAGTTCATTCGTGCTTTTTTACGCTTTCCAACCATAGGTTGAAGAAAGGTATATACTCCTGCTTTATCCGTCCGTCTGTCCACACGATAAAGACACCAATTTGCATAAGGATATGCATGATTCTTCAAACATTTCCCTTATTGGTTAATGAGCTAGCTGATATTTCCATTTGATTTGAGTCCGCCTTGATACTAAACGGATTGCCAGTTTTTGTTTTTCGTGCCTTCTGTTTGTTATCACAGTTGGTGTGTGGAGGAAAGTCATCCCGAGCAAATTGCTCCAAATCAAGATTGAACTGTGACTGTCGAGCCTGAGCAAAAATAGCCAACAAGTCGTTCTTGATGAATGCTCATCGATGAAAACAGAAGACAGTGTAGCCAATGAAGAAAACAAAGTAAATTCAGTACGCAAGCTCCTGATCACGAAATATAAGTCACCTCATTAACCATTGCCTTTTATTTACCCTCCTTTCGGTGGCACACAATATTCACATTCACACTTTTAGCTTTTTTGGGATTTGGGATTGGAGGTTTAACGACCACCGTGAGCAACTCAGTGGGCTATAAGCAGTCGCCCGTCCCTCATTTAGGGTCACTGGTTCCAGGGAAGGGAGAGAGCCAGTGCCGTAAGACAAACACAACATCCATGCCTCACCGAGATTCGAACCCGGATCCCGTTCGGACGAATGATCAGAGGCCATCGCTTAGACCACTGCGCCACTGGGGCCGCTTTAGCTTTTTTTAGCTTTTTTCGTATCCTGTGAATATATCGTTCCTTTTTTTTTTTTTTTTTTCCATTCCATTTTTGTGTATTCTATTTAGTCCCAGAAATATATCCCGCTGCATCATGTTTAATACGTTAAAGTGTGTGTGTTGCTTTTCAATGAAGTTATATTTTTAAATTGTTTGTCGTCCAGCCTTCTTTTGCGTTAGTGTACCCATTCGTGCGTGCCAAACTCATCATTTTTTTTAGTTTCTGTAGTGTGTGGAGTATTTGATACCGTAACGCCTCACTAAACAATTAATCCTGAAAAAAAATCTCCGGAAGATTGATTTTCTTTCCTCTATTCAATCGTTCTTTAAACAAAAGATCATTAAAGCACAGTGACCTCAAAAGATTTGCAGTCATAAAAGTTCCAGTTCCAGGTGTTTGCAAAATGAATGGGGCAAAAAAAAAAATCCAAAACTTGCAGTTGTTAATGTTGAACAGCTACTTCACTAATGGCTTGTACCATTACTTAATGAGCCATTCCAGCATGATTGTAATAGCGCAGATATATGACTTTAACTAGCAATTCATGAGTAAGTTGCTGAATTTTAATCCTAAAATGGCAGTGGTGTGCTCATAAAAGAAGGAGTTTTATGAAAGGAAATTAAATTCGATCTGCGGGAAGTTACTTTTTTGAGTACTAAATCTATTGCAAAATGATGATACAAGCAAAACCGGATCCGAAGACGGAAAGCACGCGTGGATGAATCTGAATGATTCATCGCAGATGCGTCACTACTTATGCTTTTGAATCAGTAATTCTGTTACATTGGACCACTTAACAGTACGGTAAATCCTTGCCAACCACTAGTGTTTCCTTTCTGAAAAACCTTGCATCTAGCAAACTTAAGTTCTTGTGAGGGGGCGCTGAAGTCACAACTCATTCTCTAGCGATTCTTCAAAGATATTTGTTTTCTGCCTTGCAATAAAGTAATTAATAATAATATGAACAGCATGTGATGTAAGAATATGCTGAAAATAATAGCCTACAGGTGGTTTTTAAATGAGCTTCAGTACCAAATTCTTGCCTTTGTTGCCATGATGATAATTATCTAAATAATATACACCAAGTGATCACTGAATTATGGCTACCCCTATCAAAAGTGGATGCGGCCCGTTGACCACGTGATTTCCGAGAGGGCGCGATTAGTCGACCAACGTAGCATATATAAGGTGTGAGTGGTGCAGCAGGTAGTAAAATTTGGAGTGCGGTGGGGAAAACGGAAGGATTTATCGGACTTTCAGAGAATACAGCTTGTGGGAGCTCGGACAGCGTGTGCCTCGATTTCCCAAACGGCTGAACTGGTGGGTTGTTCGCAACCCGCCATTGTTAAAGTGCATCAGGACTGGTGCAAATGGTCAAATAGCGACCCGGAGTCAAAAATGTATAGGACAGCGGAAGGTTGATGTGAGAGGTGAGCGTCGGGTTAAACGATTCGTACAGGCCAACAGACGCACCCCAGTTCGACAGTTGACTACCCAATACAACAGAGATCAACCCGGAACAGTATCTGTTCATGACCATGAGTTACACGCCCACACGTATGGGCTGTAACAGAAGACAACACCACCGACGACATCTCCTAACCACGGTTCATCGGCGCAATAGACTCGCCTGGTGCAAAGTTCATGAGAGTTAGACGTCGCATGACTGGAAGGGAGTGTGCTCGCCTGAGAAGTCGCGTTATTTGCACTCCTCCGGGGATGGTCGTGTACGTATTTGGTGCAAGCCGGTGGGGGTGGTTATATGGTGTGGGGCATGTTTACCTGGCAGAAACTTGAACCTCTGGTGTATGTGGAACAACGTATGGCTGGTTCCCACTATCGTGACTTGCCCTCTGACTCTTAACATCCAGCAATCTCCCACTTTGGCCGCCCCGGTGGCGCAGTGGTCTAAGCGATGGCCTCTGATCATTCGTCCGTAAGGGGTCCGGGTTCGAATCCCGTCAGGCATGGATGTTGTGTTTGTCTTACGGCGCAGGCTCTCTCCCTTCCCTGGAACCAGTGACCCTAAATTAGGGACGGGCGACTGCTTATAGCCCATTGAGTTGCTCACGGTGGTCGTTAAACCTCCAATCAAAAAAAAAAAAAAAAAATTCGTCCGAAAGTGGTCTGGGTTAGAATCCCGGTGAGGCATGGATGTTGTGTTTGTCTTACGGCACTGACTCTCTCCCTTCCCTGGAACCAGTGACCCTAAATTAGGGACGGGCGACTGCTTATAGCCCATTGAGTTGCTCACGGTAATCGTTAAACCTCCAATCAAAAAAAAAATCTTGCACTTTTTTCTCTAATGGAGACGGTATCTTGCAAGATGACATGGCGCCAAGCCACAGGTCAAATGTTGTGCAGGAATGATTTGAGGAACACAATTCAGACTTCCAGCATATCGATTGGTCTCTGAACTCCCCAGATATCAATCCCATAAAGCACTTGTGGGACACTACGGAACGGCATATGAAGCGTCCGGATACCCCAATCACCTCCATATCTGCATTGAAGGCCGTATTGCGTACAGCTTGCTTGGCCACACATCCCAACTGCTTCCTGCATCTTAGTAAATCGATGCTACGTCGGGTAGCTGTATCTATACTGAGGGCGAAAGGAGGACCTACGATGTATTATGTAAGTGGTCATAATTCAGTGATCACTCCGTTCAAAATGGACGATCTCTCAGGGGCCGCCCCGGTGGCGCAGTGGTCTAAGGCGTTGGCCTCTGATCATTCGTCCGTAAGGGGTGCGGGTTCGAATCCCGGTCAGGCATGTATGTTGTGTTTGTCTTAAGGCACTGGCTCTCTCCCTTCCCTAGAGTCAGTGGCCCTAAATTAGGGACGGGCGACTGCTTATAGCCCATTGCGTTGCTCACGGTGGTCGTTAAACCTCCAATAAAAAAAAATCTCTCAGGGATTGCTACTGGAAAAAAATGCAAGATTGCTCGTGTAGATAATAGCAATTGGAAAATAGCTGGATTGCTGTTTCAAACATAGGTCATCGGGTCCCTAAACAATTGAAATAGCAGCCGTGGTGGTGCAATGGTCTAATTGCTGACTTCTGACTGTACGTCCTAGTAGGTCCGGATTCGAATCCCGATGAGGCATGGATGGTATGCTTGTATTATCACTGGCTCTCTCCCTTCTTTCCTGGAACTAGTGGCCATAAATTAAGGACGGGGGACTGCCTATAGTCCATTCAGTTGCTATATGTGTGTGTGCACTCATGTCCAAAAATTAAGAATCAACAGCCACCAAAGGTTAAATTTCGGACTAGCAAGCCATTTCTTATCAGTCAAAACACTGACGTCACCGGAACACGTAAGATCAGATCATATGTAGAGGATTTTAGGAAGGGAGTATCTATCTGACCCTAGGTCTTAAACAACCCTTAGAAATAGGAAGCTAGATATTTGGGCTAGAGTGCCCGATAGGAAACTGACAAGGAAGCGAGGTAGAGAGGGGGAGGAAGACGCCCTTATTTATTACTGGTGGGCCAGTACCCGGGGTCGGACGGCTTAACCTGCCCATACGACGCACGGCGGCTATTTAGTTGTTCGCGCGTTCTTACCTGCCTGGGGATCGAACCTGAGATCCCTCCGTCCAGTCACGAAGCCACACTTTGAACTTATAAACGCAAGCTGTGTGAGAGTGTTTGGTCATATGCAAAACGTCAGCAATCACGTGATAACTGTGCACCACTGCCGATCGGCAATAAAAGCTGAAGCGTGAGTGGAAACAAATAATTTCCTTTGTTGGTGTTGAAATGTAGATCTGCCTTTTTTGTTGTTATGCCAACTTGTAGTACATTTTCTCCTTATGCAATGTAGTTTACATGCAAAAATAGTTCTAAAGTCAAATCAGATCATATGCAGAGGATTTTAGGCAGAGAGTGCCTGACCCCAGGTCTTAAACAAACCATAGAAATAGGAAGCTAGGAGATTTGGGCTACAGTGCCCGATGCGAACGTGGCACGGAATGTAGAAAGGGGGAGGAAGACTCCCTTATTTACTACCGGGGTCCGACGGTTTAACGTGCCCATCCGACGCACGACGGATGTTTAGTGATTCCAGCGTTCTTACCTGCCTGGGATCGAACCTGAGGTCTCTCCGCGGCAGTCACGAACATGGTTGTCAAGTTATTGCACGTTTTAGTTTTAAACATTTACCGCAGGCAGATTTTACAGTGCTTGTGTTTAAAAGTCAAAGTGCAAGCGATAACATCTGTGTAAACTTGAACGTTTGCTTCAAATTGGAAGGCACTTTGTAAAATATTGTTTTGATATACATATATATGCACACGACTACCAGAGGTAAGCAATCAGTATTTGCATCAACAGACACGGGAATAAGTCTGAAATTTCTGTGTTTGTCTTCGGTGTTGCATTTAACCACCAAAAGTCGGAGGGTTGAACGATTCTTGTAATGCAAACCCCTAGAAGCAAGAAAACCAGTGATAGAAAGAAGGAGAAAGAGAGAGAAATAATCGATATATTGCGCCCTTCCGGTTCACTGAGCGTGGAACTATTTCAGTAAGATGCTGCCTTGGCGCGGCGGTTGCAGCGGCTATGAGCACACATCCATAATCGTTGCTGACGAACCCACTGTCTCATGCACTACGTCCCACTGAGCAGTTGATGTTTGTTTTGTTAGCAGAGGTGTTGTGACATTTGGAAAGTTTGGATTTGATTGCCGGAGGTTCGATTCATTGTTTAGACAGCAGAAAGAAGGATTTACAAATCACGGCTCCTCCGCCCTCCCTCCCCCCCCCCCCTCCCTCTTCCCCGGTTTCTCTCCAAGTTCCCCAGCCTCTTTCGGGATTACGCCGGAGGTTTATTATTGGCACGCACGAAAATTCTGACGACTATGTCCTGAGAGTCTTCAGAAAGTCAAACGTAATTTCTTGAGGAAGGAATTTAAGAGCCGCTCTCCATTT
Organism: Macrothele yani; assembly: GCA_039090855.1. Classification (NCBI taxonomy): domain Eukaryota; kingdom Metazoa; phylum Arthropoda; class Arachnida; order Araneae; family Macrothelidae; genus Macrothele; species Macrothele yani. Next base: position 106,425,552 of record CM076991.1, on the reverse strand, counting down.
ACGTCGAGTTCGAATGTATTGCAGAAGTATTTTAAGGAGGATGAAATGAAGAAAAGAAAAAGTTAGAATGGACGAAGGAGAATGGAAGGGATCAGGAAGAGGCCGAAGATAATAACCATAAAAAACAAACTTGGGCAGCGGCTTCTGGATTATCGTGAAGATCGCAGTTAATACCATATGAAGAGGAATCCATCTTATGTCTGCATCGATTCTCTCAAGGAAGAAAAACTTAGGCTTCTGGGATCCAAATATATCACACGAAATGTTCTTTTACGAATGCAAGAAGAATGATGCTGACAGTTAGGCATTATCTAACTTCTGAAGGCTTATAACTTTTCTTGTTACTGAAAATGCAAAATTAATTGCAATTGAGTAACTCGTGAATCAGTTTTCATTTCATATTCATTCATTCATTTGTTTATATATTTACCGTACGATGTTATTATCATTTCGTGTTTTTGGTTCTAGGGAAGGACTTTTTTAATCATCTAATTGCAGTTCTCGCCTTGTATGTGATGCGAGTTTTCTTTTAGTTTCTTTCTACCTCTATTTCCCTCATTCTCTATCGCTCCTTTAATGTGCTTCTGGTTTATTCTTTTCTCTGAATCGCTAGCTTATTCTATTCTTATTTCCTTTTAGACACTCTCAGTTTATCTGTAGTCGTTTCATTATTTCGTTCTTTCTTTCTCTCTGTTTATTTTTTTTTCTGCTCTCTTCTTCCAGTGGCGGACTGGCGACCCACAAACTAAAACAGCCCTGGAAGTTGAGTTGATTTTTAACGGCCTACTTTGGGGGGGGGGGGGGGTTCAAGGTATTCCATCGCCCACCCCCGCCAAGAAAAAAGAAAGGGCTATGTTAGCATCACCGTTTACTGCTTAAACATCTTTTCAACAGAAGTCTACGAATCATTGAGGGTTTTTTTTTTTTTTTTTTTTATCGAGGCAATAAATAGCATTTACCAACATTTTACCTATTTTCCTGGACACACACCACAGCTTTCTTTGCTCACGGTGGTCGATAAACCTCCAATAAAAAAAATTGTTTAAGAAAAAAATTACTTCCTTTGCTGAGAAGAAACAGACATTTTCTGAGAGACGTAGACAGTGATGTATTCAGGCACCTTCTCGGGGGTGCTTACCCCCCCCCCCCATCTATCAATCCCGTAGGTTTTTGGGCTATCTTCCCTTATATTTAGCCTGTGTTCGTTTATAACTGAATACTTAGAAAAATTAATTTAAAAAAATAAGAAAATGAGGGAAAATATTATCCCTCTATTCTAAAAAAAAAAAAAAATAGCTGCTGCCGCTGCTTTAGAAATTTTGCGACACTCTTGCTTTCCTAGCTCGCAGCGCAAAACGTATTAAACACAAAAATATGACATTAACATCGTTTGTAGAGAATTGTTTGGAGAACACGCTGAAATAAACCGTTTCTCGATTCTAGCGAAGAACTATTGTATTGCAAAGTAAGTAAAAACGTGCTATCAGGTCGCGTTCCGGACACACTAACAGCAACAGAACCACGAAACTTTGTAGGCATGTAGTGCCATGACCGAATTTTTACACCTCGTTGCCCTTTTTTTGAAATTCGATTTAGTTTACGAGAAATTAAATTTCTAAATTTCACAAAATTCTCTATTTCGGGATGGGATCTATTAAAAAAAACGGATATATGGCAAACTATAAATCATGACGCATTGCAATTTTTACAGCATAAACTTACAACTATCGTCCCTTTTTTACAAAAATAAATTTAAGAAAAATACATTTTCTGATTTTTAAGCATTTTTTTAAAGACGCAAAGGAAAGAAACAACTGTCTTCACGATAACCACAAGAGAACGTTCTGGTCCCGTGACCTGCTGCCATGGTGACGCAGATAATTTGTTATGCATATGTTTTGTTGGTAAAGCTATCTTAGTTGTTTAAGGTGGACGTCAAGTAATTTTGCTTCCTATACTTCCAATGGAAAAACTTCTGTACACATTTTCTTCACAATTAATGCGTTCCCAAGGATGAAAATTTGAACATCGATTAAAATAGCTTTATTTTATAACTTGGAATACTTAATATTTTCTAAAACATAACCATAATTATGCAATCCAACATTTGTTTGTCTACTGGCGTCATCAAAGTACAGGTCGCGCCCTCTTTTTTCTTGACAATTAATGCGTTCCCAAGGATGAAAATTTGAACATCGATTAAAATGGCTTCATTTTATAACTTGGAATGCTTAATATTTTCTAAAACATAACCACCGGGGATGAAAAATGGGTCTATTGCTACAACCCCGTACGCAAGCGATCCTCGGTCGACCCAGGCCAGCCACTGCAAAACAGGATATACATTCACTGCAAAAAGGATATCCACGGGGGAAAGGTGCTGTTGTGTGTGTAGTGGGATTTGCATGGAGTGCTGTACTTCGAACTGTTGAAACCGGGCGAAACAATCGTTGCAGAGCGATATATCGCTCTGTTGAGGTGGACAGTTGAAGGACGCCGCCCAGTCATCCTGTTACACGATAATGCCAGACCACATGTCGGTGCCACCACGAAATCAACCCTTGGACAGTTACACTGGGAGGTTGTACCGCACCTTGCTTACTCCCCGGACATTGCACCCTCAGACTTTCATCTGTTTCGCTCTATGCAACATGCCCTAGCCCAACAGCGGTTTCACCACAGTTCCAGAAGTAAAAAAATCTTCAATGCGTTCTTCAGCTCAAAACCCGTGTCCTTCTATCACAGGGGCATTCATTTGCTGCCTGAAAAACCGAATAAGGTCATTGATGCTAACGGCCAATATTTCGTTGAATTGATGTGTACTGGTTTCCTTATTGTTCCTGTCTCCTTTCTCCTTAAAAGGGCAGAAACTTTTGCATACCCCTAATAGAAACCATTGTGCAGATTGTGTATTTTAAATAATGCTCAGTTTTTCCACTAGGCCTCGTCTTCGCTGATTTTTTCCTTCTACCAAATTATACGCATTGAAAAATTATTTTCGTGTCAGAAAGCATTTATGTAAACGTGCTTACTGACCTTTTGAGTTCAGTATGAACTTTCTTGTTTCACCTATTGCTAAGAAATTGTTCAGGAGAATCACAAAGTATATTTTTACCAATCAGGATATTTGGAAGAAAATGTTTTCCTGGAAGTACAACAGTAAATGATTTTGTCGACAGATATATGTAACAGCAGCGAAGTTCAAAATTATATGTGTATTAAGGTCTGTATGTTTTCCTCTAACCGTACAGAATTTATTTCCGCCTATCAGTATGTTTCAGCAATTCTCTGTGTGAGAAATCTTATTTGCTCATGAAAGTGACAGTGAAAAACTTTGCTTGCTTTCCTGGCAGACACATTAACCACGAACGTCGCCAAACCGTCGTTAATCACCTTCGCGAATCTTCAGAGACTCACTTTGCTCGTTGTTTTTCAGACAATTTTCCGTGTATGTAGAGTAATAATGTCTCTAACTCCAGGAATTTCTGTCCACTGGGAGCATCCAGCAGAACAGATCATATCAAAATCAGAGTGACAGAAGGGGAGAAAGAGAATGAAGGACAAAGAGAGAGAGAGAGAGAGAGAGAGAGAGAGAAAATGGCCGCTGTCATCAGATGCATTCGTCACGATTTGGGTGGAGTACTGCAGGCAAAATTCCCCATATGAACGAAAATAAAAATAAGAAAGCAATCCGCATGGCCATTACTAAAGCACGGATTAAATGGATCATATAGTTGTCTACAGAAAGATCATAAGATCATTATGGTTTTGAAATATAATCAGAAGCATTCTTAAAAACCATTCGAACGTTATATTTGGTCAAGCGTTATGAAATGTTAAATACTTGAAAACTAAAAGACATCGTCATTTTTCTGCCCATTTAGTTCAATAAATACTCAGGATGGTCACTCATGCTGGTAGGCTATGAAAAAATATTTGCGCATACCAGTTTATAAACACACCGGGCGAAACTTACGGAATGCTGATTTTTTGTAAAATAGTTTCTGAAATTCACGAGCCACTTTCTGGGATTTCTTTCGAACCAAGCCTATTTCTGATGCAACTTATTTTGTGAAATGACGGGGAAAAAACCCCACCAAAATTCACGGTTTTTTCATATGCCAGAAAAAATTCTGAATTTTCAGACGCATTTCCGCAATCGTTTCTTATATTTACGATAAATGACCGTTTTCAAGATGTGTTAACGGAAAATTCTGAATTTTCCGAAATCTTTCCGCAATTCCTTTCGTATATTAACGGACAACCTCCGTTCTCACTTTTTCCGTATACATATGACGAATAATTTCCGGTAATAGAACAGATTCAAAGGAACACTTGGGAGTTTGTTAAATTTCAATAGTCTGTCGAAGTATTTGATTTTGAAGTTCTGTAGTGAGATCGGATATTGTGGATAATAAATATATCGCATAAATTTTGGTTACTGTAGCACAGGATATTTCTTTTCCTCTTCCCTATTTTGTGCAACAGTATTATACACTATATTGATAAAAGTCACCGGACACCTAGAAGAGAAACACAACATAGCATTTGTTGGCATACATTAGTACAGTGTCGGTCCACCTTTGGCCTTAATGCATGCATTGACCCTTCGAGACATGCTTTCGACAAAGTTTTGGAACACAGCGATAGGTATGCGCTTCCGTTCAGTACATAATGCTGCCGCTAACTGTTGCTTAATAGTAGGCCATGGTTCCAAACTTCTTATGCGGCGCTCTAATTCATCCGATAGGTGCTTTATGGGATTAAGATCAGAGATCTGTGCTGGCCAGTCCACACACGATACGGAATTATCGTCAAATCACTCCGTCACAGTCCTTGCATTATGGTTCGGTGCATTATCCTGCTGGTACCAACAAGGCTCGGTTCCATAGCATTGCCCCAGAGTTTGTAGAGCATAATTGTCCAGAATTTCGAGGTAGACGTGCTGGTTAACAGGTTTGTCCACGATAGCCAATGGGCCGGGACCATACCACGAAAAACTCCCCCACACGAGTACACTGCCAACTTCAAACTTAACCGTAGGAACAGTACAGTGTGGTAAATAGCGTACCTCCGGCTGCCGCCATACCCACAACCGCCCATCAGACTGATGTATCTGGATTCATCAGTCCATAGGACCCGTTTTCATTGATTTACGGTCTACGATAAATGTTCTTTACACCATGCTAAACGACGAGTAGCATTCCGAGTGGAGATGAAAGGCTTATGAGCAGCCGCACAACCACGGGAACCCATGGAATGAAGTTCTCTGCGAATGGTACCGAGGTTCCAGCATTTTTACTCACCTGTACTCCGTCGATTAGCTGTAACGTCTCTTCTGAGACTTCGACGTCCTGTGTCACTGCTTTTCTTTGGTCTGTTGGTTCGTTTTGCTGCTTCAGGCACGCCATGTGTCTTCCATTTATTCAGTACATCCAAAATAGTTGGCTTGGGTATGTTTAAACGCCCCTCGGTTTCTCTTACGGACAACCCACTAATATAACACCCAACAATTTTTCTTTTCTCAAAATCAGTTCTCTCCCGCCGCTACATTCAGCTGCAGGCTTGGTTTTACACCGTTTGCAGCTGTACCGCGCATCTTAACAACGCGATGGATCCGTTCATTTGCTTTTGAAGGGGTGTCCGTTGACTTTTGTCAATATAGTATACATATCATGTTATCGTAAGAAACGAGGTACTTATTGTTGTAGAGGTGGTTGTACGTTGTCTATGAATCAGTCTGTGGAGTTCTTAAGACAAAGCTATATAGCTATCAAGAGTAAATTTTCTATTTAGAAGTTTTGTGAAATAATATTATAAAACAGTACATTACACTTTCTCTTAAAAGTAATTGACAATTATTGTCAGCTGAAAAAAAAAAAAAAGATCTCTAACTCCAAATCATTCTGTTGCTTCGAAAAATCACGATGAAAAATACGTAATTAGTAATAAGACCACCTACAGAAAAATAAATTATTGTAAACGTATTCAGAAACATAAGCTTCAATAAAAAATAAAATAACTAAATCACTCGCATTAACGTAAAAAAAAATAAATCCGCATCACCCCATTAGTTTTACTTTGAACGTGAGTCTGATTCCTGCGACTTTCTGGCTCAGTGGTTAAGACGCGTGGCTTCAACCCACATAACCTGGGCTCGATCACCGGTGCAAAAGGATTCTCTCGCGTAAGGGCTGGAATGTTCAGCATCTTGGATTTTCTGAAATTTCTGTCTAAATACGGAAAAAGTTGAAACGGACTTTTCTGAAATAAACGGAGTTACTGACTACGGAAAATCTGTGAAAATACTGAAGGCCTCTCCGGCGGCCCAGTGGTCTAAACGATGGCTCATGACCATTCTCCAGAGTTGGGTCTGGGTTCGAATCCCGGTGAGGTATGGATGTTGTGCTTGTCTTACGGCACTGGCGCTCTCCCTTCCCTGGAACCAGTGACTTTAAATTAGGGACGGGTGACTGCTTTTAGCCCATTGAGTTGCTCACGGTGGCCGTTAAACCCTCAAACAATTTTTTTTTTTCTTTCCGATTCCTCTTTGTTTTTGGTGCTTTCAAATTTTGGACTTTTGTCCCTATTCCATTTTCAGTACTTCTGGTTGTTCTGTTCAAGTGTGCCTTTTTGATGCCCACAGTGGCGTAGCCCCAAATTCTTGGCCCTTAAGCAAAATTATAAGAAAAGTCCCCTCACCCTCTTCTGCCTTAGTTGCGAAACTAAAGAAAAAAAAATACGTGCATTTCAACTTGTAAAAACATTTGTTATAATAAAAAGTTCTCTTATTTTTTATAAATAAATAGATTACGGATGTTGAATAAAGTCTTACTTATTTTTTCCATTTGTAAAGTATCTTACTAAATCTTTAGGATTTAATTTATCTGCTTCTTGGGCTTCAGTGGTAAATTGTGAAAGATATTACAGTCGTTACTGACACATTGTACACTCAACTAACAAGACTTTAGATATACCAACCAAATAGCGTGTTGGGCCTCCTCTGACGCGAGTAACAGCCTGTAACTACCTAGGCATCGACTCCACCAGATGCTGTAGGGGTTTCGTAGGTAATGTTAGTCATGATTGTCGAAGCATTATCCACAAATCCGCCCGAGACGTCGGTCCAGAATCCGTGGATCTGATGTTCCCAGCCATGCCTGTTGCAGCATTGTCCACAACTCCACCCGAGACGTCGGTCCAGGATCCATGGATCTGATGTTCCCAGCCATGGCTTTTGTAGCATTGTCCCCAACTCCACCCGAGACGTCGGTCCAGGATCCATGGATCAGATGTTCCCAGCCATGGCTTTTGCAGCATTGTCCACAACTCCACCCGAGACGTTGGCCCAGGATACATGGATCTGATGTTCCCAGCCATGCCTGTTGCAGCATTGTCCACAACTCCACCCGAGACGTCGGTCCAGGATCCATGGATCTGATCTTCCCAGCCATCCCTGTTGCAGTATTGTCCACAACTCCACCCGAGACGTCGGTCCAGGATCCATAGATCTGATGTTCCCAGCCATGGCTTTTGCAGCATTATCCACAACTCCACTCGAGACGTTGGACCAGGATGCATGAATCTGATGTTCCCAGCCATGCCTGTTGCAGCATTGTCCACAACTCTACCCGAGACGTCGGTCCAGGATCCATGGATCTGATCTTCCCAGCCATCCCTGTTGCAGTATTGTCCACAACTCCACCCGAGACGTCGGTCCAGGATCCATAGATCTGATGTTCCCAGCCATGGCTTTTGCAGCATTATCCACAACTCCACTCGAGACGTTGGACCAGGATGCATGAATCTGATGTTTCCAGCCATGCCTGTTGCAGCATTGTCCACAACTCCACCCGAGACGTCGGTCCAGAATCCATGGATCTTATGTTCCCTACCATCCCTGTTGCAGCATTGTCCACACCTCCACCCGAGACGTCGGTCCAGGATCCATGGATCTGATCTTCCCAGCCATGCCTGTTGCAGCATTGTCCACAAATCCACCCAAGACGCCGGTCCAGGATCCATGGATCTTATGTTCCCTGCCATCCCTGTTGCAGCATTGTCCACACCTCCACCCGAGACGTCGGTCCAGGATCCATGGATCTGATCTTCCCAGCCATCCCTGTTGCAGTATTGTCCACAACTCCACCCGAGACGTCGGTGCAGGATCCATAGATCTGATGTTTCCAGCCATGGCTTTTGCAGCATTATCCACAACTCCACTCGACACGTTGGACCAGGATCCATGAATCTGATGTTCCCAGCCATGCCTGTTGCAGCATTGTCCACAACTCCACCCGAGACGTTGGCCCAGGATCCATGGATTTTATGTTCCCTGCCATCCCTGTTGCAGCATTGTCCACACCTCCACCCGAGACGTCGGTCCAGGATCCATGGATCTGATCTTCCCAGCCATGACTGTTGCAGCATTGTCCACAACTCCACCCGAGACGTCGGTCCAGGATCCATAGATCTGATGTTCCCAGCCATGGCTTTTGCAGCATTATCCACAACTCCACTCGAGAAGTTGGACCAGGACGCATGAATCTGATGTTCCCAGCCATGCCTGTTGCAGCATTGTCCACAACTCCACCCGAGACATCGGTCCAGGATCCATGGATCTGATGTTCCCAGCCATGCCTGTTGCAGCATTGTCCACAACTCCACCCGAGACATCGGTCCAGGATCCATGGATCTAATGTTCCCAGCCATGCCTGTTGCAGCATTGTCCACAACTCCACCCGAGACGTCGGTCCAGGATCCATGGATCTGATGTTCCCAGCCATGACTGTTGCAGCATTGTCCACAACTCCACCCGAGACATCGGTCTAGGATCCATGGATCTGATGATCTGCTCCACGGCACCACAAAGAGCTTCCAGAGGGTTTTAATGAGGAGACCATGAGGACAACTGCTTACTGGATGGTTTCAAACTCGGATGGGTGTTCCTCGAGCCATGCCTGGGTGGTTGGAGCCCTGTGTGTGGGGGGAGGGGCAATGCCGTACTGAAGCAGACCATGAGGTTCAGGATGCGCCAAGGCCATGAAAGCGTGTGTGATCAGCCTACACGTTCTGGTAGCGTGTAGTGGTTGAGGACTTCTCCAGACACACACTAAGGAACTTAACGTGCCCCGTGAGAATGCTCCCCATACCATCACAGAGCCACCACCGACTTGAACAGAGCCGCCCTGGCACGACGGGGCTATGGCCTCATGCCGCATCCTCCTGTTAGCTCGGTACAGCTGAAAACATGATTCATCTGACCACACGACTCGACTCCTCTGGTGAGTTCTAGTTTTCAAATCCCGGGCACCAGTCGAGGCGTAGTAATTTCCGATAATGAACAGTCAACAGTGGCACAAGAGTAGGGTGTCAGCTCCTGTAGCCCAGGGTATGCAACGTACACCGTACCGTTCGCTGCCTGACGCTTGGAGTCACTGCTTAGATAGAAGTGGGTTGACTATGAGGGCAACAAATGCTCTCTTGAACGCTCATAATTTTGGTGAGTGTTAAAGAGAAAATGAGGTGAAGAATTAAAGGGGTAGTTGTTGTTTTTTTCTTCTTCACAATTTGGATTTGCTGTTGAGGGGGAAATGGAGGGGTGAAGCGAGAACTAGCAAAAAGAATCTTATTCTTTGTTCACACCCAAAATAGCTGAGTCTAATTGGAGGATAGTGAACGGAATGAGCACAATTTTCCGGGAAATAGGTTTTCCTTTAATTTCTAATAAATCGAAGTGTGTGTGGGGAGGGTGGTAGGGGGGAAGAGTGCGGTTCGCGAATTGAGTAACGATTTCTTTTACCATGTTCTTCACAGAAATGAAGTACACTTTCCTTGAAACGAACCTATTCCCATAAATTGCACGAATTTAAATAATCTTTTAGATGCATCATTAGCGAACCTTAATTACAACACACAGGAGGCATAATCTGGAATCTATTTCTGTATGTGCATTGATCGATGTCAAATTAAGCGGAAAGATGCTCTGCTTTCATGAAAACCTCTCTGGAATTGCAAAGAGCCGAGTCACTTCAATGATAAACAATCTACAACATGCGTTCGTAGCATTAAATGAAAGCGAACCATACTGCGAGATTCCGATGAGAAAGATATAGCATGCCTTACAACGCAACAAAGAAAACCAAAATGGGAGGGAAACAGAAAAAAAAAGCAATAAAGAGAGAGAGCAGCTTGGTATAATAGAAAGAAAAATGTTGAATCCTTTAATCTGACTGAACGCCGGCTTCGACCCGAGCCGGTTACTTCAATTAACAACAAAAGGTCCAGGCAGCTGCTATCCTTCTTTTCTAGAAGCCCCCTCTCGCGATTTTTTATCCGTTAGCGCTAGAAAAGGTGTGTTTGGAAGATGGGAAGTGGAAAGGGAGGGCTGTGCTAAGAATAACGGTCAGATACCAGTTCCGAGGGAATTACCGATGAGCGAATGAGAGCGAGTAATGAGAATGAAAACTGGCTAAGAAACACTCACTCTCTTTCCCTCGTTCGTTTGCTCCATTAGTATGAGCTAAAAAGGATATCCTTAACTAAGTGGTTTGCTCTCCTGCATTACAATAAGGGGCTGCAGGCAAAGTTGCCTGCTAGGGGCTGCTCAACATCGGCGCCTTCCAGCCAATCACTGAAGAACAATACTTAAGAAGAAATTTCCGAAGCAGATGCAACTTTGCTCAGCGCTTCAGATAATTGAATAAACATATTTGCTCACAGTGTCGTCGCACCGCCAACAGCGTGAAAATAAAAAATTATAAAAACTTTCCTCGGATTCTTGCTTTCTTTGTTGTTCTTTTGCGTTTCGTACCACTAAATTTCTAGTTATATATTTATTTACTCCTCTTTTTAAGAAGCTTATGCAGAGACCTTTCACGAATAAATAGCTAGAAAAATATTTCTGTATACTGCGTTGTAAAACTTAATTGAACCACTGCTTTGCTGGTGCTCTTTATTTCTACGAGGAACCGAAAAAAACATGTATCGTCACAGTAATGTCTTGATATTTTACAGATAGAGATTGAGGAAGTTAGTAGGGTATGTGTTATCTTTCTGGGTTAATTCGCGTCTGCCATTTTTCTTATAGAACAGGCATATATAGGATTGTACGAGATGATTCACAATGCCAGCGTGGCCGCCCCGGTGGCGCAGTGGTCTAAGCGATGGCCTCTGATTATTCGTCCAAAAGGGGCCCGGGTTCGAATCCCGGTGAAGCATGGGTGTTGTGTTTGTCTTACAGCACTGGCTCTTTCCCTTCTCTGGAACCAGTGACCCTAAATTAGGGACGGGCGACTGCTTATATCCCATTGAGTTGTTCACGGTGGTCGTTAAACCTCCAATCAAAAAAAAAATGTCAGCGTATTGAGGAAAAAATATTTTTATTCCCTGACAAAACACAAATTGCAGTGGGAAATGAAGCAAAACAAAGACTTACTCTCTTTCTGAAAGTGAATGAATAAGTGTGTGTATGGCTGAATAGATATCAGATACGTGGAGATGATGTAAATGGACGATGACATCGCTCTACCCACATTATTTTATAAAACAACGCACAGCAACTGAAAAATTGTCTTCCCACACCGCTGGGAAAGAACCCCAGATCTCTCGATAACTAGTCGAGTGCTTCAGCACTTCCGCTACGGTGCCAACAATTCTCAGCGCCATTCGTGGTTTATCAGTCAGCATCTGACTACACAAATCCTATTAATGATCTCAGCAACTGAGATGTCGTTATCTGGTGGCATTTAACATGATCTGGGGTTCGTTCCCAGCGATGTCGGAACACAATTTTTCAGTTGCTATACGTTGTTTATAAAAATAACGTGGGCAGAGTGATGACATCGTCCATGTATATATGGCTAGCTCAGGCTTGCCATTTCAGAGATTTTATTCTGGTCATGATGTCCCCCACTCTTGTTATTTTCCATGCAACAAAATACAGGTGCTCACATATAAACTAAAGGCTTTTTTTTTTTAATTCATAAACTAAAACGCTTTTTTAATACCCTTAAAAGAAACCAAATATTTGCTTTAAATTGCTATTTGGCTTTTCCTTTATTTATTTCTCTATTTGTTTGTTTCACTTCAGTGTCATAGATTCAATTACTTAAGACTGCCAAAATTGGAATATTACTAATATAAGAAATCATATTCTTGAGCTTTTTGGTATATATGACATCAAACATAAATTCACGAAGAAAAGGAATTACAAAAAAGAAATTGTCATTAAAAATTTCTATAGACCAATCCTTTTTACTACATTTAAAGTATTTCATCAAAGTTTAGTCACTGTAGAATATTTATAAGAAATTAAAATTACTTACTTGTTTCATGTAACATAGAAGAATGAAAAATTAAATTGAACTTGGGTGATTTCTTTAGATTGACTTGAAAATTTGTGACAAATGGTTTTGAGAAAAAAAAAAAATTCTGTCTAATCTTACTTTCATCCTCAGAGATACAAACTAACAATGTGATCGTGAGAATCTAGTACGTACAAAGAAAGGAGGTGTGATATAGTTCATAACAAGTTAGTAAAATCATGCAATGCATTAATTATGATACGCTTTCCAACATGCCAGAAATCATTACTCAAGTTTTGAGGATAATGGCTGCGGAATAAATATCGTTCCTGTGTCCTAACCTTTGACCCCATTTCGATGTTATTAAACAGAACCGTTTCAGTATACCTCCGGAACAACATGTTAAAGTTTTGTCGCAATCGAAGCGTTTTTAGTCAAGTTATTAGAATAGTGGCTGTGGAATAAAGCTGGCTCCTGTGTCCTGACCTTTGACCCAATTTCGGTGATGTTCTACAGAACCGGTTCAGTGTACCTCTGGAACAACATGATAAAGTTTTTTCGCAATCGAATCATTTTTACGTAAGTTATGACGCATAAGGGCAATGGAATGGATCCCGCTTCTATGTCCTGACCTTTGACCCCATTTCTCCCATTTTTAATAGAATTCATTCCAAGGTGGCCCCCTACCACATACTAAACTTTCGTCGAAATCGAACCATTTTTACGCAAGTTATCAACTATAAGGGCAATGGAATGAATCCCGCTCGTATGTCCTGACCTTTGACCCCATTTCGCCCATTTTCAATAGGGTTTGTCCCAGGGTGGTCCCCTACCACATACTAAAATTTCATCGAAATCGATCCGTTTGTACGCAAGTTATGACGCATAAGGGCAATGGAATGGATCCCGCTCCTATGTCGTGACCTTTGACCCCATTTTAACCATTTTCAATAGTGTTCGTCCCCATGTGGCCCCCTACAACATACTAAAATTTCATTAAAATCGAACCATTTTTACGCGAGTTATCGTACGGGCAGACAATTGTCTCATTAGAATTTTAAGAAGGTGATGCTTATTAAATTCTTAAATCAACGTTTCTGCACATCAGGACAATTTGCACTAGGAAAACTTGTTTTAATGGTGGATCTACCGATTATTTACATCTCACTTAATTTCAGTTATTATTTTATCAAATTTTCGTAGTTGTTAAGGAAAGCTTTTGCAGATTTTAATTTAGAATATGAGGTTTTCCGCAGTTAAGTTGCGCTTGCCGAAGTCAATGCTGTTGATAAAGCGTTTCGGATTTTCACAAGTCTTTGTTGAGATTAAACTGACTGTACGAGGTTCTCTTAAGTGTTGTGTACCGAATGCTCTGTGATGTAATTAATAGCATCGTGTCTTTTTCAGGAGACTGAGCAGTGTAACAAATGGCATCGTGAAGTATTTGAAATGCTCAGTACAATGGAGAATAGAATCATGCGATGCAAAGAATGTTAATTAGTCTAAAGAATTGCTACCTGGCAGTTAAACTGTTCATCACTGTCATTCTGCGATATTCAAGGTGTTTATTAATGTGAGAAATGGTATTTTGTCACACTTCACAATTAATCATTCTTCTATATACACATTCATGAAAGACAAAAGAATGTAAATCCACAGTTTCTTAAATATCCCATCTATCTTATACAAGTTAGAGCAACGCAATGCATAGAACTCGTATCATCGATTAGTATGAAATATGTTTACACCCTGATTACACAGCCGCTTTAGCAATCTACTCGTTTGCTATTCTTTGTCAAGTGCCTCCCGTCATTTGCTCGCCTCCACTCATCTCACATATTCCAAAAGTGCTTCCATGACAGAGTTTGGCACTTTATCTTTCATTCTTGAAACCCTCCGGATCACCAGATCTGTCACCAGTCGAGTGATTCTTGAATATAACGTGATTGGCTTCCGCTGCCCCCATAACCTTGCGATCAAGCACGATACAAATTCACGAGCCATGATTGTTTTCGTGAGTTAACGAATCATAGCCCTCAGTCTCCGGCAGCTGGAATGTACCTGGTCAAGGCAGCGGCCAGTGCGACATGAAGGCAGAGGGTGCTAAGAATCCCCGGAGGACCGGACTAGGCTGCCATTTGATGCTGACCTTGGCTACCTACAACGGACGCTCCCTATCTTCTGATTCAAGGCTTCTTGAATTGGAAGAGGAACTACAAAGGATCAAGTGGGACATCGTCGGGCTAAGTGAGGTAAGGAGAAAAGGAGAAGATCTCATTGAACTGAAAAGTGGACATCTCTTCTATTATCGTGGGACAGATACTGGCAGAACTAGTGGTGTTGGATTTATAATAAACAAGAAACTGAAGGATAAAGTGGTAGAAGTTGAAAGTTCCTCTGACAGAGCTGCACGACTCGTTATCCAACTATCGAGAAGATACCAGGCTCAGATTATTCAAACTTATGCACCCACCACAAGTCATCCTGAAGAAGAAATTGAAGAATTTTATGAGGAAATTCGTCATCTAAATAATAAAGGTAAGCAGCACTTGAAGATAATTATGGGAGATTTCAATGCAAAAATAGGGCACCGGCAACAGAATGAAACTTCAGTAGGTAAATTCGGTCACGGCAACAGAAACCAGCGTGGAAATACTTTCGTTGAGTTTGCAGAGGCAGAAGGATTTTTCATCTTGAATTCCTTTTTCAAGAAAAAGCCACACAGGAAATGGACATGGAGACATCCAATTGGGACGACAAGTGAAATTGATTTTATTATGTGTAACAAAAAATTCGTCATCGAAGACTGCAGTGTGCTGAACAAGTTCAACACAGGTAGTGACCATAGATTGGTGAGATGTAAGATGCACCTCAACACTAAACTGGAACGTGGCAAGCTCATAAGACAAACAAAATGTATTGACATAACCAACCTTAAAAAACACCATAATACTTTCAAGTTGGAACTGAAGAACAGATTCACTGCTTTAGAAGGCCTAACATCGGAAGAAGTGGATATTTCGGAAGTTAACAGAAAAGTAACCAAAGCTCTTATGGAAACAGCAACAAAATTAGCTGGGTCTAAGAACAAGTTGCATGTAAACAAATTATCAGGAAAAACCAAAATGTTGATGCAAAAAGAAGAGAGATGAGGACAACTAAAGAAGATGTGACTTCCAAAGTGGAATATATAGAGCTATGCAAGACAGCACGAAAAAGTATCACTGAAGACGTAAGGAAATTCAACTGTGAGCTAGTGAGGAAAGCAATTGAAAACAACCAAAGCCTAAAGATAGCAAAGGGACATCTCAGTAAGGGAAGAAAACAGATTATGGCTCTGAGAAAAGAAGATGGTTCTATAACAAGAAATAGAGGCGAAATTTTGACAAGAGTGAAAGATTTCTACTCCAAATTATATGAAAGGGATGATACATGTACTCCAGACATCATGAAAGGTACCAGAGTTCTTCCAGTCCTCCCAGCAGAAGTTGCTCATGCAATCAAGAACATGAAGCGGGGGAAAGCTCCAGGAGAAGATGGAATTACTATAGACATCATACAAGAAGCAAGTGGAGAAATTGAGACAGTACTCGCCCAAATTTTCACTCGATGCCTTAATGAAGGGAAGATTCCTGAGGATTGGAACACCGCTACAATGATCCTGCTACATAAAAAAGGTGACATTGAGGATCTCAGGAACTACAGACCTATCAGCCTCCTATCAGTGGTTTATAAAATCTTCACTAAAGTTCTTTCACACCGTTTGAAGGTAACACTGGACATGGCTCAACCGAGAGAACAAGCTGGATTCAGGAGTGGCTACAGCACAATAGATCATATCCACGTACTGAGAGAACTAATTGAAAGAGCGAGGGAATATGAACTTCCATTGTGCATGGCTTTTATCGATTATGAAAAAGCCTTTGATTCGGTGAAACCATCAGCAGTTACCACGGCTCTGAAATCCTGCGGTATTGAAGATGCATACATTAATATTATTAATAACATCTATGAAAATGCAAGTGCAAAGATTCGGCTGTTTGAAAATACAACACACATAAAAATTGGAAAGGGAGTGAGACAAGGTGACACCATATCTCCGAAGCTCTTTAATGCCACATTGGAAAATGTCTTTCAATCACTGAACTGGGAAAACAAAGGGATAAAGATTAATGGAGATTTTCTAACCCACCTTCGTTTTGCTGATGACGTAGTCATTTTTGCAACTACCCCATCAGAGCTGCAGAGTATGATCCAGGAACTTGCTGACAAGAGTAAAGAAGTGGGATTAAAAATGAACTTTCAGAAGACAAAAGTGATGTTCAATGCTTTTACAAGAAATGAAGACTTATCGATTGATGGAGAAAAACTGGAGATAACAGATACGTATGTTTATCTTGGACAGCAGATAACAAGTGAGGGTCACATTGATGAAGAAATTAATCGGCGTACAAAACTTGCCTGGAGAGCTTTTGGAAGAAACAGCATAATTTTCAAGAGCAATATGCCATTATGTCTTAAAAGAAAAGTGTTTGATCAATGCATCCTTCCAGTGCTTACGTATGGTGCAGAGACGTGGACCTTAACTAAAAGAGACATACAAAGGCTGCAGACAACTCAAAGAAGCATGGAGAGGTGCATGCTTGGTATAACCAGGAGAGATAAGAAGAGGAACTCGTGGATCCGAAAAATGACGAGAGTGGAAGACATCATGATCAGAGTTAAATCCCTGAAATGGCAATGGGCTGGACATACTGCCAGAAGGACAGACCATAGATGGACAGCCGAAATTTTAGATTGGATTCCAAGGGACAGGAAAAGACCCAGGAAAAGACCACATGGGAGATGGGTGGATGAAATTCGTAAATATGCGGGAGTGACATGGAGGAGACTGGCACAAGACAGACCGTTGTGGAGGAAACTTGGGGAGACCTTCGTCCAGCAGTGGATTGATAATGGTTGACAATGATGATGATGATGATTTCTGATACAAACTTTCCTGTGAAATGACGGGAAAAAAAAACCTGATTTCACGGATTTTTCGCGCACCAGGAAAATTATGAATTTTCAGAAACCTTTCCGCAATTCATTTCGTATATTAATGGGAAAAAATGTGTTCTCACGTTTCCTATATCCATATAACGGGAAATTTCCGGGAATAGAGAATATCATGAGGTTTGATTAACTGCTAAATTTCTGACATCTGTTGGAGGATGTGATTTTGAAGTTTTGTAGGGATATCTGATACTGTGAATAGCATGCAATGCTCCCTGTAAGCCGCGCAGCGACTTAACTCCCTCCTCGCAGCTGAAATATCTTTCGCGCAGAAAATTTTAGATTAAAATTCCCAAATCCCTAATTAAGTTTCATAAATCGAAAATCAATTACCTATGAATAAATAAAATTCATGAATAAATAAAATTCGGGCTCTCAAACGTCAAAACAACACTCTTCTTAAATGCCGTTCGCCTCCTTCTAAGTTCGTCTCATTGTCTTCTTAATTCTCAAAGGCTTAGAGAATGCGGATTAGTGATTTTTCCCACTCCGAGAAAGAGGCAGATATTGAGTCTTCTCTCAAAACAACACATCATCGCCAGCCAATCACACCAAACCGTAACCAAGTTCATTGTACTAACTAATGCACCCCTGCTAGTTGGCGGGGGAAAGGTATTCCGGTCAGTTAAATTGTAAGCCGCTGGTAAAAGGAGCGATTTATTCCTTGAAAGGTCTGTCAGAGCAGAACGATTTTGCTTTTGTTCTATTTGAACTAATTATTTTGCATTTAGTTGTTATTTTGTTTCTTATTCTCCTTGGTATTTTGATATGCAAAGAAACTGTGTATTTATGCGTAAATATACTTTTCCTAATTTCCAGTGTTTTTATTCCACAAGTAAGTTTGAGCTTCTCACTTTTTATAATTTAAAATTTTAATTAATGAAATTTGTTTAATAATTTTTTTCTTATTTAAAATCAATTGCGGAAAGAACTGTGATAAAATGGTGGAGTATTAGAAAAAATAAGGGTTCCAATCCAAATTCCAACTTGTACTGCATTCGTAAGAAAAGCCGAGAAAGTAAAATTGTTTGCTCAAGTGGTTTTGATGCCTGCCCAGCTCATTGGGTTAGGGGCGCATTGCCCTTAGCCGATTAGAGGGAATATTGATAGCATGTCGCATAAAATTTTGGTTTTTGTAACCCCGGATATTCTTTACATTCTCCCACATTTTATGCACCAGCTGTTATTGTATATTATGTTACTGTAAGAAACCGGGTACTTAATCTATTTATTGTGCAGATGATTGAAGGATCCCTACACTGAGAAAAACGTTTTGTTAATTCAACAAAAAAAAATCAGTCGATATACAATCAACAAAAAAGTTTGTTAAATTAACAAAATTATTTTGATGAAAATTATTGTTCATTCTACAAACTGTATTGTTATCATGACTGAACGTTTTGTTCATTTAACAAAATAATCTTGTCAATTTTTGGGAATTTCTTTCATCTAACAATATGTATTGTTATCGTGATAAAACGTTGTGTTGCTGCAACCAAACGTATTGTTATCGTGATAAAACGTTTTGTTGATGCAACCAAACGTATTGTTTTCGTGACACACTAATTTCTTGCTCCCACAAAATTTAGAGTTATGTAGCTGGGCCACTTTGTCCCTAAACTTTTTTCCGATGGCAACACTTTGCCGGTGCAATAATTTTAGGCGGTGCCCTTCGACCCTGGATGTCAGCCATTTTTTATTTCGGGGGTGTCAATTATGAAGCGAACTTATCGAAATAATTTTTTCGATGAATTCGTTTTAATAATTTGGAAATGTACTTCTGAATAGTAACCGTAAAGCATCGCTTACAAACGATGATCATGATAAACAGTTTGTATCTATCTTTTTTTTTTTTTTGATTGTAGGTTTAATGACCACCGTGTGCAACTCAATGGGCAATAAGCAGTCGCCCGTCCCTAATTTAGGGTCACTGGTTCCAGGGGAGGGCGAGAGCCAGTGCCGTAAGACAAACACAACATCTATGCCTCACCGCGATTCGATGTAACATTTAATGAGATTTTTTATTTCTGTATTTCCGAAATTTAATTTTGGAATGAGACTTATTTTAAAGCTGAAAAGGTTTTTCCTAAATCGTTTTGAAATGATATAAATTCTCTTAAATCATTTAGTGAACTTAAAAGTGTGTTTGGGAGTCTTTAGAATAATTTTCAAGTAGTTTGTTGAAGTATACTCTTATGAACAATTTTGATTCTTATTTATTATTAATGTAATCATGATATGTACGGCAACTCACGTAATGAACTGGATTTTCAACATTTCAGAGCACGTGTTCGCTTCTAAAAAGCTATTTAGCGCATTTAATTTCTTAATCTAACATCTCATTTGGGGTCTAAAACGCATAAATTATTCTTTATTTATAATTTAGAATCGGAGCTTTATGAAATTTTGTTAAATTATATAAAGAAATTCAAAATTTCAGGTGATCTGGTAAATATAAATAGAAAGACATGAAAAACCCGGTAAATTGAATGATTGTAGGTTTCATTCTCAGTTATAAGTCATTGGTCTTTATACGCACTTCTTTTATTAAACAGTGCACTTTAAATTAAAAAAAAAATCCTTAAAATGAGGGAAAGCTAACTATGTTGGAAAAATTTCTTCGATTAATACGCTTAAACAACAAATGTAAACTTCCAATATGGTCCTCTGAATTTCAGGTATTATTTTTCGGGGTTGATTTTTTTTTTATAATATTAGAAACATTTTTCGTAATTTCAATAAAAATTCTGAAACGGATAGATTCATGATACCAAAACAAAATCCAAAAAATCATTTCCCCAGAAAACTACATTTTTGCTCGCATCTCTCATACGTATTTTTAGATGCATTTGACGGATGCAAAGAGAACTATCCACGTTTTCATTCATGGAAAACTTATCCAAGTATACATTGCAAGGAGTGAAGGAGAACAAGGACATATAAAATTGCATTTCTAAGAAGTATATATGGAAATATCATTCTCTGCAGGAAGCAACGGACCTTGTTAAAATAGCGCTTGTCTCGTCGGGATGTAAACAGTACCATTCACTCCAATAAGGTAAAAGTATGCATAAAGAGACACTTCAGTAAGAAATGTGAGGGATAAAGAAAAAGAGAGAGGGGGATCAAAATTGCATTTCAGTATAATTGATAAAAGCAAACTGAGCTGTGAAAAAATTTCATTTGGGGTGTATGACAATTTTCGCATTGCAGATACCTAAGTGCACGCTGGCAATGCATGAAAATGCTTCCATTTTCAACGCTTAAAGTAAATAACACAATAAACTATTATCTGATTTTGATATCAATGCCTCGATTCACGGTTACGACTCACTTACGACTCCCTATATGTTTCCAAAATGCCCAGTCAAACTTCGGGAACATGCTATTACTGGCATATAGTAAATGGTGAAAATCTTCCAAATACGTGGAGACAATGTAAATAGACACAGACGTGTTACGTTTATCTTTAATGAACAGTGTAAATAGACAAAGACTTTCCACGTTTATCTTTAATTAACACACAGCAACCGAAAAATTGTTATCCGGCCACCGCTGGGATCGAACCCCAGATATCGCGATAAATAGCCGGGTGCTTTCGTCTTACGCTACGGGGCCAACAATCCACTGCGCTATGTGTATTTATCTGTCAGCATCTGACTTCACAAATCCGTAGCGATGGGCTCAGCAACTGAGACGCCTCCATCTGGTGGGGCTTAACGGCACAAGCTATTTAATTATATTTTACCGGAAACGCCTTCATTCCAAAGCTGTGCTATTAAGCCCCACCAGATGGAGACGTCTCAGTTCCTGAGCCCACCCCTACGGATTTGTGAAGTCAGATGCTGACAGATAAACACAAATAGCGCCGTGGATTGTTAGCCACCATAGCGTAAGACAAACGCACTCGGCTAGTTACAGAGATATCTGGGTTACGATCCCAGCCGTATTTGGA
This sequence comes from Macrothele yani, assembly GCA_039090855.1. Taxonomy (NCBI): domain Eukaryota; kingdom Metazoa; phylum Arthropoda; class Arachnida; order Araneae; family Macrothelidae; genus Macrothele; species Macrothele yani. The sequence continues at coordinate 106,404,237 of CM076991.1, read as the reverse complement.
TTTCATTTTTTTTTCAGTTGCTATATGTTAATTAAAGAAAAACGTGGAAAGAGCGATGTCTTTGTCTATTTATATTATTATTTGCATATTTTCACTGTATTCCATGTAACCATTTCCTTCAGAAAACTAGAAAATGTCCATCGTCCTGGAGCGAGAATCGAACCCGCACCTCCCGATTTCCGGTCGAGCATGCTAGTCATTACACTACCCAGGACAAGGAAATTCTAAGCAGCTGAACATAGATATCTTAGAACCTTCAGATTTGCACCAGTCGAAGCTATTCCTGCCCCATCGTAGCGGCAGAACATGTTTTGCTTAGCAACCTGTTTTATGACTCCCTATATGTTTCCAAAATGTCCAGTCCGACTTCGAGAACGTATTCTGCTGAGCATCCTGTTTTATGAGTACTTCTATGTTTCAAAAATTTGTAGTCAAACTTCGGGAAAGTGTTCTGCTGAGCATACTAATTAAAAAATCCCCTATCACATTTTACCGGAAACGCCTGCATTCCAAGTTGTAGCACATTTTGAAACTGCAAGTAAGGATCACCTCTACCCATATGTCAGGTGCAGCGAGTTACAGACCTTCTCAACAGCAGAAGTTCATCCATGAGTCAAGTTTTTCCAGCAGCTTCTTCAGCAGTGTATTTTTCCAGGATGTCTCCATTGTTTGTTGTTCACCGACGAATCCCAATTCAAAAGCGATGAGATTGTGAATTTACGTAACACTCAGTAGTAGACAAGGAAAATTCTTCATGCGATAAGTTTTATTGATTATACTTGTATATCGATAAAACTATATATATATATATAAGGTGACATTGAGGATCTCAGGAACTTACAGACCTGTCAGCCTCCTATCAGTGGATTATAAAATCTTCAGTAAAGTTCCTTCACACCGCTTGAAGGTAACACTGGACATGGCTCAACCGAGAGAACAAGCTGGATTCAAGAGTGGCTACAGCACAATAGATCATATCCACGTACTGAGAGAACTAATTGAAAGAGCAAGGGAATATGAATTGCCATTATTCATAGCTTTTATTGATTATGAAAAGGCCTTTGATTTGGTGAAACCATTAGCAGTTACAATGGCTTTGAAATCCTGCGGTATTGAAGATGCATACATTAATATTATTAATAACATCTATGAAAATGCAAGTGCGAAGATTCGGCTATTTGAGAATACAACACACATAAAAATTGGAAAAGGAGTGAGACAAGTTGACACCATATCTCCGAAGCTCTTTAATGCCACATTGGAAAATGTCTTTCAATCACTGAACTGGGAAAACAAAGGCATAAAAGATTAATGGAGATTATCTAACCCACCTTCGTTTTGCTGATGACATAGTCATTTTTGCAACTACTCCATCAGAGCTACAGAGTATGATGCAGGAACTTGCCGACAAGAGTAAAGAAGTGGGATTAAAAATGAACTTTCAGAAGACAAAAGTGATGTTCAATGCTTTTACAAGAAATGAAGATTTATCGATTGATGGAGAAAAGCTGGAGATAACAGACACGTGCGTTTATCTTGGACAGCAGATATCAAGTGAGGGTCACATTGGTGAAGAAATTAATCGGCGTACAAAACTTGCCTGGAGAGCTTTTGGAAGAAACAGCATAATTTTCAAGAGCAATATGCCATTATGTCTTAAAAAAAAAGTGTCTGATCCATGCATCCTTCCAGTGTTTACGTATGGTGCAGAGACGTGGACCTTAACTAAAAGAGACATACAAAGGCTGCAGACAACTCAAAGCAGCATGAAGAGATGCATGCTTGGTCTAACCAGGAGAGATAAGAAGAGGAACTCGTGGATCCGAAAAATGACAAGAGTGGAAGACATCATGATCAGAGTAAAATTCCTGAAATGGCAGTGGGCTGGACATATTGCCAGAAGGACAGACAATCGATGGACAGCTAAAATTTTAGACTGGATCCCAAGGGACAGGAAAAGACCCAGAAGAAGACCACATGTGAGATGGGTGGATGAAATTCGAAAGTATGCGGGAGTAACATGGAGGAGACTAGCACAAGACAGACCGTTGTGGAAGAAACTTGGGGAGACCTTCGTCCAGCAGTAGATTGATAATGGTTGACAATGATGATGATGATGGTAATGATATATCTCGGTAAAACAAAATTGCATAGTGGATAAACTGATAAACAAATAAACAAATCGATATAAACAAACAATTAACAAATTCATAAACAAATATATATATCTATATATATATATCGATTTTTCATGCGATAAATTCTTCTTCCCAGTTTTGGCATGAATAGGTGCTTCATGCGAGTGTCTGGGCTATCACCGCTGATGACCACGAAGATTAGTCTTTTTTTTTTTTTTTTTTTTTTTTTTTTGCTTTTTCTTCCATTAGTGCTCGGCCGGCAATACAGGGTGATTCATAAAGAAGAAGTATACAAATTCAACGCCCTATAAAGCAAGAACAATGTAAGATATTTTATGTTACCTGTTACAGAATTGTAGGGTAATGTTTCAAGTTTTTAGAGACAGTCACAGATGTTCTACGTGTGCACCCTTAGTCACACGACACACGTCGAGCTGGTAATCCATTTCCGTCGAAACGCGAGGTAAGATATATGAATCAAGTGCAGTGATAGTGGCTGTGATACGCTGTTTCAGCTCCACTAGTTGAACAGGAAGGGGTGGGGCGAATACATTGTCCTTTACGTACCCCCACAGGAAAAAGTCACATGGTGTTAAGTCAGGACTTCTGGGTGGCCATTGGGTATGTGGCATGCTGTAGTCCGCGGCTCGTCCAATCCATCGGTGAGGAAGATGTTCATCGACTGACTAGTCATGTGACACGCACGCTATCGCCTACGTCACTTCCCTCAGTAGCGGGACACAAATTTTATGAGTACATCTACCTAACGGTTCGCAGTTGTAGTCCGTGTCTTCAACTGTTACTGTTTTACAGCATCTGGAAACTGTATACTTCTTTATGAATCACCCTGTACATTCATTTCTTGGAGGGAAAGTCATCTAGATTGCCGGAAGGTGTTCCATTACCAACACGCCATCGCATGTTTCATGCCTTATGGAGCTCCAGAGCATTTTAGCCTCACTGCTTGAGCATCTCAATCCTATGTACATTGTTCGTTGGATTGGCAGAGGTGGACAAACAGCGTGGCATGCACGCTCTCCAGATTTGGATCCACTGGATTTCTTTTTATGGTACACATTATAAGGTTGACGTTACCTCAGTTCTTAATACACAGGTTCTATGCGAACGAATCATTGGTGATTGTTAAAGAATTCAGAGCACTCGAGGGATATTTGATCGTGTTTAGCAATGTGTGAGAAGGCGTCGTGAGGTATATATTACTGCTTTTGGAGGACATTTCGAGTACTTTGATATACATTTACATAATTGTTTTAATCGATCATTTATATTGTGCTGTAATAACTAAAATAAAAACTGATTGACTTCATAGAGTTTCTTACCTGCGCTCACAAATTATGTTACAACTCGGAAGGGAAGTGTTTCTAGGCCACACCAGAAGCCTATAATGGTTTGAAGCACTGTCTTCTGACTATTCGTCTGGGCCGTGGTTAAGTCCCGAATGAAGCATGTGTTGTGTGGGAGTCTTATAGCCTTGACCCTTCGCTGAAACCAGTGGTCCCAAACTAAGGACCAGCACCTGCTTATAATCCTACCACCTGCTCCTATTGGTCGGTAGTACAACCCGAAACAAAAAGGAAGTGCTTTTAGCTCAGTGTCAAAAGAAACTTTTTCATCCCTATGCTCAGTAAAACTTCTTCAACCTATGTAAGACGCTGTTGTTAACACACAAGTAAATAGCACTTATCACCGCGTGAACTTGTATACAGAAGAGACGAAACAAGAAAATGGACACCGAAATCTCGGGTGTAATAGCAGCTTCTTTTACTAAGGCTAAAGGTGTTTAACCGTCTTCTTATTACCAGGTCGGTCGGAAGATATTGGCCGATTTGGTGGGTAAAAATGAAAGAGGCATACCTTCATAGCACACAGTCTTGTTTCACCTCTGCCAGAGAGTGAAAAGTGCTTCAATAAGTAGGAACTGTACACCAGTTATACTCAAAATAGTATAACTGTACTAATAATCGGAAATTTCTTGGCGAATAATAGAAATAAAACTTTCCAAGCTTTCGCATATCAACCAGATGGTTTTTTCAAGGAAGGTAGACAGCTAACTGCAAACTGGATAATACAAGAACGTATCAACAACTTGAACGCCGTGAGTTGACTAGACAGTAAATGAATAGTCGCAAACGTGATAATTCGAAGAAACGAGGCCACATTGGTTGTTGCCCAACCAACGTGGCCTCGTTTTTTTACGTTTTCCAACCGTAGGTTGAAGAAGCGTATATGCTCCAGCTTTGTCCGTCCGCCCGCACGAAAACTCGCGTAAAAATCATTCGATTTCTATGAAATTTTAGTATGTGGTAGGGAAACACCTGGGGACGAACCCTATTGAAAATGGGGTTAATGGGGTCAAAGGTCACGACATAGGAACGGGATTCATTCCATTGCCCTTATGCGTCATTAATTGCGTAAATATGGTTCGATTTCGGTGAAATTTCAGTATATGATACGGGATCGCATGGGAACGAACCCTGTTGAAAATGGGTAAAATGGGGTCAAAGGCAAGGACATCGGAGCAGGATCCATTCCGTTGCCCTTATGCGCCATAACTTGTAAAAATGGTTTGATTTCGATGAAATTTCAGTATATGATATGGGATAACCTGGGGACGGACCGTGTTAAAAATGGGTGAAATAGGGTCAAAGGTCAGGACATCGGAGCGGGATCCATTCCGTTGCCCTTATGCGCCATAACCTGTAAAAATGGTTCGATTTCGATGAAATTTCAGTATATGATAGGGGTTCACCTGGGAACGAACCCTATTGAAAATAGGTGAAATAATGTCAAAGGTCAGGACATCAGAGCGGGATCCATTCCGTTGCCCTTATGCGCCATAACTTGTAAAAATGGTTCGATTTCGATGAAATTTCAGTATATGATAGGGGATCACCTGGGGACGAACCCTTTTGAAAATGGGTGGAATGGGGTCAAAGGTCGTTCAGGACAGCAGAGCGTGATCCATTCCATTGCCCTGCGCCATAACTTGAGAAAAATGCTTCGATTTCGATGAAATGTCAGTATGCCGCCCCGGTGGCGCAGTGGTCTAAGGCGCTGGCCTCTGATCATTCGTCCGTAAGGGGTCCGGGTTTGAATCCCGGTCAGGCATGGATGTTGTGTTTGTCTTACGGCACTGGCTCTCTCCCTTCCCTGGAACCAGTGACCCTAAATTAGGGACGGGCGACTGCTTATAGCACATTGAGTTGCTCACGGTGGTCGTTAAACCTCCAATAAAAAAAAAATGATAGGGGATCAACTGGGGACGAACCCAATTGAAAATGGGTGAAATGGGGTCAGCCGCCCCGGTGGCGCAGTGGTCTAAGCGATGGCCTCTGATCATTCGTCCGAACGGGGTCCGGGTTCGAATCCCGGTGAGGCATGGATGTTGTGTTTGTCTTACGGCACTGGCTCTCTCCCTTCCCTGGAACCAGTGACCCTAAATTAGGGACGGGCGACTGCTTATAGCCCGTTGAGTTGCTCACGGTGGTCGTTAAACCTCCAATCCAAAAAAAAAAAAAAAAAAAAAAAAATGGGGTCAAAGGTCAGGACATCGGACCTGGATCTATTCCAATGCCCTTATGCGCCATAACTCGAGTAAAAATGTTTCGATTTCGATTAAATGTCAGTATATGATAGGGGGATCAACTGGGAACGAACCGTATTGAAAATGAGTGAAATGGGGTCAAAGGTCAGGACAATGGAGAGGGATCCATTCCGTTGCTCTTATGCGTAATAACTTTAATAAAAAGGGTTCGATTTCGATGAAATTTTAGTATGTGCTAGGGGACCTCCCGGGGACGAGCCCTACTGAAAATGGGTGAACTGGGGTCAAAGGTCTGGACATAGGAGCGGGATTCATTCCATTGTCCTTGTTCGTCATAACTTACGTAAAGATGCTTCGATTACGACAAAACGTTTTCGTGTTGTTCCGGAGGTATACTGAACCAATTCTGTTTAATATCTTCGAAATGGGGTCAAAGGTCAGAGCACAGGAGCGAGATTTATTCCACAGCTATTATCCTCATAAATTGAGTAATGATTTCTGGTATGTTGGAAAACGTATTATAATCAATGCATTGCATGATTTTACTAACTTGTTTAATTATCACGTTGGTTGTTGCCCAACGTGATAATATGTGATATGTGATACGTTGGGCAACAACCAACGTGGCCTCATTTCTTCGAATTATCACGTTTGCGCCTATTCATTTATTGTCTAGTCAAGTCACCGCGTTCAAATTGTTGAAACACTCTTGTATTATCCAGTTTGCAGTTAGCTGTCTACCTTCCTTGAAAAAAACCATTTGTTTGATGTGCGAAAGCTTGGAAAGTTTTATTTCTATTCTGCGCCAAGAAATTTCGGATTATTAGTATAGTTATACTATTTTGAGACAAGTGCTTCAATGTGGTCTGGAATAAATCTGGCTCTCTGGATGAAAAAATATTCCGCAGTGTAATTTCGGCCTCTTTTCGGTTTCAGAAGGTCCTGTGCTTGATGTAATTGCTATAATGCATGGACAGGTGGAAATCGGTAGGTGCCAAATCATGCGAGTAGGCTGGATGTGGAGGGTTTCGAACCTCAGTTCGTGTAGTTTCTATTTCGTCATTTGTGACATGTGTGGTTTCGCGTTGTCATGGAGGAGGATTGGACCTTTCCTGTTCACCAAGGATGACTGTTTGGAACAAAACTTTTGGCGCATTTAGTCAAGTTCTTGACATTATGTGACTGCGATAATGCATTCACCAGCATTCAAGAACCTGCAGTGTATGACACCGTGAACAGTTCACCACACTGTCAACAAAATCTTCTTTGGCGTCAACCTCGGTTTATAATGTTGTTTCGGTGGTTCACCTACTTTCCAGATCGCTTACGGTTGTCGTATAGTACGCACTTTTTATCACAGGTTACAATGCGATCAAGTAGGGGCTCCTTTCTGTTGCGAAGCAGAAGGTTACTGCACATCTCAAACCGTTGTTGTTTCAGATGCTCAAGCAGTTCGTGTGGGAACCAAGCATCGAGCTTCTTGACCTTACCAATTTGGTGGAGATGTTCGGAAATGGTTGACACCGACACATTGTCCCGTTTGACGAGTTCCCTGACTGTGACGCAAGGATTTGTTTCTACATTTGCCTTCAGAGCGTCGTAATCAAAGACCGAATATCGTTCTCTACCATCTTGTAGACTCGTGTCAATGGAACGAAACTTTTCAAACCAACGACGAACAGTACGTTCAAATGTTGCCTCCTCGCCCCACGGCTCGACCACATTAGGAACAGTACTCCTCGCCCACCGACGAACAGTACGTTCAGATGTTGCCTCCCCTCCCCATGCCTCGACCACATTACGAACAGTACATTCAGATGTTGCCTCCTCGACCCATGCCTCGACCACATTACGAACAGTACTCCTCGCCCACCGACGAACAGCACATTCAGATGTTGCCTCCTCGACCCATGCCTCGACCACATTACGAACAGTACTCCTCGCCCATCGACGAACAATACGTTCAGATGTTGCCTCCTCTCTCCATGCCTCGACCACATTACGAACAGTATTCCTTGCCCACCGACGAACAGTACATTCAGATGTTGCCTCCTCGACCCATGCCTTGATCACATTACGGTAGGTTTGTCCAGCATTACGACCCAATTTGAACGCATGAATCATCCGCAACTCACTCCTTTCTAACATGCTGTACAGAGCACTCTCGGCCGCCCCGGTGGCGCAGTGGTCTAAGCGATGGCCTCTGATCATTCGTCCGAACGGGGCCCGGGTTCGAATCCCGGTGAGGCATGGATGTTGTGTTTGTCTTACGGCACTGGCTCTCTCCCTTCCCTGGAACCAGTTACCCTAAATTAGGGACGGGCTACTGCTTATAGCCCATTGAGTTGCTCACGGTGGCCGTTAAACCTCCAATCAAAAAAAAAAAAAAAAAAAAAAAAGAGCACTCTCGCACGAGCAGCAACGACTGCAGATCAACCGATCATGGAGCGTGTGTGGCGTCTGAGTCGCTTCGAGCGGGTTAGTCTGCAAGCATTGTGGGCGAATTGAATGCGGCACCTCAGAAAATCCGCCGTTATTTTCCGAACGACCTGATATTTTTAGTAAACTGTGCAATCAAACCATTAAATCGAATTTTCGGCTACCGACCTGGAAAAGCTAAGAATTTCATGGACAATTGCATTTCAGCAATTGAATGAAGAATGTAAAAAAAAAAAAGTAGAACTTTTGAAAAAGTACATACAGGGTATCCTATGCATCTCTAGAATCACATACTTTGTGTGTTACCATAATCATGGCTGACGTTGGACTGCGCCAAAAGGAATTTTCCAACCTGACCACCTGGAAATGAAAGAATCGTTAAACCAGAAGTTTAAGCTTTCATCATCTGTCCGGAACATCGTGAATCAGAAAGGATATAGAAATGCGTGAGAAAAATTGTTCCGTGATTTGAGCTATGGGACGTAAAATGAATTTTAAACCAGGCTTTTGAATGCTAAGAATCGGTGCTGAGTGCAAGCACACAGTTGCATCACTTCACAGAGATATGCACTATATCGACAAAAGTCACCGGATGGAAGAGAAACGCAACATAGCGTTTATTGACATACATTAGTACGGTGTCGGTCCATCTTTGGCCTTAATGCATTCACTGACCTTTCGAGACATGCTTTCCACAAAGTTTTGGAACTTTGTGGGAAGCCTGTCTCGAAAGGTCAGTGAAGTTTTGGAACCTTGTGGAAAGCATGTCTCGAAAGGTCAGTTTTAGTTATACGGGAAGGTGTTTCAAACATGAAACACCTTCCTGTATAACTGTTGCTTAGTAGTAGGCCTTGATTCCAAACTTCTTCTGCGGCGCTCTAATTCATCCCATAGGTGCTCTATGGGATTAAGATCAGAGAACTGTGCTGGCCAAACCACGCCGTAACAGTCCTTGCTTTATGGCTCGGTGCATTACCCTGCTGGTATCAACAAGGTCCGGTTCCATAGTATTGCCACAGAGTTGGTAGTGCGTAATTGTTCAGAATATCCAGGTAGACATGCTGGTTAACAGGTTTGACCACGATAACCAATGGGCCGGGACCATACCACGAAAAACACCCCCACACGAGTACACTGCCAGCTCCAAACTTGACCTAGGAACAGTACAGTGTGGTAAATAGCGTACCCCCGGCTGCTGCCATACCCACACCCGCCCATTAGACTGATGTATCTGGATTCATCAGTCCATAGGACCCGTTTACATTAATGTGCGGTCCACGATAAATGCTCTTTACACCATGCTAAACGGCGAATAGTATTCCGAGTGAAGATGAAATACTTATGAGCAGCCGCACGACCACGGTCACCCATAGAATGAAGTTCTCTGCGAATGGTGCGTGTACATTCCGAGGTTCCAGCATTTTGACTCGCCTGTACAGTGAGGTCTTGTGTAGTAGTACTCCGTCGATTAGCTGTAACGACTCTCCTGGCCGCCCCGGTGGCGCAGTGGTCTAAGCGATGGCCTCTGATCATTCGTCCGAAAGGGGTCCGGGTTCGAATCCCGGTAAGGCATGGATGTTGTGTTTGTCTTACGGTACTGGCTCTCTCCCTTCCCTGGAACCAGTGACCCTAAATTAGGGACGGGCGACTGCTTATAGCCCATTGAGTTGCTCACGGTGGTCGTTAAACATCCAATCAAAAAAAAAAAAAAAAACGACTCTCCTGAGGCTTCGACGTCCTCTATCACTGATTTTCTTTGGTCTGCCGGTACGTTTTGCTGCTTCAGGCACGCCGTGTGTCTTCCACTTATTCAGTACGTCCAAAACAGTTGACTTGGGTATGTTTAAATGCCTCTGGGTTTGTCTTATGAACAACCCATTAATATAACACCCAACAATCTTTCTTTCTCAGTCAGTTCTCTCCCGCCGCGACATTTTCAATCAACCTCACAGTGCGATATGATCGCGGTCAGCTGCAGGCTTATTTACCGTTTGCAGCTGTACCGCGCTTCTTAAAAACGCAGCGGATCCGTTCATTTGCATTTGAAGGGGTGTCCGGTGACTTTTGTCAATATAGTGTACATTCTAGTGTCTCGTCGGTGAATACTACATTCCTTACGCCAATAAAAACTGACATGCCTGTGGCTTCGGTAAGCTGTATGCAGGATTGAGGGCTCTTTTTCCCTCATATATCAGCTTCCTGCAGGCGTCGAAGAGTAACTAACTAGTACACCGGCAGTGCCCTGACAATTGCTCTGTAACTGAATATCCATCCAGCGGGTTCGTTTCTGATATTGACAGACGTACGACGAACCTGCCTTTCATCCCGATCGGTAGTCACTCTAGAGCTACAGGATCATGAACTACGACATGAAACACCTTCCCGTATTCATTGCTGGCAGGAACTACCAGCTATTCGGGCAGTACCTCCCATATGAGATGTATACTTATGACCTCACTCAAACGTTCTGATTTGACCAATCTTTGCCCTTTTACAGTAACCCCATTTACAGGTCAGATTAGGTTTCTTCGATCTACACTGTCCACTTTTTCCCACCGACAAACTTCCCTACAACTAACGAAATCTACTTCCGTGGCATTTTAAATATAGCCAGGCCCTCAAGTTACCGTTCACTTGCGTGTGTTTCTATTCCCCATTTTCATGCTGTAATTTGCATAAACGTAGCTTTACAGTGGATATCACGGGTGAGACATTTTAATTTTTTTTTATTTTTACTGATTAGCGCAGTTTCAGCTTTGGAACTGAATTTTTTTTTTTTTTTTTTTTTCGATCCCACATTTAAAAGCAAAAACGATATTTTTTTTTTTTTTTTTTTTGTCTGGAGGTTTAACGACCACCTATAGCAACTCAATAGGCTATAAGAAGTCGCCTGTCCCTAATTTAGGGCAACTGGTTCCAGGAAAGGAAGAGAGCCAACGCCGTACGACGAACAAATGGTCAGACTCCATCTCCAGGGCGGCCTCGATCATTTCACAAGTAAAACATTCGTTCATAATTTTATGCTACTATTGTGAGAATTTTCGCACTCGAAAAATGAACCTGCAAAAATTTGTTTATGAAATTTCTCGGGGAAATTGAAACGGGAAAGAGGAGGAGAGGAGACAGAATACAAATTGATAGAAAAGGAAAAGAAAGCGTAGCTCCAAAGAAGCATCAGACCGTTAAAAAGAAAATGCTTGGTAAAGAATAAGTAGGTCACGTCTAAAAAACAGTACTGAAGCAGAAATAAATCACGAAGACACGGCGAAATATATGAATTGGTAATCTGGAAAACGTGTATTCAATCGACAGTGTGGCATAAGAAAAAAATACTACTTCAGCAAAGAGCTGTTGAGACAATTGCAGAGCAGTTTAAGAGAATTGAACAAAAAAAAAAAAAAACTTCCGCAAGCTCGAAAAATTTCAGCCGAAAGTAATGAGATAGTACAGAATGAAGACAGGATCCGAAATGAAAATATCGCTGAATTAATTAACCGAAGAAAGTTAGGATTGGAAATGCGTAGAAAGCGGCACTGTGGTTAAAATTGCAGCTATTCTGGGCTTTTTTTTCACTTAATTTTAAAAAATGTAGTTAAATATCTGGATATACTTCTGATTCGCAAATATCTTACGTAGCTAACCTTCCAGACTTCTTAAAGGAAAATCTTACTGTCTCTATTTCTTTACTATTCCCATGGTGTCTTTTCTAATCAGGGTGCTTGCTCTATCGCATCTCGGATTTCAATTTTTGAGAATCAAGTAAATCAAAGACCAGTGTTGTAGAACAGCGGAACATTACCAAATGTTATAATGACCAATTAGGGCATATTGTTACGGAGAATTTAAAAATCATTGGTTTCCAAAAATAGAATTGAAATTTCAGCAGTAAGTCTCTTTGTCGTTTATCGTAACAATCATCATAGGAAATCCCGGGATGCTATCAGGCCCGAATTCTTCCCAGAGGAATCTAGCGTAATGCTAAGTATTTTATTGCACTCATTTTAACTTTGCCTTCAGCCAGCAGCAAACAGAGCTTTGTGAGTGAAAGCGCAACTAAACTGCATAATTAGATTATTGCTTTGGTGGCGACGGTACCTTTTTAACAAGTTAGTAAAATCATGCAATGCATTGATTATTGTACACTTTCCAACATCCCAGAAATCATTGCTCAAGTTATGAGGATAATGGCTGTGGAATAAATCTTGCTCCTGTGTCCTGATCTTTGACCCCATTTCGATTACATTAAACAGAACCGGTTCAGTATACCCCCGGAACAACATACTAAAGTTTTGTCGCAAACAGAATAATTTTTAGTCAAGTTATGAGTATAATGGCTGTGGAATAAATTATTCTCCTGTGCCCTGACCTTTGACCCCATTTCGATTATATTCAACAAAACCGGTTCAGTATATCTCCGGAATAACATACTAAAGTTTTATTGCAATCGAAGCATTTTTACGTAAGTTATGGCGCTTAAGGGCAATGGAATGGATTTCGCTCCTATGTCCTGAACTTTGACCCCATTTTGCCCATTTTCAATAGGTTTGTCCGTAGGTAGTCCCTTACCAGACACTAAAATTTCATCGAAATCGAACCATTTTTACGCGTTATGTCGCATAAGGGCAATGGAATGGATCCCGCTCCTATATCCTGACCCTTGGCTCCATTTCGCCCATTTTGAATAGGGTTCGTCCCCAGTTGGTCCCCTACCACATACTAAAATTTCATCGAAATCGAACCATTTTTACGCGAGTTATCGTGCCGACTGACGGACGGACTGACGGACGGACAAAGCTGGAGCATATACGCTTCTTCAACCTACAGTTGGAAAGCGTAAAAAAGCATTCGTTTCCAAGGAAAAAAGATTAATTAGATTAGCAAAGGCTTTTCTTTGTGATCATCGTAACAGTTAGCATAGGGAAACTTTACCCTTTCAAGATTCTGTCAGTGAGGCAATAACAATTAGTAGGGTTATAAACAGCTTTTTCCAGAGCAATCGAGCATTATATATCTGCTAAGTATTTTACTGCACTTATTTAAACTTTGCGTTAAGCCAGCAGCAAACAGAACATTGTGAATGAAAGCGCAATCAGACTGCATTCTTAGCTTATTGCTCTTCTTGGCGTCACAGCCGGGTACGTTTTTTTTTTTTTTTTGTTTTTTTTTTCAAGCAAGGTTATGCAGGAGTTTGAAAGACAGCCACTCCGACACAGGGTTCAAAAGAGCATATTAGAAGGAAGCATGAATAGCTCCCAAGAATGGGAAGCGGCGCTGATTGGATAATGAGACAGAGAAGACGTAGGTATAGTGTTCAGAAGAAAGGAAATATAGCAATAGAAAGACATTATATAACTAAAATGATTCCAGGACAAACCGATAACGGGCATTAAATAATAATAAAAGGCAGAATTAATTCTGAAAGTGTATTTATTGTGTTTTTTTTTGTTTTTTTTTTGATAAATTTTTCATTCAGTAAGAGTTGCAATAAGAACGAACCAAAACCGGAAATAAAAATCCTGTTAACAGTATTGTGGTCGTGTTGATTATTTCTTTTTATGTTTGCTTGCGTTGTGTTTAATGTATCCAGTAGCATTAGGAGCCTTCCCATTGGCCGAGCTGTCTTGAAGCTCTGGCTGCTGAGCATTCGTTCGAGATGAATTCGGGTTCGAGTCCCAGGTGTGGCATGGAAGGTGTGCTTGTCTGATGGCGCTGGCTGGCTTCAAAACCTGGAACTAATGGCACCAAATTATGGACTGGTTACTTCTTATCGCCGTAAGTGTTGCTCATTGTGGTCATTAAACCCCGAAACAAGGAAGGGGAGCATTAAAAAAAAGAAAAAGAAGATACAGAGGACCATGTAGTCCGAACTAAAAATGATTTGAAAGAGAGTGAGAGAGAGAGAGAGAGAGAGAAAGTATTCAACAATAAACGTAACGGTTAACTTTAACCAATCTGGGGCACTCCGGTGGCCGAATGCGCTGGCTTGAGGTCATTCTTCCGAGATGGGCCAGTACCAGATTCCCGGATGATGCATGAGTGATTTTTTTATCCGATAGCGCTTGCTCTGTCCCATCTCTTGAACCAGTGGCCCCAAATTAGGGATGACCGACTGCTTGTAGCCTCCTGAGGTGCTCATGGTAGTCGTTAACACCTCCTTCCCGCCACACCCAATTAAAAAAGTTAGTAAAATCATGCAATGCACTGATTATGATACGCTTTCCAACATACTCAAGTTATGAGGATAATGGCTGTGGAATAAATCTCGCTCCTGTGACCTGATCTTTGTCCCCATTTCGATGATAATAAACAGAATTTATTCAGTACACCTCCGGAGCAACATACTGAAGTTTTGTCGCAATAGACGCATATTTAGTCAAGTTATGAAGATAATGGCTGTGGAATAAATATCGCTCCTGTGCCCTGACCTTTGACCCCATTCCGATGTTATTCAAAAGAACCGGTTCAGTATACTTCCAGAACAACATGATAAAGTTTTGTCGCAATCGCACCTTTTTTTCGTAAGTTATGGTGCATGAGGGCAATGGAATGAATCCCACGCCTATGTCCTGAACTTTGACCCCATTTCGTCCATTTTTAATAGTTCATTGCCAGATTTTTCCGGACCATATACTAAAATTTCATTGAAATCGAACCATTTTTACGCGAGTTATGACGCATAAGGGCAATGGAATGGATCCCGCTCCTATGTCCTGGCCTTTGACCTCATTTCGTCCATTTTCAACAGGGTTCATTTCCATGGGGTCCTCTACCACATACCATAATTTCATCAAAATCGAACCATTTTAACGCACGTTATGAGGCATAAGGGCAGTGGAGTAGACCTCACTCCTATGTCCTGACCTTTGACCCCATTTCGTTCATTTTCAATAGGGTTCATTCCAAGGTGGTTCCCTACCACATATCAAACTTTCATCGAAATCGAACGATTTTTACGCAAGTTATGAGGCATAAGGCCAATAGAATGGATGCCGCTCCTATGTCCTGACCTCTGACCCCATTTCGTCCATTATCAATAGAGTTCATCCCCAGGTGGTCCCCTACCACATACTAAAATTTCTTCGAAATCGAACCATTTTTACGTGAGTTATCGTGCGGACGGACAGACAGACGGACAAATTTGGAGTCTATACGCTTCTTCAACCTACGGTTGGAAAGCGTAAAAAAGTTTAAAACTTCAGCATTTTTGTTTCTCGGTCAGCCTTATGTGTGTGTGTGTTTTTTTTTTTTTTTTTTTTGCGCTAATTTGAAATCATGCCTTTAATCTTCAGTATCAACAAATATCGTTATTCAGATTTTTTTTTTTTTCAAAGAGATAGCGGGCGAGAGAATATAAAGAAGGAAATCATGGGTTAGTCGGACAAGTTTAGGAGACGGCGGAAGCGCGTTGTTACGTGAATATACAGGGGTTAGACACAATAACGTGAACACCACGCTCAGAGGCGTGACTTTTAATGCAGCTGCGTACTTCGCAATACGCAAAGGTTATGCACCACCTTTTGGTTGTAATAGCTTTGTTTGGAACCTATAACGAAGTAAATTTCTCCATCATTTTCGTCCACGCCGACGCTCGAACCCGGTTCCCCTCATTCCGGAATAAGTCGCTCTACCAATTGAGCTACGCGGACGTTCGTGATCGCTGCTATCTGCCTTTATGACGTGTGCGTCCTGCTAGCAGGCACGTCACAAACCTCAAGGTCCTTTTTAAGTGAATTTAAAGTGTCTTGTTGCAAAATTTCTTTCAGGATGACGACTAAATGAACGACCTAACGGACTTCGAAAGAGGGCTAACTGTTGGTGTCCAGCTAGTTGGTGCCTCCGGGGCAACAGTCGCCATATCAGCGGGTGTACCGAGAACTGTTGTGTCTAGTGTCATTACAGCATACCGTGTTCGTGGCAAAACCTCGTCTGTGAAACACAAGAGCGTCCGGAAAACGACCCTGAGTGATAGACAGGAGAGCATTAAAGAGGATTGTTACCCGTAATAAGAAGACCACGGCGCTGAAAATTTGTACGGAGCTGATTCTGCGTCTCCAGATCCCAGTATCAACGAAAACAGTGCGCAGAGAACTGCATAAACAAGATATTCATGGCAGAGCCGTTATTGCAAAACCTCTGGCGACCCGGGTGAATGCACAACGGCGACGGCAGTGGTGCCAGGAGCATACAACGTGGAATGCCGATGCATGGAAGCGTGTAATGTGGTCAGATGAATCAACATTCGCACTATTCCCCACCGCAGGACGTGTTTACGTGTCGAGAACACCGTCAGAAGCGTACAACCCAGACTGTCTGCTGCTGGTGGTTCTGTCATGCTCTGGGCCGTCATACCGTGGATTTCAGCAGGTCCCCCTGATCACCTTGAAAGGACGTATGACTAGCAGGGCGTATGAAACTATTTTGGCAGACCAAGTCCATCCAATGGCTCAGGCTTTGTTTTCTGCAGGGGATGCCATCTATCAAGATGATAACGCCCCAATTCACAGAGCTCGGAATGTCCAATCATGGCTTGAGGAACATGAGGACGAACTTTATAACTTCCTTGGCCTTCCAATCACCAGACTTAAACATCATCGAGCCATATTAAGGTCTGTGTTGGAAAACAGTAGGATCTCTTTACCCATCTGCGCTTCTCAAGGACCTGTAGCAGCTCCTGAATGAAGAATGGTGCAACAGCCCACTAACCACCATTCATAATTTGTATGCTTCCATTCCAAAGAGGATTCAGGCGGTTATGAATGCCAAAGGTAATCTCACACCCCAGTGGCGGCGGAACCGGCCCGGGCCCGGTCATTAATTTTAGCCAAGATTTTTATTTCTATTTTTTTTTTTTTTTTTTTTTGGCGAATGTGCGCTTTTTTGTTGTGATGTGCCTTAGAAAGTTTCTCTAGGCAAGGGGCCGTCCATAAAGTACGTCCGAGATCACAGGGGGAGGGGAGGGGTCCTGACAACCGGACCAAATGTGACATGGGGGGGGGGGGTGTAGTAATTCGGGCAACCAGCGACAAAAATATAGTGAATGGTATGTCTTCGTTTTTTTTTCTCTTCTTTTCTTCTTTGAATAGTTAAAAAAAAGGTATGAAATATTTCAGATTTCTGATGATATTTAGCTAAATCAGAAAATTAATATTAAGTTCTCGTATTTGTGCTACCAAATCTATCGTGTTTTGAGGATGATATGATCGGGGGTGTTGAAAACCTTGAATGCGTGCGTTCATTTGTAGATCTTTATTTCAGAATGATAAAGATCGGGTGGCGTTTGGGAATAAATAAATTAATGCCTAAATAATAAATATTTTCTGGAGAAAAAGTGTAAATATATGGAAGATTCCTTTAAATAATTACATGTTTTCTTTCTGTTTCTCAACGGACTTCTGAAAGCAGTTGTCAAAAATAAAGGGGGTAACGGGAATTAGGACGTACTTTTTAGGGGGGTCAACAATCGGACAAAATGTGACATGGGGGAGGGGTGTGTCTAAAAATAGTAAAAAATCCCGGACGTGCTATATGGCCCCTAAGTGGTCAGGTGGACCTAATCCCTAACAAAGCTCCTTAGGCATTGTTTTAGGCATTGTTTTTCTTCTGTTTGTTCCGGGAAACGGGAAGGGGGGGGGGTGCACTACGATTCAAAATATCGGGCCCGGTCAACGAACCTCACTTTCCGCTGCCCCTGCCCCACCCTATTAGGTACGAAAAACCTTCTTTTCCTTGTTGTTCACATTATTCTGTCCAACCCCTGTATATATGAGTATCAGCAAATATCATCGAAACATCAGTGACTTTCACAACCTTTCGGTTTGCGCGTTGTGACAGTATTGACAGAACTTTAGTAACAAGTGTAAACTATACCTTGTTTTTATTCCTTGTATGTTTTACACACCGAAATCCATTTCCACATTTTTTTATTTAAAAAAGAGAAAATAAAGAAACATGATAGGAATCTACTGCAGTTAGCAGAAATTTTGTGACATCGTAAGTTAAATTCCTCCTATCAAAGCAAGAAAGAAACGGAGGAAAAGAAAGGTTGGGAGGAGAAGCAAGTTTCATAGCTTTTCAGAATAGTAGCGCACTTTGTTTGTTGTGCGCAGTGTAGTTTAAAAGCCCGTTTATCACGAAACGTTCTTGGCTTAAGAATTTCGCGTGGCACCAGCTTTTCTTTCAACTCAATAACTTGTCGAAAGTGTACGGAAAATCGCAATTCAGTGAGAAAAAGGAACGGGAACTCCCCGTGAAATTTCATTCATAATATTCTTCCCCTTGCCACTTGCCCACTCTCATTATTTCCAAATCTTTTCTTCTTCTTTTTTTAGGGAGGGAGGGGTGGTTCAATTGTGAGTACTATTTCCTTCTTTTCCTGTAATCCAAAGTTAAACGCTTTAGGGCGGAAAAGAGAGATTTTTAGCTCAGCTTTGCTCTGGCTTGTTTATAAGTCTTAAGCAAACACCAGAATCCCACAAGAGCTTACCCGTAGATATTCGGGTGTGTGTAAGAATTCGGAGCGGTAACTGACTTCACCTAAGTAGGAGGAAGTGTAAGGATAGGTAGGAGAAGAGATGAGAGATCGACAGACGTGAGAGGAGAGCAACGCTGGAAGAGGGGGGGGGTGTTTGGTGTCCGCCATTACTTCCCCTAACTATTTTTCTGTGTCCTCGGTGTTTTTCTACTGAAAGGCAGTTCATGGGTGAAAGGGTGAAGGAGGCTCAGACTTATGAAAGGAAAGGGAAATTCTGCTAGAGATTAGATATCTGTATGGAGCGAAAGGAGGGTGGAAGAAGGATGGGGAGCCTCATATGAGAGAGCGAAAGAGGACGTATGAAAAGAATGATAGTGTTGGACGAAAAGGGGGGGGGTGAAAGAATAGGAAGGAAGGAAGTCCACGGCAGCCGATTCAGTCAGGTTTAGCTTCCAGCTGCCTGAGCAGTTAGAAAAGACCAAAGAGCCGGGAACAATCTGGGCCACAAAGGAGAAACACAAACAGTGATCCCGCTAAGACTCAGTTAGGCTCCACAGCTGTGGGGAAGTTTGTGTGAATATGCTATTAGAAGGGTGTTTGTATGCGAGCCTTCCTCCTCCCAGCATCCCATCCTTTGATCTCCCCGTGGGTATCACAGCCTACTACCCCTCCCCACTTATCAATTCGATCATCCCCGTCGCGACCTCTGACCTGTGTCGGGCACTGAAATCGCCCCCCCCCCCCTCTTGTCTTCTTTCGGTATCCACTGTCTAGTTTAAAAGTCGCAGGACAATCACGTCATCAGTTTACCCTTGAAGCGAAGTATCACAAGTGGGAAGGTAGCAGGTAGAGCGCTGTTTCAAAAATTTTGTTTATTCCAGGCAGGACTTCGTACTCACCCCCGAAGATATTCTGGGAGACACCGGTACAGATGTTGTTGTTTTTTGCTTTTTTTTTTTCATACCAAAGCCGGAAAAAAAATGAAAGAAAATTATAGCATGCATTTTTACTCCAAAAACGGTCGTATGGGGACAGGAAAGAACGCCTTTCCCAAACTATTTCTTAAGTAGGGACCGTCCCCGCTCAACTTTTGGCTTCACTTTGTCATCCAACCTAGCATGCTTTCCTAAATTTTACAATTTTCAGGATGGTCATTGTTCCTAGAATTTAATTAAAATTGAGAATATTTGAGTGCTATAAATATCAAATGTCGTTGACAAAAAAACTCCTATTCTTCTCATATAAGCATGGATGCCCATAGCTTAGTTCTCAGGAAGGATTGGCAGACAGGAATTAATGGCTGGGTGGAACAACGATTTGTGTGTAAGAAGCAGTCCTTTCCTTTTTTTTTTTTATATAAAGAGGCCGCGGGTGGCCTACTCTGCTCTTGGCCTACTCTGCTCTTATATATATGCAGTCCGGTCATCTTCAATACCGCGTCGCACGGCCTCGTGCAGCATTACGTGCTGCAATATGGTCCGGCATGGAGGCGAACAAACGCCTGATGTTGTCCTGCGGCAGACTGGCCCACACTTGTTAGACGGTGTTCTCCAAGTCCTGGATAATGCGGTACGGCAGCAGCCAGCGTTTCAACTGGTCCCACACATGCTCGGGGAGCGAGTAAGGCCATGGAAGTGTCTGGCCACGACGTTGGAAGTCCTGGGCAACCCGAGCCGTGTGCGGGCGGACATTATCCTGCTGGTATAGCGCACCTGGAATCCCGACCAGTACTGGGAGCACATGGGGCCATAGTATCTCATCCACATACCACTAGCCCGTCAATATCCCCGTACCGCTACTAGAGCTGGTCAGCTATTGTAGGCAATGACTCTTCAGACTATAATGCATGCAGTGGGGGAGGCGTGGCGTTCGATAGCGAGATTGGGATTATGCCGTTGACCCGGAGACCTCCAAACCCGGACACGATGATCTGTTCCCAAAACGAAGCGGCACTCGTCGCTAAACACCACACGTCGCCAGTCTGGTCGTTTCACGTCGCTCTCGTCTGGCACCACTGCGCACGTGATCGGCGATGTTCCGGTGTTAGTGGCAGCACACGTAAGTGGCGCTGGGATCGCAGATTCGCTTTCGAGAGGCGTCGGAAAATGGTTCGTGGGCACACAGAAGCCGCTACATCTGCCTGTATAGTGGACCGGGTCCCCGTGGTATCCGTTCATGCCTGGCGCACGATCCGTCGATCCCCTCTACCGGTGGTCCTCCTGGTCCGTCCGAAGGCGCTCCGCCGTGTGGCAGTGCCGTCACGTGTCCACTGCTCCCAACACAGTCGGACGGTATGGTCAGAACGATCCCCGTGGCGAGCTATACGGCGCGCCGATCACCCTGCGATTTTCAGCCCGATGATCAGGCCTCTCTCAAAGTCCTTAAGTTGCGTAAATCGACGTCTCTGGCGTCTACCCAGCATACTTGTCACTCTGTACTCTTGCTTGCGTCGGCCGGTGATTTTCGCTTTCATGGAGCATACGCCGGTTTACACAGCTGACGGTTCGTGCTTGCAGCGCCACCACAGGGTGCACCAAACGTGAATAATTGGCATACCAGCACGCACTCTAGCTATTTGCAAAATTTCGCGGTTGTACCATGTTTTCTTCTAGGTGCGCAAATTTCATTGTCGCTGATTGTATATAGGTCATCTTGTTGCACCAACTTTAGCCATCTGTCTGCTAGTTCTTCGATTCCGCGGCAGTACCCGTGCTTGTTCTTCGAGACGAAGAACTCCTTCACCCAGAGCTGCCACCCCCTCCTGGTTGTTGAAGTGCCGCCCGCGAAGGAAGTGGGCCATGAACCGTAACAAGTAATAATCCGACGGGTCAAGATCCGGACTATATGCTGTGTGGGACATCAGTTCGATGCCCTCAAGTTCCTGGAGTTTTGCTTGGGTCGTTCGCGCGGTATGAGGCCGAGGGTTGACCTGCTGTAGGATAGCCTGCTTTCTGTTCACCACTGCCGGGTACTTCTCCTCCAAAATGGCATACATCCGCCCAAGATGTTAAGAGTAGAGGTTGTCGTTGATGGTCCGACCATTTGGAACAAATTCGTAATGGATTATCCCCTCGAAATTCCACCAGATGCAGAGCATCACCTTGAGCTCAAAGCGCCCACATTTGGCAACAGGTTCTGGAAGCTGTCCCGGGATCAACAACTGCTATTGTGTGTTGAGATTACGGAAACAGTCCCACTTTTCATCGCCCGTAACAATTCTCTTGATGAAACGTGCATCGTGCGGGTTCTCTAGGAGTTTCGTGGAGACTTCCACTCGGCGGTTTGCTTCAGCTGGCGTCCGTTCGTCAGGGACAATGCAGGAGCACCTGCAGACCTTGCCGAGGTCTTGAATGTGACGAACCACGGGGGTCTGTGATACGCCCAGCTCGCCTGATAATCTCAGAGTGCTGGTAGTCGGATTTTCCTCTATAGCCTGGCGCACGGCCTCCGAATCCTGGATTCGCAGCCTACCTGACCTTGCTGATCGTGGAGATTTCTATCACCTGAGCGAAATTCCTTGGACCGCCGCCCCGGTGGCACAGAGGTCTAAGCGATGGCCTCTAATCATTCGTCCGAACGGGGTCCTGGTTCGAATCCCGTGAGGCATGGATGTTGTGTTTGTCTTACGGCACTGTCTCTCTCCCTTCCCTGGAACCAGTGACCCTAAAAATTAGGGACGGGCGACTGCTTATAGCCCATTGAGTTGCTCACGGTGGTCGTTAAACCTCCAATCAAAAAAAAAAAACATTCTTGGACCATCTGGTTGCGGTGTTGTGGTAGACGAAAACCTTCCCCTTTCGCATGACAAATGTTTCGTGTTGCTTAAGCAGCGTTATGGCCGAGTTCGAACTCGTAAAGCAAAAGTTTCCTAATTTGCCTGTTGTGGCTGTTCATCTTTTAGGTGTCCCAACCACAGACAGAAGGACGACATGCAATGCTGTACACAGCAACGACTTCCAATTTATATCCCTTTCGATTGACTGCAGTGCGCGACTTAAACTTCACGGCTGGCCACCCAAAATGCAACACCAAGATAGAAGCATCCGATTGGCCTGAAATTCGCAGCATGCGTCGCCCGCGAGAGGACATGCAAACGATTAGCATTGCAGGGCATATGCAAATCATGTGCTCCCGGCACGCCACCGAGAAGCACTATAAGAAGGGTGCACACAAGGCGGAATGTAAGTAGTGGAAGTGTGTTGTGCTGCCGGACCTGTGCGTGGGAAGCTTCCTGATGCCTCGTCGCAGAATACGGCAGTCATTCCAGCACGTTTCGGAGTTCGACAGAGGACGAATAGTGGCTTATCGCAACAGCGGTTTATCGGCGCCCGTGTGGGACGACATACAGCCATAGTGAGGCGAGTATGGATTCGGTGGGTGCAGGAGGGACGATGGACCGACGTGGGCGATTGAGGCAGCCGCGGCACACTACCGAACGAGAGGACCGACATGTTGTGCGGCGGGCATTGACGGCTCGCACAGCCACATCACGAACGTTAGCGCAGAAATTAGGGTGTGTTGCGCAACAACCTGTGTTAGCACGTACCGTTTGACGTCGTCTGCAGGAGCGGGGACTTGTCGCACGGCGCCCATTGCTCCGGTTACCATTGACGTTAAACCACCGGCGAGTGCGACGGCAGTGGGCCGTTGAACACCGCACCTGGTCTATGGAATGACACGACATTGTCTTCTCCGACGAATCCCGCTTCTGCCTGCAACACCATGATGGTCGGATCCGCGTGTGGCGGCACCGCGGCGAGAAAATGTATGACGTCTGCATTATGGATCGCTATACCGGTCCATCGCCTAGCGTTATGGTTTGGGGCGCAATTGGATATGACACCCGCACCCCTCTGGTACGCATCGCCGGTACACTCAACAGCCACCGCTACATCTCCGACCTTTTGGAGCCTGTAGTCCTCCCTTACCTGCAGGACCTGCCAGCGACCGCGTTTCAACAGGACAATGCGCGCCCGCTCGTGGCACGCATGGTGCAACAATTCTTCACGGCCCACCAGGTGTCACTGCTGCCGTGGCCCGCATGTTCTCCCGATATGTCGCCCATCGAACACGTCTGGTCGCTGATCGGCAACCGAGTGGCCCGGCAAGCACCACTCGCGGCTACGCCTGATGAACTGTGGCAACGTGTGGAAGCAGCCTGGACCGACATACCCCCAAGCCCACATCCAAAGCCTCTGTCGTTCGATGCCGCTGCGTGTAGCGGCCGTTATTGCCAGCCATGGGGTCCACACGAATTATTGATGTCTGCGTGTTTTGCAAGTCGCACGGGTCTGTAAACTCAATCGTTTCATCTTTGTATCTGTTGTTATGTGTCCAGTAAATCTGGCTTTGCTGTCTCGTGTCCTTCTTGGTGTTGCATTTTGGGTGGTCAGCAGTGTAGTTTAAACACGTGACATACCGGGAGCAGCACATGCGTTTATGCAAATATTGCAAAACTTTCAACTCATCCTCTGTAGTTATTCTGATACATCATTGATATATGCTTCTTTTTGTTTCACGAAATATTTTTTTTTATTTTTAAAAGTTCTTAATTCTTTTATTTACAGATAGATTGGCAGCAAAGGGATTAAAAAAGATAACTGAAACAGGTATGAATTTATATTGTTTCATTTTATGACGCCGAGTTTTTATTTTATCCGTTGAATTTGTGTTTTTTTTTCCAAACGTACTTTATGCTGTTGAAAAGCAAATGTACCCTTCTGGATTTCTGCTGCGGTACAGCAATGGAGCGAAGTGGTTAAAAAAAACATTCTCTTTCTCTGGTGAATTTTAATCTCAAAACCCATGGCTTTTTTTTTTTTTTTTTTTATCGAAAAATTCCTGTAAAATTAATTTTATTTAATGTAATATATAACTTTTTTTTAATTTCAATGTTTTTTAAAGTCTTAAAAATGAGCTGCACAAAAACAACGGAATGTTAACTTTACTGCTGGTTGGCGATATTATTTCCGAAGTGTTTTATCAAGGTTTTCGCTTGAGCAAAACTCCTTTTCTGGTTGGCAGTCCCTCTTCATCCCGAACTACGTGGACAAAAATCACTGTATTTGACGTAACGAAAATTATCTCTGTAAAACTGGCACTTAATATTACATGAGAATTTATAAAATAAAGTGATACATTAAATTTTTGAGTGATTAATTAAAAGCCTCGGGAGTTTTATAACAGAAAGCATTTTATTAAAAAAACTGGTTGCAGGTTTGACCCCTTTCTTTGGAAGATTTACCTGATCTTCTCGGTTTGAGCATGCGATAGTTTCCTTCCAAAAACTTATATTAAAGCAGTTATCAGTAAATTTCCTGCGAAAACTTGGACTTGAGCCTAGCGTCACTGAAAATGGCGGCGTAGCTTCCCCCGAAAATTTGCTCAGCTTCTTGGTAATTCTCGAAAACTTGTAATTTTTGCTTAGCGTCGCAGTTTGGGGTTTGCCGTGACCATTCTTCTTGTTCTAACGTGTGAGACGTTGGAGCTTCCTTTCTTCACTAGTGGCCGCTTTTCCAGATTCGATTCTGCTGGATTCCCAGCAATGTGGGGATCCAAGGTAATGAATCAGTTGATGCTGCTTCCAGGTCTGTTTACCCTTGGCAGTCACACTTTGGCCACTGATTAAGTGGGATTTGCGTTTTGCTGTTTTGGAAACATACACTCATCGTCAAAAAAATAGTTGCACCAAGAAGAAAGCAACCGACAGGAATGAAACTTGGTGGGTAGATTTGATATTGTGAGACATGCAAATGATTCAAGTATCAATCACTCTCGGTCGCGCATGTGACGTCAGCAAGGAGGGGTTGTATCGCTGTGCCTGACTGGCTATATAAGGTCATTCCGTAGCGCGCGCTTGTCATTTGGACTCTTGCTGTTGTGTTGGTTGCATCCTTCGCAAGTGAAATGAAAAGTTCGGAAGCAATTCGAGGAGTTCAATAGGTGCCGTGTCGTCGGGCTCCCGGAAGCGGGACGGTCTTATCGCCGTATTGCGAGCCATACCAGTAGTGCGGATATCACCATAGTACGCTGTTGGTGAAAGTAGATAGAACAAGGCACGCAGCAGCGACAGGAAGGGTTTGGATGACCTAGACCAACCACAGAGAGAAAGAACCGACGGGTTGTCCAACATGTGCGGATTGACCCAACAGCCACGATTGCGGATATTCAGCAAGCAGTGGTGCCCTTGTATCGCCCGATTAGTACCAGCACCATTGGCTGGCACTAATCGGGCGATGCAAGGAGATGGCTGCACGACGTAGGACTACACGCACGCAGACCGTTACGACGACTACCCTTAACACCATTGCAACGTCGCCCAAGACTGCAATGGTGTCGTGCCAGACTGTGATGGAGCCACTCAGAATTGCAGCGGGTGATCTTCAGTGGCGAGTCCCGCTTTTGTTTTCTAGAAGACGACCAACGAATCCGTGTGTAAATGCACCGTGATCAGCACCAAGATGAACGGTTTGTTGTCGAGCGTCATACGTCCAGAAGGCCTGGTGTCATAGTGTGGGGTGAAATTGCCAACGATGCCATATCACCTTTGGTGTTCATTACAGGCACTTTGACAGCCCAGCGTTACGTTATTCAGCTCCTGCAACCAGTGGCCCTACCTTTTCTGAACCCTCACTCCGGTTCGATTTTCCAACAGGACAACGCTCGTCCGCGCACTGCTGCTATTTCGAGAGCTTGCCTTCAAGGCACTGACCCTCTGCCATAGCCAGACTTATCGCTGATTGAAAGTGTGTGGGATGCTATTGGACGCGATATCCATACTCCACCCCTACCGCACAATCTGCAGGAAGTGCGTGAGAAGATTCAAGCTGCATGGGATGGCTTATCGCAGCACACCATTAGGAACCTGTACAACTCCATGCCGAGACATCTGGCATGCTGTATGGGCAAACATAGCGGCCCGACGCCATACTGAGAGACCCTACTTATTGGCGTGTAGCTCAATAAATAGTTCCCATATCAGTCTCAGTGTTTAATCATTTATTGTTCCTGGTAAACTTTACCTGGTTCCCGAATAGCATTGTAATGCGACTCGTCCTTCTGGGTGCAACTATTTTTTTGACGATGAGTGCTTCAAGCGAATGTTGCAGGGTCTGTGGGACCAAGAGGTAGAAAACAAACCGCGTCGTATCAAGCCAGTTCTTGTAGTCTGGACGCTAAAATTGCAGGAAGGTGGTTTTATTAGCGCGTCTCTGGACTGGGTACTGCCGTTTCACTCACCGCTGTTTCCTGAGTGGCGGTACTGCTCGGGCGTATGTGTGAGACGTG
Organism: Macrothele yani; assembly: GCA_039090855.1. Classification (NCBI taxonomy): domain Eukaryota; kingdom Metazoa; phylum Arthropoda; class Arachnida; order Araneae; family Macrothelidae; genus Macrothele; species Macrothele yani. Next base: position 106,377,338 of record CM076991.1, on the reverse strand, counting down.
TCATGACTGTTGTTGATAGGTTTTTTTTTTGTGTGTGTGGGTGTCATCGTTTTGTTAGTTAACGTGCTCGTTTCTTGCTTTTGCCCATTCTACCAGCGACTCAAAAACCCTGAGTCGCCTTTTAAACCATCATTGTGGTGTGTCTTCTGTGTTGTCATTTCTATGTCGTACCGGTGTTTTTTGTTTTGTGTGCCCGTTTTCTGGCTGTCGGTCATTTTCACCATTTCTTGTCATGTTTCTGTTCTGTAAAACACCTTTAGTTATAGTTTTGATGTTGTTTTTGTTACCGGTAGAGTCGTTCTTTAGCCCAGTGGTTCCCAAACTTTTTAGATTCGTAGCGCCCTTGCTGAATCCAGATGTTCCTAAGGCGCCCTATGTCAAATTCTAACAATTACACAATCATAAAATTATGAAAACCTTGTAATATTTCGCGGCGCCCCTGTGAAGAAGACGCGGCTCCCCAGGGTGCCGCGGTGCACACTTTGGGAACCACTGCTTTAGCCCATCGAGGTCCTTGGACGAATATACTCCAACCAAGCAACTGTTTGGGGTTGGAATATCTCTTCTCGAAAATGTGTGCTTTCACCCAAAGTCACAGTTTCGGGTTAAAATGATCTTTTCTCAAAATACGTCATCGTTTTTTGTTTTGTTTTTTTGCTGTAAAATTATTTCGGGAAACAATGTTTGTACTTAAGCCATAAGTCACAGTTTGAAAATGGGACAGCTTTCTTCGTAGTTTGAGGATCAGTGAATTCTCCGTGAAGACTTGGCCCAGCGTCACTGTTTGAGAATGGCATAGCTTTTCTCGAAAATATACCCAGCTTCACACTTTGGAGATGGGATGGCAGCACTAGAAAACTATACTTTCGCCCAACGTCACAGTTTGGTGTTGGAATATCTCTTCTCGAAAATTTGTACTTGGACCCTAAGTCACAATTTGAGAGTGGGACGGCTTTCCTCAATAACTTGTTCTTTAATCCAACTGCTGAGTTTGAGGATTGGATTAGTTTTGCATATATAAGCACTAGCTCAATATTGCGCTTTGAGAAATACCGTATCTCTCCTCAGAGATACAAGTTTGAAAGCTTACCCCTCCAGACCACTGTCACAGTTTGAAGATTGGCTCGTAACGCAGGTTGTATCTAATTCGACAACATTCCATAGCACTAAAATAGGTTTTATTATTTTAAACCTTTTGGGGCCCTAGGTGCCAAAAGATTCACCGGCCGCCGCTTCCCTTCTTATCTCCTCAGAAATCTCCACAGGTCAGATTAACAAAAAGGAATTAAAAGCCAAGAAAAAAGTTTTTAATCTTTTCAGATTGCCATTCCATCTTTCTATTTTTAGAACTTTTTGCGAGAAATGGTGCTAAAAACAAAAGTTTGAAGTGTATCACTGTGTCAATCCGTAGACTTCAAACTTTTGGTTTTTGGAGACATTTCAAAAATTAGTTTTGCGGCTAATAGGAAATCAAAAGATATTATATTTTACACTTTAAATATACTATATACTTTCATGAATTTGCCGCTAAGGGCTGTCAAATTCGAAAATTCAAAAGATTGAAGTTCTGCTGTGAAGAAACCATTCGTAGTAATGGCGGATTGAATGATTCACAGCGGCGAGAGCGAACCATTCACTGTGAAAAGTCATCTAAACTCATGGGCATGGAATAAAGTTACAAATGCTGAGGCTTTAGTGTGCGTCGCAATAATGGTGGACTGAATTATTTACATCCACATTCTCCTATTCCCGCTACGTCGAAAGTTAATCGGTTCCTCCATTTTAAGCGAGGAAAGAATTCTGTATATGCCTATTCCTGTCTCGCCTAAAACTTTCACATGCTGGAGGGGAGGGATTCACCTGGAGCAAACTTTCTTTTTCGCCTATTCTTGTTTTGCCTATTCCTGCTACGTCGAAAGTTAATGGGGCGAGAAAGTGCTGTTACATTATTTCGCTTAAGCGTTGACGGAGTGATTTAAAAAAAAGGATACATATTTACCTCCCGTGATTTTTTTTTTATCGAAACACTAAATCTTTCATGCGTTAAAAAATAAAAAGCCAAGTAGAAAACAAAGTTGTGCAAAACATTTGACCGTGATCCTACTCACTCACTACACCAGACTAGCGTATATACTATTATCCTAGAATCTACTGAAGCAAATAAGGACAATAAGCCTGATAGTCTTTACATCGGAAGCACCAAGAGGTGCCTATCCACAAGACACAAAGAACACCAAGCTAATGTTAAACAGAAATCATCCTCTTCTGCTCAATCTCGAATTGTAGCACAAGGGAAATATCACGCTGATAGGGATACCGATAACATCACTTCAACTCATAGAACTGAAAACCAAATCAGATACGCCAAAAGCGTCTTAACATTTAAAAATATTCCTCAATGCGGCAATGATGATGTTCCTATTGCCATTCCCTTGTCATGGAAAAAACGAATTGCCTCCGAAAGTAACTATAACAAAACACTATTTGATCACTACGACTCTTACTATTCCACTCCTCCCCCTCAAATATACACTGGCGGAAAGTGAAACAAGAACACCAAGAAGGAGACGTCTGATACCAACGAAATTTATACAGCATAATAATGGAACACAGAGGATAACGTGATTAAAACATTATGGCAAAATACAGCTGTATTTGCTGGTAAACTGAAAAATAACATTTCCATGTAACATGGTTAGTACGAGGTTGAACCGCCATGAACTGCGTCACACTGTGCAATTCTGGCATGGAGTCTGTCGTGCAGATGTTGGATGTAAATTTGGGGTATTGAGTTCTAAGCATCCTCAACCTAAACGCGTAAATCGGGAATGGTCGTGGCTGACCGCGGGGACCGGATAAGTCGTTGTCCCATAAAATTCTACACGTGCTCAATGGGGGACAAATCCGGTGAACGTGCAGGCCATGGAAGTTGTCTCACACCCTGAAGTGCATGTTGCGTTGCACGTGTCGTGTGTGGGCGTGCGTTATCTTGCTGGAAAACACCACGATAGACCGACCTTACAAATGGCACAACAACGGGCTGAATGATGTTGTTGATATAGGAGGTGCTGTTTAACGTACCGGGTACAAACACTAGTTGTGTACGGGAGTGATAGCTGATCGCTCCCCACACCAGGAGACCAGGTGTAGGCCCTGTGTGTCGCTGGCGGATGCAAGAAGGGTGGAGACGCTCCCCTGTGCGTCTGCGAACACGCATACGGCCATCGGAGTCTCCCAAGCAGAATCTGCTGTCATCGCTGAACACGACAGATCGCCTTTGCGTTCTCCACTGCAGACGTTGGCGACACCACTGTAGACGATGGCGACACCACTGCAGCCGTTCCTGACGGTGGGCTGGAGTCAGAGGTACACATGCCAGAGGCACACGTGCACGTAGTCCTGCATCCAGTAGACGGTTGCGGATTGTTCGCACAGTCACCTCAGGTGCAACGGTAGCTCGGATTTGCGTCGCACTGTATGTTCTGCTTGACAACGCCGCACTTCTTATGCGTCGATCGGTCCGCTCATCAGTCCGTCTGTGACTTCCGGTTCCACGTCTTCTCGTGTGGGAATGTTCCTCGGACCATCTACGCCACCATCGCACCACCCACCGATACTTCCCGTCCAATTCGCTCCGCAATACGACGATCCGGCCTCGCGGAGTCCGAATGGACCACCTCGCTCAAAGTCCGATAACTGCTGAAATCGTACACGTCTTCCATGTCCAGGTATTGCAGCTTCTTCAGGGTCTTCGCACGAGACCGTACGCCGACGACTGATTACATTCACTTCGCCATACTATTTAAATACCACCGACGATAATTTGCATATTATGCCGTGCTGTGGCGTAAGCGCTCACCGGTTGGTCCCGAAATTAACATCACACCTACGTAAGCTCGACCCCATTAACATATGTAAATTTCATGATCGTCCGCCAATTCCTTCTTGGTGTTCTTTTTACACTTTCCGGCAGTGTATATACCATTAGACTTTCTCACCTCCCTGAAACCTTTGGTTTCCCTATTTGTCCCCCCATTCTACTTCTTTTTTAATATTCCCCACTCCCTCTTTTCTTTTGACCCTCCTTTCTACCACTGCACCAACATCCCTCTACCCTTTACGCTTCCTTGCCTTTTCAGTATCAACGTTATCTTGAATTCCGCCTTGCACCGGTTACACCCACATCTCACTATAGTTTCTCACGATTTTGATTGGACGACGCATTTAATACCTTAATCACACTGACGACTACTCCTGAGAACTACCTTTTACTTTTTATTAAGCATTTGAAGTCTCCTACATTAACGCACGTAAGTTTCAGTGTTTCGATAAAAAAAAAAAGAAATAATAATAAACGGGCGGTAAAGATGTACTTTTTTTCTTTAAATCCCTCCGTCAAAGCTTATGCGAAATAATGTAATACCATCCCTCCAGCCTTTTTTTTTAATTATAAATTTTTTGCATAACTTTGTTTTCTACTTGGCTTTTTTTTTTTTTCGATTAAAGAAATAAAACTAGCTTCGAACCCTAGTGATGAAAACTAGCTTTTTTTTTTCACGGGAATTTTTTTTTTTTTTTAAACGCACGAAAGATTTAGTGTTTCGATTTTTAATAAAAATTACGGGAGGTAAACATGAATCTTTTTTTTGAAAAAAAATCACTCCGTCAAAGCTTAAGCGAAATAATGTAATAGCATTTTCTCGCCCCGTTAACTTTCGACGTAGCAGGAATAGGCAAAAGTAGAATAGGCGAAAAAGGAAGTTTGCTCCAGGTGAATCCTTTCCCTCTAGCAAGTGAAAGTTTTAGGCGAGACAGGAATAGGCAAATCAAGAATTATTTCCTCGCCTAAAATAGAGGAACCTATTAACTTTTCGACGTAACAAGAATAGGTGAAACAAGAATAAGCGAAAAATGAAGTTTGCTCCAGGTGAATCCTTCCCCTCTAGCAAGTGAAAGTTTTAGTCGAGACAGGAATAGGAGAATTCAGAATTCTTTCCTCACCTAAAATGGCGGAATCTGTTAACTTTCGACGCAGCGGGAATTGGATTGGCGAAACAAGAATAGGAGAAAGTGGAAGACATGTCACAGCGGTGAGAGCGAGCACTGCTGTGACGAAGAGTCATTCGTTTCGTTCACGAATGCTCCATCACCTGATCCCGTATATCTGTTGTCAGTGAAATATTTTCTGAAAAGATTAAGTTGTTTGTAAGTTATTTTGTCATACAGCATTCGTGTCAATGAAGTTTTCCTGTGATGTGCAATTATGTGGCAATTCTTTTTGTTCAAAAATACCTCATGTAAAATAGAAAAAAGACACTGTGATCGAAAGAGATCTAGAAATGTGAGAAGAAGGTTAATTATTAGGAATTGAAATATGGAAAAGCGTAATTTCTTTTCTTGTTGAAAATATCGGGTGTCCACCCTTTCCCCATGGAACTAATTACCATCCTTTTTCGCATCATAGATCAGGGAAATACGTGCGAATCAGATGTGCCATAAGACGGTAAAAAAAAAAAAAGATAAATCAATGAGAGAAACCAGAGTAGGAAATTTTGAGCAGGTTTAGCTGGCAGACCCCGAAATAAAAAGAAGAAACAAACAATGTTGCTGCTCTCAAGAAAAATAAATTCAAAACGAACTCACATCAAAACAACAAATTCTTGCCGCCGAAGAGAAGGAACTAATCTGAACAAACGAAAGGAAGGGGGATGGGTGGCAGAAACGAAAAGAAAAAAAAATCATATTTCGCGAAGACCGACGTAGTAATGAGGTATGGTGAAAATAATAGCTCGAAAGTAAAGACAAAGAACTTGGTTGCGGAATATAAGAAATTAGGCATGGTAGCTGGAAGAGAAGAAATAAAAAAAAAAAAAAACTGCGGAGTAGGAAACCTGTACAACAAAGCTAAGGAAATAAAAAGTGAAATTAAGACAAAACTGCAAACAAATCAGAATGGTCCTTTCTCAGGAGAAGTAGCAAAAGACAAACAACAGGAACACAAGCAAACAAACAAGCAGACCTCACGTTCACGTAAACGAATGCTCGTAAGTAATTGAAGCGAAAGAGACAGCAAACATAGGAAGCGAATGTCGGCGATATTCATTTTACATTTAAAGTGACAGGCGATACAATGACTCAGAGACCAGATCATATAAAAAGCGCAGTGTATTCCTGGAACCACTGCTAATAAGGACGTTTCTGTTTCAGCGTTATGGTGTGTCTGCTAGCTTCCGATGAAGAAAAAGGAGCGATTGGGAGAAGCTAAAGCTATAAAGTTCTAACAAAATTTTGTTGTAAACTCTTCAGACAACAAAAGTATTTCATCCCGAATGCAATGCTGTAACACATTTCTTGCATTTTGAATTTAATTTGTATCAACACTACAGTTGCAACTAAATTATGAGACAAATGTAAAATTTTCGTATAACTAACCAAATAAGACGAAAATCGTAATGCTTATCGGCCAGAGTGCAGCGTAACAGAATTATGCTTCTCATTTCATATTTTGCCTTATTTATCATTCAGCTTAAAATTGGAGCGTATAAATATTCAGATCACTTTTTCCATAAAGACGAAACGGCGTAAGATAATTATAGTTACGGCATAGGAGTTGTTTTGAATTTACATACGCGATGCTTTGCTTTGTTGAAGGTTGAAACAAAGATGCTTTCATAGAAATTAGTTTTAATGTGCGAATCCTCAAGCGTCATTTCCTTCAAAGCAGAATTAAAATAGTTTTTTCTTTTAAAAGCAAACAATGTCACAAATCGAATCGAAAGCTCCGTGAATAAACATTGCAAAATATTTATGATTATTTCTTTTAACAAAACAAGCTATCTCTTGAGAATGTATGTTACAAACAAGCTATCTCTTGAGAATGTATTTAGATTTAACGGCGTTAACGAACAATTATTTCCTCAGTTTGATAAACATCACCCCATATTTAAAATTCATATTCATCTATTCACATTCCAATTTCCGCAAAAGTTTGTTAATTTTTATTTTCATTTCAGCCATTTGGTTTAAATTTCACACTCGAAATTAAGCATCCCCTGAAATCTGAAAATAACACTTGCTCCCCTAATGTGCGATAGCTATAAAATTCTTACTCTAATTCAAACTCACCTGAATTACTATATTTTGACCTAGGGAAAACCCCTCTAAATATAATATTAATAATTTACAACGATTACAAAATAATTTCATTAGACTTCTGGAGTTGAAAATTCAAAATAGTTATTCCCGAAGTGTGACAACCTGATTAGACCTACATCCTAATGATTTTAATCTCCTAACTATTGAACAATTATATAATTATAACTTATGAACATTAACGTTTAAGAGAATAAAAAAAATCTTTATCGGTATTTAATTTCACGAAATTTGCCCACCCATCAACATTCTACTAGAAATAAAACTAAACTAGTGCCTATGTTTGTACAAGCAGAACGTTCCAGAGCACATATTAATTATGCTGGACCAACCTTCTGGAATATTTTGCCTGATGATTTAACAAGCCTAAATAACATTTGTTTATTAAAAAAAAACTTAAACAATATTTTTTTACGATCAGCCTCATTGTAATTTTTTATTCTTTTTTTACATAGGTAGCAGCTACTTCATAAATAAATTGGAACAGTCACTGTGCTTACAAGTTCTTAAATTTACTATTATATTTTAAAAATGATGATTGTAACCCTTGAATCATTAAACAAACTAATATTTGATATTACTGGCAATCTTAATGCTGACCGTAATTAATCGGACTTTTAACTAATCTGGTAAAATCTTAAGTGGTATTGTTTTAGTTTACATTTTTAATATATAGATAAAACAATATCGGATGGAGATGCTTTGGCAGTTAATTTGAAATTATAATGATGACAATCACTAGTATGTCTGCTTGACTCGATATTTATTTCCAAGATTATTGTTTTGATAGAAGAGGGCTAGTTAGGCCCATCTGGCCTTTTCCCTCTGTTCATCCCTGTTGTTGCTGATCTGCTCTATAACACCTTCCATTAATTTATGTAATTTGTATGCGACAACTAAAATGAAATAAATGAAATGAAGTCAAACAGCATTTTAGAACCACATTTTTATGAAGGTACCACAAAGAACGTGGTGCCATTTTCAGCATATCTTAGACATTCTAATTCCTTCAATTATCCCATTGTCACAATATTTATATCTATAAGTTAGATTTAGAAATTCTTTATGCAAAGGATAGCATAAATATTACGAATCGTGTTCGAATTTTTGTGATGCACAGTTTTCCCGATAGCGTAAATCAACTTTTAGAACTTATATTTTTGCAAATGGAAGTATGTTAGAAAAATCATTTTTGCATCACATAATGTAAAACATTTTAGATGATTTACACACGGTAGAATTTTTGTGATGCCCACTTTTCCCGCTAGGTGGCCTAATTTATCCTATTTTATTTCATTCTTTTTTCTTAGTTTTTCACAAAATCTTCGCTTCTGAATGCCTGAGCAATTTTTTTTTTTTTTACATTCTGCAACTGGTGCAAGAGCTATTCGCGCATTTCTGCAATGTGAGAAGCACGGTTTAGCATCTAAGTGTCGTAAATGTACATCTTTGAGAAGTTATGTAAATGTCTGATTTTCACAAATCTCACCAACACAGTAAGATCCTCCTCATGTTGCCGTTCAACGATAACCTTATGTTTCGTTCAGGCGCTACAGACTTTACTAGTTGCTCTTTTTTTTTTTTTATAAATCTTATCTGAGTATCAAACCTGGAGTAACTCGGAACAGGGAAACTACATACGCTATACTGACAAAAGTCAACGGACACCACTTCAAAAACAAATGAACGGATCCGCTGCGTTGTTAGGATGCGGGGTACAGCTGCAAACGATATATAAACAAGCCTGCAGCTAACCGCGATCATATCGCACTGTGAGGTTGAGTGAAAATGTCGCGGCGGGAGAGAACTGACTTTGAGAAAGGAAAAGATTGTACGGTGTTATATTAGTGGGTTTTTTATAAGAGAAACCGAGAGGCATTTAAACATGCCCAAGTCAGCAATTTTAGGTGCACTGAATAAGTGGAAGACACATGGCTTGCCTGAAGCAGCAAAACGTACCAGCAGACTACAGAAAATCTGTGATAGAAGCCGTCGAAGCCTCAGGAGAATCGTTACAGCTAATGGACGGAGTACTGCACAAGAATTCAGGGTACAGGTGAGTAAAAATGCTGGAACTTCGGTTTGTACACGTACCATTCGTAGAGAACTTCATTCCATGGGTTACCGTGGTCGTGCGGCTGCTCATAAACCTTTCATCTCCACTCGGAATGCTATTCGTCGTTTAGCATGGTGTAAAGAACATTTATCATGGATGGTAGATCAATGGAAACGGGTCCTATGGACTAATGAATACAGATACACGATCCATCAGTATGATGACCGTATGTGGGTATGGCTGCAGCCGGGGGAACGCTATTTACCACAGTGTACTGTTTCCACGGTCATGTTTGGAGCAGGCAGTGTGCTCGTGTGGGGGTGTTTTTCGTGGTATGGTGCCGGCCCATTGGTTATCGTGGACAAACCTGTCTACCTGGATATTCTGGACAATTATGCACTACCAACTCTGTGGCAATACTATGGAACCTGACCTTGTTGGTACCAGCAGGGTAATGCACCGAGCCATAAAGCAAGGACTGTTACGGCGTGGTTTGACGATAATTCCGTATCGTGTGTGAACCGGCTAACACAGAGTCCTGATCTGAATCCCATAGAACACCTATGGGATGAATTAAGAGCACCGCATAAAAAGTTTGGAACCAAGGTCTACTACTAAGCGACAGTTAGGGGCAGCATTACGTACTGAATGGAAGCGCTGTGTTCCAAAACCATGTCGAAAGCATGTCCCGAAGGGTCAGTGTATGCATTAATGGCAAAGGTGGACCGACACCGTACTAATGTATGTCAATAAATGATGTGTTGTGTTTCTCTTCTAGGTGTCCGGTGACTTTTGTCAGTGCAGTGTATATCTGCTGAGGAATCAAAAACTCTTGTTACTACGTATAACAGTTTTTTAATGAAATTATTTAATATTACCAGGTTCGTTTATTTTGCTTGTTTACGGGATTTTCCTTTCCGTTTGGGTTCGGTGCTCAGGGGGAATCGGGGTGTTAACACTCCTCCCCCTTCCCACAAATTGGAACTTTTCGATATTTCAAAAAATATGTTTTTAAAAGGCAAAATTTTGTTAGTATTGGAAATTGTTCTTATGTCTCATTGAACGTGTTTTATCCATGAAGATGAGGAAGCGGCATAGAGTTAAGGACCAGAATGTCCAATTGCAATGAAAAGCCAATACATGGAAAGGTAGGTATATTGAAAGTTTCTGTGACGACGGGGCAATGCCAAATTTGAGTTCCATGATTTATTTCAGATTACTCCAAAGCACGCTGAAAGCAGGGAGTTTTGATTAAACAACCAAGATTTACGTCAAAACAAAACCAACGCTCTAAGACGATGGCGGATCAAAAAGTTAGTTACACTGTTGAATAATAAAAAACAAATTAAGAAATATACTCAGTGGATGTATGTTGGCTTTATAAGGTTCAACATTTATTCCTTTCTCGACATAGTCGCCTAAGGACTGAAAACATTTATCGGAACGAGCGATTAACTTTCCCATACCTGTACAGAAAAATTCTCCTCCAGTTTGGTGCAACCAGTTAAGGTGGACGTCTAGTGATTTTGCTTCCTATACTTCCAATGGGCAAACTTCTGTACACATTTTCTTCACAATTAAAGAATGAAAATTTGAACATCGATTAAAAATAACCTCATATTATAACTTGGAATACTTAATACTTTCTAAAACATAACCATAATTATATTAAAAATCAATAACTTTTCTTTTGGTGGTGTTGAGACCAGAAAAAAGATGGCGCGACCTGTACGTTGATGACATCAGTAGACAAGCAAACGTTGGATTGCTTAATTATGGTTATGTTTTAGAAAATATTAAGTATTCCAAGTTATAATATGAAGTTATTTTAATCGATGTTGAAATTTTCATCCTTGGGAACGCATTAATTGTGAAGAAAATGTGTACAAAAGTTTGCCCATTGGAAGTATAGGAAGCAAAATCACTAGACGTTGACCTTAAGAACCTTAGCTTTCACAGCCTCACTGGTTTGGAATCGTTGTCCACTAAGGTCCTGTTTCATTTTACCGAACAAATGGTAGTTTCACGGGGATAAGTCGGGGCTGTACGGTGAATGTTGCCACACCTCGCACTAAATGACTGTAGAAATTCCTTTGTTTTCCGTGTTGTGTGGGTTTTGGCGTTGTCGTGCAGCAGAACGACACCTTCGCTCAGCTTACCCCGGCGTCTGTCCTTAATTGTCTTTCGCAAATTTCGTAGCGTTTCGCAATATGAGTCATTATTGATAGTCGTCCCGTTTGACAGAAATTCTGTATAAACAACGCCTTCATAGTCAGAGAAAACAATCGCCATGACTTTTCCCGCAGACGGTTGGACTTTGCTGTTCTTTCTTGTTGTACATGCTTCCATTCCATGGACGATCGTTTGGTTTCAGGGGTGAAATGGAGAAACCCCGTTTCGTCACCTGTGATGATTCGACGCAAAATATTGTGACCCTCAGCAGAATGCCATTGCAGAAGTCCCAAAGACTACAGGAAACGTTGGTTTCTGTGCTGGTCGGCGAGTAAACGTGGCACTCATCTCACACACAATTTCCGAAATCTCGTGAATGATGGAATGCACAGTCCCATACGAAATATCTAACGTACTGGCAATTTCCTTGATTTTGATATGACTATTAACCCGTATCATGTTGTCAACATGCTCCGGAATGCTGGGTATTAATGGTCTTCCTTCGCGGTATTCGTCCGTCAAATTTGTGCGACCCTTTTCAAATTGTTGGCACTACTTTACAATGGCCGGGCGAGAGACATGGCATTTTCCTCGTATACAGCACAGATTCCACGATGGATGTCAGTGCAATTTAGGCGCTTTTCCCACAAAAATGGAATGGTTCCTCGCACTTCCAATTTGGAATAAGAATCCAGTTGACACGCCATTACGATTGCCTCCTGCACACGCCTTACGCAGTTGCTGAACTAAAACACCTCCCGTCGGCAGCTTTGACGTATTGTCTGCTTCGCTTCCAAGCGCACACGGTCTGACTGCAATCCCACGCCAGATGGCGCTAAGTGTAACTCATTTTTTGATTCACCTACGTATAAACACAGAAAATTCAGTAGACTATTACGGGGTTTCAATTTACGTACCAGTTTTATACATGTTTATTAGTGCTTTGAAAAATAGATTTCTCGCACACGGAATCGGTCTTATCAAGATTCCGGTCACTTTTCCCAACAAATATCGATATACCACCATCTTTTCAAGATACAGATGGTTTTAAAACTTTAACTGAATTTTATGCAGCTGACTTCAATAGCTCGCAAGAAGAATTAATCGCAGAATTGAAACTGTGGTACCGTAGGATAGCCCGCAAAGAAGAAGAGCACTGGTCAAAAAATGCATTAAGTATACTTTAAAAATGTGCTGCAATTAGGTGTTACCTAACATAAGAACATTGTTTTACATGCTAGGTATTCTACCAGTCACAGCTTCAGAAAGTGTGCGTTCGGTTTCAACACTGCGTATCTTAAAATCGTATCTCTGTAGTACCATATGAAAACTGAGACTCATTGGGTTAGCACTACTTCGCATTCATCTAGAATACACACAGCAAGCTGAACGTTTTAGATGAACTAGCAAAAAAACCCCAAGAAGTCTGGAAATACGACTCAAGTAATAGTAAGTAAAAGTAAGAAAAGTGTTCAATCAAATAAAAAAAAATATTTTATGAATGGAATACGGGATTACACCATACAATGCAAATTTTGAAGATGACAATCCGTTTTTGGGTGCAAATATGACAAGGATGATAAGTCAGATAATTTTCGAAAACTTGAAAATTCGGTCGTCCTGGAGCGAGAATCGAACCCGCGTCTCCCTATACCACCCAGAACGACCAAGTCTCTAGTTTTCGATTAATTTGAATATAGCCATCACAGGATTTGCTTGTCGAAGAAACCGACATTCATATATAGCTAATCTGGAGGATTAGAATTCATTCCCGTGATTGCCAGGAAGCACAGAATATCAATGAATGAAATACGGGATTACACCATCGTGCAATACAAATTTTGAAGGTGTGAATCCATATATTGGTATAAATATGAAATGAATATTAAGATTGATAATATCCGAAAACTTTAACATTTCGTAGATCCTGGAATGTCCTGGAGCGGAAATGCCGGTTGCTTCGACTAGCGAATCCTGTGACGATTATATTTAGGTTAATCGGAAACTTGAAACTTGGTCGTTCTAGATGGTGTAATGGTTAGCATACTCGGAAGCTATCCGGGAGACGCGGGTTCGATTCCCGTCCCAGGACGACGAAATTTTCACGTTTTCGGATATTATTTGACTTAACATCCATGTCATATGTACAACAATAAAAGAATTCACATGTTCCAAATTTGTATTGTACAATGGTGTAATCCCGTATTTCACTCATTGATATTGCATGGTCATGTCTGTTAAGTTATTGGTTTGATGCAAAGAGAGACTAGCTATCTAAAATGTTTTTAAAGGTTCTATTGGCTTATCCACACATTCTACAGGTGTCATCAACTGCAACCTACATTAATATTTCCTGTAGTTCTGGGATGCGCTGCCGCGGTGGCGCAGTGATCATTCATCCGAGAAGGGTCCGGGTTCGAAACCCGGTGAGGCATGGATGTTGTGTTTGTCTTACGGCACTGGTTCTCTCTCTTCCCTGGAACCTGTGGCAAGGTACGGGCGACTGATTATAGACCAGTGAGTTGCTCATAGTGGTCGTTGAACCCATAACCCCCCCCCCCCCCAAGTTCTGGAGGTCTTAAATAAGGTTTTAAATCCCAGTGAAGGATCTTTCCATTCCTGGATAGGGGACCTTCTTTTTTACGCTTTACGACCGTAGGTTGAAAAAGCGTATGTGCTCCAGCTTTGTCCGTCTGTCTTCTGTCCGCCCGCACGATCTCTCGCGTAAAAATGGTTCGATTTCGATGAAATTTTAGTATGTGGTAGGGGACCACCTGGGGACGAACACTATTGAAAATGGGCGAAATGGGGTCAAACAAAACAAAAGTAATGCTTTTTTCAAGCACGCCAACCCCCACCTCCTTAATTCAGAATATTAATTTACTTGGATTATCTATAAAACTGGTTCATAGTCATAACTATCTTGGTATCATTATTCAGCACGATTTAAAATCGAATTCACATGTTGACTATACCTTTCTAATAAGATCTCAAGAAATATCATCATCATCATCATTGTCAACCATTATCAATCCACTGCTGGACGAAGGTCTCCCCAAGTTTCCTCCACAACGGTCTGTCTTGTGCCAGTCTCCTCCATGTCACTCCCGCATATTTACGAATTTCATCCACCCATCTCCCATGTGGTCTTTTTCTGGGTCTTTTCCTGTCCCTTGGAATCCAATCTAAAATTTCGGCTGTCCATCTATGGTCTGTCCTTCTGGCAGTATGTCCAGCCCATTGCCATTTCAGGGATTTAACTCTGATCATGATGTCTTCCACTCTCGTCATTTTTCGGATCCACGAGTTCCTCTTCTTATCTCTCCTGGTTATACCAAGCATGCACCTCTCCATGCTTCTTTGAGTTGTCTGCAGCCTTTGTATGTCTCTTTTAGTTAAGGTCCACGTCTCTGCACCATACGTAAGCACTGGAAGGATGCATTGATCAAACACTTTTCTTTTAAGACATAATGGCATATTGCTCTTGAAAATTATGCTGTTTCTTCCAAAAGCTCTCCAGGCAAGTTTTGTACGCCGATTAATTTCTTCATCAATGTGACCCTCACTTGATATCTGCTGTCCAAGATAAACATACGTATCTGTTATCTCCAGTTTTTCTCCATCAATCGATAAATCTTCATTTCTTGTAAAAGCATTGAACATCACTTTTGTCTTCTGAAAGTTCATTTTTAATCCCACTTCTTTACTCTTGTCAGCAAGTTCCTGGATCATACTCTGCAGCTCTGATGGGGTAGTTGCAAAAATGACTACGTCATCAGCAAAACGAAGGTGGGTTAGATAATCTCCATTAATCTTTATCCCTTTGTTTTCCCAGTTCAGTGATTGAAAGACATTTTCCAATGTGGCATTAAAGAGCTTCGGAGATATGGTGTCACCTTGTCTCACTCCTTTTCCAATTTTTATGTGTGTTGTATTTTCAAACAGCCGAATCTTTGCACTTGCATTTTCATAGATGTTATTAATAATATTAATGTATGCATCTTCAATACCGCAGGATTTCAGAGCCGTGGTAACTGCTGATGGTTTCACCGAATCAAAGGCTTTTTCATAATCGATAAAAGCCATGCACAATGGAAGTTCATATTCCCTCGCTCTTTCAATTAGTTCTCTCAGTACGTGGATATGATCTATTGTGCTGTAGCCACTCCTGAATCCAGCTTGTTCTCTCGGTTGAGCCATGTCCAGTGTTACCTTCAAGCGGTGTGAAAGAACTTTAGTGAAGATTTTATAAACCACTGATAGGAGGCTGATAGGTCTGTAGTTCCTGAGATCCTCAATGTCACCTTTTTTATGTAGCAGGATCATTGTAGCATTGTTCCAATCCTCAGGAATCTTTCTTTCATTAAGGCATCGAGTGAAAATTTGGGCGAGTACTGTTTCAATTTCTCCACTTGCTTCTTGTATGATGTCTATAGTAATTCCATCTTCTCCTGGAGCTTTCCCCCGCTTCATGTTCTTGATTGCATGAGCAACTTCTGCTGGGAGGACTGGAAGAACTCTGGTACCTTCCATGATGTCTGGAGTACATGTATCATCCCTTTCATATAATTTGGAGTAGAAATCTTTCACTCTTGTCAAAATTTCGCCTCTATTTCTTGTTATAGAACCATCTTCTTTTCTCAGAGCCATAATCTGTTTTCTTCCCTTACTGAGATGTCCCTTTGCTATCTTTAGGCTTTGGTTGTTTTCAATTGCTTTCCTCACTAGCTCACAGTTGAATTTCCTTACGTCTTCAGTGATACTTTTTCGTGCTGTCTTGCATAGCTCTATATATTCCACTTTGGAAGTCACATCTTCTTTAGTTGTCCTCATCTCTCTTCTTTTTTTGCATCAACATTTTGGTTTTTTCCTGATAATTTGTTTACATGCAACTTGTTCTTAGACCCAGCTAATTTTGTTGCTGTTTCCATAAGAGCTTTGGTTACTTTCCTGTTAACTTCCGAAATATCCACTTCTTCCGATGTTAGGCCTTCTAAAGCAGAGAATCTGTTCTTCAGTTCCAACTTGAAAGTATTATGGTGTTTTTTAAGGTTGGTTATGTCAATACATTTTGTTTGTCTTATGAGCTTGCCACGTTCCAGTTTAGTGTTGAGGTGCATCTTACATCTCACCAATCTATGGTCACTACCTGTGTTGAACTTGTTCAGCACACTGCAGTCTTCGATGACGAATTTTTTGTTACACATAATAAAATCAATTTCACTTGTCGTCCCAATTGGATGTCTCCATGTCCATTTCCTGTGTGGCTTTTCTTGAAAAAGGAATTCAAGATGAAAAATCCTTCTGCCTCTGCAAACTCAACGAGAGTATTTCCACGCTGGTTTCTGTTGCCGTGACCGAATTTACCTACTGAAGTTTCATTCTGTTGCTGGTGCCCTATTTTTGCATTGAAATCTCCCATAATTATCTTCAAGTGCTGCTTACCTTTATTATTTAGATGACGAATTTCCTCATAAAATTCTTCAATTTCTTCTTCAGGATGACTTGTGGTGGGTGCATAAGTTTGAATAATCTGAGCCTGGTATCTTCTCGATAGTTGGATAACGAGTCGTGCAGCTCTGTCAGAGGAACTTTCAACTTCTACCACTTTATCCTTCAGTTTCTTGTTTATTATAAATCCAACACCACTAGTTCCGCCAGTATCTGTCCCACGATAATAGAAGAGATGTCCACTTTTCAGTTCAATGAGATCTTCTCCTTTTCTCCTTACCTCACTTAGCCCGACGATGTCCCACTTGATCCTTTGTAGTTCCTCTTCCAATTCAAGAAGCCTTGAATCAGAAGATAGGAGCGTCCGTTGTAGGTAGCCAAGGTCAGCATCAAATGGCAGCCTAGTCCGGTCCTCCGGGGATTCTTAGCACCCTCTGCCTTCATGTCGCACTGGCCGCTGCCTTGGCCAGGTACATTCCAGCTGCCGGAGACTGAGGGCCAAGATTTAAGTTGTAGAGTCATTTTGGAGGTGTTTGGCCATAACTCACCACGCTGGCCAAGCGGGTTGGTGAGTGTGGGATAGCATTTCCTCTGATCCCGATGGTATAGTTATACCGCTATTTGCGGTCGTCAGAGCCCCTTTAGTGGGAACAGGATGCACCACGAGAAGGCGGGGTTGACATTTGTCAAGGAGAGGCTGTGATGTTACGCATCACCTGACCTTACAAATATAGGGGTTATTAATAGTGCAGTGGCCAATTTAACCCCAAAATTAATGATTTTGTTATACTGCACTTTAATTCAGTCTCATCTAATCTATTGTATATCTGTTTGGGGATCGACTACTTTGTACAATATGAAAAAACTTCAGTCTTTACAAAATAGATTCATAAGATTATTACAATTTAAACTACAAAATACTCAATTCTCAAATAGTCTTGCAGGCTAGACTCAGTCCAAATGATCTTAATATACTAACTATTCAACAATTGCATATCTATAGTATAGGTAAACTGATGTTTTTGAGAATTAAAAATGGTTACTACCAAGGTTTAATTACAATAAGTACTTATAGTCATGATTACTCCACGAGACAAAAAACAACACGAATCCCCATGTTTCCACTAACAGAACGATTCAGATCATTTATTAATTATATTGGTCCTGTATTATGGAATACATTTCCTACTGATATAATATCACTTAATATTATTAACATATTTAAAGGAAAACTCAGGCATTTCTTACTGACCAAAAGCTCATATTGTACTATTACCTTTATTAATTGATAGTACCACCCTAGCTGTGTTTGATATTATGTGGACTTGACTTGTTTATGTTCTTTTGCATTTTTTTTATTTTCATGAAAAGTTTGATGCTGTGGGAGAAGAGGGCACCGTCATACCTATCAGGCCTTTTCCCTCCTCATTCCCTGTTGTTACAAAAATATATTATTTGTGTTATATATTTATGATTATGTAATACCATGTCTGTAACAACTAAAATGCAATAAAATGAAAAGGTCAGAATATAGGAGCGGGATCCATTCCATCGCCCTTATGCGTTATAACTTACGTAAAAATGGTTCGATTGCGACAAAACTTTACCATGTTGTTCCGGAAGTATACTTAACCGGTTCTGTTGAATATCATCGAAATGGGGTCAAAGGTCAGGGCATAGCGAGATTTATTCTACAGCCATTATGCTCATAACTTGAGTAATGATCTGTGGTATGTTGGAAAGCGTATCATAATCAATGCATTGCATGATTTTACTAACTTGTTTTTATTAACCATCGTAGTGATTATTATTATGATGATGATGATGATGATTACTCATCCTTCAGTGGAGCAAACCTGCACCATCCCTAAGGTAAGCTTATGAATCCACCCCTGGCTTTTCAAGCGTTTTGTTTTTTCCCCATTACCTTTTACATTCTGCAGTAAATTTGAATTTAAATTATCCATCAAAATTTATTTTATGCGTTTCGCATGCAATCTACCAATTAATGTTAATCGCAAGCTGGCGCGTTGCATCCACATTCACAAATTACGTACATTCGTCTACCTCCATCATCCACGGAAGGATTTTTTTAAAGGAATTTTATGAAGTGAAAATCCAAGGGGATAACTTTTCACCCCTCTCTCTCTCTCTCTCTCTCTCTCTCTCTCTCTCTTTCTTTATATCCAAATTTAGCGATGGAGCGCAAATTTTTTAGAGAACCGTAGACCTGCTGGACCATAGTGAAGCAACCTCCTCCTGTTCAATGGTCTCCTGAGAACTTGTGACTAACATCATCTGGCTAGGACTCCAGTTCTTTCCTCTCCAGTTATTCCTACCGAATGTCCATCATTCATCCCCTTTCGGGTCGACAGCTGCGACCGAGGAACAAGAATTAATCGCCTGTATGATACGCCGACGTGAAAAGAGAGAAGCGTGCATTTTTCTTTACTCTTAACCAGAGGCCTCTTACCGCACTGAAACCGTATAACTATCCGCTCCTGGAAAGCAATTTAAACTTTGCTGAGAAACAGAATAAATTCAGAGCTATAGCCCTCCCTGAGTTTCTCGCGGTAAATTACTTCCTAATGTTCTCTTTCATGATAAAATATGGCGACAGGACACGTGTGGTAAGGAAGCCAGGAATTATAATTTTCTACTTTGTGTGGGTTTTTTTCTTCCCATTTACCGACACATGAGTAGAGTCAGCCGTTTATACAATGTAAAAACTCCTTTTTGTGTGTCTCGTAGTAACTGAATACAAACGTGAGAGAGGAAAAAAAATTAATTCCCAAATAAGTTTAAGCTGATAAGAAATCTTATTGCATGTAATTTGGTTTCACGGTTCTTTGTTCCTCACATTTGCCCGTCAACCATCCTTCCCACGGTCAACATGAAATAACTTTTCCCCTAGAACCCGCTCTTCTGTCTCTATCTGTATACAGTATATAATCATCAGCAACAACAACGGTTCTCAACCTACTGCTGAATGTAGGTCTCCTCTTCATAAATTCTAATATATTGTGACGTGCCTGCCCTGCAGGACGCACACGACATAAAGGCAGATAGCAGCGAGAACGAACGTCTGCGTAGCTCAGTTGGTAGAGCAACTTGTTCCGGAATAAGTGGACTCGGGTTCGATCCCATGCATGGACCAAAAATGACGGAGACATTTACTTCGTTATAATATATATACGTATTAAGATTTTCAAAGAAACAACTAATTACTCGTCAGAGATATTTTAATAAATGACAGCACAGATGAGTACATGCATTCTTTAGAACACAAAAAGACCGAAATCAGTGCTTTGTGTGTTCACTTGTATTTTTTTATAACGGACAGAATACGATATGGCATGTACTCTCAATGAGATATTTGTAGTAGTTGCTTGAAATGTCTTTGCACCACACGTACTTTATCGAGTCAATCAAAGCTTGGGAATTTGATGGCTGTTTTTCTGCTACCTTGTCTTTTAAAATGATCCAGAAATTTCCGATGATATTAAGGACTGGACTATTACCGGGCCAGTCAAGCACAGTTATGTTTTTCTTCTGCAGATAGTCGTTTACTGTGTTTGATCTGTGGCATGGAACACGATTATTCATAAATATTGTTTAACTGTGCTTCTCACGTAACATTTCCACTTAAAAAGAACCAGTCATGGTAATGTCTGTTGGCAAAAAGGATAATGAACCAGTAGCGGATGTTGATATAGCACCGCATATCATCTGACTAGGCGGATGTCTCGCGGTGCTAACGGTGTATTTTTTATCAAACATTTTGCATTTTGGTCGTCGAACATGTACTTCATATGATTAAAATTGACGCACAGTTGATCCATCGGAAAAAGAACTTGGCTCCAACTTTCAGCAGTAGACGATTGATGACGCTTAGTAAACGAGTCTCTTCTTTTTTCATGACAGAGGTTAGTCTAGGTTTATGAGACTGTAATCCAAAATATTTGCTAAGACGTTGGGAAACAGTGCTGATACTAATCTCAGACTCTTTTTAATGTTGAAAGGACTTGATTTTCTTGCATGAACTCTTTGGAGAACGCATAGCTATTCGCCTTATGATATTGTTATCACGTGGGTTTGTTTTCCTTTGTTTTCCTTGGACGTCGACTTCTCTTTCAGTCGCTAAATTCACCTGTATCTTGATATTTCATGATCGTATTATGAATAGTCTTTCTCACACTCACTTTTTGCTTATGTCACGTTCGGAGTATCCTTCATGATATAAAGTCACTATTTGTGCCATCTGAGTAACATTTAATGATGCTTTTTCCACCCATTTTTCGCTATAGAGAAAACACCTGCAAAATCTCTCAGCATGAAAACCAGAAGCAAACTGATATAGCAAAATATCACACAAAAATCTTCAAAAAAAGAAATATAAAACTATCCGTAAAACAACCACACCAATAACTAGAAGCCAAAGATCGACAAAAAAGAAAAAACAAACTTCTCCCAACCAGCGTTCTCCTGAAAACAGTGATTGGAATTTGCTGTATATCATTCTGGCCTGGAGTCTACTACTTTCAAGGTTTTAGATACATTAGCTTCTGATAAGTTATGGTATGTTGTTGCCTCTTTCTTGGTTATTTTACTACTTGCTTGCATAGTACGAGTTTGAAGTTCAGTGCTGCATAACCTATGTGGATTTCAGTGTTATTTATGCCACTGTATGGTATACAACTCATAATGGTTATATAAACGATCGAGTCACATTGTGACCAGCAGCTAATATCCAGAGTAACCGCCGTGTGCAGCGCGGACAGTAGCTACACAGGTTGGGAGTGACTCAATAAGGTGCTGGAAGGTGTTCACAGCTTTGTGGAGCCATGCTGACTGCAGTGCATCTGACAGCTGCTGGAGGGTGCGTGGTGGAGGATCCATAGAGCGAACAACACGACCGAGGTGGTCCCACAGATTCTCAATTGGGTTTAAAACTGGGGAATTAGAGAGCCAGGGAAGTACTTTGAAGTCTTCATCGTGCTCTTCCAACCACTGTCGAACATTTCTAGCTGTGTGACACGTCGCATTGTCGTGATGGAAGCTCCCATCCGCCCCAGAAAAGACAATCAGCATGTATGGGTGTACGTGGTGTGCAAGGATGGATTCATAACGAATTCGATCTATAGTGCCTTCCACAGGTATGAGTGGACTCAGAGAATACCACGAACACATTCCCCAGACCATAACGCTACCCTCAACAGCATTGGTTGAAGAGTGTATGCTCTCCAGTGTTTCTCGCCTTGTACGCCAACGTCCCTCTGTTCGATGAAGCAGAAAACGTGGCTCATCGGAGAAGGCAATCCTTTGCCAATCAGCGGAGGTTCAATTCCGATACTTTCGTGCAAATGTAAGCCTTTTCCGCCGATATACCTTCGTTAGCATAGGTGCAGTGACCATCCGTCTGGATCGGAGCCCCATACGCACCAAACTGTCATTTTATATACACTTCCGGTAGTCCCCTGGTTCATTCAGCCACTGAGTTGCTCCACTGTAGCATGTGGATAGGCCCACACGCACCTGCGAAGCCTACGTTCACCTCTCACATCAATGGCACGTGGTGTTCTGCAGTTTCCACGTCGCTTATTTGCAATGGTGCCATTTCTCCAATCGCGATACACTTTAATCACAGCAGCACGCGAACGGTCCACAAACTGCACTGTTTCAGAAATACTGCCACCCTTGGCCCGAAAGCCGATAATCATCCCTTTTTGCAAATCTGATAAATCTCTCCTTTTATCCATGACAGCAACGAGTGATATGTTTTCACAGCACACATCATATACCCAGCTAGCCAACTCTCGACAATTGCCTTCTTTCATTGGCTACGCGCTGTTGACGTCAAAAGTAGGAGGTGGTCCCAATAATGTGACTCGACTGTGTGTGTACATATATAAACACATACACATGTACACACACACACACACACACACACACACACACACACACACTATATTGACAAAAGTCACCGGACACCTAGACGAGAAACCCAACATAGCATTTATTGACATACATTAGTACGGTGTCGGTCCACCTTTGGCCTTAATGCATGCACTGACCCTTCGAGACAGGCTTTCGACAAGGGTTTTGGAACACAGTGATGGACATAGAGCGATACGTATCCGCTTCATGACCGTTACAGCGATAGGTATGCGCTTCATGACTGTTACAGCGATAGGTATGCTCTTTGGTATCGCTTCCATAGGTGCTCTATGGGATTAATGTCGGGGCTCTGCTCTGGCCAGTCCACACACGATACGGAATTATCGTCAAACCACGCCGTAACAATCCTTGCTCTATGGCTCGGTGCATTATCCTGCTGGTACCAACAAGGCTCAGTTCCATAGTATTGCCACAGAGTTGGTAGGGCATAATTGTACAGAATATTGAGGTAGACGTGCTGGTTAACAGGTTTGTCCACGATAACCAATGGGCCGGGACCATACCACGTAAAACACCCTCACATGAGTACACTGCCAGCTTCAAACTTGACCGTAAGAACAGTACACTGTGGTAAATAGCGTACCTCCGGCTGCCGCCATACCCACACACGGCCATCAGACTGATGGATCGTGTATCTGGATTCATCAGTCCATAGGACCCGTTTCCATTAATCTGCGGTCCACGATAAATGTTCTTTACACCTTGCAAAACGACGAGTGGCATTCCGAGTGGAGATGAAAAGCTTATGAGCAGCCGCACCACCACGGTAATCCATGGAATGAAGTTCTCTGCGAATGGTACGTGTACATACCGAGGTTCCAGCATTTTTACTCACCTGTACACTGAGGTCTTGTGCAGTACTCCGTCGATTTGCTGTAACGACTCTGCTGAGGCTTCGACGTCCTCTACTACTGATTTTCTTTGATCCGCCGGTACGTTTTGCTGCTTCAGGCACGCCATGTGTCTTCCACTTATTCAGTATATCCAAAACAGTTGACTTGAGTATGTTTAAACGCCTATGGGTTTCTCTTACGGACAACCCACTAATATAACACTCAACAATCTTTCCTTTCTCAATGTCAGTTCTCTCCCGCCGCGACATTTTCACTCAACCTCACAGTGCGATATAATCGCAGTCAGCTACAGGCTTGTTTTTATACCGTTTGCAGCTGTACCGCGCATCTTAACAACGCAGCGGACCCGTTCATTTGCGTTTGAAGGGGTGTCCGGTGACTTTTGTCAATACAGTGTATATATATCATCAGACAGCTACTTCTCCGGCGTGCAGTCATTCTTACCGTGATTAACGATGTGTAGATTATCTAACGGAGAGGCAAATTGAATGACTTGCCATTAATAGGGGCATCACTCTGGGTCTGCGGATTTCATAAGAAATGTGGAGCAAACAACGAGGGTTATTAACGGTACAGAGCCAGAAGGCGGAGGCGCATATCTCGGACCATACCCTGCACACCCGTATCATCAACAAAATGCCGTTCTAATGCGATTGTATTACACCCATTGGTATGGAGATCAAAATAACCTCACAGCAATACATTAGTTATTAGAAAAATGTAGAACTCAATTATTATGAATTTTAGTTTAAATTCTAGAAATCGAGAGCTTTTCAGATTGGAAAATTTAGAACTGCACGTCATGTTGTGTGCAAAACCAAAGTCAAAAGTTGAGTGAGACTGTCCCTGTTTAAGCGAAAGTTGAGGGTGGCTTCCCGTCCCCATACGATTTTACGCTCGTACGCAAAGACTTAAAGCAGATAGATACATGTTCATTGCACGCTGAATTCTTCACAAAAATTGCTGCAAGATGGGGATTTTTGCGTTGCTTTTGTTTCAAGTAGTGGAAGTAAATGCGTTCTTGTGAAGTTGGGAGAGGGGAAGGGGAGGAGTTTCGTCGTGCTGTAAAATTTCAGCAACTGCAGAAATTGATATATACTGACCTATCAAGGAATACTTAAAAAAACTATATCTTGAAGATTTTCATAAGTAGGGGATATATCTTAGAAAAAATTCGTAGAAGTCGCTTTTTTTTTAATTTTTGAAAAAAATTTAAAAAAAATGATAACCTTGCTGATTTTGGTCCATCAGGACTGAAAAAAATTACACCTTGCAGATTTTGATCCATCAGAAATGAAAAAAAATGATACCTTGCAGATTTTGGTCCATCATGAATGAAAAAAAAATATCTTGCAGATTTTGACTCATCAGCAATGAAAAAAAAATATTATATTTTGCAGATTTTGATGTGCAGCCGATATCTGCTTGTAAAAAATTCGTAGGAGCCGCCTTTTAAATTTTGAAAACAAAAAATTATTTTCGCGTTCCACGTAACTGAAAGGCTTAAAACTGTTAGGGAGAGACAGAGAGGGGGAGGAAGGAAGGGAGAACGAAGCTCATGTACATTTCACGTTGGATTCCTCAGAACATATTGCTATAGAATCACGATTTTTGCGTCGCTGTTGTTTATAAAATCTTCAAAGTACAGTCAAACCTCGATTTAACGAAGAGAGAGAGAGAGAGAGAGAGACCTCTCATTATATATATATATATATATCTTTCTGTCTCTTACCCCTCTCTTTATCTATCTCTTATCTCTCTAATCAATTGAGATGTATTCTATCATACATTACTCAAAATAGTAAATAAACTCTATGCACAGTTTTCTTCATGTGTGAAGCAAAGTCCAATTCTTTAATGGCTATAAGCAAAGCGCTAGAATTAACAAAAAATTATGGAAATGAATGTTGCAAAACTGAAGCACTTTACACAAAATAATATAATGTTAAAAAAGGTACCTTAAGTTCGACAAGCAACATAGTTCTGCATAGGTGTAATAGTTATCAACTCTGCTCCGTTGTCCAGTACATCGGAGAAGCACTTCAAAAAGGCTAGGATCCGGGTGCAGGTCGAAGTATGTAGTGTAATACTAGTCCAATGCAGCTCCACTGTCTTATTTTTCGGAATATCGCTTTGCAAAGGTTAGGACTTAGTTGCAAGTCGAAGTATGTAGACAGTTCAAAAGGCACATCCAAACTCACATTTAGTGTAAAACGCATATAACGAATGAAAGGTGGACAAAATTTAACTCCCTACTTGGCTACAGAAAAAAGAGACTGAAACCTCGCTTCTTCACAAAAATGTAAGCAAACATTGTGCGATATTAGGGCACATGCTATGCATTCCAGTACTTGTTCGTACCATTAACAAACTGTGTGCTGGTGGCTCTGTAGGAGGAGGAGGCTCAGCGTCATTTTCTTGTAGGACTTCCGTCCACAGGGACTAGAGTTTAGGTCCCAGCCACCTACAGCGAGATCGCCTTTTGGGCAGGACACAGAAACGGAAGGAATGAGAGCAAGTCTAGCGACTTTGACAGAACAGTTTGTAGTGAGATTAGAGTACAGTAGATGGCGCCACCGTACAAGTACGATATTGCACATAGAGGGGTGAGAGAATTTCAGGTGGGGTATAGGAAAGGATACCCATTTAACCAGTGGGTCCAGCCTGGGGGCCGTCACTTAACGTGCTCGTCCGATGCACGGCGGATATTCAGCGATTGTTAGTAAATCACACCATCTCTGAAAGATCAGCCCAGGCTTGAACCTGGGGACCCAGCATCGATAGTCTGAAACACTAACCACTAAGCCATCCGCGGCTTCTGGTGGCTTTGCTGGAAGATCGGGTATTTATATCCGAAGACTGCCAATCAGTGGCTGTCATGCCACTGGCCACGTCATCCTCGAGGTCACATGTTGAATTCGTCCGACCGGGCATCTCGCCGACAGGTTGCTGCAAGTCGACTTGTAGATTCAGACCGTCAAAGCGAGGTTGAATTTTATCAAAAGAAACACCATGCTGGCCTGATTAACATTTTTTCTTCTGGAAGATCGGGTAATTACAGTATATCCGAAGACTGCCACTGATTGTCAGTCTTCGGATATAATTACCCGATCTTCCAGCAGAGCCACCAGAACACAGCTTGATAATGGTACGAACAAGTACTGAAATGCATAACATGTGCCCTAATATCGCACAATGTTTGCTTATATTTTTGTGAAGAAGCGAGGTTTCCGTCTCTTATTTTCTGTAGCCAAGTGGGGAGTTAAATTTTGTTCACCTTTCATTCGTTATATGCGTTTTACACTAAATGTGAGTTTGGATGTGTCTTTTGAAATGTCTACACTCTACATACTTCGACTTGCAACTGAGTCCTAACCTTCGCAAAGTGATATTCCGATATATAGGACAGTGGAGCTGCATTGGACTAGTATTATACTACATACTTCGACCTGCAACCGGATCCTAGCCTTTTTGAAGTGTTACTCCGATGTATTGGACAATGGAGCCGAGTTGATTACTATTACATTTATGCAGAACTATGTTGCTTGTCGAACTTAAGGTACCTTTTTTTAACATTATATTATTTTGTGTAAAGTGCTTCAGTTTTGCAACATTCACTTCCATAATTTTTTGTTAATTCTCGCGCTTTGCTTATAGCCATTAAAGAATTGGACTTTGCTTCACACATGAAGAAAAATGTGCCTAGAGTTTTTGATTATTGAGTAATGTATGATATAAAACATCTCAATTGATTAGCAGTTTCAGCATATTACAATTGATCATATTCATATGGTTATAATATATAGTTTTCGATAACTCCTCTCTCTCTCTCTCTCTCTCTCTCTCATCGTTTTAAACTATGATTACAAAAATGGAGTGTTTCTACTACTCTCTTATTAGCAATTCGTTCAGAGGACTCCCTCCTTTACCATAAGTACAAACAGTAGTTTTAACAAAGTATTCATTTTACATAACAAAATTTCAATGAATACGAGAAATTCACATATATTTGTTCAAGTTCCCAAGAATCTGAGATGGTTACACCCGCCATATGTTCCCACTGCTTAAATATTTTGGATGGGGCTTCATGGTGGGCTGAAGCCCACCCCGGCCCACCCGTAACGTCGCGCCTGAAAAAAAAATATGTCGCCGTTCCACTAAAATGTCTGTGTTTTCAGATTTTTTTTTTTTTTCCTGATCTAACGGGAACGCAAAAAAAAAAAAAAAAAAGCATTACTTTTGAAAATTTTCCTATGTTGTCGGTATCTCCTTGTGAACGAAAGAAACGCCGTGTTTAAAATTGGCTCATTTTCCACCGATTCGACGTGTAATGACCTAGAATTAGTTCGGCGTTGAAGAATTTTCTAGCAGCTTAAGAATTCTCGAGTAAAATTAATTTCCCCGAAAATAGCAACAGTAATTCTGAGTTTCTGTGGAAAACACAGGAACAGCTTTTCATCTAAAAGGGAAAAAGTAAGAAATAAAAACGTTACACGCACTGTTGATAGTGGAGCATGCGTGTGTGTGTGCGTGTATGTGTGTGCGTGTGTGTGTAAATCAAAAGCAAACTACGGTGGCGAGCTATATATCCTTCGCTCTCACGTCCTTATGGCTTGGAATTCTCATCCTATATTGTTATACCCTCATCCGTGGCGACAGAGAAGCCAGATGCTTAAAACGGACAAAGTTTAGTGGATGTGGGGGGCAAGGGGAGGGTGAAAGAGCCCGCCATCTCGCTTTTTTCGTCACCCCAGATCTAGAGGGACCCATTAATGGTATCCTGGAGAGAGCCATTTCCGAGCAGAGATGAACTCCCTTTCTTTTCCGATGGGACCACGTCATCCTGCGGTTCCACGACACAAGCGACCAGATTGCAGCCAAAAGAGTAGAAAAACTTTGATTTCGTGAGATAGGCATGGCTGTCCCCAGCGACCAATAACACTGCAATGCTTAGAAGAGAGAATGTTCTCAGGGACAACAAATGCGTTTAGGTTAAATGCAGTTTGATATAAATTATGCGCAGGTGATGAAAGGGAATGTTTCTTTCACTGAGCCCGTACCCCGCGCAGATATCAGAAACCTGATAAGTTTATCTTTCTTTTATTGTCTAGTTACACCAAAAAAGGAAAGGTTTTATTTGTTTTATATGTTTCAGAGATTGGTTAGTGAGTTTATGTAAGGGTCCAGCTGCGATTCTGACACCCTAAGAAAGGAATTAAAGAAAGATAGAAAAGGTGCTCATGTCTCAGAACTACCCTCACTGTTGAACTGTTGAAAATAAGTGGTGTGAGTTCAGGGATTTTTTTTTTTGTTTTTTTTTTTTTGGAGGTTTAACGACCACTGTGAGCAACTCAATGGGCTATAAGCAGTCGGCCGTCCTTAATTTAGGGTCATTGGCTCCAGGGAAGGGAGAGAACCAGAGCCGTAAGACAAACACAACATCCATGCCTCACCGGAGTTCGAATTCGAACCCCTTTCGGACGAATGATCAGAGGCCATCGCTTAGACCGCTGCACCAACGGGGGGGGGGGAGGCTCAGGAAAAATTGCTAAAAATAATGTGCAGCAAAGTTACAGGTAGTTGTAAGCCTTTCAATGAAATTTCCGTTTTTAAGAGTGCCCGTTTTTTTTAGTTTTTTTTAGCTTCCGTATTTTCACAGACTTTTCATTAATTCAGTTTATAACGAAAAAGTCAGTTTCAGGTTTTCCCCTATTTGTACAGAAATTTCGAAAAATCGAAGATCCTGAATTTCTCAGTTATTACAGCACCAAATCCTTTCGCACCGGCGAGATTCATTCCGTGGTCGTTTGGATTGGATCAACAGAAACCGCGCGCGCTTCTTAACCATTGAGCTTTTTAAAGACTCGTGGGTCACACACACGTTCAAGGCAACACTCTAATTGCGCGATCATGAATTATTTATTTATTGTCACTAATGCGAGTGAATTGGTAATTTTATTTTCTGTTGTAGCTTATTAATTTTTGGAACAGGTTTTGATTTTTTTTTACTGTAGGAGGACTTTCACAAAGTAAATATTTCTTGTCATCGTGATTTTTCGAAGCCATAAAATGCTTTGTAACTTGAATTTTTTTAAACTGACAATGACTTCCAGTTATCTTTAAGAAAAACTGAAATGTACTGCTTTATAGTATTATATCCCAAAACTCCTAAATATAAAATATGCTATTTAGAGCTGTAATAGCTTTTGTCTTAAGCAACAAAGCAAAACACACACAAAAAATGTATGAATGAAACCATACAATCTGGTTATGCAGTACGGGTTTCTCGGATCCTAAGAGCTCGAGAATACAATGTTGAACTCATTTTTTATTGACGACGGTTAAAATAAAGTTATAGGAGGTGAATAGTCCGTGGGGTTAAAATTAACCTGCCCCCGAGAGTAAGCAACGGTAGTGATGGGCATTTCTGCTAAACAGCTCAGTATTGACTCTATTAAAAGTTCTCCACTGAGCTCATTCTCTGCTTCCTTATGGGCAAAGCAAAAGACATATTGTTCATCCACCTCATAATCTCAGATAAAACTGCATATTAGTCCCGCTGAGTTAATGTTAGTTGCATTTGTTCAATGTGATTAATATGCATTAGTCACAATGGTGATTTCGAATCATGTATAACGACAGGGCGGTATTTAAATAAAAATTTAGTATTTTTAGCATGTGACTACCATGTAACATTCTCTCTTTTATTTAAAATTGGTCCAATCGTGCAGTGTTAATATAAAGTGATAAAAGTAATTAGTTACGGAAATTAAAAAAAATTACTAAAAAATTAAAACAGATTCCACAGGGTTTTTAAAAAAATTTCTAGGGTACTTTTACCGGGTTGATATTTCCCAATCCGTTCAGTGCTAAGGCAATTTTTTATATAGAACTACATCACTGCACCCCACCCCCATTCCCGAAAAAACAAAAAAAAGAAAGAAGTGAAAGGAAGAAAAGTTTCGTATTTAATGTACATTTTCTTTAAGAGGGGCAGAGCAGATTTAAGAAGACAGGGGTCCCAGAGGCTGGAGAGTATTTTGGGTTCCCTGTATTAGTCGCACATCTAGGACTTCACAATGGGTTGATAAATAAAAATTCCCAGGAGAAAACATTCCTGATGAGGAAGCCATAAAAATATCCCCGCCGTATTGAACTGCGTATCCCACGATTCAGGCACGAATCAGTGGTAGGAAGAAAATGTAAAAAATGGCCGCCCCGGTGGCGCAGTGGTCTAAGGCGCTGGCCTCTGATCATTCGGCCGTAAAGGGTCCGGGTTCGAATCCCGGTGAGGTAAGGATGTTGTGTTTGTCTTACGCCCTGGCTCTCTCCCTTCCCTGGAACCAGTGACCCTAAATTAGGGACGGGCGACTGCTTATAGCCCATTGAGTTGCTCACGGTGGTCGTTAAACCTCCAATCAAAAAAAAAAAAAAGGAAATGTAAAAATACGTGGTTGAAAATGGATACCAGTTCAGTTCTGCTTTATTACACCCCCACCCCTCACACCCTCTAGGGTTGGGTTCAGCTTGTTGGAATTGCACTTATCGTGAAAACAATAGTTGCACCCCGAAGGACGTGTCGGATTGTAATGCTATTCCGGAGGAAGGCAAAGGTTACCAGGAACAATAAATGATTAAACATTGAGACTGATATGGGCAATATTTATTGAGCTACACGCAGATAAGTAGTGTCTATCAGTATGGCGTCGAGCAGCCATGTTTGCTCACACAGCATGCCAGACGCCTGTAATGAACGTCAAGGTGATCTGACATCGTAGGAAATTGCTCCCCACGCCATGACGACAGGCTTTCTAGACGTGTGACGCTCGACAACAAACCGTTCATCTTGGCGATGATCACAGTGCCTCCACACACTGATTCGTTGGTCGTCTCCTCCAAGACAAAACCGGGACTCGTCACTGAAGATCACCCGCTGCCATTCTGAGTGGTTCCTTGAAAGTCTGGCACGACACCATTGCAGTCTTTGGTGACGATGCAATGGTGTTAAGGGCAGTCGTCGTAACTGTCTGCGTGCGTGTAGTCCTACGTCATGCAGCCGTCTGCCAATGGTGCTGGCACTAATCGGACGACGCATGGAGGGCACCACTGCTCGCTGAATATCTGCAATCGTGGCTGTTGGACAATCCGTCGGCCTTCTTTCGCCGTGGCTCGTTTAGATCCCCCAGACCCTTCCTGTCGCTTCTGCGTGCCTTGTGTTCCATCCACTGCCGCCAACAGTATGCTATGGTGATATCCGCACGACCGGTATGGCGTGCAATACGGAGATAAAACCATCCCGCTTCCCGGAGTCCGACAATGCGGCCCTTCTCGAACTTCTCAAACTGCTCGAATTGCTTCCGAACTTTTCTCCGAGGCATACTTCACTTGCAAAGGATGCATCCAACACAACAGTACGAGTTAGAATTGCAAGCAAGCGCAACGGGACGAGCTTATGTAGCCAGTCAGGCACAGCGCTATGACCCCTCCTTGCTGGCATCACATGCGCGGCCGAGCGAGATACTTGAATTATTTACATGTCTCACAATGTCAAACCTACTCACCAAGTTTCGTTTCTGTCGGTTACTTCCTCCTGGGTGAAACTATTTTTTTGACGATGAGTGTATACCGAAGTAGTGGGCAAAATAATATGATCCAAATATAATGATTCAAACGAATTCTTAATGTATAAAAATTTTCCCAAATTACAGATGTGTACAAGAAAAACCTTGTATAATGCTTTCAAAAGATTTGAGGATGAACTGGGGGCGATTATATTTTTTGCGGACTCCTAAAAAATCAGAAAGAAATTAAAAAACAAATTCACAAGGCAGTTTGTTATAGATTTTGTTGTGCTATCAGCAAAAAAAAAAAATGTGTTAATTCTTCAAGTATCCTGCATAATTCTGGGGCCCCTTAAAAATGCGGGGCCCAGGACTGCAACCCCCCCCCCCAGGGCTTTCCTCTTAAATGTGCTCTGAAGAGGGGTCTAAAATGATGAAATGTACTGCAATTTTAGGAAGGCAGGCAAAACCTTTGTTTTAGTAGACCGCCATCTCGGTTAATCATGATGAACACGGACAGGAGTACCTAGTGCAAAATAAAAAAAAGTTTTAGGACGGACAGATCGTTGCATATCCTTTCGGAGGGAGGGGCGGGACTTGATCTGCTTAATCGTCTGCGTCCACTTTGTCGATTCACTAACCGAATAACGATAAAAAAATTTATTAGTTAATTTCTTCCCTGCTGTAATTCTTTAACTTTCCCATTGTTTTTACTTATGGCATTTTTTCAGCAGTCAACATGACTCTTATCAAGTTCTCACTAAAAGCTACCACGAGATTTAACCAAACAATGGAGATTCGTCTGAAAGTACTGAGGTAAAGAATACCGGGCGAAAAAAACACAATTGCTTTCCTGAAGAAATTAAAAACTGTTGTGGTTTCTTTTCTTTCTTTTACTATGGAATTATGCAACAGATTGACGCTTCAGCTACTAAGCTTCCAGGAAAATAAGCTTAAAGTATCTCCTGCGGTAAAGCTTTTAAATTCCCTCAAGGCAGGTTTCTTACACCAAAAACAGGATGTTCCTAAAATTCGAACTCATCAATATTCTCAATCCGTACACAAACGATTAAAGTGCGAGATATCCTGGAAACCAAAAAAGTAAATTAGTGGCTGGTGAAAATACAGCGGAAGATGTTTCTTCAACAGGAAACGGAAAGGTTTCGTGTAATAAGTCCTTAATAAATTACGAAGTGGTCGGACAATCAACTTTCTACGCGTGCTCTGGCAAAAGCGTTTTTTCTTCATCAGTTTTTTGACGTTTAGAATGTGGAGGACTGTCTTTTGCAACAAAACAGGGACGTCGCCAAAGGGGGGGGGGGTCTTCCTCACCCTGCCGCCCACCTAGTTCAAGATGTGCCATTTTTCAATTTTTTTTTAACTTTAAAATATAATCTGGATTTTGCCAAATAATGATAAGTCTCGAATTTTTGGCATGTAGCCCTGTGTATTTTCCCCTAGGAAGTGCGTTGTTTTTACGTCTTTGCAGAAAAGTCATCAAAATAGCATTCCCAAGGCCATGAAAATGCCCTTATGCCTACTCTTCTAAATCCTTAGTTTAATCCTTTTTTCACGTTAATGTGGCCAGAAGCGATTGAGGAGTGTGCATGGGATTTCACTGAGGGAGCTTATTATTCATTGCTCTGCTGTTTGTTTGTGCTACAAAGTAGGAGACCCCAACATGGAAAGTGGAATCTAAAGCTCTACTTGCTTCACAGTGGCGCAAGTGCTGGCTTCTGACTCCAATCTGGTTGAAGTATGGATGTTGTGTTTGTCATACTGCAGTGGCTCTCTTCCTCTAATCTATAGAAGCTCACTAAGGTGATTTAATACATGCAAAGATTATTAAATAAACTGCTCGTGTATTTTATAATATTTCTCATGTATTCTGGAGAGTTAATTCTGCTCATTCTGATCATACAGATCCACAGTCTTAAGTTTATATTTTTTTCTCTGGTTAAAATCTCCGCGCGTTGGTTTCTTGCTGTATGAGGAGGCCATCAGCCCCACCCTCACTGCCCCCAGCGTCTAGGGAGTGGCGGAAGAGGTCAGCCATGTTCTCCTCTTGTGAGGAGAAAAGTTTTTGTAACACAAGAGGTAAGCTCTCTTCCTTGTTTTTGGGCTCTAGGTTTTATAAGTTCAATGTTAGTACTTCATGTACCTTTTCTCTGTATTTTTTTAGCTTTTCAGCTTTTAAGCATTGGTTTGTCTGTTAACATTTATGCGGGTTTTAACTCTTACTTTTCTTTGTAACTTTGAGCGTCTTTTGTGGTACCTAGGAACAGAAGATGGCTAAGCTTGTTCCTTTTCTATGCGCTGTCTATGCGCTGTTTTTTCAAAGTAGTTAAGTTCTTAATAACTAATTAATTATGCACTTAAAGCACTGCTGAAATACTTTGTACATATTGCAACTAACTGTTTAAGGTATATAACTTTCACAAAGTTTTCTTTAGTTAATTATTATCTTTAACTTATTCTCGTTTTCGTGCTGTCATAAGTTGTAGAGTAGGGGTTTTAGACTCAAGTTTTCTTTCAAAAATCTGTTCGTTATAAATTAACATTTCCTTTTTTAATTGCAATGTAAAATTTGTTTTTCAGGTTTAAATTCTCTCTCAAACGAACTTGGAATTTCGTTATAGCTGAAAATCATTTCTATTTATTATGTCACTCTCACAGCTTGAGTTCTCTTTAATCTTCTTCTCTCTGTTTAATAGTAACAGATGAAGAGCATGGGTCGGCCATGAAGGTTAATGGATGCAAGCGAAATTGTTAACTAGTGCTAGGTCATGCTACTCTACGGAGGACATGACTTATATATATATATATTTTAAACTATTTTAGGTGGGAATGTTACTTGCATCTATGGCCTTGCAGAAACCCATTTCCAACTAGGTCTTTGTGGAAGTGAGAAAATGCAGAGTTTTTGCTGGTCCTTGATAAAGCCAAGGCTCAGTATTCTCGACACCTTCTACATTCAGTTGTTTTATTATTATTTTTTTTTCTTTTCTCCTTTTACTCACACAGGTAGATACATAACCTTTTCTATGTTGTACTAGGTGTGAGTCAAAATTATATTTGTATATTTTTTTTGCTTAGGTATCTTTATAGAATGTGAATTCTGAATTTTCAAAACTGCTGCGTTGCGCGTTTTGATTTTCAGGTTATTTTGCACCCTTCGTTCTAAATTCTAAAATTTTTTCCTTAGTCTTCAGTTTTGCTCTTAAGTATATATATATATATATATATATATTCTATTAAGAAGATACCTAAGCAAAAAAATACATATATAATTTTGACTCACACCAAGTACAACATAGAAAAGGTTATGTATCTACCTGTGTAGGTAAAAGGAGAAAAGATAAAAAAATAAAATAAAACATCTGAATGTAGAAGGTGTCGAGAATACTGAGCTTGGCTTATCAGGACCTGCATTTTCTCACTTCCACAAAGACCTAGTTGGAAATGGGTTTCTCTGCCATATAGATGCAAGTTATTCCCACCTAAAATTGTTTTAAAAAATATATATATGTCATGTCCTCCGCAGAGGTTGCGCTGACCTAGCACTAGTTAACAATTTCGCTTGCATCCATTAACCTTCCTATTGACCCATGCTCTTCATCTGTTATTGTCTTTAACTTATTCTCGTTTTCGTGCTGTCATAAGTTGTAGAGTAGGGGTTTCAGACTCAAGTTTTCTTTCAAAAATCTGTTTTTTAAAAATTAATATTTCCTTTTTTAATTGCAATGTAAAAATTTGGATTTCTTTTGCATTTATTTTTCAGGTTTTAAATTCTCTCTCAAACGAACTTGGCATTTCGTTATAGCTGAAAATTATTTCTTATTATTATGTCACTCTCACAGATTGAGTTCTCTTTAATCTTCTTCTCTCTGTTTAATAGTAACAGATGAAGAGCATGGGTCGGGCCAGGAAGGTTAATGGATGCAAGCGAAATTGTTAACTAGTGCTAGGTCATACAACTCTGCGGAGGACATGACATATATATATTTTTTAAAACAATTTTAGGTGGGAATGTAACTTGCATCTATGGCCTTGCAGAAACCCATTTCCAACTAGGTCTTTGTGGAAGTGAGAAAATGCAGAGTTTTTGCTGGTCCTTGATAAAGCCAAGGCTCAGTATTCTCGACACCTTCTACATTCAGATGTTTTATTTTATTTTTTTATCTTTTCTCCTTTTACTCACACAGGTAGATACATAACCTTTTCTATGTTGTACTTGGTGTGAGTCAAAATTATATATGTATTTTTTTGCTTAGGTATCTTCTTAATAGAATGTGAATTCTGAATTTTCAAAACTGCTGCGTTGCGCGTTTTGATCTTCAGGTTATTTTGCAACTTTCGTTTTAAATTCTAAAGTTTTTCCTTAGTCTTCTGTTTTGCTCTTCATCATCATCATTGTCAACCATTATCAATCCACTGCTGGATGAAGGTCTCCCCAAGTTTCCTCCACAACGGTCTGTCTTGTGCCAGTCTCCTCCATGTCCTCCCGCATATTTGCGAATTTCATCCACCCATCTCCCATGTGGTCTTTTTCTGGGTCTTTTCCTGTCCCTTGGAATCCAATCTAAAATTTCGGCTGTCCATCTATGGTCTGTCCTTCTGGCAGTATGTCCAGTCCATTGCCATTTCAGGGATTTAACTCTGATCATGATGTCTTCCACTCTCGTCATTTTTCGGATCCACGAGTTCCTCTTCTTATCTCTCTTGGTTATACCAAGAATGCACCTCTCCATACTTCTTTGAGTTGTCTGCAGCCTTTGTATGTCTCTTTTAGTTAAGGTCCACGTCTCTGCACCATACGTAAGCACTGGAAGGATGCATTGATCAAACACTTTTCTTTTAAGACATAATGGCATATTGCTCTTGAAAATTATGCTGTTTCTTCCAAAAGCTCTCCAGGCAAGTTTTGTACGCCGATTAATTTCTTCATCAATGTGACCCTCACTTGATATCTGCTGTCCAAGATAAACGTACGTATCTGTTATCTCCAGTTTTTCTCCATCAATCGATAAATCTTCATTTCTTGTAAAAGCATTGAACATCACTTTTGTCTTCTGAAAGTTCATTTTTAATCCCACTTCTTTACTCTTGTCAGCAAGTTCCTGGATCATACTCTGCAGCTCTGATGGGGTAGTTGCAAAAATGACTATGTCATCAGCAAAACGAAGGTGGGTTAGATAATCTCCATTAATCTTTATCCCTTTGTTTTCCCAGTTCAGTGATTGAAAGACATTTTCCAATGTGGCATTAAAGAGCTTCGGAGATATGGTGTCACCTTGTCTCACTCCCTTTCCAATTTTTATGTGTGTTGTATTTTCAAACAGCCGAATCTTTGCACTTGCATTTTCATAGATGTTATTAATAATATTAATGTATGCATCTTCAATACCGCAGGATTTCAGAGCCGTGGTAACTGCTGATGGTTTCACCGAATCAAAGGCTTTTCCATAATCGATAAAAGCCATGCACAATGGAAGTTCATATTCCCTCGCTCTTTCAATTAGTTCTCTCAGTACGTGGATATGATCTATTGTGCTGTAGCCACTCCTGAATCCAGCTTGTTCTCTCGGTTGAGCCATGTCCAGTGTTACCTTCAAGCGGTGTGAAAGAACTTTAGTGAAGATTTTATAAACCACTGATAGGAGGCTGATAGGTCTGTAGTTCCTGAGATCCTCAATGTCACCTTTTTTATGTAGCAGGATCATTGTAGCATTGTTCCAATCCTCAGGAATCTTCCCTTCATTAAGGCATCGAGTGAAAATTTGGGCGAGTACTGTTTCAATTTCTCCACTTGCTTCTTGTATGATGTCTATAGTAATTCCATCTTCTCCTGGAGCTTTCCCCCGCTTCATGTTCTTGATTGCATGAGCAACTTCTGCTGGGAGGACTGGAAGAACTCTGGTACCTTTCACGATGTCTGGAGTACATGTATCATCCCTTTCATATAATTTGGAGTAGAAATCTTTCACTCTTGTCAAAATTTCGCCTCTATTTCTTGTTATAGAACCATCTTCTTTTCTCAGAGCCATAATCTGTTTTCTTCCCTTACTGAGATGTCCCTTTGCTATCTTAAGGCTTTGGTTGTTTTCAATTGCTTTCCTCACTAGCTCACAGTTGAATTTCCTTACGTCTTCAGTGATACTTTTTCGTGTTGTCTTGCATAGCTCTATATATTCCACTTTGGAAGTCACATCTTCTTTAGTTGTCCTCATCTCTCTTCTTTTTTGCATCAACATTTTGGTTTTTCCTGATAATTTGTTCACATGCAACTTGTTCTTAGACCCAGCTAATTTTGTTGCTGTTTCCATAAGAGCTTTGGTTACTTTTCTGTTAACTTCCGAAATATCCACTTCTTCCGATGTTAGGCCTTCTGAAGCAGAGAATCTGTTCTTCAGTTCCAACTTGAAAGTATTATGGTGTTTTTTAAGGTTGGTTATGTCAATACATTTTGTTTGTCTTATGAGGCTTGCCACGTTCCAGTTTAGTGTTGAGGTGCATCTTACATCTCACCAATCTATGGTCACTACCTGTGTTGAACTTGTTCAGCACACTGCAGTCTTCGATGACGGATTTTTTGTTACACATAATAAAATCAATTTCACTTGTCGTCCCAATTGGATGTCTCCATGTCCATTTCCTGTGTGGCTTTTTCTTGAAAAAGGAGTTCAAGATGAAAAATCCTTCTGCCTCTGCAAACTCAACGAGAGTATTTCCACGCTAGTTTCTGTTGCCGTGACCGAATTTACCTACTGAAGTTTCATTCTGTTGTCGTTGCCCTATTTTTGCATTGAAATCTCCCATAATTATCTTCAAGTGCTGCTTACCTTTATTATTTAGATCACGAATTTCCTCATAAAATTCTTCAATTTCTTCTTCAGGATGACTTGTGGTGGGTGCATAAGTTTGAATAATCTGAGCCTGGTATCTTCTCGATAGTTGGATAACGAGTCGTGCAGCTCTGTCAGAGGAACTTTCAACTTCTATCACTTTATCCTTCAGTTTCTTGTTTATTATAAATCCAACACCACTAGTTCTGCCAGTATCTGTCCCACGATAATAGAAGAGATGTCCACTTTTCAGTTCAATGAGATCTTCTCCTTTTCTCCTTACCTCACTTAGCCCAACAATGTCCCACTTGATCCTTTGTAGTTCCTCTTCCAATTCAAGAAGCCTTGAATCAGAAGATAGGGAGCGTCCGTTATAGGTAGCCAAGGTCAGCATCAAATGGCAGCCTAGTCCGGTCCTCCGGGGATTCTTAGCACCCTCTGCCTTCATGTCGCACTGGCCGCTGCCTTGGCCAGGTACATTCCAGCTGCCGGAGACTGAGGGCCAAGATTTAAGTTGTAGAGTCATTTTGGAGGTGTTTGGCCATAACTCACCACGCTGGCCAAGCGGGTTGGTGAGTGTGGGATAGCATTTCCTCTGATCCCGATGGTATAGTTATACCGCTATTGGCGGTCGTCAGAGCCCCTTTAGTGGGAACAGGATGCACCACGAGAAGGCGGGGTTGACATTTGTCAAGGAGAGGCTGTGATGTTACGCATCACCTGACCTTACATCCCGTTTTGCTCTTAAGTATATATATATATATATACCAGCACTCTTAAGCTTCTTCCGGGGCAGTGAAACACCACGACGTGGCTAACGACTAATTTGGAGGAGGGTAGTGCATGGTAAATTCGATGGCTTGAAGGGAGTTAGTTGCGAACCACCACTGTTATTTTCATGCCTTCCAGAACTGTTTTGAGGATCTTCAGAAACTCTGGAAACTGTGTGTCAATTCACAAGGGTAGTATTTTGAAGGTGGCCAGCATTAATTGTGAGAGTGGTACTTTTTTATGTTCTTTATTGCGTCAGTCCTGGAACGTTTCGGACGTAGGTTGTTATAAAAATCCCAAGACGAAATCTAGGAATCCTGAACTTTTAACTCATGTTCTTGTGAGAACAGTGGAAAATACAGTAACTTTTTTTATGAGAACTCTTCAGGCAATTTATTAGTTCGAAGAATGCACTAAATATTTATTCTCACAGGCATATTGCCACGGTTTTATGTTTTAACGGACTTCATAATTTTCCATCATAAATCCTTTGAAGGCCCACTCAGTCTTAGCCTTGGTAGCCCAACAAATGTCTTAGCCTTGGTAGCCCAACAGATGTCTTAGTCTTGGTAACCCAACAGATGTCTTAGTCTTGGTAACCCACTCACGAGTCTTAGCCTCGGTCACTCACTCGGATGTCTTAGCCTCGGTCACTCACTCGGATGTCTTAGCTTCGGTCACTCACTCGGATGTCTTAGCCTCGGTAATCCATTCGGATGTCTTAGTCTCTGTAACTCTCTTAGATGTCTTAGCCTCTGTAACCCACTTAGATGTCTTAGCCTTGGTGACCTACTCAGTGTCTTAGCCTCGGTAACCCACTCAGTTGTCTTAGCATTTGTAACCCACTTAGATGTCTTAGCCTCCGTAACCCACTCAGATGTCTTAGGCTTGGTGACCTACTCAATATCTTAGCATTGGTAACCCACTCAGATGTCTTAGGCTTTGTAACCCACTCAGATGTATTCGCCAGAGTTGGAAACGGGTCAAAAGATTTGGACACGGACCCTACCGTGGTCTGACTCGAACAAATATGTTTTGGGCTATGAACTCGGATATAGCATCCTCATAATCGTCAATCATTGTCATTCCACTGCTGGATGAAGGTCTCCCCACGTTTCTTCCACAAAGGACTGTCTTGGGTCAGTCTCCTCCATCACCTATGTCCCACATGATCTTCTTCTGGGTCTTTTCCTGTCCCTTGGAATCCAGTCTAAAATTTCGGTTGTTCATTGGTAGTCCGTTCTCTTGGCAATATGTCTAGCCCATTGCTATTTCAGGGATTTTACTCTCATCATCATGTCTTCCACTCTTATCATTTTCCCTATCCACGTGTTTCTCTTTTTGTCTTCCACTCTTATCATTTTCCCTATCCACGTGTTTCTCTTTTTGTCTTCCACTCGTATCATTTTCCCTTTCCACGTGTTTCTCTTTTCGTCTTTTCTTATTTTTCGCCAAGCATGCATCTCTCCATCCCTCTTTCAGTTGTCTGCCGTCTTTGTATGTCCTTCTGCTGTGTTACGTAAGCACTGGAAGAATGCATTGATGAAACACTTTTCTTTTAGGACATAATGGCGTTCGTCACCTGCATCAGCTTGGTTTCTCCTTCAGGGGCGATTGAGTGGTTCCCTACGAATTCACACCCCAACAGGTGATAAGGCGACAGACTGGCTCAAAACAGAAAGTTGTGTAAGAGACTTTAGGGAACTTCATCGATCTGTGGATTGATAATAGTTAATGATTATGATATTGATGGTGAGCATGTAAAGCTCTAAAAAGTCACCTATCTCTCATTTAGAGTCAATAATTCCAGGAGTGGGAGAGTACCAGCGATGACCACTACACCCATTCCTGATCCGGAACTCGAACGATTAGCCAGAAGGCCGTGCTTCTGACCACTCCGACGCTTTAGTGGCCGCATGTGCTTCCATTTCTACCAGTGAAGGTTAGGAAGGGTTATAAGCATGGCCCGGATATTGGTGACCTAAAATTTCTTAAAAAAAAAAAAGCCTTAAAAAGAAGAAAAAATGCTCTCTCTCTCTCTCTCTCTCTCTCTCTCTCTCTCTCTCTCTCTCTCTCTCTCTCTCTCTCTCAGGATGAAAAATTCCCTTAAGATTTGAAGGAAAAAAACCGTTAAGCAGTTTCTATTATATTTTTCTTTTCAAAACTATATATTAAATAACTTCAATTTAAGACAATTTATTTACTATAATTTTGTCTTTTCTACATAAAATGCACTATAAAACCTCGAAAAAAAAAAGCAAGTAAATACCTGCCAGGTAGTACATATAAAGGGTTTGGAATATCAGCAACAGTGCAAGATAAGAAATTCTGAATTTAAATTTTAGTATTTACCACACTCCCCCACTGTCCCTTTCAAAGGTGGGCAATGGGGATTCTCTTTCCCCAAAACTGAATAGCACTAAACAATATCTTGAACAGAGTTACCAGAATGAGCTACTTTTTAAGGGGTTTTTTTTTCTTTGATCATCTGGCAATCCTGATTTTTGAGTTTGCAATTAATCCTTATGAAAAAATTTTAATCAAAATAAAACAGGAAACGCAAAAAAAAAAAAAAAAAAACTAAAACTAAAAAAAATTCTTCGAAAATATGAAAAAACATCCAAAAAACTTCTAAAAATGTCCCCTTTCTGACGCTTCCTCGTCTCGTGCGTCTGCTGCTGGTGGTATCCCGAAGAAACTTCTCCGGCGCCCTTCTCAGAGGAATAGAAAGAAATCTGTTGCTATTGTACATCTACCTCGACTGCTCCTGTCCAGCATATTGAGACTTCGTCACCTCCTTACGTTTCCAGAACCTCGTCGCGAGGACTTCGTTCACTATGCTGCGTACCTCGATGTCTCCGAAGACTGGGAACTTGTTCGAGAACGCATTGGATGTGGGCTCCGTACCCTCCTCCGCATTTACACTTAGTGTCTTCTTCTATGCGTCCTTCCTGCTGCTGTGCCCGTTACCTTCATCGTTCGCTCTGTATCATTTCTGTATATAGGCCTACTAGTTGATTATATTCCGCCTACTTTTTTCCCCACTGAATTTCGATGCACCCACCCCTGTGATATACTTCCTACTGTTGTGCTCGTTACCTTCGTCACATGTTCGGATTTCTTATTGTATATACTTGTTGTTTGAACACCGTACTGTATTGTAACTGAATTTCGATGTGCCCTTATGTATTCTGTTCGTATATACTTGATGTTTAAATTCCACCTAATGTATTTTTCCCCCGAATTTCGATATACACCTCCCGAGCCACAATAAAGCGAATTTTGAAGCTAAAAAATGCCATGAAAGAAAAAAAAAAAAAAAAGAGGCCCAAAAGCGAAAAAAAAAAAAAAAAAAAAAAAAATGTCATCAAAGTCTTGGCCCTGGTTATAAGAATGCTTTCAGGACTATATGAAATCTTCTCTCATCTTTACTAGCAGCGTCCTTTTTTTCTGTTTCGATTGTATTATTCGAGGGTTGAGGCATGATGCGGAATTCAACACCACATATGACGAAACTCGCTAAAGGTATTTGTTAAAAAAAATGGTTAGAGAGAAGCTCGAACACCTCCAGGGCTGGATTAAAGTCTTAGTGGGCCCCTAGGCTAAGACATCTGAGTGGGCCCCCAAAAATTTAAGGAAGAGGAATCATTATGAAGTCCGTTAAAACACGAAACTGTAGCAATATGGTTGTCATAATTAATACGTAGTGCCCTCTTCAAACTAATGCATTATCTGCAGAGTTTTCATAATAAGTTACTGCTTTTCCCATTGTTCTCATAAGAACATGAGTTAAGAGCTTAAGATTCATAGATTTTGTCTTGGATTTTTTTTTTTTTATGATTTAGCATTGTATATTTTTATTAGTGTGTCTTTTTAGTGAAAGCCATGGGGAACTTCAATCATTAACGGCTCCAAGTGCAAATTGGGAGGTGTGGGTTGATAGTAGTGAAAAGCTGAAACTGTCTCGCCGACCCCACTGTACTAGAGGTGGGTACAAAATCATATTG
Organism: Macrothele yani; assembly: GCA_039090855.1. Lineage (NCBI taxonomy): Eukaryota > Metazoa > Arthropoda > Arachnida > Araneae > Macrothelidae > Macrothele > Macrothele yani. The sequence goes on along the minus strand of CM076991.1, from coordinate 106,333,511 downwards.
TTCCAAATTCACGCTACTTTCGTGGTACGAAAGGTACGTTAAAAATCAAGCGCTCCCAAATCAAGTTACTTTCGTTAACCGCCCCAAAAACACTGGATATTAAATATAGATATTTCCAAGCTTTTCCACTCAGTAATCTCACTTTTAAATCAAGCTACTTTTATTAACCGCTTCAAAATCACTGATATTAAATATAGATATTTCTCAGCTTTTCACTCAGTAATCTCACTTTTAAAGCTGTTTGTCTGACGGTGTTGGTTTTTTTTTTTTAATTTTCAGTGACATTTATATATGCTATTTTGCACCCAAACCACCGTTCAATGAAGTTCTTGAGCACCAAGATTTTTATTTTAGGGCTGGAGCACAAAATTTCAGAAAAACGCAATTATTGGTTAAAAATATACCCGAATAAAAATCTTTTTTGTGGTTAGGTCTGTCTACAGACCAACAAACCGAATAAATGAATTATAATAATTCATTTATCTTGCACTTGAAAATTTTTCATATACGAGCTAGACTACTATCTGCTCTTCGGGTGTTAAAAGGTTTCATTTTTAATGTTTCTCCGTTACTTACCTATGAAAAGAAACTAAAACACCTATGAAAAGTATCTAAAATGCCTATGGAAGGTAACTAAGAATACAAGTGCCTAATTAGTCTGTCAGTGGAAATCTCTGAAATAGCACGAACACGAATCCTCTTGAGAACTCAGAACGAGAACTGCGAAGCGAAGTGCCGACTACCGAGTAAGGATTAATGAAAGGTTCCTGTGGATTGTGATTTCGCCACGTGACTAATTTGAGCATACAGATACAAGTGTTCGTTCTTGTTACATACATTGACTTTGTCACCGTTACTTGTCACGGTTACTTTTTTGGAACGTCACGGTTCGAACGTTATGGAAAAGTCACTGTTAATTCCATCCCTACGCTGTACATAGCGACATGAAACCTCTACCCTTGGTGAGTCACTGCCTTGAAACCAGTTCGTCTTCCAGCCTCTGTTTCTGAGGGCCGCTGGTGGCCTAGTGGCCAACGTTCGTGACTGCCACGGAAAGGACTCAGATTCGATCCCAGGCAGGTACGAACGCTCGATCCACTAAATACCCGCCGTGCTTCGGATGGGCACGTTAAGCCGTCGGACCCCGGGTACTGGTAATAAATAAGGGCGTCTTCCTCCCCCTTTCTACCTCGCTTCCGTGTGACTTTCCTATCGGGGACTCTAGCCTAAATCTCCTAGCTTCCTATTTCTAAGGGTTGTTTAAGACCTGGGGTCAGACACTTTCTTCCTTAAAATCCTCTACATTTAATCATTTGATCATGATCCTCTATTTCTGACCAAGTGGAAATCATACAAGACAAGATTAAAACGGCTATACTTTATAAAGCTCTCTCTCTTTCCCCCTCAGAGCCGCGTGTGGCCTAGTGGGCAACGTTCGTGACTGCCACGGAAAGAACCTCAGGTTCGAACCCATGCAGGTACGAAAGCTCGATCCACTAAATATCCGCCGTGCGTCGTATGGGCACGTTAAGCCGTCGGACACCGGGTACTGCCCCACCGCCCCCCAGTAATAAATAAGGGCGTTTTCCTCCCCTTTCTACTTCGCTTCCGTGTCACTTCCCTATCGGGCACTCTAGCCCAAATTTCCTAGCTTTTTATTTCTAAGGGTTGTTTAAGACCTGGGGTCAGACACTCCCTTCCTAAAATCCTCTACATATGATGATCATGATCTCTCTCCCTCTTTTTTTTGCCCAGGCATGCTTCATGATCTCTCTCCCTTTTGGTAATGGTGGGCACCAAGGGTATAACCCCTATAGAGCACCCTCTTAATCCGGCCCTGAACACCTCACGCTGCCCCTGAAAGCTAATAAGTTTGTGACCACTGGCTATTTAGATTAGTAGTAGCCATTCGCGTGCAGGGTGAACTGCTTGTTGAAGGAACTTTTGTGCAACTTATATTTGAATATACTGATTTAGTTCAGATCGCGTTTTCAGAAGCACGATCCATTCTAATTATGCTGTTTTATAGATTCTGTTTATTTAGTGAGTTTTATTTTGCCGTGCTGTGACTGAAATCCGCAGTAAAGCATTTCAGGTAGCGACCGTTGCATTCCTCTTTCAGTGGCGATATCTCTTACGGAGCATGTTATCTAATTTGTGAGCGTTCCCTTTATTACTCCTGAGACTTGCGTTTGTCAGATAAATGAGATGGATGGTTGCGGTCCGCAGGTTTCAACAGGAGACGTGCATTCTCTTCCCTCCTCCAGATTAAGTCCAGCACTGTGAAGCATCCTTCCTCTAGGAAGAAAAGATGGGGAGGGTGATGAAGCGCAGAGAGCGTGGGGGTCTGCGCCGTTGAGGAGGACGACGTCGAGGAGGAGGTGGAAGTTCTGTCCGCTTTACGTCGCCGTAGCGAGTAAATCCCTCCTCTAAGTGATGTAGACTTGACAGGCTGTGACGTAGGTAAACACGCTCAGGTGCGTAGACTGTTGTCTGGATCTTGACGGTTACTGCTGGATGCCTCTTGGAAGAGATTTAGAAACCGTTAATGTCGAAGCGGTCAAGTCGAAGAAAGAAACCGAACAGGTATTTCGTGGAGCACTTTTTCTTGTTCTTCATTTTGACATGTTTTATGGTTGGCCACGAGTGTGGTTTATTTTGGAGGTTTCGGAGGATAAGTGACTGCTTCAGGATGAAATAGTTTGGTTTTTCATTTAGTTGCCGAAAATGTTTCACGTGTTGTGGCAGGTCTTTTGCCGCTTCAACTGAAACTTTTTTTCTTCTTTTGCTACTTTTTGTCGTAGAAAAATTAATGGTACGAAGACGTCGTGAGTTTCGATAGTTCTCATTGTATGAAGACTTGGAAAAGGTTAACTACAGAAAACAATTTGACATTATATACTTGTTTCTTCATATTTCTTCATTATGTTTCTTTGTTCTCGATAAAGTTTTATTCGACTGGGTATTTACTTTTCCGAGGCAAACTGATCACATTCCATGCGTAGTTTCACGCATTTGAATTCTTTCTGGTAAGCTGCATAAATCCGTCTCTCTCCAGGTCTTGTTGAAGGAAACTAGGCAACAAACATGGGAAGGAGAACATCGCATTTTTAGTACCGCACTGCAATTCTAGCCGTCTTTATAAAAACATTTGCTAGTTAATTTTTTTTAGCACGTCTTTTGTAAAAAAAGATCGTGCTTCTGTTATCGGTTTGTCCGTCCGTCTGTACCCACGATATATCTGCAACTATTAGTCCGATTTGAAAAATTCTTTTTGCATTGGGAAGCTTGAAATATGCAAATGATGATCCTTTATTTCGGTTTTTTTTTACGATGTACAATTTTGCCGCTAGAGGGCGTAAATGCAGATGATGTCGAATTCAAAAATACGTTTTATTCCACATTTTTGCTTCTAAACATCCGATTGAAAAATTTCTTTTACCTTTCGATTCCATTTATGTCGAAGAGTATTTTAGATATAGTTACTTTTTCAAATTACGCATAGATTTTCCGCAAGGGGCGTAAAATAAATTACATTTTCCCCGATAACTCTTCTTCTAAAACTCCGATTTGAAATTTTTTTCTTCAGCGGATACATCTCCTGAAAGAAAATCTTTTGCATATAATTTCAAATTTTTGGTAAAGAATACTTTGGCCACCAGGGGGCGTAAGTGTTAATTTTTGCTTCTGATGTATTTGCCATAAAATCGTAACTTCTAAAATATCGATTGAAAAAATTCTTTCGTGGATTGATACCACTCACATCGATAAACCTTTTCGGAATATTTTCTTAAAATATTCCACAGTTTCTCCGCCAGAGGGCGTAGGTGTACATCTTATTTTTTTCAATATCTCTGCTTCTAGGAGTCCGATTTGAAAAATTCTTTCTTTGTTGGATAGTGTTTTCCATGTGCCATGTTTTTCATATAATTTCAAAATTTTCAAGTAATTCATAGACTTTCCACTGGGAGCGTAGCGGTAAATTGCGTTTCCCCCTATATCTGTTAAATTTTTCTGCACCGGATACAGCTCCTGATGGGAAATCGTTTGCACATAATTTCTAATTTTTGTAAAAAAAATAGTTTGGCCACCAGGGGGCGTTAATCTTAATTTCCACTTCTGTTGTATTTGCAGCAATATATGAGATTCTAAATTCTCGATTGAAAAAAACGTCGTTTGTTGACCGATACTACTCATGTCGACAAAACTTTTAGAAACATTTTCTTCTTAAAATAGTGCATGGTTTCTACGTCAGGGGGCGTAGATGTATATCTTATTTTTGTCAATATCTCTACTTCTAAGAGTATGATTTAAAAAATTCCTTCTTTTTTGGATAGTGTTTCCGATGCGAAATGTTTTTCCTATAAATTCAAAATTTTTAAGTAAATCATAGACTTTCCGCTAGGGGGCACAAAGGTAAATTCCGTTTTCTGCGTTATTTCTGCTCCTAAAGCTCTGATTTGAAAAATTCTTCCGTATCGCAATCAAGACCTGATGGAAAATAATTTTCACATAATTTCTAATGTTTGGTAAAGAATGGTTTAGCCACCAGGGGTCATAAGTGTTAATTTCTGCTTCTGAAGTATTTGTTGCAAAACCTGGGCTCCTGAAACCTCGACAATTTTTTTCTTCGACCGATACTGCTCATATGGAAAAACCTTTTGCGAATACTTTCTTCCTAAAATATTGCATGATTTTCCTACCAGCGGACGTAAAGTCACATCTTATTTTTGTCGATATCTCTGTTTCTAAGAGTTCGTAAGCTCACGATTCCGTTTAGAGCAATATCTGCGGGATTAAAAACGTGGTTGAGAAATTTCTTTCTTCTATCAGACACTACTGTTTTCCATACCGGTTCCATTGACTTTGAATAGCTTTGATAAATTTAATTTGCGTCAGAACGGATTCAAAAGACGTGCTTATTACACCCGAAAATTCGGTGTCATTTTTCTTTTTCAGCTGAGTTTGGGTGACGTGTAAGCTTTTCCGTACGTTGCTGAACTTCTTGTGTGTTTCGAAATGGTTTGACACATTGTAAGTTTTTCTGGTAAGTCTGTCACCCGGTTTATAAGTGGAAGAGAACAGAAAAGCAGACGTGAAAAACAGAACGCGCACTTAACACCACAACCACGAACTCAAGCGTGCATATGATAAATTTCCCTGCCACCCCGGTGGCGCATTGGTCTAAGCACTGGCTTCTGACCAATATTCCGAGATGAACCCGGGTTCGAATCTCGTTGAGGCATGAATGTTGTGTTTTTCTTATGGCACTGGCCCTCTCCCTTCCCTGGAATCAGTGACCCTAAATAAGGGACGGGTGAGTGCCCATAAAGTTACTCACGATGGTCGTTAAACCTCCAAAAAGAATTTCCTGGTAATTTTTCTTTGGTAGTACCTTTCCATTTCGATGAGGTTTAAAATGTTTTGTAATTTCGAGACAAGACAATCATTATTAATTGCGACACTTTTGTTTTACTCGAAGACATTTAAGAAGTATCAGTTTTTTTTGCAAATATCGTACATTTTCTTCACACAAGGTTTGTGCACGATCAGAACACCAAGACAGCAGAATTATGAAATGTTCATCTTCTGTATAAAGAACATAACTGATTGTGATTCAAAGAAACCAGTCTAACTACACAGAATTTTAAATAATCAAAAAATGTATGTAATGTTTTAAATAATTGAAAACATCTGATTATGTTGGCATGGTTGCCAGCTTGTTTTCGGACACTGATTAAATTGGAGCGGATGCTAAGAAATTGGATGATGATTGCATGGATGTAAAATGATATCAGAAGAATCGCAGCTTGCTGTGCTTTTTGAGAAAGAAAAGAACATACAAATGAATTAATTTACGCGAAAAATCTTGGATTTCTCTGAATTGGGGATGGGATATTTATATAGTGCAATATTTGGTACTTTCAGTGGGGAGATGAATATATGGGCATTCTTTATATTTCCCGCCTATAACTCACGCCCTTTTTCCTTCTAGCTACATCCCGTAGAAAAATGCGTCCTACTCCAACCCGTTACTAACTACACTACTGAATTCTCTTTTCTTCTCATTTTGGAGAAAATGCCAGAATTGTGTGTTCCACGATCCAAGAGTACGTTAACTGGCACTCTTAGTAGGAGGGAATGGAATAGGTTTTACACTTCTCAGGCAAATTCTCTCACGCCAACAGCTGGCTGAAGTCGCAAGTGACTGTTAACTGATTTAGAATTTCTTTTTCATGACGTTGGTGATACAGAGATCGGGGTGAGCGTCGTTCTCTAATGATGGGGAGTGGTCAACTATAGATCTGTTTTCCCGAAAGAACTGTTAAGTGTTTTTTGTTTTACCTAGAGAAACAATGTTCGTTTTCTAAGTTGTATGATTCAAGTGACAACTGCGTGATATTAGGCAATACTCAAAAACATCCATGTAACGCCAAATAAATCCATATAAAAATCATAACATTTTAAATAATCAAAAACGTCTGATCATAATGTTTTAAATAATTCCTATCTACCACTTGAGGTAAATTAATTGATATATGCTGTAACACCGAAACTAGCACTGGAATAACTACCTAACGGACACAAGGTACGACAGGCTAAGAAATGTCGCTCACTGCGTCAGAGCTGGAAACGGGTCAAAAATTTTGGACCCGGAAAAATCTGCCTTGAGCTGTAAACTCGAATTTATCATCATCATCAATCATTATCAATCCACTGCTGGATAAAGGTTTCCCCAAGTTTCTTCCACAAAGGACTGTCTTGGGCCAGTCTCCTCCATCCACCCATCTCCCACGTGGGCTTCTTCTGAATCTTTTCCTGTGTTTGACGACAAAAGGGCGCAAGACAGAAGAGCGATGCTGCAAAAGGGAGCTCGACAAAAGGGCGAATCCACGTGCGTGATATTTTTCTATATACTTCAACTGCAAGATTTCTAAAAGGTATTATTTCCAAAAATGGCACCGGGGTCCATTTGAGCAAATTACACATTTCTTTGTGTATTCAAGTAATCCCAACTGAAATCAAACGTATTATCTTTTGTACTCTAAGTGGAATCTATATAGAAAGCTTTCTAAACAATGTTTTTTCCAAAAAGGCTACGGTGCCCTTTTCTGAAATTGCCTTCTTTGTACATTCAAAGCAAAATTTTACGCCTGCATGAAATGTTTTGTGCTTCAACTGCAACCTGCAGAAATGGCCTAAGAGATATTTCCAAAAGGGCCCCGAAAACTTCATTTTGTTTCATTTCTTGTTTTTAAGAAAAAGATTTTCTTCAAAGCAAGAAATTCTTAGTAGTTCAACCCTTCCTTGGACACGGTTTGAGCTACTTACGATTGTCGAGGGGAAAAAATAAAAAAATGAAAATAATTATTACACCAGGTTCCGACTGTTAGTTTTGGTGATAGTGAGGAAGACAAAGATATGGACTTCATTGCGATGGGCTTTCCATTCCACAACCACCAAATGTCCAGTCTGGTGATGATTGTGAGGACGACAAAGATATGGACTTCATTGCGATGGGCTTTCCATTCCAGAACCATCAATGTCCAGTCTGGTGATGATTGTGTGAGGACGACAAAGATATGGACTGCATTGCGATGGGCTTTCCATTCCACAACCATCAACGTCCAGTCTGGTGATGATTGTGTGAGGACGACAAAGATATGGATTTCCACGATGCATCTTGCAGTGCTCAGTGCTCAGCCACATTTCCCAAACCGTTAATAACTAGGTAATTAAATACGAGACGGGGCTAACACAATTAAATGTAGGACTTTTGACTTCTCATTTGAAAGAGTGGAACTTATTGGGTCTCTGCTGCAAATCGACCACGTACAGAAAAAGATATGAAACATATGCACAGTATTGTTCTGACTGATGCTGTTTGCCATTGCTTCGATATAAATGGGCTCTTTGAGAACATTAGCATTCTTTACATATATGAAGAATGGAGGCTTTTTATCGACATTTCGGTTAGAAGTCTGAAGGCAGTGCTATAGCACAATAGAAATATATACCTTTTCAATTCCAGTTACGTACTCCATACGCATTGAAGAAGACTACATCACTGTCAAGCTTCTAGAAAAAAATCAAATATTAAGAATACAATTAAGATGCCTGTGCTGATTTTAAGATGAGTAGGTTCCTTTTGGGCCTGCAAGCTGGCTTTACCAAGTATCCTTGTTTTCTTTGCTTGCAGGACAGCAGAGCGGTCAGCGAACATTACAAAACAAAACAATGACCTCCGAGAGTTGAGTTGTAAGCTGGTATACAGAATGTCATACACAACGCCCTCGCTCCGATAGAGAAAATCTTATTAACCCCGCTGCATTTCAAGTTGTTACTGGCGAGGAAATTTGTGAAAGCATTGAATCCTAATGAGCAAACATTCAACCATTCGCTCAATGTTCCCAAATCTCTCGGAAGCCAAAGTATATTGTGGTATATTTCTGGAGCCTCAGATAAAGGCAATGCTGATCTCAGAGGACTAGAAAGCAAAATGACTGATGTTCAGAAGGATACCTGGCAGTCTTTCCATCTTGTTGTGTCTGGATTTCTTGGAAATAGGAAGAGCACCAACTACAAGCAGAATTTTGAGAATTTAGTAGACAATTTTGGAAGAATGGAGTGTCGAATGTCAGTGAAACTTGCACTCACACCTCGATTTTTTTCCAAGGACATTTGAGAGCAGTGAGTTATAAACATGGTGAGAGGTTTCATCAAGACATGCAAAATATGGAAAAGAGATGTCAAGGAAGATGAAATGAAGCCATGATGAAAGACTACAACTAGAATTTGGTGCGCCTTTAGTAATGTTCATAAGAAGCAAAGGCGATCTAAAGTTACTTTTTAGGACAGATACACTTCACTTTCTTACATCCCCTATCCTATTTCCTAATGCATTGTTTTACACGTCGTGCATTATACAACTGTAGAGATTTTGCAGTAGCGTAAATTGTTGGTTCTTTGGCCCAATTAATGAGGATGGACTTTGGAGAGTGAGGAACAACAAAGAAATAATGGAGAAATTCAATGAAATGGATATTATTACTGAAAAAAAGGTTAGAAAACTGAGATGGCTGGGACATGTTCAGCGAATGGAAGATGACACAACAACAAAAAAAGGTCTTCATGTATGGACCCGGTAGATTTAGGCCCAGAGGACGAACAAGAAGAATATGACTTGATAATGTGGAGGATGATTTAAAGAAAATGAGAATAAAGAACTGGAGGAGAACAAGGCACAGAATCATGAAGAATGGAAGGCTATCCTAAGGCAGGCTCAATTCCTAGATGGACTGTAATGTCAAGGAGCAATAGTAGTAGTAAATTGTTGCTAAACTATTGATTCTGTGCAAAAAATTGCGGCAATTTTCAAATCCGCGCACCAAAATTATCACAAGAAACATCAAAATATTCAGATAAATACGTAAGTGTTCAGATTTTGTTACACAGTGTTAACCTCTTAGACCAAATCGCATGATCAACTTCGTAGACTTAATCGCATTATCAGTTTCAAAGCCCGAAACACATTATCAAACTCGTAGGCTTATCATCCTCACATACTGAATCACATTATCAACCTCGTAGATAACACTTTATCACTTCGACGTGCAGTTCATTAAAAAGCAAGCAAGGGGGTTCCAAATTTAGGTTGAGATACCCGAACCCACAGCGCTATGCGCCTTTTGGCAGGTGAAAGAGAATCTAAGAGAGTTAGGAGCAGATTGCCCTGATAGAATAGTACGAAAGGAAAGTATGGAAATACTAGAGCACAAGAAGTAAACGGTTTCCCGTTAAGTAGTGAAGTTATAAGCTGCCCTACATACTTACCTGCAACAACAAGCCGTTCCGAGCGATATTTCTCTCCGCAGAAAAATGCCCAGTACACCGCTGCCACAGATGAGTACAGGGGGAAAAGAAGGGAAGAACAAGGGAAAGGGGAACCTGAAAAAAAAAACACATCACACACAGAATAAGTTTCCCAGAGGAAAATCGACGTTCAACACAGGATAAGACAAAACTGGCCATTTGCTCAGTGTTTCTCACGGGTCCGCTATTGCTTCGTTACTCGTTAGACAATGAGAGACAAGATTTTTCCCCATTGGTTTAAATTTTTTCTTTTTTCTCAGGTTTACTTTAGTTGATTCTTGATGAATAGCACTTTCCAGGAGTGTGAGATTGCAGGGTTGTGGATCCAGCTGTTTGATGGCTCGTTCAACTTCATCCCACAAGTTCTCAATGGGGTTGAGATCTGGAGATTGTGGGGGCCACCTAAGCATAGTAAACTCACCAGCATGTTCCTGAAACCAATCCTGTACAATACGAGCACTATGGCACGACGCATTATCTTGTTGAAAGTAGCCATCGCCATTGGGATAAACCATCCACACGACAGGATTCACTTGGCCTGCTACGATGTTTAGACATGATGGGCCAGTCAGACGTTGACCAACACGAATTAAAGGGCCCAAAGCATGCCAGGAAAGCATTCCCCAAACCATAACGTTGTCTCCACCTGCTTGAAGGGTTGTGGCAATGCATTTGGGGTCCATGCTTTTCGTGCTGTTTCCGCCAAATTCTCACTCGGCCATCGGCATGGTGCAACTGAAAACGTGATTCATCTGACCACATAATTTGTTTCCTATTATCGACTGTCCAATCCTTGTGCTCCTGTACGAACTGGAGACGTTTTCTCTTGTTAACTGCAGACAGCAAAGGTGGTCGAACAGGCCTTCGGCTGCCATATCCCATCCGATGCAGTGTACGGCGAACAGTGCATGCAGAGATCATTTGAGGGGATCCTTGATTAAGATGGTCTGTAATTTGCTGCACTGTTGCCCTTCTGTTGTCTGTTACCAGTTTGGACACTCTCCGTTTCGCCCGAGCAGTCCCTAGTCGATGACGACCACACGTTGCACATAGAGACCCAGTTTTTTGACTGGCAGTCCAGTCTTTAAACACTTTAACAACAGCTGCTTTGGAACATTTCACGAATGCGGCGGTTTCGGTGATACTCGCTCCATGGCTCCGAGCTCCTAAACTCATCCCACGTTGAAAGTCCGTCAAATCGCATTTTTTACCCATCTCGTCACCCAAAAATCACTTCTACTACTGTCGCAAGCACTATGCTTTCCCTTTTTATACTACCCTCGCCCTCTGGCGGCAACAGCGTGCAGCCATAGCTCATTTGCTTAAAACTGTCAGGTGGTCATAATAAAGTGGCCACTCAGTGTATATAGCCAGTGCCGTTAATACCCACCAGCTGGAGCCGTCTCAGTAGCTGAGCCCATCTTACGGATTTATGATGTCAGAAGCTGACTGAAAAAGAAAATCACACATAGCGCCGTGAATTGTTGGCCGCTGTGGTGTAAGGCTAACGCGCCGCTCGGCTAGATATCGAGAGATTCGGGATTCAATTCCCCGACGGTGGCCGAATAACAATTTTTCGGTTGCTGTGCGTTGCTTATAGTGGAAAGAGCGATGGATTTATTTATTCAACTGACGCCACGTATTTAGAGGATTTTTGCATACTACATAGTTAAAGTACTATATAGAGATTTAACTATACTACGTAGTTGAAGTTTAACTAGTACCTAGCTAACGGCTACTGTTAACTAGGTAAACTTTGTGCATTCTTTGAAGGAAGACGCCATACGTTTCAACAAAGCAATGTGCTGCCTTCTTGGAAACGTGCGATGTTTGGTTTATAAGTTTTTTCAATTGTACGTTAATTTTACTTGGTCCCTTGAAAAACGTATAAACAAGGTTCCAGTGTGTTTAAAGCCGAGCAAGATTAGATAGTTTGATAGATAGATAGACAATCGCACAGTTTTATTTAAAATACAGTCATATCACGATGCAGCTTTAGAGAAAAACCGAAGGCGATTTTGAGTCACCGCCTAACATTCTCCGAGCATTTCTATTAACGCCGACTGAGAGAGCAAACCTTGGAATTGCGATCTTCCGCGTAAATATGCGTGGGTGTGCAGGGGTGGAGTACAGCAAGGAACCTTTTAGATAAAGGGAAATAAACTGGGGTGGAGGCTTTATATTCTCCATAATTTTTTTGCAAGTGTAACATATCATTTGCGATGTTCACTTGTGTTAATCATCCAGAAAAGTAGCCAAAAGTGTTTCGCATAATAGTATGTCTTTTGTTGTTCTAATGCAGCCTTGAAATCCTTTTGTGTGAGTGTTACTGGACTGAATGCTACTAATCCTTCCCCACCCCTAGAACGATATATCCTGTGTATTTAACGCGTGCTTACCATCCCTGTGAGTGGTCTCATAAAACATAATATATATTACATCGGCGTGTTACAAAACTTCGCGTGGAAAAAAGCGTCTTTGAATTTCTCGATTTCATTTTCCTTTAACATTTAAGGTTGCATTCCGTCCACTTTTTGCTTCCCACGTAGTGCGAGTGCTGTGTAATTAGTTGGAGCCGCTGTGGCGTCGATGTGCATCAGCGTGGTGGATTAACTGTCTCCACTTGAAGGTAAATAGTAGGTCTTTGATAACTCACGGAGCATTGACTTAATGACAGGTATTTGTTAAAATAATAATTTTTTTTGATCACGGACTAAACACGCATTTCGAGGAACAGGCCATCATCAGCACCAGCGTAAAGATTTTCATTTCGTTTCGTTTCATTTATTTTTCGTTATGGGGTTACATATGACCATATTACATTTCAATATTAATTTTATAGCATGGAAGACATAAATAATATACACTATATTGACAAAAGTCACCGGACACCCCTCAAAAGCAAATGAACGGATCCGCTGCGTTGTTAAGACTCACGGTACAGCTGCAACCGGTATAAAAACAAACCTGCAGCTCACCGCGATCAAATTGCCCTATGAGGTTGAGTGAAAATGTCGCGGCGGGAGAGAACTGACTTTGAGAAAGGAAAGATTGTTGGGTGTTATATTAGTGGGTTGTCCATAAGAGAAACCGAGAGGCTTTTAAACATACCCAAGTCAACAGTTTTGGATGTACTGAATAAGTGGAAGACACATGACGTGCCCGAAGCAGTAAAACGAACCGGCAGACTAAAGAAAATCAGTGATAGAGGACGTTGAATCCTCAGGAGAGTCGTTACAGCTAACCGACGGAGTACTGCACAAGACCTCAGTGTGCACGTGAGTAAAAATGCTGGGACCTCTGTATGTACACGTACCATCCTCAGAGAACTTCATGCCATGGGTTACTGTGGTCGTGCGGCTGCTCATAGGCCTTTCATCTCCACTCGGAATGCTACTGGTCGTTTAGCATGGTGTAAATAACATTTATTGTGGACCGCAGATGAATGGAAACGGGTCCTATGGACTGATGAATCCAGATACAAGATCCATTAGTCTGATGGCCGTGTGTGGGTATGGCGGGAGCCGGGAAACGCTATTTACCACAGTGTACTGTTCCTACGGTCAAGTTTGGAGCTGGCAGTGTACTCGTGTGGGGGTGCTTTTCGTGGTATGGTCCCGGCCCGTTGGTTATCGTGGACAAACATGTTAACTAGTACGTCTACCTCGATATTCTGGACAATTATGCCCTGCCAACTCTGTGGCAATACTATGGAACCAAGCCTTGTTGGTACCAACAGGATAATGCACCGCCATAAAGCAAGGATTGTTACGACGCAGTTTGACGATAATTCCGTATCGTGTGTGGACTGGCCAGCAAAGAGCCCTAATCTTAAACCGTAGAGCACCTATGGGATGAATTAGAGCTCCCCATAAGAAGTTTGGAACCAAGGCCTACTACTGAGCAACCGTTAGCGGCAGCATTATGTACTGAATGGAAGCGCATACCTATTGCTGTGTTCCAAAACCTTGTCGAAAGCATGTCTCGAAGGGCCAGTGCATGCATTAAGGCCAAAGGTAGACCGACACGGTACTAATGTATTTCAATAAATGCTCTGTTGTGTTTCTCTTCTAGGTGTCCGGTGACTTTTGCCAATATAGTATATATACTTATGTACAGGGTAACCACAGAACAGGAAATTGAGTAAAAGGCATCTATATTCAGGAGTCCATAAAGTCTGTCCCTCATTACAAAAATTAATATAAAAAATTATATGTAAATTAAAACAAAATGGTTGGCCACATAGTATAACAGCACTCAAAAAAAAAAAAAAAATCTGTTCTTTAGGTGAGCGTGACTGCTGAATAAGACGAGCATTTCATCGATAATGGCTTCCATGCATGAAAAAGCAGCGTGCGTGTTGTCGTTCCATGAGACCAAATTGGCAGCTACTGTCCAGCGTCATTTCACAAAAGAGTACAGACGATCACCACCAGACCAAAAAAGCATATAAAAGCTTGGTATGAAAAGTTTAAAGCCACTGGTAGTGTTGGTGATTTCCCCCGAGCGGGCCGACCACCGGTTACACTAGAGACAGCTGAGGCTGTGCAGGAGACATTTCTGAGAAGCCCGAGGAAATCCATTCGTCGTGCTTCACTGGGAACTGGAATTCCCAGTGCAAAATTTAACACAAACGTCTTCATCTATATTACAAGGTACAGATCGTTTAAGCTCTTCAACCTGATGACCGGCCTCGCCGTGCTGCATTTGCGACAGAGATGTTGCAGCGCATAGCTCATAATAGTGATCATCTGCACAGTGTCTGTTTCTCAGATGAAGCCACATTCTCGACGTCTCTGGTACAGTAAATAGGCACAATGTGCGAATCTGGGAATCAAAAAATCACCCTTGTGTCACCGAACAATAGAGGGCTAGCCCGAAAGTGAACATATGATGCAGCCTGATGTATGAGAGAATCATTGGACCCTTCTTTTTTACGCTTTCCAACCATAGGTTGAAGAAGCGTATATGCTCCAACTTTGTCCGTCCGTCCGTTCGCACGATAACTCACGTGAAAATGGTTCGATTTCGACGAAATTTTAGTATGTGGTAGGGGACGACCTGGGGACGAACCCTATTGAAAATGGGCGAAGCAGGGTCAAAGGTCAAGACATAGGAGCGGGATCCATTCCATTGTTCTTATGCGTCATAACTTGCGTAAAAATGGTTCGATTTCGACAAAATTTTAGTATGTGGTTTCAATAGGGTTCACCTGCGGACGAACCCTATTGAAAATGGGCGGAATGGGGTCAAAGGTCAGGACATAGGAGCGGGATCCATTCCATTGCCCTTATGCGTCATAACTTACGTAAAAATAGTTCGATTTCGATTGAATTTTAATATGTGGTAAGGGACCACCTGGGGACGAACCCTATTGAAAATGGGCGGAATGGGGTCAAAGGTCAGGTCATAAAAGCGGGATTCATTCCAATGCCTTTATGCTTCATAACATGGGTAAATATGGTTCGATTTCGATGAAATTTTAGTATGTGGTTGGGAACCACCTGGGCACGAACCCTTATTGAAAATGGGCGAAATGGGGTGAAAGGTCAGGCAGGGCATAAGCGGGATATATTCCATTGCACTTGTGCGTTATAACTTGCGTAAAAATGGTTCGATTTCGATGAAATTTTAGTATGTGGTAAGGAACCACCCGGGGACGAACCCTATTGAAAATGGGCGAAATGGGGTCAAAGGTCAGGACACTGGAGTGGGATCCATTCCATTGCCCTTGTGCATCATAACTTACCTAAAATGCTTGGATTGCGACAAAACTTTACCATGTTGTTCCGGTTGTATAGTGAATCGGTTCTGTTGAATATCAACGAAATGGGGTCATAGGTCTGGACACAGGAGCGAGATTTATTCCACAACCATTATCTACATAACTTGAGTAATAATTTCTGGTATGTTGGAAAGCGTATCATAATCAATGCATTGCATGATTTTACTAACTTGTTTATAGAGCTCACGGTAACGTGTGACGTGTACCTGGACATGCTGGAACTTTTTGTAGCACCTCAGTTGCATACACTCCAACCTTCGGTTATTTTCCAACAAGACTGTGCCCCACCACATTGGTCAACAATGGTTTATGAGTTCCTGAATGTCACATTTCCGGACAGATGGATTGGCCGCGACGGTCCCATGACGTGACCACCTCGATCGCCCGACATACCTCCTCTAGACTTTTTTCTGTGGGGTTATGAGAAAGACCAAGTTTACTCTAGCAATGTTCCGAATGTCGAGACGTTGAAGAACAGAATAACGGACGTCATTGGTTCTGTGTCAGCTGAAATGTTAAACAAAATATGGCGTGAAATCGAATAGCGCTTAGATGTCGTACGGGCCACAAATGGCGCCCATGTGCAGGTGTACTGACACTGGACAAAAAATCTACTTGTGCACCATTATTGTCGTGCAATCTCTTTCTTGTACCTGTAATACATTTTTATATTAATTTTTGCAATGTGGGAAAGACTTTATGGACACCACGTAATAGCCTATATATAGCCAGAGTGAATCCAGTGATGTAGTTATAAATAAAAAAAGTGCTTTAGCGGTGAAAGGATTAGGCAAAAAAAAAAAAAAAAACCACGGAAAGAAGACTTATAAAAGATTTTTAAAGTCTGACTTGTTTTAATCATTTATAATTTTTAATTCAATTTTATTATTCATGATTTTATTATTATTTTTTAAAACTGCTGAGTTTAGGCAGTTTAAAACAAAAGACTGAATGTTACGTGTGAGTGAACTTCCAAGAAGATAACTATCTTTTTTATTTCTATAAGAAAGGAAGTGTCTTCGCGATGAACGTGATTCTAAACGGTTTTAAATAATATTTTAAATATTCAGTGTTTTTTCATTGATTTGGCCTATCAGCTTCTCCTGTGAATTAGGGGAGGCAGTAATGAATATCTGTCGCTCCCGGGGGCGCAGTGGTCTAAGCGATGGCTTCTGACCATTCGTCCGAGTTGGGTCCGGGTTCGAATCCCGGTGAGGCATGGATGTTGTGTTTGTCTTACAGCGCTGGTTCTGTGCTTTCCCTGGGGCCAGTAGACCTAAATTAAAGAAGAGCGACTACTTACAGCCCACTAAGTTGCTCACGGTAGTCGTTAAACCACAATCAAAAGAATAAAAATTGTTATTTTTCGTGTGTGTGATGAGGGGGGGGAGGTTAACGAACACTATGAGTATCCAGAGACATAGACAGTCATTCGTCACTGATTAACGGCCAATAGTCCTGAGAAGGGGAGAGTCCCGGGCCTGCTATATCCTTGTCTCGGATCCGGGGTGTAAGAATAAACACAGCAATTGCCATTTCTGTCTACATGGCCACCTAAAGGTACATTTGTCCCACTTTAACCATGTAAAGTGCCTTACCGACGCTAAGCCTAGAAAAAAGTGCCTTAGCAGCGCTAAGGCCCTTCTACATCCCTGAGTGAATCCCAGTTCCCCTAAGTGAGTAGTCAAGCCAAACGTGCTGCACCTATAAAATTTACCCATATATGGTCTGATTAATAATTTTCTACTATTAAATTTTACATTTTAGTTTGTTAGGAAATAATTTTTTAGCTGCTTTCGAAAATAAGTAATTATTGATATGTATTAGTTGACTAGGTAGATTATTCCATAACATCAATCCCTGGTAATCAATAAATCTTTGTTGGGTTAGAGTGTTAGGCATTGGTAAAAAAAATGTATTTCTGTTTCTAGTTCGATAGTCATGACCCACGGTGTTCAGCTGAATTAAATGTTGATGCCTATTCTCCTTTGTTCTTTTATACGTAAAACCTAATAATCTATACTGCTACAATTTCTCAATATCCATAGATATTAATCCGTACCCCCATATTCATATGAATTCCCCTAAATTTATTTAAAATTTTGACAGCCCTATTTTGTAATTATTTTCATTTATGTATATTAGTCTTAGTTGTTTGATCCCATACTAATAAACAATAAGTCAAGCATGGTTAAATCAGACTGTAATACAGCATTTTTTAAAGTTTTAACTTTTTTAAATTATTTGAAATTCTTGTAATTAAACCCAATAACCTTGAAATTTTATTTACAATATTTTGTATATTACTAGGACAAGCCGCCAACGGTAACCGATAACTCGGGTACAGTTGGCAAATTTTGAGCGAAGCTATTGCAAAATGTAAGCTCATTAAGGAGTCTATTATAACAAATTCTAAAAACACGAACGCGTAAAATTTATGACTTCCAGAACAAAAGTACGAAACATTCTTAAAAAATAAAATGCCTAAAATTTATCATGAACTACTTTCTTTCGCGTTGATTGTGATCAGCTTGCATGTAAACAAAGCGCAAAGATCGGGAACTACGTTTTTCATTTTTTATCGCGGAAGACAGACATACACACATACATACACCAACTTCCTTTTATTATTATAATTTAAGCAAGTGTTGAGCTAACAAACGGAATCTTTCCATTTCTTTGTTTTTCAATTCAAACGATTTTTTTTTTTAATTCATGTTAGTGAGCCGACTTTCCTGAAACGGTTCCAGTAAAAAGCCATCTAGTTTTAATTGAAATTTCTCAATGACCCGGAATTTCGGGAATCGGAAGGCGTCAAAACCTGACGATGGCCAGTCGCATGCCAAAAATCACGGTAATAGTATGTGTCATGTCGTACCTATGCCCGAACAACTGATTGTCCCGAGTCTAGTATAGAGAGCGGATTTTTTTCAAATATTATTAAAATTGGCCAGTTTTTAATGGTTATTATTTTTATACGACACGAACAATCACCCATGAACCAACCCCATGTCACTCATCATGTCCTTCCCTTTCTCTGTGGCAAGTGTCACCGCGATCGGCTTAACATCTTTGGAGGAGATAGGTAACAAACGATCCATTATCCAAAAACCCTGAAAAAAACACTAAAAATGCAGGTTTTGGGACGATTATTCCTCAATGACACGGAATTTCGGGAATCGGAAGGCGTCAAAACCTAACCATGGAATATGTCCAATCGTATGCAAAAAATCATGGTGATCGGATGTGTCATCTCGTGCCTGTGCCCGAACAACTAATTACCTCGAGTCCCGTAATGAGAGCTGCGCCTTTCTTCTAGCTTCGCTCTAATATTCCATTTCAAATTATCCTCAATATTATTCCCAAATGTTTAATATTATTGACTATTTCAAGGGTACAATTTACCACAAAAACAGATGGTAGCTCAAGATTCTATTTATTACCCATTCAAAAAATCATAATTTCAGGTTTTTTTTAATATTTAAAAACAGAAAATTTGTATCTAGCCATTCCATCAATTTTTCAATAAATGTATTACATTTTATTTTTGCCTCATTTATATCTGTACCTGTAATCATAACTGTGTTATGATTACAGGTACCAATGAAATCTCGGTACATCATCCGCAAAAAGAGTTAACTAAAGTTACTTCTAAACATTTCTCCCATTTTTATTGATTATGGCCAAAGTAACTATGTCCTAAATGTTGATTAAAAATATTTCAGTTATGATTATCAAGGAAGAAGAGGGCTAAGTCCCTTAAAGTTAGCGGATGAAGAGCAGCGAGAACGACGTTGGAAACAGCAGCAAAAAGAAATTGTTAAAAAACATTTTGACCCTGTGATGGAAAAAAGAAAAGTTGCAGTGAATTGACGAGCGCAGTGAGCATGGTATAAACCCGCCTTATCGCTCGATTTTTTTTACGATAGAACCCGCTTATAACGTGGCGATCAGGACCGACGGAAACGTTCGTTAAATCCGATCAATCGCTAAATCCACATCTGGGTGAAAATTGTCACCATATAAAAATATGCATACGTGATAATACGCATGCACTTTTGTATTCGTCATCATTAACGACCATGGGCAATATCCCCATAGGTTCTTGAATTCAGAAACTACAGTCTTGTGACGATAATGTATTGTGACGTATATTCTAGATTAACTTTCCTTTTTTAGTTTCTTTCCCTATGTAAATCTTGAGTTTATTCTCAGTATTCTTCAAGCAAATATCTTTTCTCTCAAACGAATACGTTTGGCAACACAATTGAGTTTGAATGCACGTGACGTATGCCTGTTATATGATAAGAACAAGAGATAAAAAGCGACGACTGATCGATTGCTTGAGAGAGGTGTTGATAAGAGCGATGATTGAGAGCGATTATTGAGAGCGTTGTTTTATAAACGGATGATTATTGAAAAGAGTGTTGTGATAATGTGTGGAGAGTGTAGTGCATTCCATCGTGAATAAAGAACATTTTCCGTAAGTTGACTTCTGTTTACGTGTTTCGTCTGGCCGTTAAGGTTTCTTTCATTTATGGAACTATTTCCTAGTGTATTGACGTGTTTAAAACAGCGTAAAAGTTAGACTAGACTTCTTTTACGCTACAGTATATTATGATAATACAACGTTTGTCACAAATATTTATTTTTTTAATTCGACAATGATTTCGCTGGTTATTGACCTAGCTTCATCAAGACGAATGGTACGTAAATATTCAAACTGTATATGATATCATTTATTCCTGAAGTAGAGGAAATAACAAGGTTAGTGGACATTTGCATAAAACACAATAGTTTTACTTTCCGTGGAACGTTTTATGAACACACGGAAGGTCTAGCCATGGGAAGCCCACTATCACCTACATTATGTGAAATCTACATGCGTCGATTTGAGGTAAAACTTTTCCAAACTCGTGAAATTTGACTTATGGATACGATATGCAGACGATACTTTCGTTCTACGAAAAGGAAAAGATTCTGAAATTCCGGAATTATTCAAACTTATAAAATAAAATCCATTGATCCTCATATTCAATTCAGCTACGAAACTGAAAATAACGGATGCCTACCATTCCTTGACGTCCTGGTTACTCGCTCAAATGGATCTCTCGCAACCGCAATTTATCGGAAGCCTTTCGCTGTTTTCTCACCTCCACATGCCAAGTCCAATCACCCTTGGCAACAAAAACTAAGCGCCTTTTACAGTTGCGTATATCGCCCGATACATTATATGTTCGGATAAAGACAGTTTGGAAAAAGAACTTGATTTCCTTAAACGTGTTGCAGTACAGCGAGGATACAACCCTTCCATTATAATCAAGGCTTTAATAAAATCCGGAAACCGAAGCTATCTCCACATTAACTCCTGTGATGCGCCCATTACGAGAGAATTATTCCATTTTGCCTTCAAAATTTCAAAAATTATCAAAACCTTTAGTTTTAAAGTGATTCTTAAACCCATAAACAAAATGAACTTTTTAGGATCCAAGGACTATATTGAAGATAAAAACTCGTGGGAAATTTATCTAATTCCATGTGAATGGGGTGCTTCGTATATAGGACAGGCCCGTAGAGCCTTGCGTTTTCGATTGAAGGAGCAGAAGACCTATATTCGGAACTGTAACCTAAAGAAGTCATCGATGGCTAAGCACGGTCACGAAAAGGACCATAAATTCCTCTTTGAAGAAGTAAAACTAATTGACAAGCCAGATTCGACCACCAAACTTGATATTTTGGAAGCTTTCCATATACATTATCTACCAACAAGTAATTGGACACCTGTGATAGCAAAGGAAAACGAAGTTTATTCACCTTCAATAGTTGGTGGAGCCTCCACGAACGGCGATTACAGCTGCGACCCTCCGGGGCATACTCTCAACCAAGCGTTGTACGACGGCTAGCGGTATTTTCTTCCACTCGGCTTGGAGAAGACAGGTCAGTTCCTTCATCGATTTCGGACGGTGGGGGCACCCCTAAAGTCGACGCTCGAACTCGTCCCAGAGGTGCTCGATAGAGTTAAGATCCGGGCTCTGCGCAGGCCAGTCCATTCGATTAACCCCATTGTCACCATACCATGGTGGACCTCGCAACATGACAGGTGGCATTGTCATCCTGAAAGTAACATGGGTCCACCCCGTAAAACTGCCACAACGTAGGAAGCGCATGGTCATCCAAAATGGTGCAGTAGGTCTCTGCGTTGAGTCTACCAGGAATTGCGACCAAGGGTCCCGTGCCATACCAGGAGAAACACCCCCATAGCATAATTCCACCGCCGCCGAACTTCACAGTTGGTACAATACATTCCGGCAGGAGGCGTTCTCCAGGCAGACGCCAAACCCAGACCCTGACATCCGAACGGTAGAGGGTGAACCTTGATTCTTCTCTCCAGAGAACCTGTTTCCACTGTTCAACGGTCCACTGTCGACGTTCTTTGCACCACGTTAGCCGAGCAGCGCTATTGGACTTGGTGATCAAAGGCTTGTGGGCGGCAGCACGTCCATGATAACCGAGCAGATGGGCTTCCTTACGGATGGTATTCATCGAAAGAACACTCCCGAATGCCTGTTGAAACTCCTCGCGGATGTGGCACATCGATTTGGTGTGGTTCTTCCGAATTTCTCTGGCCAGCACCCGTCGGTCTCTAACTCCCAGTTTTGTGTGTCTGCCGGGTCGGGGCACATTCCGATGGTCACCTCTCATCTTCCACTTGCCAATCACGTAGGCCACTGTCGATTTTGTGTACTTCAACTCGCTGGATATGTCACGTATGGATCGGCCATTTCTGTGATACCCGACGATTACACCTTTCTCGAAATCAGAGAGCTCCGAACTGCGTGGCATCTTGCATGCGACTGGTTGCGTTGTTGTTTCCCACACGATATTTAACGGTGGCGGCCGTGACGTGTATCAGGACCGTAGATACCGTCGATCGCAGGGATGTCCAATTCGTTGTTGGTAGATAGTGTATATCAGAAGTCTTCACAACTTGTTAATGACATGGCATCAACACCATTTCTATCAAGCGCGTGGAAGCAACTAAGCAAAAACCGTGACTATAAATACCGTTGATGATGTCACATACGACTTGAATATTTGCGTGCCATTCGTCCTGATGAACCTAGGTCAGAATACAGCAAAACTTTAATCTACTTGAAGAAATAAATATTTGTGACAAATGTTGTATTATCTTAAGATACTGTATATAAGGTCAGGTGATGTATATAAGGTCAGGGGATGTAAGGTCAGGTGATGCGTAACATCACAGCCTCTCCTTGACAAATGTCAACCCCGCCTTCTCGTGGTGCATCCTGTTCCCACTAAAGGGGCTCTGACGACCGCAAATAGCGGTATAACTATACCATCGGGATCAGAGGAAATGCTATCCCACACTCACCAACCCGCTTGGCCAGCGTGGTGACTTATGGCCAAACACCTCCAAAATGACTCTACAACTTAAATCTTGGCCCTCAGTCTCCGGCAGCTGGAATGTACCTGGCCAAGGCAGCGGCCAGTGCGACATGAAGGCAGAGGGTGCTAAGAATCCCCGGAGGACCGGACTAGGCTGCCATTTGATGCTGACCTTGGCTACCTACAACGGACGCTCCCTATCTTCTGATTCAAGGCTTCTTGAATTGGAAGAGGAACTACAAAGGATCAAGTGGGACATCGTCGGGCTGAGTGAGGTAAGGAGAAAAGGAGAAGATCTCATTGAACTGAAAAGTGGACATCTCTTCTATTATCGTGGGACAGATACTGGCAGAACTAGTGGTGTTGGATTTATAATAAACAAGAAACTGAAGGATAAAGTTGTAGAAGTTGAAAGTTCCTCTGACAGAGCTGCACGGCTTGTTATCCAACTCTCGGAAAGATACCAGGCTCAGATTATTCAAACTTATGCACCCACCACAAGTCATCCTGAAGAAGAAATTGAAGAATTTTATGAGGAAATTCGTCATCTAAATAATAAAGGTAAGCAGCACTTGAAGATAATTATGGGAGATTTCAATGCAAAAATAGGGCACCGGCAACAGAATGAAACTTCAGTAGGTAAATTCGGTCACGGCAACAGAAACCAGCGTGGAAATACTCTCGTTGAGTTTGCAGAGGCAGAAGGATTTTTCATCTTGAATTCCTTTTTCAAGAAAAAGCCACACAGGAAATGGACATGGAGACATCCAATTGGGACGACAAGTGAAATTGATTTTATTATGTGTAACAAAAAATTCGTCATCGAAGACTGCAGTGTGCTAAACAAGTTCAACACAGGTAGTGACCATAGATTGGTGAGATGTAAGATGCACCTCAACACTAAACTGGAACGTGGCAAGCTCATAAGACAAACAAAATGTATTGACATAACCAACCTTAAAAAACACCATAATACTTTCAAGTTGGAACTGAAGAACAGATTCTCTGCTTTAGAAGGCCTAACATCGGAAGAAGTGGATATTTCTGAAGTTAACAGAAAAGTAACCAAAGCTCTTATGGAAACAGCAACAAAATTAGCTGGGTCTAAGAACAAGTTGCATGTAAACAAATTATCAGGAAAAACCAAAATGTTGATGCAAAAAAGAAGAGAGATGAGGACAACTAAAGAAGATGTGACTTCCAAAGTGGAATATATAGAGCTATGCAAGACAGCACGAAGAAGTATCACTGAAGACGTAAGGAAATTCAACTGTGAGCTAGTGAGGAAAGCAATTGAAAACAACCAAAGCCTAAAGATAGCAAAGGGACATCTCAGTAAAGGGAAGAAAACAGATTATGGCTCTGAGAAAAGAAGATGGTTCTATAACAAGAAATAGAGGCGAAATTTTGACAAGAGTGAAAGATTTCTACTCCAAACTATATGAAAGGGATGATACATGTACTCCAGACATCATGAAAGGTACCAGAGTTCTTCCAGTCCTCCCAGCAGAAGTTGCTCATGCAATCAAGAACATGAAGCGGGGGAAAGCTCCAGGAGAAGATGGAATTACTATAGACATCATACAAGAAGCAAGTGGAGAAATTGAAACAGTACTCGCCCAAATTTTCACTCGATGCCTTAATGAAGGGAAGATTCCTGAGGATTGGAACAATGCTACAATGATCCTGCTACATAAAAAAGGTGACATTGAGGATCTCAGGAACTACAGACCTATCAGCCTCCTATCAGTGGTTTATAAAATCTTCACTAAAGTTCTTTCACACCGCTTGAAGGTAACACTGGACATGGCTCAACCGAGAGAACAAGCTGGATTCAGGAGTGGCTACAGCACAATAGATCATATCCACGTACTGAGAGAACTAATTGAAAGAGCAAGGGAATATGAACTTCCATTGTGCATGGCTTTTATCGATTATGAAAAAGCCTTTGATTCGGTGAAACCATCAGCAGTTACCACGGCTCTGAAATCCTGCGGTATTGAAGATGCATACATTAGTATTATTAATAACATCTATGAAAATGCAAGTGCAAAGATTCGGCTGTTTGAAAATACAACACACATAAAAATTGGAAAGGGAGTGAGACAAGGTGACACCATATCTCCGAAGCTCTTTAATGCCACATTGGAAAATGTCTTTCAATCACTGAACTGGGAAAACAAAGGGATAAAGATTAATGGAGATTATCTAACCCACCTTCGTTTTGCTGATGACGTAGTCATTTTTGCAACTACCCCATCAGAGCTGCAGAGTATGATCCAGGAACTTGCTGACAAGAGTAAAGAAGTGGGATTAAAAATGAACTTTCAGAAGACAAAAGTGATGTTCAATGCTTTTACAAGAAATGAAGATTTATCGATTGATGGAGAAAAACTGGAGATAACAGATACGTATGTTTATCTTGGACAGCAGATATCAAGTGAGGGTCACATTGATGAAGAAATTAATCGGCGTACAAAACTTGCCTGGAGAGCTTTTGGAAGAAACAGCATAATTTTCAAGAGCAATATGCCGTTAAGTCTTAAAAGAAAAGTGTTTGATCAATGCATCCTTCCAGTGCTTACGTATGGTGCAGAGACGTGGACCTTAACTAAAAGAGACATACAAAGGCTGCAGACAACTCAAAGCAACATGGAGAGGTGCATGCTTGGTGTAACCAGCTGAGATAAGAAGAGGAGCTCGTGGATCCGAAAAATGACGAGAGTGGAAGACATCATGATCAGAGTTAAATCCCTGAAATGGCAATGGGCTGGACATACTGCCAGAAGGACAGACCATAGATGGACAGCCGAAATTTTAGATTGGATACCAAGGGACAGGAAAAGACCCAGAAAAAGACCACATGGGAGATGGGTGGATGAAATTCGTAAATATGCGGGAGTGACATGGAGGAGACTGGCACAAGACAGACCGTTGTGGAGGAAACTTGGGGAGACCTTCGTCCAGCAGTGGATTGATAATGGTTGACAATGATGATGATGATGATATATATCCCCGTAGGTGCCTGGTGTCATGTGGTATCAGATTTCATTCGTCTTACATTGTTTTACTACAGCTTATCAACACTCATCTGGTAAACCCAGACATCCTAGGAAAGAGGGCTCCAGGGACAAAGCGCGTCCGGGGCCGATTTCAGAGGGAACCATCTATGCACTCGCGTCCCCAAAGACATGGAGTCTCCGGAAAACCCCGAGATAACCGCAGACTAGATGGCCGACAGGACTGGGATTCGAACGCACGTCAGAAACGTCCGCCTTCCACACAGTGCATAATGACTTAACGTTTATATTATATACTGAAGAGCAATTGAATTGAGACAGCTGGCGTTATGCAAATGTGGCGCTGTGGCTGGCCCTGTAAACGGAAATGACATGACATATGCAGCGATCCGACAGTATAAGGAGTGATGCGACAGGAATCAGTAAGAGTCGGGCGCAGTATGGGTAATACGAAAGGTCTAAACGCATTTGATAGTGGGCAAATTGTCGGGACCCGACGAATGGGTCACTCCATTTCGGAAGTCGTGCAAGCACTGGGATTTTCACGAGCCATGTGTCACGGGTGCACCGTGAGTGCATCGAATCGGGTAAAACCATCCCTGCAAGTGCCAACTGCCGTGAACAACAGCATGTGGATGAGCGGGGTCATCGTCGGCTAGCTCGCATTGTAACAGCGGATAGACGGGCCACAGTGCAAGAAATCACTCGGCAATTTAACGCTGGTGCACAAAAACGTGTAAGCAGCCACACCATCCAGAACCATCTCCTCGCTATGGGGTACAGAAGCCATCGTCCCACGAGGGTACCGCTGCTGACCGCACATCACAGGGTGCAAAGATTAGCATGGGCGCAAGAACATCGCCACTGGACCCGAGACGTGTGGGAAAATTTTGCCTGGACTGATGAGTCGATATTCACGTTGATGCATGCGGATGGTAGGATACGAGTACAGCGCAAACCACATGAAGCGATGGATCCTCCTTGCCAGCAGGGTACTCTTCAAGCTGGTGGGGGTGGCATTCTCGTC
This sequence comes from Macrothele yani, assembly GCA_039090855.1. NCBI lineage: Eukaryota > Metazoa > Arthropoda > Arachnida > Araneae > Macrothelidae > Macrothele > Macrothele yani. The sequence goes on along the minus strand of CM076991.1, from coordinate 106,306,396 downwards.
TGGGGACTGTTTACGTGGACTGAAATGGGACCCCTGGTACGTGTGATATCGGCCCTCACAGGTCAACGTTACCGGAATATCCGGGACGACCATTTGCTCCAGTTTGTGCGTCTTCAACATCCCACTGGGGACCTCATCCTGCAACAAGACAATGCACAGTGCCATCTCTCCCGCTCCCGTATTGTATCCGAATGGTTGGATGAACACTCCACCGACGTGACCTCGCTTCCTTGGCCAGCTAGGTCACCTGACCTCAATCCCATCGAGCACATCTGGGATGCCATCGAGAGAGATGTTCGAGGCTCTGACACCCTTCCATCAAATGTTCGTGAACTGTGGGTGCTTATTCAGGGGTCGTGAATCCGTATGGCGTCCCAACGCTTCCGGTGTCTTTTCGAGTCCATGCCGAGACGAATCGCCTCCGCCATCAGGGCGAAAGGTGGTGCTACACGTTACTAGACAGGTATCTGTCATTCAATTGCTCTTCAGTGTGTATCCCCAAAAATTGGATATATTTAAAAGATTTAAATACTGTAACTTACTATATTAGTGCATTATAGTTAATTAATGAGAAACTTTGAAGTATATTCAACTTAACTGCCACGCGAGACTGACAGCAGTCTAACTACCCAACACACATGAAGCAAAAGCAGCACCGATCCTCCCACTGCAGCGGTCTCTTGGAGGGCGAAAGCTGCAAAATGGACACAATTTCAGAAATTACCGTTTCCCTTCAACCGACATCCTTATTTCATTATTTCCCTATCCCTTTCTTCTACTGTCGTCCAGAAATCCACTTACATATGCGTTAGCTCCACCCATCCTCTTCTCGCCTAGGAGTGGGTTGCCTGTTTTCAACTCTACAGGACTGAGTTGCCTGTTTTCAACTCTACTGGACAGCTACCCTCCACCACCCGCTTGGAGTGAGTGGCGGAGATAATCTCCTGCACAGCTCTCAACTGTACTGGGCAGCTACCCTCCACCCCCACCCCTTGTTGTGAGTGGCGGAGATAATCTCCTGCGCAGCTCTCATGTTGAGGATTTAATGTACTCCTCCCTGTTGTTTTTCCATCAACATTCTTCCACTAACACACCCTGCGTTGTTGCAGTTTTGTCCCCCATTTCTATTCCTCCATTCCAGAACAGTGCGCAGCAGATTTTCTCTGCCTCGTTAAATATCGAATATCTTTTAATCTTATTACTTTGTTTGCTAAAAGTAATAATTTTATCTTTTCTGTCCCTCGTTACATCCGCGAACTTTATTAAATTTTGTTCTCTAAAAAAGAAATAAATTAGCTTTGAGCAATCAACGCCAAAATAGAAAAAATGTAATTGCTTTTTCAGTTATGAAAACGTACATCGAATCCCATAGTTTACGTTTTTCATATTTTTAATTTTTATTTTCTTCTGAGAACAGGGCACAAATAATACCTCCCTTTTATGCCCAATCTCTTTAAGTCTGCACCCACCAACTCTCTTAAATAATTCGGTGAAGTTAGACCTCTGGTTCGAAACACAGATTTCGTGAAAATGAGTCAAAGTACAAAGTACTTGTGTTAACAGAGCAAACACGGCGATATGAATGACATATACATGTACAACCAACGCTTTTTTTTTTTTTGCCGAATTTACTTGATGAAAAGCGCTGTAAAAGGGACTTGTCTTTGATTGACCACGCCTCGCGCGCATTGATGACCAAACGCACAAAAAACAGATAAAACAGACGCGACAGTGTCACAGGATGGTAACGTTATAGCTCCTCCTAAGAAAAGCCACATAGATTGTGTTTCTTCCAGTGTGCGATACGAAAACTAATTTTGGATACGGATCATTTGCGTCATTGTAATACAGACGACAATGATATGTTGAATTGCAGCGTCCGGAAGATTTCAGCGTCTTAGGCTCACTGTCACGTCTGCTTTGAACATCGGCTGTAATCACACTATTATTAATTTACAGAAAATACAGGGTGATTCATAAAGAAGTATACTGTTTCAACGCACTGCAAAACAAGAACAATGTAAGATATTTTATGTTAGCTGTAACAGAATTGTAGGGGAATGTCAAGTTTTTTAGAGACAGTCACAGATGTTCTATGTGTGCACCCTTAATCACGCGACACACATCAAGCCGGTAATCCATTTCCGCCCAAACGCGAGGTAAGATATCTGAATCAAGTGCAGTGATAGTGGCTGTGATACGCTGTTTCAGCTGCGCTTGATCAAGAGGAAGGGGAGGGGCGAATACCTTGTCCTTTACGCATCCCCACAGGAAAAAGTCACAAGGTGTTAAGTCAGGACTTCTGGGTGGCCATTGGGTCAGTGGCATGTTTTAGTCTGCGGCTCGTCCAATCCATCGGTAACGAAGATGTTCAACGAGATAATCTCGCCTAACCAGTGCGGTGGTTCCCCATCCAATTGGAGAATAAAGTTGTCACTGTCGTCCTGCAACTGTGGCATCAACCAAATACTTAACATATCCAAAAAAGAGCCTCCCGAGACAATTTTGTCGTGAAAAAAGAAGGGGCCGTACACTTTCTTTTTGGACATTGACCCAATGGCCCCCAGAAGTCCTGACTTAACACCTTGTGACTTTTTCCTGCGGGGGTACGTAAAAGACAAGGTATTCGCCCCTCCCTTTCTTGTTGATCTAGCGGAGCTGAAACAGCTCATCACAGCCACTATAACTGCACTTGATTCAGATATCTTAACTCGCGTTTGGGCGGAAATGGATTACCGGCTCGATGTGTGTCGTGTGACTAAGGATGCGCACATAGAACATCTGTGATTGTCTCTAAAACACCTTGACATTCCCCTACAATTCTGTTACAGGTAATATAAAGTATCTTACAATGTTCTTGTTTTATAGTGCGTTGAAACTGTATACTTCTTTATGAATCACCCTGTATAACTTCCCGGAAAGTAATGACGAAGAACCACTGAGGTTTGAGGCGGTTTTGTGCAACATTTGCGACTCTGCCTTTGTCCACCGATAATGGTTCTTGTTTCAATACTGAGGAGCTGGAATTTTTAGGTTCAAGACCTTGATCCAATATGGCGGATTTCTGCCGTGCAAATGGCAGATAAGAGATCACTGTGTGTGATCATCGGTTCGTCAAAGTAGTCGCTTTTTATTGTCCTGGTCATAACGCTGGCTTCTTAACATTCGTTCGAGACGGGTGCGGATTCGAATCTCGGTAGGCATGGATGTTGTGTTTGTCTTACAGGTCTCTCTCTCCCTTCCCAGGAATCAATGACCCTAAATTGGGAACGGGCGACTGCTTATAGCTCATCGTGACCCCCAAACAACAACAAAACAAGTAGTCACTGATTGAACACCATCTGTTCTGGCTTTTGACTAAATGAATTTTAGCCATTTTAGGTGGCATCATCACCGAGTTGCCCAGCATATTCGAATGACTTCACGTACATGAACCACATGATGCACTCTTATCAGCATTTGTCGCACGTTCCAGGATGATCAATTTGTTGAAAAACTGTTTTCTGTTTGTTTTTTCAAATGTCCTGTAACCTTTTCAAGATATTTTATATTCCTTCGTATTATACAGGTACTGTTATCGAATACCCCAGCGTCCAAAATAAAAGTACAATTATAAACAAGTTGGAAAAAAATAGGTCATCTCAAAGGACGAAATGTCTGTTTCTTCCTGGTGACTGAGGAGTCTGAGGAGCTGGCTTCTGACCATTCGTCCGAGATGGGCCAGCATTCGAGTTCTGTATGATGTTTGCCAGATAAGTGAGATGGATGAGAAGCGCTGGCTCTCTTCCTTTCCTGGAGCCAGTGACCCTAAATTAATGAGGAGCTACTGTTTATAGCTCTTCGAGTAGGACTAACAAAACGTTGATAAAAAAAAGGGGGGGGGGAGGCGCCAAGAGAGGGAAAACTCTGTTTCGGGTAAAACGAGAAATACACACTGAAGAAAAAACATTGACAGAAGAATTGGTGAAAACACAAAGAGAGAAGAAATTGGCCGCCCCGGTGGCGCAGTGGTCTGACAGATGGCTTCTGGCCGTTCGTCCGAGATGGGTCTGGGTTCGAATCCGAAGAGGCTTGGGTTCGAATCCGAAGAGGCTTGGATATTGTGTTTGTCTTACGGCACTGGCTCTCTCCCTTCCCTGGAACCAGTGGCCAAAATTAGCGACGGGCTACTACAAACCCATTGAGTTGCTCGCGGTGGTCGTAAAACCCTGCCCTGATCAAAAAAAAAAAAGGATAATTGAGCGAGAAAACGGGAATCCCACACCAAAGGGAAACATTCCGTGCATAAGCCCTCACAGTGCAAAAGAGAATCAAGTACGCGCTGAAAGCGAGGGGGAGAAATTTAGTTCGTGGAAAATGCTATGATATAAAAGAGGAGAGGTTTAAATAACGGATAGCTTAGAACAGCATGGGGAAATAGTTCAATGAATGCACAACGCGGCTGCAACACAGGGAAGAAGGCATGGGCATCAGAACAGTTTCTGATAACGGGAGTATGGGTACCAGAATATGTACTAATTGATTAGAACATAAAATCTATTGTTCAAGGCTAGTCAAAAGTCGCAGGACACACTTATATTTCAGAAACGGGAGGGCAAATGAAATATCTGAATATCCCAGCAAAGAATCTGTGAGGGGGCTTATCTTTTAGGCTATTTCCGGAACATGGCTGCCATCTAGAAATCCGCCATATTGGATCAAGGTCAATTTTTTCAAATGGTAAGGGGGTCATGTTGCATATCAGACAAGACCAGAATTTTTTCAGAAATTGATTGCCGTAATCAGATCTGACATATGTGTTGTGGTTCACTAGTTATCAACACAGAAGGTTGAAATAACAACCTCTAAAGTACCGTGTGATGCGCCGCTATTTGATGTGTCCAATGTGTTGTCCCTGTTGCTCAGCACAGAGCTGAAAGCGCTTGATCCAGTCTTTATGCACCCGCACGAGAACATCGGGAGAAATACGGTTAAAGGTGGTGTTTATCACGAATTTTTTCAGCATACACCAGGTGTTTCAGATGATTCCACAGATAAAAGTCGAGTGGTGTGAGATCGGGGGATCTGGATGACCATTCCACATGACAGCCCCGGCCAACCCAATGACCAGGTAATCCAAACGATGGCTGTCTGGCTGATACCACATTCTGTTGCGAGACGTCGCGTCGTGTGTTACTTTATGGACTCTTTGCAAAGGATGCCTAGACCAATGTTGAGGTTTCCTCATCGGTAGCAATTTCCAGCCGACCAGTATGTGGCTCGTTCTCCACAGTCCCAGTTTCTCGGAATTTGGATATCAGATGTCTGACAGTGCTGTGTGAAATGGGTGCTCTTTCAGGGTGTCGGTTGTTGAAGTCTGCGGCTATGATACGGCAGCTGCGTTCTCCAGGCATTAGGATCACCTCAATCCTTTCCCCTTTCGTCAGTGCCATCTTCAGTTACCTGCAACAAACAATGGTTATTTCAACTTCCTGTGTTGATAACTTGTGAACTAGAGATGAGTTCGGGCTCAATTTTAGGAGCCCGGGCCCGGCCCGCTTTCTTTGATTACATGCGTTTGCTGAGCCCGGGCCCGGATTCTTGGAAAATTTTGCTTATCAAGGCTTGCATTTATGCGTTCTACACTGGCCAAAGATATGGAACAAGCAAGGATTAGTTTAAAAATCATTAGTTTAAAATTTTAGTTTAGTTAATCCACTTCACAATATTAATATGTTTTTAGAAATACTACGCATAAGCCAGTTGTTCTAAAATGTGGATTTGAAAATAAATAAATGATCAACGTGCCCTTCGACCGTATCAGAGGAATCAGTAGTTTTGGTGAAAGCTGAAGAAAAGAAAATCGTTTAGAAACAAAAAATTCCATTCGTTATTTCTTTTTGATTTCTAAATTTACTTTTATTTTGAATAAATTGCATTATAAAACGTACAACGCCGTACAGACAGTGTTACAAGTGTTTGAAATTTTGACTCTAGAAAACTAATATTTGCAATATAATTTACATATATGCTAATTGGTAAAGGTAGTTTAGAGTGATTTAGTAGAATATAAGAAAAAGCATGTAGGGAAATTTCCAAAATTAAAAAAAAAAGAACGTAAAAACATTCAAGACCAGATTATTCTGCATTTTGTAACATTAACAAAGCTTTGCGCTTAATAGTATAAAAATCACAATATTATCATATGTGTGTGCAGTTTCCAGATCAAGTTCATCATGGAAAAATAGGGAGAGAGAATTGCATCTAATGCCTCAGCGCTTCAACTTGATCTTCTTTTCTCTAAAACTCGACCTGCTACACTAAAAACCAACGTCACCCCAAGAATCGCGGGAGTGTGGAAATTTTAAAAAATAAATAACAATACTTCTAACTGAACAATTTTGGAAATTAATACATCATTTTAAAGATATGATTCTTGATTCTTAATAAAATACAAAAAATGGAAATGTGATTTTTCCCCGGTTTATCGATACCAGACCTCCTTAAACTAGTCCTTGCTTGCGGCATAGCTTTGGACAATGCATAACGCAAGTCTTGCTAAGCAAAATTTGTCTTGCAATGGCAGCTAGCTTAGGAAATTGAAAATCCTTCCACCATGGTAACAAATCCACAATGAAATTCAACACGTGTAATTCAACCGGGCTCGGAATTACACGTGTTGAATTAATTACGGTAATGAAATTCAAGACTTGTAATTCCGAGCCCGGGCTCGGGTTTTTCTGTAGTTAATGAATTCTGAGCCCGTCCGAGCCCGGGTCGGGCCCGAGCTCATTTCTATTGTGAACTACAACACATATGTCAGATCTGATTACAGCATTCAATTGCTGCGAAAATTCTGGTCATGTGTGGTATGCAATATTGACCCCCTTACCATTTGAAACGTTTGGCTTGGATCCAGTATAGCGCATTTCATTGTTCCGGAAATAGCTTAGAAGATAGGCCCCCACGCCGATTCTTTGCTGGCGTATTCAGATATTTCATTTACCCTCCCCTTTCTGAAATACAAGGTTGTCCTGTGACTTTTGACTCGCCCTGTACTGTTGTAAAACAGGACGTGATGACGTAATTAGAAAATGCTTCCGATAAAACGATTTTATTGGTAAAATCTCAGGCAACATAAACGTTTGTCTTCACATAAAGATTTTTACCAATAAACGAAGTTAAATTGTACTGAGCCGCCCCCCCCCGGTGGCGCAGTGGTCTAAGCGATGGCCTCTGATCATTCGTCCGAACGGGATCCGGGTTTGAATCCCGGTGAGGCATCGATGTTGTGTTTGTCTTACGGCACTAGCTCTCTCCCTTCCCTGGAACCAGTGACCCTAAATTAGGGACGGGCGACTGCTTATAGCCCATTGAGTTGCTCACGGTGGTCGTTAAACCTCCAATCAAAAAAAAAAAAAAAAAAAAGAAAATGTACTGATTTGGATGCCTCACCTCCTGCTCTTTTTTTCTTTCCTTTTTTTAAGAGTTTTATTATATTCATATGAAATTAAAAAAAATGTTTTTGCTCTTTTGATAAAAACACACCTTTTACGCATTTCAGGTTTTTTCAATAGGGCTGGTATTTTGTGAGAGAGAGATGCTCTGTGTGTGTGTGTGTTCTCATGCTGGACAGAGCGAGGAAAGATTAATTTGGCGTCTCGGTAATACCATTAAAAATAATAATTCAGAATTATAAATGGTTAATAATCAAAACAGAAAATAATATTCAGTTTTATCTGAAAGAATTTCAAATGGTACAAAATTTAAAAAAACAAATCCAAATATTTATCCAATTTTTGATTACGGGCATAATTAGAAGGGAAGAAAAGTGAGGGGGCAAATGCGATATTTCGCCCCTGTATGCAAAAAAGTACTGGGGCCGCTACCCCCTCTACCTCCGCGATTCCGACACCGCTTGGAAGGAGGTTAATGATTGAAGGGAGCGGTTTCAATAGGAGGGTGAATTTCGTCTGTAGGAAACGCCGTGATAGCATGGAGAAGTTTCATGGGAGGAAAACGCGGTGATAGCACAGGAGAAGTTTAACAAGCGGGGATCGCGGTGACCACACAGTGGGAGAGAAAACGCTGAGTAAAATGAAACGGCGCAGAGGAGAAAATTATTGTGTGATAAAAAATCAAGGACCGCACAGTGGTGAAGCGCATCGCATGGAAAATGTGATGACCACACAAAGGAGAAAAAAATCTGAGTGGAAAAAAGGCAGGGTCTGCAAAAAGGAGAAAAACGTTGTGTGTGGGAGAAAAAACGAGGACAGCGCACTGAGGGAGAGTATGACTGGAAAACGCAGGCTGGGCTGGCCCAAGCCTGGTAAGCAAGGCATTGGGCCCCCTTCTTGAACGGGCCCATTGACAAAAAAAAACTTTTGTAAAATTTAGGGCCTCCCTCTTGAGGGGGATCCCATTAACAAAAAAACATTTGTAAAATTTTAAATGTTGAACAGCCTATGAGTGAAAAATAATACAGGGTGCCCACAATGTCTTCCCCACATTACAAAAATTTATATAAAAAAATCTATGTAAGTTAAAATAAAATGGTTGGCAACATAATATAGCAGCACTCATAAAGTTTTTTTCTGTTCGTTAGGTGAGCTCTACTACTGCATAAGAAGAGCATTTCATCGATAATTGCTTCCATGCAAGAAAAAGCGGCGTGCGTGTTGTATTTCCATGAGACCAAATTCGCGGTTACTGTCCAGCGTCGTTTCAGAGAAGAGTACAGACGATAACAACGGGACCATAAAAGCTTGGTATGAAAAGTTTAAAGCGACTAGTATAGTGTTGGCGATCTCCCCCGAACGGGTTGACCACCGGTTACACAACAGACAGCTGCAGCTGTTCAGAAGACATTTCTGCGAAGCCCCAGGAAATCCATTTGTCGTGCTTCATTGGAAACTGGGATTCCCCTTGAGACGGTTCACAATATTTTACACAAACGTCTTCATCTGTATGCTTATAAGGTACAGAGCGTTCAAGCTCTTCAACCTGACGACAGACCCCGCCGTGCTGCATTTGCGACGGAGATGTTGCAGCGCATAGCTCATGATGGTGAATATCTGCAATGTATCTGTTCCTCAGATGAAGCTACATTCCACGTCTCTGGTACAGTAAATAGGCACAATCTGGGGATCAGAAAATCCCCATTATGTCATCGAACAACAGAGGGCTAGCCCGAAAGTGAACGTGTGATGCGGCCTGATGCATGACAAAATCATCGGATCGTTCTTTTTTACAGTGCCCACGGTAACATGTAACGTGTACCTGGACAGGCTGGAACTTTTTGTAGCATCTCCCTCAGTTGCATGACCCCTCCCGTTATTTTACAACAAGACGGTGCCCCACCACATCGGTCAATAATTGTTTGTGAGTTCCTGATTGTCATATTTCCGGACAGATGGATTGGCCGCTACGGTCCCATGACATGGTAACCTCGATCGCCCGACAGTACCCCTCTAGACTTTTTCCTGTGGGGTTATGAGAAAAACCAAGTTTACTCTAGCAATGTTCCGGATGTCGCGACGTTGAAGAACAGAATAACGGACGTCATTGGTCTGTCTCTGCTCAGATGTTTTCCTGTAGGTTTATGTGAAAGACCAAGTTTAGTCTAGCAATATTCCGGATGTCGAGACGTTGAAGAACAGAATAACGGACGTCATTGGTTCTGTCTCTGCTCAGATGTTTTCCTGTGGGGTTATGTGAAATACCAAGTTTACTCTAGCAGTGTTCCAGATGTCGAGACGTTGAAGAGCAGAATAACGGACGTCATTGGTTCTGTCTCTGCTCAGATGTTTTCCTGTAGGTTTATGTGAAAGACCAAGTTTACTCTAGCAGTGTTCCGGATGTCGAGACGTTGAAGAACAGAATAACGGACGTCATTGGTTCTGTCTCTGCTCAGATGTTTTCCTGTGGGGTTATGAGAAAGACCAAGTTTACTCTAGCAATGTTCCGGATGTCGAGACGTTGAAGAACAGAATAACGGACGTCATTGGTTCTGTCTCTGCTCAGATGTTTTCCTGTGGGGTTATGAGAAAGACCAAGTTTACTCTAGCAGTGTTCCGGATGTCGAGACGTTGAAGAGCAGAATAACGGACGTCATTGGTTCTGTCTCTGCTCAGATGTTAAACAAAACATGGGGTGAAATCCTGTGGGGTTATGTGAAAGATCAAGTTTACTCTAGCAGTGTTCCGGATGTCGAGACGTTGAAGAACAGAATAACGGACGTCATTGGTTCTGTCTCTGCTCAGATGTTTTCCTGTGGGGTTATGAGAAAGACCAAGTTTACTCTAGCAATGTTCCGGATGTCGAGACGTTGAAGAACAGAATAACGGACGTCATTGGGTCTGTGTCAGCTGAAATGTTAAACAAAATATGGCGTGAAATCGAATATCTCTTAGATGTCCTTCGGGCCACAAATGGCGCCCATGTAGATGTGTACTGACACTGGACAAAAAAACTTTACTTGTGCAGCATCATTGTCGTGCACTCAGTTTCTTGTACCTGTAATACATTTTTATATTATTTTTTGTAATATGGGAAAGACTTTATGGACATCCTGTATAATTCTAAAGCCTTATTTTGTTTTGCAGCTGAGAATAAAAGGGGTAGTTTTTACCCAGAGGCTGTACTGACCAATTTGTCTTGCTTCCATCTATGATTACAGCCTACCTTGCTTTGGCGTATATGTAAAAACATCTGCTTTCCCTTTCGCTATTTTCTTTTGCTGAGGAAACGAAATACAGTGTATATTTGCTTGAATCTCTTTTTCCCCGCAATGCCGTAATTCCCATTAAACAAAGGAAGCAGGTGCTTGGAATGACAGTTAACACTGGGGCGGAATTTCGCTCTTGCAAAATTTACGAAGCATCTTTTTCTTCCCATGAATAAGATGTTAAGAATATTGAAAAAAATCTTGCGTATTTTTATCTCTGTATTATGTTTTAAAGCAAAAACCGGTACAATTTTTAAGAGCAGTATGCCATTATGTCTCGAAAGAAAAGTGTTTAATCAATGCATCCTGCCAGTGCTTACGTATGGAGCAAAGACATGAACCTTAACTAAAAAAGACATACAAAGACTGTAGACAACTTAAAGTAGCTTGGAGAGATGCATGCTTGGTGTAACCAGGAAAGATAAGAAGAGGAACTTCTGGATAAGGAAAATGACAGGAGTGGACGACATCATGACCAGAGTGAAATCACTAAAATGGCAATGGGCTGGACATGTTGCCAGAAGAACTGACCACCGATGGACAACCGAAATTTTAGACTGGATTCCGAGGGACAGGAAAAGACCCAGAAGAAGGCCCCATGGGAGATGGATGGATGAAATTCGAAAGTATGCTGGAGTGACATGGAGGAGACAGGCCCAAGACAAACAATTGCGGAAGAAATTTGGGGAGATCTTCATCCAGCAGTGGATTGGTAATGGTTGATGGTGATGATGATGGTGATTATGTTTCAAATGAAAGGTGTTTGATCAATGCATCCTTCAAGTGCTTACGTATGCTGCAAAGACGTGGACCTTAACTAAAAGAGACAAAGACCGCAGACAACTCAAAGCAGCATGGAGAGGTGCATGCTTGGTGTAACCAGGAGATATAAGAAGAGGAACTCGTGGATCCGAAAAATGATAAGAGTGGAAGACATCATGATCAGAGTAAAATCCCTGAAATGGCAATGGCCTGGACATATTGCCAGAAGGACAGACCATCGATGGACAGCCGACATTTTAGACTGAATTCCAAGAGACAAGAAAAGACACAGAAGAAGACCACATGGGAGATGGGTGGATGAAATTCGAAAGTATGCGGGACTAACATGGAGGAGACTGACACAAGACAGACCGTTGTGGAAGAAACTTGGGGAGACCTTCGTCCAGCAGTGTATTGATAATGGTTGACAATGATGATGATGATTCGGAGTAGAGAGAATAATCAGGGGCGCCGATCGGACTAGGTAAATCTAATACACCTTTTAACTTTACGAGGGGGCGGGGTAGTTCCCATGCATCACCATTTACTCGGAGGCGATTTGCGCTGTAACGTACTACAAAGATGAAGCGCGTGTCCAGACGACAAATCTGCAGAGATACATTCCATCGGTGTAGAGTTCAGTAGGTTAAAACGACGGGTTCTGGACCCAGGAAGCGCGATTTCGATCGCTATCACCGACAAATTGGTGTTTACACATTAGCGTTCTATCGAAAATGGATGTACATGCCGTAGGGTTCTTCGAACAATGTGTGATGTTTGTTCCACGCATCGTCTGGAATCAATGAAAAATTTCTTCCTCGCTTCAAAAAAAGTAAATAAATAAATAAATATAATAAAATAAAATAAGATGGAGATAATGTGACCCACTACAGAGGTGAAGGACGTGTCAAGACCAGAAATCTGCAGCGATACATTCCGTCGGTGTAGTTTAGTCGGTTAGAACAACTGGCTCCGGAGCGAGGAGGCGCGAGTTTGATTTCCGTTACAGAAATATTTGTGTTTTCACAGCGTTACTAAGTACTTCAGATGCTTAAACGCATTATCTCTAAATCTTTGGAGGTGGAGTGGGACAGAACAGCGTGTGAATGTATTACATTCGAAAATACTATGCAAATTTTCTCTAGCGGATAGTTCACATAGGAGCGCCCGAAATGGCACTTTGCATCGGAACGCAAACATGCTTCGAGCTTTCGCTGGACGCAGGCCTTTCACAGAGGAAACATTTAGCAAGAAATGTAATGACCACGCGAAGTATTGAGTGAAAAATGACCGTATAACAAAAATTTTGAGCGGAAAAAAACTGCTGCCGCAGAGTGGAGAAGGGTATTGTAAACGAAAAACGTCGTGACCTTACAGAGTATGGTATTGAGGGGGGGGGCGCTGTAATCGCACAAAAAGAGCACTGCGCAGGAAAACAAGGTGAAAAGCACAAAGGTAGACACCAGATATGGAAACGGGTCATGGGTCAACGGGTCGACAATTTCTTGCGGGTCCACCTGGTTGGGTCAAGGTGTTCCTGACCCGATTTTGACCCGGTTTTATTCCCGTTTTATTTTTGAAAAGAAAAAATTTATTCCAAGGAAAACTGCGCGTTGTGGAATTCTGTAGTCGATGCTCGTGCCCACGGAGTGGATAATGATTTGCCATGCAAAAATATTGTCGTCTCTTTTATAAAGCAACTAAGATTTCCGCCGACCGACGTCAGACACACCGACACCATATCGTAAAAAGATACTTCCTTTGCGTTCTTTTACAGTGCGGTTGTCCAGGGCAAGGTACAGGCAAACGCCATTCGCCTGCTTCTCAGCTGATTCACTCTCTCCGTGCTAAGTTCACTGTATGACTAAGAGTTACTTTTCACATCGCATCTTTTACATTGAGCATTCAGAGGTTTTCGATTGATGTGCCAACATCCCGTTCCCATGGCATGTCATCTCGAAATTCTCTCTTTATTTGTTAATATGGATGGATTTATAATTAAGGAGGTTGAGAAAGGCGTCGAGGCCAACAAATACGTGCTTGTTGAAAACTAAAAGGGGAAGAGTGAATGCTGGAAATTGTTTCGTCTCATTAAGGAGCCAGTGAATAATTCTGTGCTGTTTGGTTTTGCTTGTTGTTCAAAATGCGGAAAGTGTATAATTACAAAGAAAGATGTCGACGGTGTAATAAAAGATTACGGAACCAAAAATCTAGCGGACCATATGAAAGTATGCGCACCTCCATCAAAGCGTGGGAAGAGTGAACGATCTAAATACATTTTTAAAAATACACTTGTGTAATCGTAAATAATGATCCCCATTTGTAATATACTCCATGGTCACAGTCATAGTTAGCCATTACTTGTGGATTACGCAAAATAGGGGCACTAAAAGTGACCCTGAAATTTAGCAAGCAGTCGAATTTTATTATTAAGAAAAGGATTTCAGTTATTAAATATCAAGCGGTTATTGCGATGAATATATACATTACGTTTATATATATATATATATATATCTGATGCTGACCTTGGCAACGTACATATATATATATATATATATATGATGCTGACCTTGGCAACGTACGCTCCCTATCTTCTGATTCAAGGCTTCTTGAATTGGAAGATTAACTACAAAGGATCAAGTGGGACATCGTGGGGCTAAGTGAGGTAAGGAGAAAAGGAGAAGATCTCATCGAACTGAAAAGTGGACATCTCTTCTACTATCGTGGGACAGATACTGGCAGAACTAGTGGTGTTGGATTTATAATAAACAAGAAACTGAAGGATAAAGTTGTAGAAGTTGAAAGTTCCTCTGACAGAGCTGCACGGCTTGTTATCCAACTCTCGGAAAGATACCAGGCTCAGATTATTCAAACTTATGCACCCACCACAAGTCATCCTGAAGAAGAAATTGAAGAATTTTATGAGGAAATTTGTCATCTAAATAATAAAGGTAAGCAGCACTTGAAAATAATTATGGGAGATTTCAATGCAAAAATAGGGCAACGGCAACAGAATGAAACTTCAGTAGGTAAATTCGGTCACGGCAACAGAAACCAGCGAGGAAATAATCTCGTTGAGTTTGCAGAGGCAGAAGGGTTTTTCATCTTGAACTCCTTCTTCAAGAAAAAGCCACACAGGAAATGGACATGGAGACATCCAAATGGGACGACAAGTGAAATTGATTTTATTATGTGTCACAAAAAATTCGTCATAGAAGACTGCAGTGTGCTAAACAAGTTCAACACAGGTAGTGACCATAGATTGGTGAGATGTAAGATGCACCTCAACACTAAACTTGAACGTGGCAAGCTCATAAGACAAACAAAATCTGTTGACATAACCAACCTTAAAAAACACCATAATACCTTCAAGTTGGAACTGAAGAACAGGTTCTCTGCTTTAGAAGGCCTAACATCGGAAGAAGTGGACATCTCTGAAGTTAACAGAAAAGTAACCAAAGCTCTTATGGAAACAGCAACAAAATTAGCTGGGTCTAAGAACAAGTTGCATGTAAATAAATTATCAGGAAAAACGAAAATGTTGATGCAAAAAAGAAGAGAGATGAGGGCAACTAAAGAAGATGTGACTTCCAAAGTGGAATATATAGAGCTATGCAAGACAGTACGAAAAAGTATCACTAAAGACGTAAGAAAATTCAACTGTGAACTAGTGAGGAAAGCAATGGAAAACAACCAAAGCCTAAAGATAGCAAAGGGACATCTCAGTAAGGGAAGAAAACAGATTATGGCACTGAGAAAAGAAGATGGTTCTGTAACAAGAAATAGAGGCGAAATTTTGACAAGAGTGAAAGATTTCTACTCCAAATTATATGAAAGGGATGATACATGCACTCCAGACATCATGAAAGGTACCAGTACCAGAGTTCCTCCAGTCCTTCCAGCAGAAGTTGCACATGCAATCAAGAACATGAAGCGGGGAAAAGCTCCAGGAGAAGATGGAATTACTGTAGACATCATACAAGAAGCAAGGGAGAAATTGAAACAGTACTCGCCCAAATTTTCACTCGATGCCTTAATGAAGGGAAAATTCCTGAGGATTGGAACACCGCTACAATGATCCTGCTACATAAGAAAGGTGACATTGAGGATCTCGGAAACTACAGACCTATCAGCCTCCTATCAGTAGTTTATAAAATCTTCACTAAAGTTCTTTCACACCGGTTGAAGGTAACACTGGACATGGCTCAACCGAGAGAACAAGCTGGATTCAGGAGTGGCTACAGCACAATAGATCATATCCATGTGCTGAGAGAACTAATTGAAAGAGCGAGGGAATATGAACTTCCATTGTGCATGGCTTTTATCGATTATGAAAAAGCCTTTGATTCGGTGAAACCATCAGCAGTTACAATGGCTCTGAAAACCTGCGGTATTGAAGATGCATACATTAATATTATTAATAACATCTATGAAAATGCAAGTGCAAAGATTAGGCTGTTTGAAAATACAACACACATAAAAATTGGAAAGGGGGTGAGACAAGGTGACACCATATCTCCGAAGCTCTTTAATGCCACATTGGAGGGTGTTTTTCAGTCACTGAGCTGGGAAAACAAGGGGATAAAGATTAATGGAGATTGTCTAACCCACCTTCGTTTTGCTGATGACGTAGTCATTTTTGCAACTACCCCATCAGAGCTGCAGAGTATGATCCAGGAACTTGCTGACAAGAGTAAAGAAGTGGGATTAAAAATGAACTTTCAGAAGACAAAAGTGATGTTCAATGCTTTTACAAGAAGTGAAGATTTATCGATTGATGGAGAAAAGCTGGAGATAACAGACACGTACGTTTATCTTGGACAGCAGATATCAAGTGAGTATCACATTGATGAAGAAATTAATCGGCGTACAAAACTTGCCTGGAGAGCTTTTGGAAGAAACAGCATAATTTTCAAGAGCAATATGCCATTATGTCTTAAAAGAAAAGTGTTTGATCAATGCATCCTTCCAGTGCTTACGTATGGTGCAGAGACGTGGACCTTAATTAAAAGAGACATACAAAGGCTGCAGACAACTCAAAGCAGCATGGAGAGGTGCATGCTTGGTGTAACCAGGAGAGATAAGAAGAGGAACTCGTGGATCCGAAAAATGACAAGAGTGGAAGACATCATGATCAGAGTTAAATCCCTGAAATGGCAATGGGCTGGACATACTGCCAGAAGGACAGATCATCGATGGACAGCCGAAATTTTAGATTGGATTCCAAGGGACAGGAAAAGACCCAGAAGAAGACCACATGGGAGATGGGTGGATGAAATTCGAAAGTATGCAGGGGTGACATGGAGGAGACTGGCACAAGACAGACCGTTGTGGAGGAAACTTGGGGAGACCTTCGTCCAGCAGTGGATTGATAATGGTTGACAATGATGATGATGATGATATATATATATATATTGAGTTTCGAATTTATTCGAATTTATAATTCAAAGCAGATTTGCCTGGGTCAGTTACGGGTCCGGATTGAGTTGGGTTCGGTTCGGGTCCAGTTATGGGACCTCCGGGTGCGGGTCCGAAGTTTTTGACCCATTTCTAACTCTGGTAGACATTGTTGATGTGAAAGGGACCGGACAAAAAGTTGTTTAATAAGACTAGGGAAAATCTTTGTATAATATAGATTAGTTATCTAGAGTTAAAAAAATATTTCATGACAACCAGTATGAATTTAAAAAAATAATAAGTAGGTGAATAATTTTATTTTTCGTCAGCTTTTTCTCATAAGACCAGGATGAGTAGATGGTGAGTACTCAAAGAATGCAGACATTCGTAGACAGTCCCTGAACGTTTGTAGGTGGTCTTAAAACAGAGAAAACTCAGCAGCAGATTACGAAAATCTATCAGTAAACAGAAATCAAAATCAGTATAATGGCAACACTGCTGTATATTCGTAGAGCAATTCATTCGGTATTGGGTAGAACCGAATTTCCCCAATTAACGTCCTTTCAGATATCTGGAGAAGATAACTGGATGGGAAAGATAACAGTTCTGAGAATGAAATGCGGTGAAAAGAGCAGAAAATGGATGGAACAAAAAGGGAACGAGAAGAAAATGAGGAACGTATTTTTTCAAGAAATAAATAATATCTATTTGCAAGTCAGAACTTGAAGAAATCACATCACAAACGCATCGACATGAACACTAACAAAAGCTTATTTGCTTGACGGTCCTAAGTAATCCAAAAATTCCGTCGTCACAGCGCAACACTTTCAGCTGATTTTATGGCAATCACGTGACGTTGTTTTAGGATCACCTTGACTATTTTTTTCCCCCGTCTGAAGTAACCAACATTCAGTGCATACCTGAGAACTCACCCATCGATATTTTAGCATGTAATGATTATTTTATATTCTAGGTGTTTGTTGATGCGGTTCTAATGATCTCGGAATAATCAAAGAAAAATGAGAGTATGAAGAAGAATAGAAGGTAGAGAGAGGGGAGAGGGAGGGAGTGATATATATACAGGAGCACGGGAAAAAAGGTAAACAAAAGTGATACGCATGGACGAAATAAAAAGAAAAAAAAACAAAGTCCGATTTGAGCTAGATTTGTCCGCCACTGCAGCAAACCCAGACAGTAATACGAAAGAAGAAAAGTTCTCCTTCCCTGTAATAAGAAAATTTCCGGACTATTATCTCCGTCTTGATGACAAGTCAAGTTGAAGTTGATGAGATCCAACGTGGTGCGAGGAGCTTCCGGTGTTTCGCGCTCGGCGCCAATGACAGTGATTCCTCGCGCGTGAACGGGATTTTCCAAACTCCACGGCATTAAGAGCGAGAAAAAAGAAGAGCAGGAAAAAATTAAATAAACAGAAAAGGAACTCCACTGATGTGTAGGAGAGGCGTAATAATAACAAACGAATTGGTAGATAAAGAAAAAAAAAAAAAAAAAGAACAGGCAGAGGCGATCCGAATTACAGCCTGTCTCTTTCGGCCTGCACGTGAAGCTATCATTACCGCGATTTTTTGTGGCATTTTCAAATTTGGAGTTATATCCGCAGATTACGCGAACAATGAATCGCAAAAGTGAAGTTTCAATTAACAAAAAAGAAATTACACGCAGCGTGAACGTTCTGCTGGACTGGCGAGGATGAAAATGTTAGGCGTTGTAAGGAAATTAAGAGTGAATACAAAAGTAGTACGTTAAAAAAAATCTGAAATTAAATAATACTGAAAGTGAATACAAGATCTACCTCTTAACGATTTTTTAATTTTTTTTTTCCTGTTGTAAAAGACAAAATTTAATGGCACGAGCGCCACTACCCCCCTAAAGCAATTTGTTTCATCAATTTCTTCATTGTAAATACCATTCTTTCATTTCATATAATGAGTAAATGAACCTATTCTTCTATGAAAGAAATACGGGTTTACGCCATATAATACAAATTTTGAAGATGACAATCCGATTTTTTGGCGTAAATATGACAAGGATGGTAAGTAAGTCAGATAATATCCGAAAACTTGAAAATTTTTTCATTGTCCTGGAGCGGGACTCGAATCCGCGTCTCCCAGAAAACGCCAGGGTATGCTAACCACTACACCACCCAGAACGACCAAGTTTCAAGTTTCCGACCAATTTGAATATAACCATCAGAGGATTCGCTAGTCGAAGCAACCGGCATTCAAACTTGAAACTTGGTCGTTCTGGGTGGTGTGGTGTTGTGTTTAGCATACCCGGGCGTTTTCTGGGAGACGCGGTTTCGAGTCCCGCTCCAGGACGATGAAAAATTTTCAAGTTTTCGGATATTATCTGACTTACCATCCTTGTCATATTTACGCCAAAAAATCGGATTGTCATCTTCAAAATTTGTATTACATGGCGTAATCTCGTATTTCTTTCATGATTTATCTGCTTCTCCGGGCAAACACGGGATATGATTCTTAACCACCAGATTCGCTAAACATGAATGCCGGTTGCTTCGACTAGCGAATCCTGTGATGATTATATTCAAATTGATCGGAAACTTGAAACTTGGTCGTTCTGTATGGTGTAGTTGTTAGCATACACGGGCGTTTTCTGGGAGACGCGGGTTCGAGTCCCGCTCCAGGACGATGAAAAATTTTCAAGTTTTCGGATATTATCTGACTTACCATCCTTGTCATATTTACGCCAAAAAAAGGATTGTCATCTTCGAAAATTTGTATTCTTCTATGTTTTGTATACACGCCGATGCGCCATTCCATTATGACCACCCCCAGCCTAGAGAAATGAGCGCACCTGGAGACCGAACGGTGGCGCTGGTGAAGTTCACAGAGCATTACATATACAACCTAAGAACCAGCTTTCAGTTAGTAGAGCGTTCGCAGTCAAAATGGGAAAAGCTGCCGCTTTATCGGAGTTTGATAAAGGGCAAATTGAGATGGCATGGCGCCTCGGAGCTACGATCACGGAAACGGCGTGGCTTCTGGGTTGTTCACGTATAAAAAGTGGTGCACAGATGGCCATACGATGAATCGTCGTTCAGCCGTATGTCGTCCGCAGCTCATTGATGCCAGAGGGGAGCGGAGATTGTAGCGCATTGTTCACAGCGACCACAGGGCTACAGTGCGACAAATCACCCGCAGCTACAAGAGTGGTAATAAGGGCAATGTGTCACAGCACACAGTTCATCGCAGCCTTCTGCGCATGTGCCTGCTTAGCCGAAGACCCAGCCGAGTCCACCTGCTCACTGCACGTCAACGCCAACAATGCATGAAATGGGCCAAAGATCATCCAGATTGGACCGTGGATGATTGGAAGAAAGTGGCCTGGTCTGACGAATCAAGAATCCTGATGCATCACGTAGACGGCCGAGCGGATACGCCGATTACTAACGGAGACTATGACACATGGATGCACTGTTGGGCGGAAACAAGCAAGCGGTGGCGGTGTTATGCTTTGGGAGATATTTTTTTAGACACTTTAGACATCATTATCCCAATTGCAGAATCCCTGACAGCTGTCAGGTAGGTATCTGAACATCGTTGCGGACCATGTTCACCCATTCATGGCAACTGTGTTCCCTGCTGGTGATGGCCATTACCAACAGGATAATGCGCCATGCTACACTGCCAGAATCGTCAAGGAGTGGTTCGAGGAACATGCTGGTGACTTTCTGTTAATGCCCTAGCTTCCAAATTCACCTGACATGAACCCAATCGAACATTTATGGTTCGATTTGGAAAAGCGGGTTCGGGAAACAGCCATCAAAACAGCCCTCTTTCTTCTGCAATGGCATTCGGCAGCTCTCTGACAGATGGCTCAAATATATCCAACACGACGGGGATTATTACCCTGATTAGGTACGTATTCGATTTGCTATAATTTGCTGTCAACGTATAGTGCCTGAAAAATCACTGTCACCGTTACGACCAGTGACAAAAAGTAACAATTCCAAAGTCACTGATAAGAATGTCACCGTTAGCCGTGTCCGAGCAATGCTTAGGGTCCAAGGTTATCATGTCACCATGTCGTTACTGTTGAAACATCACAGAGGTCGCTAGTGATGCTAGCTTACTTCAAGAGAAACCGGTTTTTCGTGCTAGTCTCTTCACGAAAAGTTTAGGAGTGGACGTGAACGTTTATAAAGTGTTAATGCTGTTCAGCATTCAACATAATAGAATGTCTGACGTCAAGCGTATAAAAACCAGGGAGATGGAGAATTATTTCACTGTCGATGATGAAAATTTTGCTTCGTGTGATATTTGTAATCAAAAGCTCTCTTACAAAAGCTCTACTCGCCGTTCCGTTACTGCTCGTCACCCCTGTCGTTAACGGTGATTTTGTCACTTTTTTAAGTCACCGTTACTCCCGTGCACTGTCAGCGTTGTCGCTGTAACAGGAAAATCACTGTTAAGCCCACCTCTATAATAGCTACCAAAGTAAATTTGATATGAGATTTGTGAAAAATTACCACAAAGCAGTACATTTCACTTTTTCTTGAAGGTAATTGAAAGCCATTGCCAGTATAATAAGATCTCAAGTTCCAAAGCATCCGTTTGCTTCGAATGCCGCGGATGGCCTAGTGGTCAGCGTTCGTGATTGCCTTGGAGAAGACTTCGGATTCGATTCCAGGCAGGTAGGAACGTTCGAACCACTAAATATCCGCCGAGCGTCGGATGGCCACGTTAAGCCGTTGGACCCCGGGTACTGGCCCCCCGGTGATAAATAAGGGCGTTTTCCTCTCCCTTTCTGCCTCGCTTCCCTGTGACTTTCCTATCGGGCACTCTAGCCCAAATCTCCTAGCTTCCTACTCCTAAGGGTTGTTTAAGACCTGGGATCAGATACTCCCTTTCTAAATTCCTCTACATATGACCTGATCTGATCATTCGTTTGCTTCGAAAAATCAGGGTGAAAAAAATAGGTAAGTGTAATAAGTCCTCTTGCACGAAAAATTAAAATTATTATAAACCTGTCAGACAATTAATAAGCTCCGCAGAAAATAAAATGACTAATTCACCCGTCTTAATTAGCAAAAAAAAAAAAAAAGTATCAACCCGCATTTTAAGTTCTACCTTATACGTACGTGCCTGCACATTATGAGTCCTTCTGGTTCAATGGTAACACACGTTGTTCACATTAGGTCGCTGGTTAACCCACTAAGGGAAAAGCTAGGGATTTCGTAAAGCAGCTGAAAGAGTTAAAATCGAAATACGGAATTTTGTATAAATACGGAAAACCCCGAAACGTACTTTTCAAAAATAAACGGAATTACTGACTACGGAAAATCTGACAAAATACGGGTCAGAAGAAAGGGGAACTTTTAAAAACTGAAATTTTGTCAGAAGATTGACACGTACCGGCAATTTTGTTGCAATTTTATTTTCAGAAATTTTCCGTGAGTTCACGCCATTTATTTTTTGCAGTGTGGGTACGCCACTGTTTCAACGCTCTCTCTCTCTCTCTCTCTCTCTCTCTCTCTCTCTCACACGCACACGCACACACACACACACACACACATCACTTTATCCCAGTCAGCAGGCTGTTGTTTAAACCTAGAGTGAGAAAAACGCGCCAGTACCCGTAACATTGCTTGACATACAACTCCGATAAAAAAAAATGTTTTAATCTTTTTTCTTAGTCATAAGTACATCCAAGATATCCTTGAAATTTCAGATATAGTAGAATGGAAAATAAATAGATAATTTTTCGGGGTACGTGCTTAGTCCTCGAAAATTGAAATCACTTCCTTTGAGTTAATTTTTATTTTAAAATTTTCCTTTTACTTTCCTTAGCTTCTCTTTATTCTCTGCTCCGCTTAGAGATTTGATTGTTTCCGTGTGTTCTTATCATCGCTGTCGGCAAATAAAAACTCCCCGTCCGAAGGTTATGCGATGCGCATGATGGATGCGATTCATAAATTGGGGATATTGGCTCCGCATCCAGAGAGAAGATGATGAGATGGGATGCATTCCATAATGAGATGCCAATTGCTTCCTGCCATCACCATTCCCGAGGGGAGGGAGCCCAAGTTCAAGGGAGAGAAGAAGGAGATTTCTAGATGGGTGGTGGCAGATTCTCGGGGGTCGGAAAACAAGATCAGTAGGGGTGAGTAGAATCTAGAGAACAAACACACATACACATGGGTGATTTTGAAGGAGGAGGAACGTTATGGGGTGGGGAAAACAAATTACTGCCTTGCTGTCAAGTGCGGGCCTTTTCAACGGCTGGTCTTCAGTTTGGTGTTGACCAACTCTAAAATGCCCATGATCACGCATTTGCCTCAACCAGCACGAAATCTAAAGCTACCCATACTCACTGCCCAGCCGAACTTCTTTTTTCTAGGTATGATGACCTTCTGACTAGCCAGCAGTATTTTTTATTTTTATTTTTTTTTCTTCTTTCTCCCCCGCAGCAACCCTGATCTTCTTGACTTCTCATGCAATCAAATAGCCCTCGTGTCAAATTGCGCCTGATGTATTGATAGGCAAAATTGATTTTCCGTCTCCGGTGGGACCAAATTAACTTCTCCCTCCCCCCTTCGTTTTATTTTTCCTGTTTTTTTTTTTTTTTTTTTGGGTGGGGAGAGTGGGATGTGAAAAGTAGCTATGGGTTTTTCCTTCAACCTATATACTCTGGAGACAAAATAATGGCCGATGATTTGTCAATGCCATACTTTCCAGCTTGTCAAAGGAAATACTATCTTTCCGCTGTGCAGTCTGTAAGAATGGTGGTGTTTTTCGTAGATAAGCAATTGGATGTTAGAATTCCAATTCGTCATCAGGTTTAACACGTAGGTGACAGTTTTGTCGAACTCTGTCATAGTTGAAGAAGGAAGCATCTTACTAATGAGAAATTCTAAGAGTAACCTTAACATTTAGGAGTATCATCCTCACAATTTCAATTGCTACTTCTATCATGTAACAAATCATTGGCCTGTTTTCTCGAAACTTGTGAAATTTCCGAAACCAAGTGCTGTTTTTCTCGTTTCTGTGATCCTTCTCCATCTCCAAAACAAGTGGTAATAATTATACAACAGAAGCTTCGAATCATCCACAGGTAATTCCGCAAGAAACCATAGCACACAACAAGCGCGACGTCAATTTTTCATTGAGCCCACCCATTAGCCCCCTCTTCCCCACAAAGAAAAAAAATGTTTAAGCAGTTGGAACATATGGCGGGTGCAACCATCTAAGATTCTAGGGAACTTATATAAATGTATACGAATTTCTCGAATTCACTGAAATTGTGTTGTATAAAAGGAATTCTTTGTTGAATTTAGTGTTTATACTTATGAGAAAGGAGAGAGTTTTCTGAACGAATTGCTGAGAGAGTACTAGAAACACACCATTTTTGTAATTACAGTTTTAAGCGATGACATATATATATATATACTGAAGAGCAAAGCTGAAAACTAAGGGAAAACATTTGAATTTAAAACGAAAGTTGCAAAATAACCTGAAGATCAAAACGCGCAACGCAGCAGTTATGAAAATTCAGAATTCACATTCTATTAAGAAGAGACCTAAGCAAAAAAATATATATTTTTTTTGACTCATACCAAGTACAACATAGAAAAGGTTATGTATCTACCGGTGTGAGTAAAAGGAGAAAAGATAAAAAATAAAATAAAACAACTGAATGTAGAAAGTGTCGAGAATACTGAGCCTTGGCTTTATCAAGGACCAGCAAAAACTCTGCATTTTCTCACTTCCACAAAGACCTAGTTGGAAATGGGTTTCTGCAAAGCCATAGATGCAAGTAATAAGCCCACCAAAAATTGTTTTAAAAAATATATATATGTCATGACCTCCGCAGAGTTGTATGACCTAGCTTTAGTTAACAATTTAGCTTGCATCTATAACTTTCATGGCCCGACCCATGCTCTTCATCTGCTACTACTAAACAGAAAGAAGAAGATTAAAGAGAACTCAAGTTGTGAGAGTGACATAATAATTAGAAATAATGTTCAGCTATAACGAAATGCCAAGTTCGCCTGAGAGAGAATTTAAACCTGAATAGCAATGCAAAAGTATTCCAAATTTTTACATTGCAATTAAAAAAGGAAATATTAATTATTTAAAACTCAGATTTTTGAAAGAAAACCTGATTCTAATACCCCCACTCCACAACTTCTGACAACACAAAAACGAGAACAAATCAAAGACAATAATTAACTAAAGAAATGCTTTGTGAAGATGATCTGCTGTGTATCAATAATTCAGAAGTTATAGAGAGTGATTTTGATAATATCTATCCTAGCTCTCTTAACTTATGTAAAACCAACCACAGTAATCAGGAACTTGAGTTCCTAGACTTAAGCATTAAGCTCAACAGAGGTAACCCATCTATTAGCCTCTTTGACAAAAGAGTTAATTTTCCTTTCAAAGTAATTAAGTATCTACACTGGAATGATAACATATCAGCCAAAGTAATTGAGAATGTACTAATTTCTCAGGTCCTAAGAATTTCAAGAATTTGCAACAACAATTTGGACTTCAATTACCACATTAATATACTATTTGACAGTTTTCTAGAGAACGAAATTCCTTCTTCTTTCATCAAAAGAACTTTAAGAAAAATTATTCTGAATAATGGAGTAAGGTTGGCAGATCTGCTTTAATTTTCTACACAGTTAATAATATGATTCTGACCAATCAAAGCCGTTTGGAAGTTGGCTAGAGGATGCCTATTAACTACTAAAAGGAACCTTAGTGCTATGGATATGAAGGTCCTATTAAAATAAAAAATTAAATAATATAGACAAAATCACAAAAAAAGCTTAAAAATCTGTTTATAAAAGAAAATAAAAACAAATAAAAAAGAAAACTAGTTATTCACTCACTAGAATAGCTATACTAAAAATAGTAAAACTAACATTAAAATTAATAAGATTCTGAATAATCTATAGAAGCTCACTAAGGTGATTTAATACATGCAAAGATTATTAAATACACCACTTGTGTATTTTATAATATTTCTCATGTATTCTGGAGAGTTAATTCTGCTCTTTCTGATCATACAGGTCCACAGTCTTAAGTATATATATATATTTTTTTTTTTTTCTCTGGTTAAAATCTCTGCGAGTTGGTTTCTTTCAGTATGAGGAGGCCATCAGCCCCACCCACACTGACCCCCCAGCAACTAGGGAGTGGCAGAGATGTTTGGACGTTTGGGGAAAAGGTCAGCCATGTTTCCTCTTGTGTGGAGAAAGTTTAGTTGCATAAGAGGTTAGCTCTCTTCATTGTCTTTGGGTTTTAGGTTTTATAAGTTCAATGTTTGTACTTCTTGTACTTTTTTTCTCTGCTGTTTTTTGCTTTTTAGCATTTAGGCACTGGCTAGTCTGTTAACTTTTTTGCGGGTTTTAACTCTTTCTTTTCTTGGTAACTTTGCGCGTTTTTTAGGAAACTTTGGCCCAGCAGCTGGCTAAGCATAGTTCCTTTACATTGCGCTGTATTTTCAAAGTAGTTAAGTTCTTAATAACTACTTAATTATGCACTTAAAGCACTGCTGAAATACTTTGCACATATTGCAACTAATTGTTTATGTCATATAACTTTCACAAAGCATTTCTTTAGTTAATTATTGTCTTTGATTTGTTCTCGTTTTTGTGTTGTCAGAAGTTGTGGAGTGGGGGTATTAGAATCAGGTTTTCTTTCAAAAATCTGAGTTTTAAATAATTAATATTTCCTTTTTTAATTGCAATGTAAAAATTTGGAATACTTTTGCATTGCTATTCAGGTTTAAATTCTCTCTCAGGCGAACTTGGCATTTCGTTATAGCTGAACATTATTTCTAATTATTATGTCACTCTCACAACTTGAGTTCTCTTTAATCTTCTTCTTTCTGTTTAGTAGTAGCAGATGAAGAGCATGGGTCGGGCCATGAAAGTTATAGATGCAAGCTAAATTGTTAACTAAAGCTAGGTCATACAACTCTGCGGAGGTCATGACATATATATATTTTTTAAAACAATTTTTGGTGGGCTTATTACTTGCATCTATGGCTTTGCAGAAACCCATTTCCAACTAGGTCTTTGTGGAAGTGAGAAAATGCAGAGTTTTTGCTGGTCCTTGATAAAGCCAAGGCTCAGTATTCTCGACACTTTCTACATTCAGTTGTTTTATTTTATTTTTTATCTTTTCTCCTTTTACTCACACCGGTAGATACATAACCTTTTCTATGTTGTACTTGGTATGAGTCAAAAATATATATTTTTTTTTTGCTATATATACATATATATATATATATATTCCTTGTCGGATTACAAAATAAAATTCATAAACAGCCTTATGAAAGCAAAAAACCGAAAGAAAAACGACCTAAGTAAGCTAAGGTTGCGAAGAAATAGTAACGTGCCATAGAAATTCGTATCCATGGTTCCCATACTATTTACATACACGTACATTGAATAAATACTACGTTCAGTATTCCTTGAAAGCTTTTTTTTTTTTTACTAGGAACTTCAAATCCGCCTAAGTAGAGATTAACGCTGGTATAGGTTCCGATGAGATGTACATATAAGCATTGTTTTGGGGGAATAGAGGGTTATTGGTGTTCGGTCCGTGTTAGACATGTAAACAGTGCATAGGTCAGAGAAAAAACTCTTGGTGTTGGCCATATAAATGTATCTGGGGTGTTTATTTTTTCGCTCAGCATTTAAGAAACAAGGAGAAAGATTGTGCTCACTCCTATTGGTAGGAAGAAATCCGGAATGTTAAGAGCTAACGAGACTGCCGAGAAATAATAAGCTTAAGTTTCCGCATTCACTGGTGAAACGAAAGGAACGGAAGCTGTAACTATTGTTCATGAAAAAACTGTAGAATTCTTCTGTTAAGTTTAAAGAAAAGACTAGGGGTTTTATTAGACTACATATTCCTACACTGAGAAAATGGTTTTCGCAGAAAAGAAAAAAGAGGAACTGATGACGTCCGACCACACAGGAAACGAACCAACTTATGTTTGATGACTCTCGCGGGATTCTATGTCTGATCGAGTCTTGCGTAAGCTGGCGAGAGGTGCGAGTGCAGGGTTACATTCCCGAAATTTACGCGCCATTTTCTGTGATTCCCTTCATGAATTAACGAAGCATAATTATTCCTGATTTAACTTTTTCCATGAAATGAGGGAAAAAACCTGATTTTCAGAGATTTTTCGTACTCCAGGAAAATTCTGAATTTTCAGAAACCTTTCCGAAATTCTTTTCTTATATTAACGGGAATATTCTGTTCTCACTTTTTCCATATCCATATGGCGGGAATTTTTCGATAAAAAGAGTGATTCACGAGAATACTTGAAGTTTGATTAACTTATTAAATTGCAATCGTCTGTCAGAGGACCTAATTTTGAAGTTCTGTAACAAGATCGGATATTGTGGAGAGCATTTCGCATAGTATTTAGGTTATTGTGGTAACGGATATTGCTTCTCCTCCTTCCCTCTTTGGCGCACTAGTTATTGTATATTATGGTTCCGTAAATTATTGTAATTTTATGATGTCCATGTAACAGTCTGTGGACCCCTTAAGCTATTATAGCTATCAAGAATAAATTTTACATTTAGCGGTTTTGTGAAATAAAACTATGTAGCAGTATATCTCACCTTTTCTAAACGTAACTGAAAGTCATTGTCAGTTTAAAACGATCTCGAGTTTCAAAACATTTAGTTGCTTTGAAAAAACATGATGAAAATAAAAAAGCAATCTGTGATATGTCCTCCTACAGAAAAAAATTAATTATTTTAAACCTATTCAGAAAAATAATAAGCTGCTGCGGAAAATAAAGTAATTAACCAGCATTAATAGCGAAAATCATTTCATCATCGCGTTTTAAATGTCGTTTTAGGTCAGTCGGTAACGCGTTGCGCTGTCGTTGAAGCTGTACCGGTTTCGATCTCCACCAGGGGCGAAGGCAAAAGATTCGTACGCTAGTTAGAATCTCTGGTGAAAGGGCTGAACAAATAAAAAAAATTGCGAAAGTTTTGTATAGAAACGGAAAAACAGGAGACTGAATCTTCTGAAATAAACGGAATTAGTGATAACGGAAATTCTGTCAAAATACTAAAGTTATAAACGGAAACTTTCCAAAACCGGAAATTTCGTTAATCGAATGAGACCTTCCTGCAACTTTGCTGCGCGTTATTTTCAGGAATTTAATTCACACCACCTAATTTTTGCAGTGCAGCACTGTGGCAGCTTTTTCCTGGAACCAGTGACCCTTATTTACGAACAGGCTTTATAGCCTTAGATGCTCGGGGGGGGGGGTTCATATTTTTTGGAGGTTTAACGACTACCATGAGCAAATAATGGGGTATATGCAGACTTCCGACCCTAATTTAGGGCCACTGGTGGCATGGAGGTTATTATCCCCACCACTAAAGGGAGGGAAGAGAGCCAGTGCCGTAAGACAAACACAACATCCATGCCTCACCGGCATTCGAACCCGGACCCATCGCGGGCGAAGGTCAGAGACGCCGCCCCGGTGGCGCAGTGGTCTAAGCGATGGCTTCTGATCATTCGTCCGAGTTGGGTCTGAATCCCGTTGAGGCATGGATGTTATGTTTGTCTTACGGCTCTGGCTCTCTCCCTTCCCTGGAGTCAGTGGCCCTAAATTAGGAACGGGCGACTGCTTATAGCCCATTCAGTTGCTCACGATGGTCGTTAAAACCTACAATAAAAAAAAAAAAAAAAAAAAAAACACTGCGCCACCTGACGGCATGGGGGTTATTAACCACACGTCTAAAGGGAAGGAAGAGAGCCAGTGCCGTAAGTTAAACACAACAACCATGCCTCACTGGCATTCGAACCCGGGCCCATCACTGACGAACGGTCAGAAGCCAGCGCTTACAACACAGCGCCACCTGGCAGCATGGGGGTCATAAAAAGTGGGGAAAAGCAGGTGATTCTTTCGTTCAGCAATAAAGCTAACTATTCTGACGCAGGTGAATCTTTCGTTAAGCAATGAAGGTGAATCTTTCGTTCAGCAATGAAGCGAACTATTCTGACGCAAGTGAATCTTTCGTTCAGCAATGTAGGTGAATCTTTCGTTCAGCAATGAAGCGAACTATTCTGACGCAGGTGAATCTTTCGTTCAGAAAAGAAGCAAACTATTCTGACGAGAAGATTTGTGTATATGTTTTCCCGACGTTTTTTCCCACGCTGTGTACTTCGTTCTGTTGTCAAGTGTTAGTGTAATACCTTCATTTTGTCGTAGTTGTGCTCTAGCGCTGTTAATTAAAACGCTATTTTCTTTTTCGCAATCAACAAACTCTCCACGCATTCCTCGCACTTGAACACGGATCCTTTCATCTCCTGCCATCTTCATGTCGTGTCTCCACTTTTATTTCTCATTTCAAGGAGACTGAGAAAATATATCCCTATTTGACTTTGTAGTTATGGCGCATTGGTGTTACTCGGGATAGCATATGTCTCTCATAATTTCAGCTCGCGACATAATGAGTGTGTGTCATCACGGAAAGGGCGAATGACTCTTGGAGTTCCGTTCTAAAAGACCTGAGATAAATGGATCACGTCTCCGTTTTCCCGAATCCTCCTCTTTATCCCCCCCCCCCCCACACACACACACTCCTTCCCTCACAGCAAATAAATACAAGCAGAAATCTCAATCGAGAATAGTATGGCGAAGCTCGGGGACTCAAATGTCACATTAGCATCGCCTTGATGGCACAATGCCAGTGCAAATATTGTTGGAGGACATAGCTTTGGCTCTTCCTGGATCTCAACGTCTAATTAGATTTTGCTGCTCATCCAAAAAGAACAATTATGGTTCTCCGTGTGCTAGTTAATGCAGCAGGAATATGGTTAATTTAAGGAGACTTGTGGAAATGAAATTAGAACTGAAAAGCACATACTAAAAATCTGACCGCGGTTTGCTGAGATCCTGATGTAATCTCTGTGATGGATTGCCTCTTTCAACTTACGAGCATAAAGAGCATTTTCATAAACTTCCAAAATAAAAAATTGACAGTTTTAAAAATCTCACATCAGGGAATTAATCTTTTGGCTGATGAAAAACAAAAAAGAAGAAAGTGGTAATGTTGTTTCTGATAAGAACGACATGACACATCGTTTTCTTGTACACGTGGTTATGAGAATGGAGGCCTTGTTGTCGCACTGAAGAAATGCGACCTCGAAATTTTGGCGGATTATGAAGCTTTTGGTGCCTTCGAGTCCGATGTATCGATTTCGCAAAGCTGTTTGATTAACATTTCCTCGAGGTGAGCGAGGTTTTTATCAGTTATAAATTACTGCTTGGGAGGGAATTGTAACTGATATAGAAGCGGTTAGGTGACATTGAGGATCTCAGGAACTACAGACCTATCAGTGGTTTATAAAATATTCACTAAAGTTCTTTCACGCCGCTTGAAGGTGACACTGGACATGGCTCAACCGAGAGAACAAGCTGGATTCAGGAGTGGCTACACACAATAGATCATATCCACGTACTGAGAGAACTAATTGAAAGAGCGAGGGAATATGAATTTCCATTATGCATGGCTTTTATCGATTATGAAAAGGCCTTTGATTCAGTGAAACCATCAGCAGTTTCAATGGCTTTGAAATCCTGCGGTATTGAAGATTCATACATTAATATTATTAATAACATCTATGAAAATGCAAGTGCAAAGATTCGGCTATTTGAGAATACAGCACCCATAAAAATTGGAAAGGGAGTGTGACAAGGTGACACTATATCTCCCAAACTCTTTAATGCCATATTGGAAAATTTCTTTCAATCACTGAACTGGGAAAACAAAAGAATAAAGATTAATGGAGATTATCTAACTCACCTTCGTTTTGCTGATGACGTAGTCATTTTTGCAACTACGCCATCAGAGCTGCAGAGTATGATACAGGAACTTGGTGACAAGAGTAAAAGAAGTGGGATTAAAAATGAACTTTCAGAAGACAAAAGTGATGTACAGTGCTTTTATAAGAAATGAAGATTTATCGATTGATGGGGAAAAGCTGGATTGATGGGGGAAATATGCCATTATATCTTAAAAGAAAAGTGTTTGATCAATGCATCCTTCCAGTGCTTACGTATGGTGCTGAGATGTGGACCTTAACTAAAAGAGACATGCAAAGACTGCAGACAACTCAAAGAAGCATGGAGAGACACTTGCTTGGTGTAACTAAAAGAGATAAGAAGAACTCGTGGATCAGAAAAATGACAAGAGTGGAAGACATCGTGATCAGAGTAAAATCCCTGAAATAGCAATGGGCTGGACATATTGCCAGAAGGACAGACCATCGATGGACAGCTGAAATTTTAAACCGGATTCCAAGGGACAGGAAAAGAGCCAGAAGAAGACCACATGGGAAATGGATGGATGAAATTTGAAAGTATGCGAGAGTAACGTGGTGGAGACTGGCACAAGACAGACCGTTGTGGAAGAAACTTGGGGAGGTCTTCGTCCAGTAGTGGATTGATAATGGTTGACAATGATGATGATGTTTTGTCACCACCAGTATAGAAAATCGGTACAAAAAAACATCCAGAAGAGCCACTGTAAGAAGCTTCTTGATCTTTGAACTTACGGAAAACAAACTCTGTGACGTGTGTTCCTCGCAGGGCTTTGTTTTCAAATTCTCTGAGGCACTGTGATGCGCTGAAAACAAATGGACTTCTGATTTCAAACTCTCTGAGGTACTGTTTTGTGCTAATAGCAAGAAGACTTGTTATTTTCAGATACTCTAATGTACGTATTGTACTAATAACAGGATAACTCCTGTTTCCAAATTCTCTGAGGCACTGTGTTGCACTAATAAGACTTGCTGTTTTCAAATTCTCTAAGACATTGTGTTGTATGGATATCAAGAGGACTTACTGATATCAAATTGATAATTTGCTGTTTTCAAGTTCTCTTGAGCCACTGCGATACACTAATAGCAAGAGGACTTGCTATTTTCAAATTTTCTGAGGTACTGTGATGCGCTAATAACAAGAGGACTTCTGTTTTCAAATTCTCTGAGGCATGTTGTGCTAATAGTAAGAAGATTTCCTGTTTTCAAATACTCTGAGACTCTGCATTGCACTAATAACCGGATAACCTCCTGATAACCTCCTGTTTCCAAATTCTCTGAGGCACTGTGTTGCACTGATGTCAAGAGGACTTACTGTTACCAAATTCCTTCTGGTACTTGCCCTAATATCAAGAGAACTTGCTCTTTTCGAATTCTGTGGGGCACTGTGATGCACTAGTAAGAAGAGGACTTGCTGTTGTTAAATACTCTAACGCCCTGTGTTGCACTAATAACAAAACTTGCTGTTTTCAATTTCTCTACAGCAGTGTGTTTCGCTAATAACAAGAGAACTTTTCTGTTTTCAAATTATCTGAGGCGTGTTTTGTACTAAAAACAAGAAGCAGCTTCAGTTATGAAACATCTCTACTATGCGCAGGACCATACTGGCCATGTCCTAGTTTCGGCCTTGACTCGAAAACAAAGTATTCTTAAATGAGGAAATCGAGGCACTGTGTTTCACTAAGAACAAGGTGTACAGTAGTTACGTCCTAACTGGAAAACAAGGTTTTAGAAAATACAGAATTTTTCACAGTTGCTATTTTCACTAATAAAAGTGCATATTTCCGTCTCATTGCTGGTTGATGATATATATTTCATCAACAATTATTAATCCACTGCTGGATAAAGGTCACCCGAAGTCTTTTTTCCTACAACTTTCTCCAGCTTCTTCCAAGTCACTCCAGGGTGCTTTCGAAATTCATCCACCCATCTCTCTCGTGGTCTTTTTTTGCGGGGTCTTTTTCCTATTTTTGATATCCAGTTTAGAATTTCAGTTGTCCAACGGTGGTCAGTTCTTTTTACAAAATGCGACTTGAAAATCTTCGCTTTGATTATGATGTCATCAACTCTTATCATTCCCATGTCTTTCTACATTTCTTGTTATGTCAAGCATGCATCTCTCCATGATTCTTTGAGTTGTTTGCGGCCTCTGAATAGCTTTCTTAATTAATGCACATGTCTCTGATACAGAAGTAAGAACAAGGAAGATAACATGATTAAACTCTTTTCTTTTAATACATAATAGTAAATTGCCCTTGAAAATTACACTGTTTCCTCCAGATGTTCTCCGATCAAGTTTTATATGCCGGTTAAATTCTTCATCGATGTAGCCCTCGCTTGATGTCTGTTGCCCAAAGTTGATATGGACATAAGTTATAGATTTTCCCCATCAACTGATACGTTTTCATATCTTGTTAAAGCATTGTAGATCAATTTTGTTTTCTGAAAGTTCATTTTTAATCCCACTTTTTCATTCTTATCAGCAAGTTTCTGCAGCTCTGAGGGGGTTACTAGCAAAAATATTGTACGTATCATCAGCAAAGCGAAGGTTGGGTTAAATAATCTCCGTTTAGCTTTCTCCTCTTGGGTTCAGTACTGTTAAAATGTAGTTAATTTTTTCCCCGTATTTTATAGATATTATTACTGCACTTTTTACAAGATTTACGTACACAGAGTGAACAAAACCGTAATTTTTGGGGGTTAAGAGATGGTACTCAGAAGCTGGTAACATGGCGTTTTCGTCTTTATGTGGCGAAAGACTGTTGTTACTTGTACAACGTCTTAGTCTTGGAAAATTATTTTAGAGGTTATTTGTGTTCTATAAGCAGTCCTAATTCGGCATGGGCACTGGTATTCTTCTTCCTGGAACCACCATTTGGTCAAAACTGGTTGTTTGTAGTTACAGCCATTTGCAAAAGTTTAAGACCAGCTTGTTGGTGTATTAAAAGATTTCTGCAGATTACGTCCGCTACTGTCTGTATTACTCAACTTCCTGTCGATGTTCCATTATCTTAAAGTTGACAGAGTTGGGGGAAGCGTGAGAGCGTCAGTTTGCTTCTGGTTTTCATGCTGAGAGGTTTTGTACGTATTTTCTATATAGCGAAAAATGGGCAAAAAAGCATAATTAAGTGTTACTCAGAGGGCACAAATAGTGACTTTGTATCATGAAGGATACTCCGAACGTGACATAAGCAGAAAGGTGAATATGAGCAAGACTGCTATTTATAATACGATCATGAAATGTCGAGATACAGATGAATTTGGTTACCGAAAGAGAAGTGGACGTTCAAGGAAAACAACTCCACGTGATGACAAAACCATAAGACGAATAGTTATGCGTTCTCCGAGGAGTTCGTGCAAGAAAATCAAGGCCTTTCTACGTTCAAAAGGGCCTGATATTAGTATCAGCATTGTTTCCCGACGTCTTAGCAAATATTTTGGATTAAAATCTTATAAACCTGCACATAAACCTAGACTAACTTCTGTCATGACTCCAGTTTGCGAAGCGTCATCAATCGTGGACTGCTGAAAAATGGAGCCAAGTTCTTTTTCCGATGAGTCATCTGTGCGCCAATTTGAATCTCGTGCAGCACGACCAAAAGGCAAAAGGTTTGATGAAAAGTATGCCGTTAGCACCGGGAGACATCCCCCTAGTCAGATGATATGGGGTGCTATGCCAACATCCGGTACTGCTTCATTATCCCTTTTGCCGACAGGCACTATACCATGACTAGTCCTTTTTATGTAGAAATGTCACGTGAGAAGCTGTTAGCTCATATTGAAGTGCACAGATGCACAATCTTTATGCATGATGGTGCCCCATGCCACAAATCAAAGACAGTAAAGGACTGCCTGCAGAGGAAAAACATAACTGTGCTTGACTGGTCCAGAAATAGCTCCAACTTTAACCCCATGGAAAATTTGTGGACCATTTTAAAAGACAAGGCAGCAGAAAAACAGCCATCAAATTCTCAAGCTTTGATTAACGCGAAAAAGTACGTGTGGTGCAAAGACATTTTAAGTGGCTACTACAAATTCCTCATTGAGAGTATGACTCATCGTGTTCTGTCCGTTATAAGAAACAAAGATGGCCACATAAAGTAGTGATTTTGGTCTTTTTGTGTTCTAAAGAATGAAAGTATTCATCCGTGGTGTCATTTTTTCAAATATCTCTGACTAGTAATTAGTTGTTTCTTTGAAAATCTTAATTTTCAATAAATTGACAGGGGTTCTTAAACTTTTGAAAATGACTGTAAAGTAAGCAGCCACAGCCCTCCTGGTATTCGTCTCCCTGAAAACACCATTTGCTCTGGCCGAGACTCGAGTTCAGATCCACTTGGCACCGAGCGGCTGGGTTATCTTTCTTTACCGTACTCCGCGTAACTTTTGAAATTTTCCTTTAAAGTAAGAGAACACTATAACATAAATGAGTGTCAAACACGAACATAGTAAATAATACTGTATTATTGGGCCTTAGTTCTGGAAAATTCCTTTTCACTGCGATGTCGTGGTGACATATCTGGATGTGAACAACGCTTTCTGCCATGCTAAAGTCAATGGAACTGCTTGCGTTTTCGAATACGTACTCGCGGATTCATCTCTCCATTGTCTCCTATTGAGATGCTAATCTGTACTCTCGCGCGTGTTGAAATTAACATCCATAGTAATTTATTTGATTAACTATCCATAGCGAGTCAAAGGTGACTCGTTATGAATAGTTAATCCAAACTGAAAGCACTAAATTATCTCGTGCATCGATTTCCCGTCAACGCCTCGTGTGCCCAACTGCAGTACAGCTCTTCCCGTCAGGATATCAGTGCTCGAATTTTTGTGCACAATTAAGCACATTTTGTATGGTTTGATGTTGACAATCAAGTTCAGTGTTTGCAATCAACATTAGTAATTGAATTTTTACAAATTGTGATCGCCGCAGTTACTTTCGTGTGATATAAAATGCAAAGACTTAAGCTTTCCGTGGCTATTTTGAAAAAAAAAAAATATGGATACAAAAACAATATCGTTAGGTGGAGACAGTTTTTTTCATTATGATACAGAAGTTGGATCCGTGTACTTGAATACGCAAATCTCCTAGTGTTTGTAATCACACCTTTCCTTTTTTTTTTTTTTTTTGTCTATTAGTCGTATTCGACCTTATCCAGCAACACGAGCTACAACTACCATCAATCAGCGAATGTTTCGAATTCTATGCCGAAAGCGGTGTTGCGATGGCCAGTTGTGTTCACCCGGTTAGAGAGAGCGATGGATGTCATCAGTCCCTCAACTTGCATTTTGAACACAGGCCGAAACGATTAACAAATTTTGCTTTTTCACCAATTGTCTCGGTAAAGCATGGGACAGAACCGTATTTAAGGTCTTAGTAAGACGTGCTAAGACGTGTGCTAAAACGTGTGCTAAGACGTGTGCTAAAACGTGTGCTAAGACGTGTGAGTGTGGTCCGTGCGCTAAGGCGTGGGAGTGGGTACCGAGACTAAGCCATCTAAATGGACACCCAAAGAACTGAAGACGGAGAATCATTATCAAGTCCATTAAAATACGATAGTGTTGCAATACGCATTGGATTTGTGGTAGTTAATACGTTGTGCGTTCTTCAAACTAATGAATTTTCGGCACAGTTACATATACACCAATGAGCCATTATGACCACCTACTTAATAAGCTGAAGGACCCCCTTTTGCCCTCAAAACAGCGGCCACTCGGCGAGGCATCGTTTCGATGAGGTGGTGACAGGTATCCTGGGGTATCTGGTGCCATAATGTCAATTGCACGTTATTCAGTTCCCGTACATTTCGGGGTGGTTTGGGGATTTAGCGCGAACTAGCTTTTCCAAGTCGAACCACAAATGTTTAATTGGGTTCATGTTAAGTGAATTTGGGGGCAGGGCATTAAAAGAAAGTCACCAGCATGTTCCTCGAATCACTCCTTGACGATTCTGGCACTGTGGCATGACGCATTCCGTCCTGTTGGTAATGACCATCACCAGCAGGGAACACAGTTGCCATGAATGGGTAAACTTCGTCCGCAACGATGTTCAGACACCTGACAGCTGTCAGGGATTGTGGTATTGGTATAATGGGGCCTAAAGTTTCCCAAGTAAACATCGCCCACAGCATAACACCACCGCCGCCTGCCTGTTTCCGTCCAACAGTGCATCCAGGTGCCATAGCCTCCGTTGGTAATCGGCGTATCCGCGCTCGGCCGTCTACGTAATGCACCAGGAATCTTGATTCGTTAGACCAGGCCACTTTTTTCCATTCATCGACGGTCCAATCTCGATGCTCTTGGGTCCATTTCATGCGTTGTTGGCGATGACGTGCAGTGAGCTTGGGGACCCGGCTGGGTCTTCGGCTACGCATTCCCATGCGCAAAAGGATGCGATGAACTGTGTGCTATGACACATAGCCCTGATCATCACTGTTGTAGCTGCTGGTGATTTTTCGCACTGTGACCCTCCGGTCGCAGTGAACAAAGCGCAACAGTCTCCGCTTCCCTCTGGCATCAATGAGCTGTAGCCGACACAGGGCTGGAGGACGGTTCGTTATTTGGCCATCTGTGCACCACTTTTGATACGAACTCACAACATCGGCACGTGAACAAGCCACAAGCCGCGCTGTTTCCGAGATCGTAGTTCCGAGGCGCCATGCCATCACAATTTTTCTTTATCAAACTCCGATAAATCCGCAGCTTTTCCGATTCTGACTCCGAACACTCTACTAACCGAAAGTCGGTCCTCGGGTTGTATATATATATATATATATATATATACTGCTCTGTGATTTTCACCTGCTCCACCGTTCGGTCTCCAGGCGTGCTCATTTCTCTAGCCTGGAGGTGGTCATAATGTAATTGCTCATCGGTGTATATATTCTTCAAACTAATAATTTACTTGCACGGTTACATAGATATACATTCTTCAAAATAATAAATTACCTGCACAGTTACATACACAGTATATACACAGGCGCGTCATATTATTGTGACCACCTCCTACTTTTGACGTCAACAGCGCGTAGCCAATGAAAGAGGGCACGTTCGTGAGTTGGCTTAGTGAATCTATAGGGTGTGCTGTATGAATTCTGAAAACATATCACTCGTTGCTGTCATGGATAAAAGAGCGATTTATCAAATTTGCAAAAAGGGATGATTATCGGCTTTCGGGCAAAAGGGTGGCAGTATTTCTGAAGCAGCGTAGTTTGTGAACTGTTGGCGTGCTGCTGTGGTTAAAGTGCATCGTGCTTGGAGAAATTGCATCATTACGAATAATCGACGTGGAAACTGCGGAGCACCTCGTGCCATTGATGTGAGAGGTGAACGTCGGCTGCGAAGGAGAGTGAGGGCCGATCGACATGATACAGTGGAGCAACTCACTGGTCGAATGAACCAGGGGACTACCGGAAGTGTGTCTAAAACGACAGTTCAGTGAACCCTGCTGCTTATGGGGCTCCGATGCAGACGGATGGTCACTGCACTTATGCTGACGAAGGTGCATCGGCAGAAAAGGGCTTAAATTTGCACGGCAGTATCGGAATCGGACCTCAGCTGATTGGAAAAGGATTGCCTTCTCCGATGTCACATTTTTCTGCTTCATCGAACGGATGGACGTTGGCGTATAAGGCGAGAAACATCGGAGAACAAACACTCTTCAACCACTGCTGGAAGAACACAAGCTGGCAGGGGCAGCGTAATGGTCTGAGAAATGTTTTCGTGGCATTGCCTGGGTCCACTCATACCTGTGGAAGCACTATGGACCGAATTCGTTATGAATCCCTCCTTGCAGACCACGTGCACCCATACATGCTGATTGTCTTCCCTAGTACGACAATTAGCATGTATGGGTGATACGACAATAGTTAGAAGCAGACTCTGGTCTCGCTCATTCCCCATTCCACCGGGGTTGTCTATTTTGTCGCCTAAATCTACGTTTCAACTTTTTCTCTTTTATGGCTTTCTCGGTCTTTTCTGCGTACTTGCATCTCCAAGAATCACTTGTTCTCCCTTTCTTTTGCTCTTGAAATAATCCTGCCCCACCTCTACACTTGCTTTGATTTAAAAAGGTTTTGGAACTTTTGTATTAAAGAAAAATGTCAGAAATGTGAATTCTTACTCAAATATTTTCTTGCCAAATTTTGTTCAGAAAATGGAAACGAAGAACCTCAAGACTCAAATTATATGTACTTCATTTAGTAAACGTAAATCATAAATTAATTAAATTTCATTTGTATCTTCTTAATAAGTATAGGTATATTTTTTGAAAACTGTATTCTTTAATTTGTTTTTCATTAAACACAGATTTCAAGTTTTGCTTCAATTAAAAACTTTTAATTTTAAGTAGAAGTTCTTTCTCTTTTTTCTTATAATTATTCTTATATGAAGGATTCGAGTGATTCCAGATTCGAGAGATTCCAGATTCGGGAGATTCGAGACCCTTTTAGGATTCGGATTTGAGAAAATTGAGGATTTGTCCCACCTCTACTGCAAATACTTGGGCCAAAAAAAAAAAACTTCGTGCTCGGGTAGGCTCGGGCCCACAAAATTGAGCCCGAGCTCATCTCCAGTATTCACCTAACTTCCTAATCCAATATTAGGGCTTAGTGCTAGCTGCTCAATCTTCACTAAACACAAAAGAAAAATTCCAGAAATGCTTAAATATTGTTAAAATTCTATGTGCTTAGTAGTAAAACGTTGCAATGCAACTTTCTCGTGGAGCCTTTTATTTTCGCTTCACGAAACTCCATTTGGAAAACACTTTCTGACGGGAACATTTCAGTTATTAGTAAAGGGCGTTAAGAATTGCACACACATGCGTTTCTCGGCTGCTTTTACGAATTTCCACCATGTGTGCTTAAAAGAGTAGAATCACCTAAAACTAACAGTTAAGGCTTTGGAAAGCAGCAGGAGATGTACATCAGATATTTCAGGTTCAATCGGATCCGAATCGCTCATCCCTAAGCGATCATAAAGATGTGTGTGTGTGTGAGCGCCAATTGAAATAAATCAGGGCTTCTGCAAACTTCCCGGCATTTCTAGCGAGCTGTATCATGATGACCTTTACTAAGCCTTGGGGAGTCGTAGAACTTTTGTTGCTCTCGGTAATGAACGTAACCCGGGATTAAACAGATGACCGCGGAGTTGGAAATTCCAAAAGTGCCTCATTTTGTCATTGGCTGGTGTTTTAGGCGCCATTTTGCGTGTCCTGATCTGCGAAAGTCGTAAAAAAAGCTGTAATCCTCCGGTCGTTATGCGTGATGAACGACAACACTTGTAATCGAGTAACTTATATTTGTAATAAAAGAATCGGTCGTAAAATGGCGGACAGTGTGTCGTGTCCTCTTATCGCACGACAGAAATAACATTTCCGACATTCGAAGGTTAACTGACCATTTCGGCCCAAAAGCGCTGGGATACACAATGATGTTATTACACAATCGAGCAGGATGCAGTACTTGTTAAGCAGTTTCATAGCCCCTTTTACGAACACGCAAGTGAAATCTCTTTTGATTTAAAGCATGAATGCGCAAACAATTATCCGAGCGTCGCACGTAGTAAAATGAAGGAATTTTAGCTCTCGCGTTATAAGATACGAAATAAAGTGCA
The DNA here is from genome assembly GCA_039090855.1 of Macrothele yani. Classification (NCBI taxonomy): domain Eukaryota; kingdom Metazoa; phylum Arthropoda; class Arachnida; order Araneae; family Macrothelidae; genus Macrothele; species Macrothele yani. The sequence continues at coordinate 106,265,062 of CM076991.1, read as the reverse complement.
GGAGACGAGAGAGAGATAATTATTATCAGTGCGATTAACAAAAAATACGTTTCTCTGCTGTAGGTCTATAGCCAACTGCATGTGTGTGTGTGTGTGTGTGTGTTTTTTTAAGGTGATATACTGACATAAACATCTCAGTACTTTGAAGTCCAAAGCATCAAGGAATTTTAGCTCTCGCTTTATAAGATGCGAAATAAATTGCAGGAGACGAGGAGAGATCATTATTGTCTGTGCGATTAACAAAAAATGCGTTTCTCTGCTGTAGATATATAGCCAACTGCCACGTCCCTTTTTTTTTTTTTTTTAGGTGATATATTAACATAAATATCTCAGTACTTGAAATCCAAAGCATCAAGGAATTCCAGAACTTTCAACAGACCGATTTAAAATGTTTGCACAGCAACCCTCCGAGCGCCGAAAATTAAAAAGATAATAATAAAAAGAACAATATCGAACTTGTTTTTGAACTTTATATGGAGGCCAAATAATGTTCAGTGACTTTTAAAACAGTACTAGAAATTTAAAAAAAAAAGTGAATTTTCGTATATAAAAGTTTCAAAAGTCACTAATTACTCCACTTTGCATCAAATGTGAATCACTAAAACATGTATCAGGGAGAAAAAAGATGTTTAAATAAATTTATTTTAGAGGGATTCCTGTTATTCTCTACTCAAAAATATTAGCTATGCGGATTAGTTGAAGTTATTTTTTATCAGAAGGTTTTTACAAGTATCACAATGCAATTTCAATTCTCCCCGGAAAGAAAATCGCAAATTTTGAAACTTTTTGCTCCCCCACCTCTCTCTCTCTCTCTCTCTCTCTCTCTCTCTCTCTCTCTCTCCCTCTCTTCTCTCTCTCTCTCTCTCTCTCTCTCTCTCTCTCTCTCTCTCTCTCTCTCTCTCTCTCTCTCTCTCAACGGTCTTTTTCTTAAGTATAAAGCAAATACTTCCTTGCCATAATAACTTTTTCTTTATGATAGTTTTTCCTGTTTGTTCTTTACGGACGTTATTCTCTACTCATCTACTCAAAATTATTAGCTACGCAGATTAGTTGAAGTTATTTTTTAGCATATTGTGAGAAGGTTTTTAGAAGTATCACAATGCAACTTCAACATCATCTCCCCGGAAAGGAAACCGCAGATTTTGAAATATTTTACTCTCTCGGTCTCTCTCTCTCTCTCTCTCTCTCTCTTACTTTTCTCCCCTTTTTCTCAAACCCCCTCCCCTCTCTCTCAACTTTCAAAGGTATTTTTCTTTTAAAGCAAATACTTCTTTCCCGTAATTACTTTTTCTTTATGATAGTTTTTCGTGTGTATTCTTTACGGACGACATTTTTCTTGTAAGGACTTTACTAAAATTACGAGATGCATTTTTAGGGCCTGCAACGAACTTTTGCTCAGGGCCCCCGGCGGTAAAATTTCGCCCTGAGCTCCGCAAAAGTTCCAATCGCTCGCTGGTGGTCGTAAGAATATTCTCCAAAGCTAACAAACGCGACAGTAACAGAAACATACAACCTACGTCCGAAAAGTTCCAGCACAGACGCAACGAAGAATATGAAAAAGTACCATACTCACAATTAATGCTGGTCACCTCCAAAATACCGCCCTTCTGAATCAACACACAGTTTCCGGCGTTTCTGAAGATCCTAAAAACAGTTCTGGGAAGGTACTTTCCGGGATGTCGGCAGGTTGTTTTCTCACGGCTGCTTGGATAGATGTAATGTCTGCTTGATACTGCCCTTTTACAGCCCGTTTTATCCAGGGGAGCAGGAAGAAGTCACAGGGCGATAAATCAGGGGAATACGGCGCATGTGACAAAACAGTGATTTGATCATTAGCCAGTAACTGTTGGACTGATAACGCGGTATGAGGTCTAGCGTTATCATGGAGCAAGAGCCAATTTCCGGATTCCTATAAGTGGAGACGACGGCGACGAATACTGCTGCGTAACGTCGTAAGACTTGCTTGTAGGATTCTTGATTTACCGTTGGACCCACTGGTACGAATTCCTTGTGGACTATACCTTTCGAATCGAAAAAGGGCGTTCTTCCAGTGTCCACACACTGGAGAAACGCCCAGATCTCGGATCATCATCAAAGGATTCCCGGCCACCACGAAACCGTGCAAACCATTTGAAAACTTTGCTGCGGAAAAATGATGTGTCTCCATGCACTTCTTTTAAAATTCTGTAAGTTTCAGTGGCTGATTAACCAAATTTCCAACAAAGACGGATGCTTTACTCTCTGCTCTTCGATGTCTAAAATGAAATGGCACGAGAACGCTTGCTATGACTCCCTTAATGCCCGTCCGCCGCCTGTCGGTACCGGTATTAAACCGGTTGCCAGCTGTTCGCTGATTGGCCAAGGACTGCTGTCTTCTGGCATACACGTGATATTTTTATCCCACTACTGTTACGTCAGTTATGCATCCATTCCTATAATTTATTGGGTGTAGGTTGCATTTACAGGATTTTGTTTAAACGAAATTAAATATCTAACTTGGAAGGGGAAAAAAAATTATTTAGTTTTCCGAAATCAGAATATTTTGAAGCACTGATTAGCGGTTGCGGGACTTTGATTATCATCTAAATATTCTTTCGATAAATATCTTGCACAAAATGTTATTTTATTCGTTTAGAACATTGTTAGTGTTCCGCTCTCATTTCTAGCGGTGACAGTAATTGGTCATTAGTGGGAAGTGGTCAGGGAGCTGACATTAAAGAACCTACTTCCAGGTTTATGGAAGTATAATAAATGTCCAATTTGTGCCAAACTGGAAAGCCATCCAAGAAACAGTAATCCTGGAATTATATTTTGCTTCCTGTGTTTATGTTGTCATAAAAATGCGTCAGTAAAGAACTGAACTTTATTAGTATTTCGGTTCTCCAAAGGGTCTTTTGTGCTGTTCTCTGTTTAAAAAAAAAAAAAAAAAAAGACACGAGCCACTCGCGAGTACCCTTTGCTGCTGATACTAAATTTCTACCCCCCTCGTATTCAGTAACATAGCTTTGCCTATCCATTGCATTTGAACAATCCCTGCTTTGTAGCGAAAGGACAGAGAAACCCTAGTTAGCTTCTGATTGTGGAGTACAAAACACGCACTGAAGTTCCGATTGGAAGCAATTAGAGCGATAAGGCTTTTACTTCGAGGGTCAAAGTTCATTCGTAGCTGCTCAGCTGTATTCGATTTGAAGGGGTTATTATCGAAAGTTATTAAAACTCTGAGAAGGCAAGTAACTTCTCTCGATCAATGACGGAAGAAGTTCCGTAAACGGAAAGAACGGAGCGTAAGCTTTTCTTTATTCTGATCGTTATCAACGGCTACTTGAGCGATGTGAAAAGAATAACGTAGGGAAAGCAAGCCACATTACGTCTATCCAGCCAGAGGCATTCGGTTCCCTGCGAAATGATAGCTATTATATAGACGACGAACAAATGCCAGTCTCATATGAAAAATGATCGGTCTAAATAAAGAATTAATTGTAGTACGTTAGCAATGGGTTAGTGTAACATGCTGCTGTTATAGACTCTTTAACAAAGTAAATGTTTCAGCACGATTTCACTCTTTTGAGATGAACACAGAGAAATGTATGGCGAAATTATTGATTTCTTCATCGAGAGAGAAAAAAGAAAAAGGTATGGAAAGCAGTATAATTTTTTGCTTCGTGCTAAACTGTCTGCTATGATTTATCATGAAAAAAAGCTTTGGATAATGGTGTTCCTTGAAATGTAGTTATTAAAATTGTGTTCAACAAAAGGGTATTCTTTCAGTGCTCACTAAATGTGCACTTTTCCTAATCACGTGACACATTAGAGGCCGGCACAGACCTGAAATTTTTTACCCGACCCGACAACAGCCGGCGAAGAGTTCTGTTCGGCCCGACCCGAAAACTCCGAGTCGTTGTGGACCAGGCCAAGCCCAAAACCACTCGAAAACTAAATCCGGTCTGATGCGAGCTCGAATGCAATGTTCTCTTCGAGGGGCACAATTCCAGGAATTATTATGTCCCGAAGGGAAACCTCAGTCGACATTTCCATACTCCCATATTTTTCTCTGCAATCGTCGCCCAAAATTCCACTTAATGCACGTGCGTCAACCCCACCTTTTCTAGTTCACTCGAAAAGTAAATCCGGCCTGATGCGAGCCCGAATGCAGTGTTCACTTCGAGGGACACGATTCCAGGAATTATTATGTTCCGAAGGGAAACATCAGTCGACATTTCCATACTCCCATATTTCTCTCTGCAATCGTCGCCCAGAAATCCACTTAATACACGTGCGTGAACCCCGCCATTACCCTGCCATTTGACTAAGAGTTCTGTTCTGCCCAACCCGAAAACTCGGAGTCGTTGTTCGACCAGATCAAGCCCAAAACCACTCGAAAACTTAATCCGGCCTGATGCGAGCCTGAATGCAATGTTCACTTCGATTGTCACAATTCCAGGAATAATTATGTCCCGAATGGAAACCTCAGTCGACATTTCCATACTCCCATATTTCTCTATGCGATCGTCGCCCAGAAATCCACTTAATACACGTGCGCGAACCCCACCTTTCCTCTTTTTTTTTTTTGTACCTAGGAGTAGGTCGCCTGTTTTCAACTCTACTGACGCGATACTTCCAAGGCATACCCTGTTGGAGTAGTTGGTAGAGAGCAGTGTTGCATTCAGAGAGTTTTTTCATGGGGGGCCAATCACAAATTTCGAGGAGGCTAAAACTTGTTGACCGATATATATATATATATATATTAATATATGTAAAAATTTTAAATAGAGTACAAAATTTTTATTATGCTCTTATATCGCAAGCAGATTCCAAGAAATCGACACATACAAGTGATTAAAAATGTAGAAATTTTATACCTTTGCTTTAATTCAGTAACGGAGTACGGATTTCACCATGGGGTGGTGTAAAATATTGAGGGCGTTAGTAAAGGTTAGGCTGTGCTGCAGAAAATCCCTCCAAGACGTTAGGAGTAGTAATTAAAATGTCCTCTGCTTACTACAAGAGTGTTACTGATTAATAAGGAATCATTAGAGTGTTACCTGAAAACGTATTGTGTAAACCATTCCCCTGCCATTTGGTTTCAGCCCCTTTAGATTTTTTAGAGTAGCAAATGGTAGTAAAAAAAAAAACTAACTAACCATTTAGATGCCAGTTTGATGTGCCACGATTATTTTTTTTGTCGCATACTGTAAACCACCAACGCCAGAAAAAAAAAAAACTTATTATGGGAAAAGTTTCTAATAATTTGCTATTGTTAAAAACTAGGTAGCAAATATTTTGTTATATTGGAAGCTCTAACTTCACGTTAGCTACATTGAGCCTTAACCGTATACATGGAAAGTCGGCATCCAGGAGACTGAAAGAAAGCTTCCAAAATATGATGATGTATTGCATTGCAAACATCGCTACTCTGTGGAATAAGGTTTTGATTGCAGAAGTAGTCCAACTTGTCAGTGCTTGAAAATTTTCCCTTTCATAGAGGAATGTTTAATGTTTTGTTGAAGGATAACATAAATTTCAGATTGAAGTCCATGTGGATTTTTTTTTGTTATTATTATTGTAATATTTTCCCTCATTTTCTTAATTTTTTAATTAATTTATCTAAATATGCAGTTATAAACGAACACAATTAGACTAAACATAAGGGGAGATCACCGAAAAACCTACGGGGGGGGGGTCATAGATTTTCGGGGGCTAAGCAACCCCGAGAAGATGTCTAATTACATCACAGGTAGAGAGAGTCTCTTACACTGCTCGCTTGTCCAGCATTGTTGTACTTCCCCACCATTGCTTTTCTGTCAACATTTTTCCATTAGCACACGAAGATTCCCCTGCGCTGTTACAATTTCTTCTTCTATGCCACCATTTTTATTCCTCTATTCCGGGAGAGTCACCAATAGTTTTTATGTGCCTCGTTAAATATGGGATTTCATTAAACTTTGTTACTCTGCATGTTAAACGTTATCGTCTTGGCTTTTTTTCATCCTTGTTAAATCCGGGATCTCGCGAACGAGATCCTTATAGCGAGTTACTGTACCTATCTTTCTTTCTTGCGGCGTTTATGTGAGTAGAAGGCGACGTATGTCGCCGTGAGAAAGTTTATTTCTTGCGGCGTTTATGTGAGTAGAAGGCGACGTATGTCGCCGTGAGAAAGTTTATTCGGAATTAGCGACGTGGCGGTTTGGCGGATTAGAGGAAGAGAGGCTATTGCTATTCGTAGTGGAGAGAAGTTTATTTGGAGGCAGCAGCATGCCGATTTGGAAGATGAGATAAAGATGGTATCGCTATTCGTAGCAAAGAGAAGTTTACTTTGGAACAGCGGCGTGGCGATTTGGAGGATGACAGAGAGGGGGGGGGCGTATCGCTATTACCAGCGGAGAGAAGTTTATTTGGAAGCAGCGGCGTGGCAGTCTTAAGGATGAGATAGAGGGGGGGGGGTAACGCTATTCGTGGCTGAGGAAAGTTTATTTGGAGGCAGGCGCATGGCGGTTTGAAGGATAAGAGAGAGGGGTATCGCTATTCGTAGCGGAGAAAAATTTATTTGGAGGCAGTGGCGTGGCGGTTGGAGGATGACAAAGAGAGGGGGTATCGCTATTCGTAGCGGAGAGAAGTTTATTTGGAGGCAGTGGCGTGGCGATTTGGAGGATGAGAGGCGGAGGTATCGCTATTCGCAGCGGAGAGAAGTTTATTTGGAAGCAGTGGCGTGGCAGTTTGAAGGATGAGAGAGGGGGTATCGCTATTCGTGGCCGAGGAAAGTTTATTTGGAGGCAGGCGCATGGCGGATTGAAGGATAAGAGAGAGGGGTATGGCTATTCGTAGCGGAGAAAAGTTTATTTGGAGGCAGTGGCGTGGCGGTTGGAGGATGACAAAGAGAGGGGGGTATCGCTATTCGTAGCGGAGAGAAGTTTATTTGGAGGCAGTGGCGTGGCGATTTGGAGGATGACAAAGAGAGGGCGGTATCGCTATTCGTAGCGGAGAGAAGTTTATTTGGGGGCAGTGACGTGGTGATTTGGAGGATGAGAGGCGGAGGTATCGCTTTCGTAGCGGAGAGAAGTTTATTTGGAGGCAGCAGCATGCCGATTTGGAAGATGATATAAAGATGGTATCGCTATTCGTAGCGAAGAGAAGTTTACTTTGGAACAGCGGCGTGGCGGTTTGGAGGATGAAAGAGAGGGACGGGGGCGTATCGCTATTAGCAGCGGAGAGAAGTTTATTTGGAAGCAGTGGCGTGGCAGTCTGGAGGATGAGATAGAGAAGGGGGGGGGGTAACGCTATTCGTGGCTGAGGAAAGTTTATTTGGAGGCAGGCGCATGGCGGTTTGAAGGATAAGAGAAAGGGGTATCGCTATTCGTAGCGGAGAAAAGTTTATTTGGAGGCAGTGGCGTGGCGGTTTGGAGGATGACAAAGAGAGGGGGGTATCGCTATTCGTAGCGGAGAGAAGCTTATTTTGAGGCAGGCGCATGGCGGTTTGAAGGATAAGAGAGAGAGAGAGAGGGGGGTATCGCTATTCGTAGCGGAGAGAAGTTTATTTGGAGGCAGTGTCGTGGCGGTTTGGAGGTTGACAAAGAGAGTATCGCTGTTCGTAGCGGAGAGAAGTTTATTTGGAAGCAGTGGCGTGGCAGTTTGGAGGACGACAAAGAGAGCGGGGTGTATCGCTGTTCGTAGCGGAGAGAAGTTTATTCGGAAGCAGTGGCGTGGCAGTTAGGAGGATGAGAGAGAGAGAGATAGAAAGAGAGGGGGGGGGGTTGGGTATCGCTATTCGTGGCTGAGAAAAGTTTCTTTGGAGGCAGGTGCATGGCGGTTTGAAGGATAAGACAGAGGGGGTATCGCTATTCGTAGCGGAGAGAAGTTTATTTGGAGACAGTGGCGTGGCGGTTTCGAGGATGAGAAAGAGAGGGGGTATCGCTGATCGTAGCGGAGAGAAGTTTTTTTGGTTTTGGAAGCAGTGGCGTGGCAGTGTGGAGGATGAGAGAGAGAGAGAGAGAGAGGGGGGCTATTCGTAGAGGAGAGAAGTTTTTTTGGTTTTGGAAGCAGTGGCGTGGCAGTGTGGAGGATGAGAGAGAGAGAGAGAGAGAGGGGGCTATTCGTAGAGGAGAGAAGTTTATTTGGAAGCAGTGGCGTGACGGTTTGGAGGATGACAAAGAGAGGGGGTATCGCTGCTCGTAGCGGAGAGAAGTTTATTTGGAAGCAGTGACGAGGCAGTTTGGAGGATGAGAGAGAGAGAGAGAGACATAGAGAGAGGGGGGGTCGCTTTTCGTGGCTGAGGAAAGATAATTTGGAGGCAGGCGCATGACGGTTTGAAGGATAAGAGAGAAGGGGTATCGCTAATCGTAGCGGAGAGAAGTTTATTTGGAGGCAGCGGCGTGGCGGTGTGGAGGATGACAAAAGAGGGCGTATTGCTGTTCGTAGCGGATAGAAGTTTATTTGGAGGCAGCGGCATGGCGGTTTGGAGGATGACAAAAGAGGGCGTATTGCTGTTCGTAGCGGATAGAAGTTTATTTGGAGGCAGCGGCATGGCGGTTTGAAGGATGTAAGAGAGGGGGTATCGCTCTTCGTAGCGGACAGACGTTTATTTGGAGGCACCTGCGTGGCGGTTTGGAGTATGAGAGAGAGAGAGAGGGGGGGTATCGCTATTCGTAGCGGTGAGAAGTTTATTTCGAGGATAAGAGAGAGAGAGGGTATCTCTGATGTTCGTAGCGGAGACAAGAGACGCGGAAAACGAATGAAAGGATTCACCCACTGTACGGCGAGAAGAATCTGGTAAGGCCGATTTTTCCTCAATCTTAGAATTCGAATCAAGTTGAATAAAACATTTCTATTATGATTATGGTGCGTCTGCGTTGATTGAGAACGGTGAAAATCTCATCTGATGTTGTCAACAAAGAAAGAAAACTTGGCTCATTTTACGATGTCACTGAGGAAAAAAATGGCCATTCCACTGGTGATATAAATATGTAAAATATTGCTTCTTAGGTCTTGCCGATGGAGCTCAAAAATTGTATGTTCCAATAGTGTCACCTCAAAGTCACCTTAGAATTTATACTTCTAAAAAGAGTGATCAAATTATGTAAAATTTCTCTTCTAAAAGTGGTTGCTCAGAATAGAACTTGGTTGCTCTTAAACTCTTATAAAAATCATAGTAAATATGGTTCTTCTTATATTGTTATCAAGGGCATAAAAGATGGCCTGTCAACGAAGACGTGTATGGTAAAATATTTTCTTTTTTATTTTTTAGTTGTTAGAAGACTGAAACAGATATACTCCAACAGAGGTAAACAAGATTTCTGTATTCTTTCTAATCATCTTTTAAATACAGGAGAACCACGTTTCTCCTGTATACGTTTTTCTCATTTATGTTTAAAATGTTGCCTTTCCCCAAACAATTCTGAATTGCCGTTAAATTTTATCAATTATATGCTAATCGAATTAGCATTCTTTTCACTTATACGCTAAATTGATGTGGTAAGAAATGTATTCAAATCGAATTTCGTTTACCGAACTCTATTGAAACCCTTCCACTTCGCCTCGAATTCCGTTTTCCATTCCCGTTCCACCTCCATTTCCTGTTATCTACCTGCTGTATGACTCACTCTGCAGGATACGCGCATTCCTTTTGAGCTACCATCGGTCAGCTCATGTACACAAAGATGACATCGCATAGACATATGTAGACATATAGATAACATTCCATGGACATACGTAGACATCTAGGTGACGCCGCATAGGCATATGTAGACATCTAGACGACATCATATCGCATTCCTTTTGAGCTACCATCGGTCAGCTGTAGTAGACATCTACTGTTGCCTGACATTGTCATATCGGACTTTAAGATCTTCGTTTCCAGATGAATCTACACCCCAAGAAGATAACGTCTCGCCATCTTACTGGAATGCTATTTTTGAAGAGGAAGATACTGTTAAAATGATTTGGAGATTTTAGAATTTTTCACAGTGCTGTGTTAACTCGTTGTTTAATCACCGAAATATGCTATAATCAGAAGATTGCAAAGTTCCTTGAGCACTGTAAACATCAATAGAGTAGTAATAGATCATTTAACAGAAACGATTTGACGTATGATGAAATCCTTTATTTTCGTGACTTTTCTTACTTAATGATTACTCCGGGTCACCGTGCGATTAGACCATCTCTCATGTCTTAACTCCTCGCTACAGTTATTCTTTTCGCTCGGGCGCGGAGACCACGCACCTCTTCTCAAAATTCTACTCCTCTCTCTTTCTCTCTGTCACATACTGCCCGAAGACACGTCATCATCCTTCCTTCAAAAGAAGCGTCCATATTGTTTTTCGCACTACTTCCAAAAACGCGCCTCAAGCCTCCGTCTGAACACCCTCTTCTCAACGCGTCTTCATGTTCGCTGCCTAATGCCATCACTCCGAAGGACGGAAGTCCTTCCTAATGAGTCGCTTTAAAACTCTAAAAAAAGCCTTCTTCTGTTGTAGCTATCTACACACGAAATCCTGTGTGTTGTCCATCTCCAGGAAGTCCTCCGATAAACTAATCGTTTCCGGTGACTTACTGGCTGTACCAAATCGAACACGAAAAATATATTGTTAAGAAGTTTCCCACGATTACTTTTCAAACTTTCTAAAACTGCAAGGATTCTTAATTATATACATATTCATTAAAATTCAACAATTAAAAGATATCATGAAAGAAATACGGGATTACGTCATATAATACAAATTTTGAAGATGACAATCCGATTTTTGGCGTAAATGTGACAAGGATGATAAGTCAGATAATATCCGAAAACTTGAAAATATTCATCGTCCTGGAGCGGGACTCGAACCCGCGTCTCCCAGAAAACGCCCAGGTATGCTAACCACTACACCACCCAGAACGACTAAGTTTCAAGTTTCCGATCAATTTGAATATAACCATCACAGGATTCGCTAGTCGAAGCAACCGGCAAAATTTGAATTAAAAGATATTTACATATAAAATTTCATAAAATAAATATTCCCGTTCAATACGCTATTATTAGAAGATTATTTATAATACCACTAATGCAAATTCATTCCTTTTCAGGAATAAAATGGGTAATATTCAATACGTCTTTCTTTAACAGTCCGCTATCGGAAACGTCAACGACCCTTTTAAGAAAATGCTTCTCAGTAGAGTTGCAACGAAGCATTTTTCCTAGGCAAATCATACTTAGTACATGAACTAAGCGCTCTTTTACGTAGTCGACATGCCCAGAGTACGTAATGAATTTATTGCTCATGGAAGCGAGAGGGGACCCCAAGAAGGCCTTTCTTTCAAGCGAGGGGTTCAAATTCAGAGGGTTGCGAGGAGGAATACAATGGAACAGGAGAGAAGTTTTCTGGAGGGAGATGGAATCGGACAGCAAATTGGAGAAGACGTGAGGGAAGACAGCTTCCGAGCAGGAAAGCGTGAGTGACTAGAATATGAAATAGAAGAGAAATTAAGTAGAACGTGCAGATGACAAGTGGAAAATAAAGTAATCATAATTAATTCAACAATCAAGATAATTGCAGGGCAAACCTTAATAACCTTAATAACGAGAATTAGGTAGTAACAAAGAATAGATTTAATACTGCAACTGTTTTTAATACGAAGTGTCCCACTCGTTACCGAACCCGGCATTTCTTTAATAATATTAACACCGATGAAAATATTGCAACGAAATTTGAAGTGGACTTATCTCATTTCGTGCGAAATGTGATGACATCACAACATATGATGGAAGTGACCACCATTTGCGTCCAGACAGCATTGAACCTGGCGCACCATATTGTGAAAAGTCCTTGCCAGTGCGTCCGCCGTCACTGCCTGAATTTCTTCGGTGATGTTTGCTTTCAAGGCATCTATGGTTCGCGGTTTCTTCTGGTAAACTCTCACTTTTAGATATCCCCATAAAAAGTAATCAGGAGGTGTCAGATCGGGCGAGCGCTGTGGCCATAGACCCTTCGAAACAACACGGTCAACAATGCCTAAATCGTGGATTTGCTCGGCGGATGTCTGCCTGCAAACTTCTCCAGGAATTGCGGTTGACAAGACTTCATCGATTCTGTCTTCCAATAAGTGAGAACAATAAACACTAGCTCCTCCAGAGTATACCGAAACATTTTCACACGTACGCGAACAGCGACGAACACGAGTACTCGCTATCAACAACCGTATTGTGTAGACACGCTCAGCAAAATGGCATAACAAAGCAGCAGAGAGGCGCGTCCGGCTGGCTGGCGGACTGCTCCTCAGTGGCGCCACACTTAGGAATGTGTCTGCCACTAAGGAGCACTCCGCCTGGCTGGCGGACATCGCCGGGTTTAATGCTGTTTGGACGCAAATGGTGGCCACTTCCAGCACATTTTGTGATGTCATCACATTTCGCACGAAATGCGGTTAGTCCACGTCAAATTTCGTAGCAATATCTTCATTGATGTTAATATTATTAAATAAATTTCGGGTTCCGTAGCGAGTGGCACACCCTGTATTTCTTTCGTGGTAAGTTTTCTTCGTGACATTCACAACGAGCTGCAATTAGGCTTAAATGTCGAAACCGAACGGGAATTAGAAATCCCACTCACAAGAGCAAGCTTGCATCTTATCTCACCATTCTGTTTCTTAGTTATCACTCTTTCGTATTTCCTTGGTTCTTGCGCATCATTTCCGCATGAGTTTTATACGGACACTCAAAAACCTTCTCTGCGCCCTACTCTTCTCGTAACCATATGTCTCTACCTTCAGATTCTTTCTTCCAGACCCCTCGGTTTTACGTTTGGTTATGTGCTAGATCCTTACCTGCAATTTCCGTACAAATGGAATAAGAATTTCTAACAAAGTGCAAGGTCCGGACTGGGAGTTTTAAAAAGGGTGCCCTTACAGGGTCAGAGAATAATCTCTAAGATTTAAAAAAAAGGCAAGATAACAAACTGCACTATTTGCTTTCGGTGGAATTTCATTAACCAATCAGGTTAGCGCTCAATCGTTGTTTCACTGATACCTTATTTGCTTCGGTAGTTAGTGTTTGTTGTATCAATTAATGGCAACGCTAAAAGTCGCTCTAAATATCAGAAATCAGGTAAGCTGCTTTTTCTCAAAACGAGAAGCGCATTCACTCACGCACACTGTACACTGAAGTGTCAAAAGTAATGGCATACGCAGCTGGTATCGTGTAGGACCTCCTCTTGCCCTGCGAAGTGCAGTAACATGATCGGTTCCACAAGTGGCCGGAAGACTTCACAGATGTTGAGCCATGCTATCTGAAAGGACGCTCACAGTTCCTTGGTATTTGTAGGTGCAGGATCTTGGGTGCGAAAGGACCTTTACACCACGTCCCATAAGTGCTCTATTGGGTTCGTGTCGGGCGAACGAGGTGGCCACACCATCCGTCGGAACTGTCTGGAATGCTCCTCAAACCAATTTTGGACACCTTGGGCCCGATGACTTTGTCACATTGCTGTTTTAACTCTTTCCTTATATTACTGAAATAGGCTAGAATCAGAAGACTGCAAGGTTCCTTAAGCACTGTAAACATCAATAGAGTAGTAATAGTCCATTCAACAGAAGCGATTTGACGTTTGATAAAATCCTTTATTTTCGTGATTTTGTTTACTTAATTATTAATCACCTGTGATCAGACCATCTCTCATTTTCTATAACTCCTCGCTATACATTCATGCTTACCGGTCGGGCGCGGAGACCACGCACCCCTTCACGAATTCTACTCCTACCTCCGAAACGTCTCCCCACCTCGCTCTACTACCGTCAGCCGTATTCTCCCCTCAAACACGTCATCCTCCTACATTCGAAGTCTCGTTCTCCTATTGTCTCCGTACTACTTCCAAAAGACGCTCCTGCCGAACACCTCTTCTCCACGCATCTCCATTCCTAATGACCAAACCGAAGGACGGAAGTCCATCCTAATGAGTTGCTTTAAAACTCTAAAAAAAAAAAAAAAAAAAAAAAAGCCTTCTTCTATTGTTGCTATCTACACACAAAATCCTGTGTGCTGTCCATATCAGGAAATCCGCCGATAAACTAATCGTTTCCGGTGACTTACTGGCTCTCCCAAATCGAACTCCAAAAATATAACCTTAGGAAGTTTAGCACGATTAGTTTTCAAACATTCTAAAACTGCTAGGATTCTTAATTATTTACATATTCATTAAAATGCAACGATTAAAAGATATATACATTACATTACATTTCATTTCATAAAATAAACATTCCCGTTCCATTACGCTATTATTAAAGGTTATTTACATTTACTACTATTGCAACTTCGTCCACCAGGAAAATCCCATCGTTTTTGGGGTATATGAAGTCCATGAGGGGTTCCAAATGTTCCTCCAGCAGAGCAACAAAGCGATTACCGGTTAATGACGTGTTTACTAGAACCAGAGGACCTTATTGACAGCTTGGGTACATTGCCTCATGGTGTCTGAGTCACACCCAATCCTACCATCAGCTCGTAACAACTGGAAGCGTGACTCATCGGACCACACCACACCACATGTTGCCAGTCTTCCAGGGTCCAATTACTGTGTTCAGGAGCCCAGGTGAATCGCTGTGTCCGATGTCGTTGTGTTAACAAAGGCACTCTGGTGGGTCTTCTGCTCCCATACTCCATGGACGCAAAATTACGCTGCAATGAGCTGATGGATATGTCTCTGGTTCCTCCTGCATTGAATGTGGATGTTATTTGAACCAGTGTCGCTTTTCTGTTAACATGGACAATCCTGGTCAGACGCCGCTGGTCTCGGTCATTCAGCACCCGTGGTCCACCACTGCGCTGTCCACGGTGGGTGGTAATGCCTTCCATGAGATATTCTCGGTACACACGCGACACCGTGGCTGGCAGAATGTTGTCTGTTCGTACAACTGAAAGTGAATATCCCATCCATCTGGCTCCCAATACAATGCTTCGTTCAAACTCCGATAATTCACGTCGGCTTGCCATAATCATAGTAGCGATTGTTCAACCTGGCTCTCGAGAGTACACCTCGTAATTGATAAAAATCGTGACGTGTGTCGAAGCCTTTATACGATGGCAGCGACAGTTAAAAATTTGCATACTGCTGCTATTCCATAACTTTTGGCTCTTCATTGTATTTTAAAATATATGTGCATTAAATATATCATCAACACTACAATAAATATTTGTTGTACCAACTACTATATTCAAGACAAAAGGACAGTTTTTAAGATATCCTTTAAAGATTGTAAAATTATTAACTTTTTTTTTCTTTTATAATTTCCGGACATTTATTTCGTACAGTGAGGGTCCAGCAGAACTCAAAAAGTACAAGTTGATATTTTTTCAGTTCTGGCAAAGGGTGTAATTATCACATCTTATCCTAAAGTTATATATTATATGCTACGTACATATACTATATTGACAAAAGTCACCGGACACCTAGAAGAGAATCATAACATAGCATTTATTGACATACATTAGTACGCTGTCTGTCCACCTTTGGCCTTACTGCATTCACTGACCCTTCCAGATATGCTTTCGACAAGGTTTTGGAACACAGCAACAGGTAAGCGCTTCCATTCAGTACATAATGCTGCCGCTCGCTAACTGTTGCTTAGTAGTAGGCCTTGGTTCCAAACTTCTTATGCGGCGCTCTAATAATCCATATAGGTGCTCTATGGGATTAAGACCAGGGCTCTGCGCTGGCAAGTCCCCACAAAATACGAAATACAGTCCTTGCTTCATGGCTTGTTGCATTATCCTGCTGTACTAACAAGGCTCGGTTCCATAGTATTGCCACAGAGTTTGTAAGGCATAATTGTCTAAAATATCGAGGTAAACGTGCTGGTTAACAGGTTTGTCCACGATAACCAATGTGCCGGGATCATACCACGAAAAACACCCCCACACGAGTACACTGCCAGCTCCAAACTTAACCGTAGGAACAGTACACTGTGGTAAATAGCGTTCCCCCGGCTGCCGCCATACCCACACACGGCCATCACACTGATGGATCGTGTATCTGAATTCATCAGTCCATAGGACCCGTTTCCATTGATCTACGGTCCACGATAAATGTCCTTTCCACTATGCTAAACGACGAGTAGCATTCTGAGTGGAGATGAAAGTCTTATAGCAGCCGCACGACAACGGTAACCCATTGAATGAAGCTCTCTGCGAATGGTATTTGTACATACCGAGGTTCCAGCATTTTTTCTGACCTGTACACTGAGGTTTTGTGCAGTACTCCGTTGATTAGCTGTAACGACTCTCTTGAGGCTTCGACTTCCTCTATCACTGATTTTCTTTGGTCTACCGATACGTTTTGCTGCTTCAGGCACGCCATGTGTCTTCCACTTATTCTGTACATCCAAAACAGTTGTCTTGGGTATGTTTAAACGCGTCTCGGTTTCCTTATGGACAACCCACTAATATAACACCCAACAATCTTTCCTTTCTCAAAGTCAGTTCTCTCCCTCCGCGACATTTTCATTCAACCTCACAGTGCGATATGATCGCGGTCAGGTGCAGGCTTGTTTTTATACCGTTTGCAGCTGTACCGCTCTTCTTAACAACGCAGCGGATTTGTTCATTTGCTTTTGAAGGGGTGTCCAGTGACTTTTGTCAATATAGTGTATGTTCTATCAATATCCATCACAAACATATTAATTTTCTTGTATAAATTAATGTTGTATATCTGCCAAATCATTTGCCTGTCCTTCTAAATCACTTTGTCAGAAACCTGTACGAAACTGCACCTCCTGAAAGCTGTTAGAAACGTTTAATTCACTTGTACGGTAATCTCACGATTTTTGACTTGTACCGAAATCGCACGTACAGATTTAGGACATCACCTACTTGTACGGTAATCAAAACAGGTAGTGACTAGTACTTTGCTACGAGGTTGGGTTGGATATTGTAGTTTCGGTTATGTTTATGTGTAGTTGCAAATCATTTTGGAAAATATGTAACAAATGAATAGCTGAGAAAGTTGTAGTCTCAAATTGTTTATTAACTTATTCGTTATATACGAGCAGGTTGCCCCAGTTTGATCATCTTCGATGAAAATTACATCCTCACGTTTCTGTCCTCTCGCTGCCTGGCTCATTTCTCAGTTGCGTTCGTTCTTTCGTATTTACCATCTAATTCCACGCCACATATCATTACGTTTTTTCTCCCGGTCCAGATACCCGAAAAATGCTTTCTCCTCAAAGCATCATCTCCGTCAGCTCTTTTCTTAGACCTCTGTTGTCTCCAATCTCAGCTTCTTAGCTTGACCTCCTGTGTGTCCGTCCTTCTTACCTCTCGCTAAAAAGGGATGGCGTCTGACGCCTCCAAAGCAATAAACTAATTTAGCTCTCTGGAAAGCGCTATCTGATGACGATGCATATGATCGTAGCGTAGGCCAATAAAACGATTTAGGCAAACGATTTGAAATGGTTCTTCGATACAAAGAACGATTTCCTGAGAAACACATTTTTACAACCTCTAATTACTGCCGTAGATAGCTCCTTTCGAATTTGCAGCTGAAATATCCTTTGCTTGGAAATAAATTAATACTAAAATCCTAATTTCATTGAACAACGTTCTAAACTAAATTGCAGCGCAGCCCAATTTTTCCGGATGCGCTGCCACCCGAAGCATTTCACGATGAAACGAGTGGTCAAAGAAAATCGTGCTTCTGTACTATAGAAACAGCTAGATGTCTTTTCCTCAGTCTGAAGTTGAGAAAGGCAGCAGTTAATTGCAGGGGGAGGAGAGAATGGAAGTCTGGAAGGTGAGGTTTTTTTTTTTTTAATAGTAGTACTAATCCTTAAACAGGTTAGTCACAGTTTTCAAGATCTTCAAATTGTGCCTGAACTTAGCACTGCTGGTGACGCCCTAAGGGTTGTAAACTCAATCTACTGTCTAATGCACTTTAACTTTCCTTGCTTGCTTATTGTAGTGTGCAGCTAAATTATTGCTTTGGGAAATGCTTTTGAATGGTCACTAACGTTACTAGTGTTGCTGATGTGCCCTTATTGCCCATCGTAAACTTCCTTCTTTGCTTTCTGTAAGATGTTTACGGAGGAACCAAGTGTTGAAATATAATCTTGGTAGCAAGCTTTTTCTAGTAACAACGTAACATTTTCTAGAAACATGTAAGTAAAGCGGAACTTTTGCTGTCCGTACTTCGTGAGAAGTGGTGTCTTCTCCAAAGTCTTTATTCTAAAAGAAATTGTTAGAACTTTTTTTACACTGTCTTCCTATTTGCAAAATACTTTTGCAAAGTGATAAAGATAACGAAATGGATGGGGAAGGGAAATTAATTTTATTTTAATTTTGTCCATTTTAGTGAATGATGTTAAAACTCCTCGGTCCTTAAAAATTAGAATTCCTTCAAACATAAATAACTTCTTATGAACTACTGCTAGAACCATAGGTGTAGCCAAGGGGGGAAGAGTCCTCGGGTCCAAACCCCCGTGAGGAGAACTGAGTATGAATTTAAAGAGGTATACATATACCCGATGAGCCATTACGTTATGACCATCCCCAGCCTAGAGAAATGAGCGCGGCTGGAGACCGAACTGTGGCGTAGGTGAAGTTCACAGAGCAGTATATATACAACCCGAGGACGGCTTTTGATTAGTAGAGTGTTCGGATTCAGAATGGGAAAAAGCTGCCGATTTATCGGAGTTTGATAAAGGGCAAATTGTGATGACACGGCGTCTCAAACTACCACCTCGGAAACGGGGGCGGGGGCCTTCTGGGTTGTTCACATACCGCTGTAGTGAGTACGTATCAAAAGTAGTGCACAGATGGCCAAACGACGAACCGACGTCCAGCCCTGTGTCGGCTACAGCTCATTGATGCCAGAGGCGAGCGTAGACTGTCGCGCATTTTTCGCAGCGACCGCAAGGCCACAGTACGACAAATCGCCAGCAGCTACAACAGTGGTGATCAGGGCAATGTGTCACAGCACACAGTTTATCGCAGCCTTCTGCGCATGGGCCTGCGTAGCCGAAGACCCGGCCGGGTCCCTATGCTCACTGCACGTCATCGCCAACAACGCATGAAATGGACCCAAGAGCATCGAGATCGGACCGTGGATGTTTGGAAGAAAGTGGGCTGGTCTGACTAATCAAGATTCCTGGTGCATTACGTAGACGGCCGAGCGCGGATACGCCGATTACCAACGGAGGCTATGGCACCTGGATGCACTGTTGGGTGGAAACAGGCCGGCGGCGGTGGTTGGTGTTATGCTGTGCGCGATGTTTTCTTGGGAAACTTTAGGCCCCATTATACTAATAGCACAATCCCTGACAGCTGTCAGGTGTCTGAACATCGTTGCGGACCAAGTTCACCTATTCATGGCAGCTGTGTTCCCTGCTGGTGATGGCCATTAGCAGTAGGATAAAGCGCCATGCCACACTGCCAGATTCGTCAAGGAGTGGTTCGAGGAACATGCTCGTAACTTTCTGTTAATGCATTACCTCCCAAATTCTCCTAACATGAACCCAATCGAACATTTGTGGTTCGACTTGGAAAAGCTAGTTCTCGCTAAATCCCCACCACCCCGAAATGTACGGGAACTGGAGGACCTGCTATTGACGTTATGGCACCAGATACCCCAGAATACTTGTCGCTACCTCATCGAATCGGTGCCTCGCCAAGTGGCCGCTGTTTTGCGGGCTAAAGGGCCCATAGCATAACACACAGCTTATTAGGTAGGTGTTCATAATGTAATGGCACATCAGTGTATGTGCATACGATTAAAAAACAGTTTTTTCTCAGCGATTTTTTTTTTTTTCATTCGGCTTTTACCGATGAACCAAATCCATCGAACCCCTATCCCCGTTCCTTAAGAATATTCTGGCTACGACCCTGTCTGAAACGGTAGGTGGGACAAATCGATCCAGCATGGCAGATTTCCCTGAAATATAGCAGTTCAAATTTTGAAGATGACAATCCGTTTTTTGGCGTAAATGTGACAAGGATGGTAAGTCAGATAATATCCGAAAACTTGAAAATTTTCATCGTCCTGGAGTGGGACTCGAACCCGCGTCTCCCAGAAAACGCCTAGGTATGCTAACCACTACAAAACCCAGAACGACCAAGTTTCAAGTTTCCGATCAATTTGAATTTAACCATCACAGGATTCGCTAGTCGAAGCAACCGGCATTCATGTTTAGCGGATCTGGAGGTTAATAATCCTATCCCGTGATTGCCCGGAGAAGCAGATAAATCATGAAAGAAATACGGGATTACGCCATATAATACAAATTTTGAAGATGACAATACGATTTTTGGCGTAAATGTGACAAGGATGGTAAGTCAGATAATATCCGAAAACTTGAAAATTGTCATCGTCCAGGAGCAGGGACTCGAACCCGCGTCTCCCAGAAAACGCCTAGGTATGCTAACCACTACACCACCCAGAACGACCAAGTTTCAAGTTTCCGATCAATTTGAATTTAACCATCACAGGATTCGCTAGTCGAAGCAACCGGCATTCATGTTTAGCGAATCTGGAGGTTAATAATCCTATCCCGTGATTGCCCGGAGAAGCAGATAAATCATGAAAGAAATACGGGATTACGCCATATAATACAAATTTTGAAGATGACAATACGATTTTTGGCGTAAATGTGACAAGGATGGTAAGTCAGATAATATCCGAAAACTTGAAAATTGTCATCGTCCAGGAGCAGGGACTCGAACCCGCGTCTCCCAGAAAACGCCTAGGTATGCTAACCACTACACCACCCAGAACGACCAAGTTTCAAGTTTCCGATCAATTTGAATTTAACCATCACAGGATTCGCTAGTCGAAGCAACGGCATTCATGTTTAGCGAATCTGGAGGTTAATAATCCTATCCCGTGATTGCCCGGAGAAGCAGATAAATCATGAAAGAAATACGGGATTACGCCATATAATACAAATTTTGAAGATGACAATACGATTTTTGGCGTAAATGTGACAAGGATGGTAAGTCAGATAATATCCGAAAACTTGAAAATTGTCATCGTCCAGGAGCGGGACTCGAACCCGCGTCTCCCAGAAAACGCCTAGGTATGCTAACCACTACACCACCCAGAACGACCAAGTTTCAAGTTTCCGATCAATTTGAATTTAACCATCACAGGATTCGCTAGTCGAAGCAACGGCATTCATGTTTAGCGAATCTGGAGGTTAATAATCCTATCCCGTGATTGCCCGGAGAAGCAGATAAATCATGAAAGAAATACGGGATTACGCCATATAATACAAATTTTGAAGATGACAATACGATTTTTGGCGTAAATGTGACAAGGATGGTAAGTCAGATAATATCCGAAAACTTGAAAATTGTCATCGTCCAGGAGCAGGGACTCGAACCCGCGTCTCCCAGAAAACGCCTAGGTATGCTAACCACTACACCACCCAGAACGACCAAGTTTCAAGTTTCCGATCAATTTGAATTTAACCATCACAGGATTCGCTAGTCGAAGCAACGGCATTCATGTTTAGCGAATCTGGAGGTTAATAATCCTATCCCGTGATTGCCCGGAGAAGCAGATAAATCATGAAAGAAATACGGGATTACGCCATATAATACAAATTTTGAAGATGACAATACGATTTTTGGCGTAAATGTGACAAGGATGGTAAGTCAGATAATATCCGAAAACTTGAAAATTGTCATCGTCCAGGAGCAGGGACTCGAACCCGCGTCTCCCAGAAAACGCCTAGGTATGCTAACCACTACACCACCCAGAACGACCAAGTTTCAAGTTTCCGATCAATTTGAATTTAACCATCACAGGATTCGCTAGTCGAAGCAACCGGCATTCATGTTTAGCGGATCTGGAGGTTAATAATCCTATCCCGTGATTGCCCGGAGAAGCAGATAAATCATGAAAGAAATACGGGATTACGCCATATAATACAAATTTTGAAGATGACAATACGATTTTTGGCGTAAATGTGACAAGGATGGTAAGTCAGATAATATCCGAAAACTTGAAAATTGTCATCGTCCAGGAGCGGGACTCGAACCCGCGTCTCCCAGAAAACGCCTAGGTATGCTAACCACTACACCACCCAGAACGACCAAGTTTCAAGTTTCCGATCAATTTGAATTTAACCATCACAGGATTCGCTAGTCGAAGCAACGGCATTCATGTTTAGCGAATCTGGAGGTTAATAATCCTATCCCGTGATTGCCCGGAGAAGCAGATAAATCATGAAAGAAATACGGGATTACGCCATATAATACAAATTTTGAAGATGACAATCCGTTTTTTGGCGTAAATGTGACAAGGATGGTAAGTCAGATAATATCCGAAAACTTGAAAATTTTCATCGTCCTGGAGCGGGACTCGAACCCGCGTCTCCCAGAAAACGCCTACGTCCTAATCGTCCTGGAGCGGTTCGAGTCCCGCTCCAGGACGATGAAAATTTTCAAGTTTTCGGATATTATCTGACTTACCATCCTTGTCACAAAAACGGATTGTCATCTTCAAAATTTGTATTATATGGCGTAATCCCGTATTTCTTTCATGATAGCAGTTCAAATTACAAGATTTATTTTATTTTACGAATAGTCCTCTGCTCAGTATTCCTCGTATGTATGTGGCGTTTGTAACATAAATAAGGTCTGGCTAATCGATCAGCCAATTCATTATTAACACATTTTCTTATTCAGAAATTCTGTCATTTTATTTTGCCATGTTGTTTTTGTTTTGTTTTTTCTCTTCTTTCCCCGTTCGCTTTAGCATGATAATCAGAAACTCTGGGTTTTCCTCTGGAGCAATAATAAGAGGAATAACAATGAATAAATAGTGAGAAAGAGCGAGTGAAAATTTTCGAAGTAGCCTTTTAACAGAGGGGATAAAAACCCGAAGACGTGACCCCAGTGTGACATTAGTGCATCCCTTTGGGGATAATTGCAGCTAATCTTCACGCAGAATTTCTTCTTGCCTTGCATTATGAATTCGTTGCTCACCTTTAAGAATTCTATGGACAAGGGACAGAAATAATAAAGGCAAAGAAAGCGAAGTGGGAGAAATTGTGACACCCTTTCATTTGCAGATTTTGAAGAGCTCGCCGGAGGCATCGCATAATTCATAAGTGATTGCGCGCGAAAACCAATGAAGAACTGACGCGTTGAGAAGAGAGGTACGATTGTGCTGGTTGAGACTCTTTCAGCTCCGAATATGTGGGCCGAATATTTTCATCACAAAGAAAAAGCCGGAGATGAACTGACCGCCTCCCCACTCTTTTTCTTCCCAGCCCTCACTCACCTCACTTTAACTGCATCCCCACCCAACACCAGTTCCCCCTCCCGAACGGACGACGCAGAGCTTAGAGCTGTCATGGCCTCCAGTAATAATTTCCTTTATAGCGCCTTCAAGACGGCAGATGGCAGTTTGGTGCTTTGTCGACTTCCAGCCCGCACGCGCCTTGGCGAACAATAAGAGGCGCTAATGGGCCGACCACTATTGCCTTGGAGAGACAGTGCAAAAGAGAGAGAGAGAGAGAGCCTCCGCCCGTCCGCGAGATTGACTTCTAAATCACAAAGAGGTCAGAGTTTCAGATGCTGGAAAGCTCTGTGGACACCGCACGGAGGCATGTGATTTGGCTTTCAGAATCGTCATCCTCAACAGCGACCTGTCAGAGGCTAAGACCATCTGGCCTATTACGGACCTAATCCATCTTCCCTGATGAATTGAGATTAATTATCTTTATGATTAATTGCTGTTTTTAAACGCAAAAGCCTTCCGTAGTTCGGACGAGACACAACAATGCTTTTACGCTTCTGAAGAATTCGTGACTTTTCATGTGGGGTTCTACAAATTTTCGTGGCCCACGAGTCAAGGCTGGGCTGACAGACCGAAAATAAATCAGTTGGGCGGCCAATCAGTGAGTGGAACTGCAGACGTAAGAAAAACAATTCTTTCTTTTTAGTGGTTCAAAACTATATCTCCATGTTCGCAAAATGGCGCACTTAAACCTTGGTAACTTCTGCTGAACAGCTTTCCATGAAGAAAATAGTGGCAGACTATAGGAAGAAAAATCAGAACGTGGGCGAATGGGCAATGGAACAGATATTTGGCGAATCTTACGTAGTTGCCCTCGGTTCTAGGCCCGGAAAGGCGGTTTCCAAATGGGGGGGGGGGGTAATGATTACCATGAACAACTTCAAGGGCTATAAGCAGTCGCCCGTCCCAAATCTAGACACGAACCTAATCCTTCCCTTCTTTGGGTGTCTTCCCACTACGCCTTTACCCCGCTGTGCCTTATATTGGGTTCATTAGCAGTTGTAAAATGGGAAGGCGAAATTTCAGTCGGAGAGTAACTCCCGCTTCGCGTTTCCCGCTATGCCTTATATTGCGCCCATAAAAAAAGAGAAACTTCACCTGCTAGAAAGGAGAAGTATACCTTTTAAGGTGGGAATTACCTGGTTTATTTGAGAACAGTTAGCGGCGTGAAAATCTGTGTTAGAATTGATCCCACTCATATTCTCTGGGTATTAATCCGATTTCAGCCATTTTCAACACATTCCTTCCATATGGACCATTTTTCCCCATCGAGTTTTTAAGTAAAATTTGGTCCCCACTGGGTCCCTAAGAACAAACTAAAATTTCGAAGGAATTGAAAGCTTTTGTATGTGTATTATTATGCGTAAGTTTGGAAGAATATATCTGAAACGAGATGAAAATTTCCGGAAGAAAGTGACAATTTTCCGGGAAAAGTGCGAAATCAAAAACCATATTTTAACTGAGTTTTTACACATATGCCACCCAATTCCTCATCTTTATGAGAAAATAGTTATGATTTATTTAGAGGCAAACCAAATTTTGTTTTAGTGCAGTAGACTTCCAATTTTTTAACGCTATGATTAATTTCTTTATCTAAGTTATTTGCAACTTCATCAATATTGAGATTGTTCGCTGTTTCGTATTAGGTATCTGTAAGGATTTTATTGTGACAGCGTGAATTTTATTTTACTTTTTCTTTTCTTTAATCAATGAAAAATCTGTATCACGAAATATTTAAAATCATCCTCACATAGAACCCAAGAGCGTGGTCAGAAAAATATGTACAAGCAGTTGGTGTTGCCAGAGGGAACTCAACGTGGAAATCCAGGAATAATGGGTGTGAATGTTGAGCGCACGCAACGAGCCGGCGAGGAAGTCGGGGGAGCACACTCCGTCAGAGCTGAGACAGGCTGAGCCGGATCCCGAGCCCGGCTCGGGCTCTTAGAGAGAGAGAGAGAGAGAGAGATTTATGTACATATATTTATATATATATATATATCATCATCCATTGTCAATCCACTGCTGGACGAAGGTCTCCCCAAGTTTCCTCCACAACGGTCTGTCTTGTGCCAGTCTCCTCCATGTCACTCCCGCATACTTTCGAATTTCATCCACCCATCTCCCATGTGGTCTTTTTCTGGGGTCTTTTCCTGTCCCTTGGAATCCAATCTAAAATTTCGGCTGTCCATCGATGGTCTGTTCTCCTGGCAGTATGTCCAGCCCATTGCCATTTCAGGGATTTAACTCTCATCATGATGTCTTCCACTCTTGTCATTTTTCTGATCCACGAGTTCCTCTTCTTATATCTCCTGGTTACACCAAGCATGCACCTCTCCATATATAAATTTTATATATTTTATATGATATAGCAAATGAGACACTTTATAGTTGGTATAGGGAATTCTTCGGCAACTGGTTCTGGTTGGGGAGCGGGCATTCGAGACGGCTATTTATTCCGGGTTTGGGTAGAAAATGCCATAGGCCGCTCGTTAGTGTGCTTCTGCAGAGAAGAAAAAGCTTTTTCAAGAACTATAGATATTGTATAGTTGATAGCTTGCCGACGATAATTAACCCCTCCCCATCTCCACGCAGTAGCTTCCTGCCAATTCTATTTAGCAACGTACATATTGCAGCTCATTATGGCGTATTAGCATTATTTGAGCAACATACAATTGCAGCACCGCCCTATCATTCTGGATAACCGGCCGCTCGAAGCACTTCAGGTGGAAACGAACGGTCAAAGTAAATCGAACAGTTATCCTATAAAAATAGATAGCGGTCCCTTTCCCCACTTCCCGGACCGCGGGTGGCCTAGTGGGTAACGTTCGTGACTGCCACGGAAAGGACCTCAGGTTCGATCTCAGACCGGTACGAACGCTCGATCCACTAAATATTCGCCGTACGTCGGACGGGCACGTTAAGCCGTCGGACCCCGGGTACTGCCCCCCCCGGTAATAAATAAAGGCGTCTTCCTTCCTCTTTCTTCTTCGCTTCCGTGTCACTTTCCTATCGGGCACTCTATTCTAAATCTCCTAGCTTCCTATTTCAAAAGGGTTGTTTAAGACCTGGGGTCAGACATTCCCATCCTAAAATCCTCTATACATATGATCATTTTCCCCATTTGAGAAATACATTGTTTAATTGCAGGAGGAGGAGAGAGGGTGGAGGTGTGGAAAATGAGATTTTTTTTTTATTAATGGTTGGACAGGTGAGCCAGTTTTCGGGCTCGTTCGGGCCAGGGCTCATCTCGCAATATAAAATTCGGGCTCGGGCTCCGAAAATTGAGCCCGTACTCAGCTCTACACTCCGTAGCAAGTAGACGAGATATGGATATCCGTCTGTTACCGAGGAGCTGGAGTCAAAGAGGAATAGGGTTGTT
Organism: Macrothele yani; assembly: GCA_039090855.1. NCBI lineage: Eukaryota > Metazoa > Arthropoda > Arachnida > Araneae > Macrothelidae > Macrothele > Macrothele yani. The sequence continues at coordinate 106,238,428 of CM076991.1, read as the reverse complement.
ATGAAATTCATGAAAAAGTTGTGTTGAGTTGTTTACTGTGCATATCGTGAAACTAAGTTGCTCTTATGCGTGGCATCGACTTGCTTGTCTCCCGCTATAGTGTAATCGTAGAGAGAAAAATCGATAGAGAGACCTAGGAAATCAGATTCCTGTCTCATTCAAAACCATTATTTCTAAAACAAAATATTCTAAAAATTCATGAAATTTTTACCTTGAAACTAGTTATCTTGTTTTTTTAAAATAATGCATCTTAAACTGCCTATTTTTCAATCTGACATCAAATATCTGGATTATTCTATCTTCACCAGATCTGTTGCTAACAACAAATTATGTCAGCCGTGTGTTAAACTTAATTATGGTTTAAATAGCATACTGTATAAAGCCATTATCCTATGGAATAATCTCCCAGAGAGCATCAGATCCCTGGAAAATATCAAAAAGTTTTCCTTGTCTCTGCGAAAGTACATTGTAAATCACCCTGATCTCGATAACGAATCTCAACCCTATCATTAAATTGTTGTTCCAAGCATGCTGCTAACAGTGGTGCTTCTGTTATAACCATCTTACTTGCTTTCATATATGCCATATGTTTTATTCTTTTTCTTACATCTGATAGGGGGAAATCGCCTTACAACCAATGTGTTCAGATTCCTCCTGCTGTATTGCATTTTCATATAACTGTAAGTTTTAAATGTATGCAATAAATAATTGTATTGTATTGTATTGCCTAACACATCGAAATCTGATAATCTTGAAGCCATACTCAAATATTTTTTTATTAACTGCACTTGGGGGAGGGGGAGAGTTATCTGAAAATCAACGCTGGCGCTATGCATATGTCTGCGAAATTCGTAAATATATTCAAATTTACAATAATTAATAAATTCATTATTTTTGTAGATTTTGTTTTCAATCAGTGTTGTTTCTGAAATAAAAAGAAGTTGCATACGCAATATTTCTTGCTGGTCATAGACGAAAAACACTCATCAGTTTGCAATAACAAAGGTTTTTCACTTCAAAATTTTCCCAGAGAAAGTAAATGAGAAACATTCATCACAAAAAATGGGAGTGATGTTTTCAAGAAGTACTTCAGATGATTTTTGATTTCGAAGAAGAGCTTACTCAAAGATAAAACAGTCGATAAAAGACCAAATCGAAGAAATGACCATCGCAGCATTATAGTGAAAATTTCGACTACAAGCTTACCTATATCGATAAAAATAAATCTGTATTTATCTTTACATTTATTACTTGTCACAAATGACGGCAGATATTTAAAAATGTAGTTTCGGTTCGTAATGAATAGGGATTTTGATTACTGAATTTCAGTTAACATGTAACGTACCAGGAGATGTGACGTACCTGCCAGAAGGACGCACACGACATAAAGGCAGATAGTAGTCAGAATACATGTCCGCGTAGCTTAATTGGTAGAGCAACTTATTCCGGAATGAGTGGACCAGGGTTCGAACCCCGGCGCGGATAAAAATGACGGAGAAATTTACTTCGTTATAATGGCGCCCGAACTATCCGGTTGACCCGACCGTTCAAAATCTCGCATTGGTGTGATGTTATTTCCACACCGCGAGATAGGAAAAATAAGAGCAGCACTTCGAAAAAAATAAAAAAAAATAAGGGGGAGATGATGTAACGTACCAGGAGATGTGACGTACCTGCCAGAAGGACGCACACGACATAAAGGCAGATAGTAGTCAGAATACATGTCCGCGTAGCTTAATTGGTAGAGCAACTTATTCCGGAATGAGTGGACCCGGGTTCGAACCCCGGCGCGGATAAAAATGACGGAGAAATTCACTTCGTTATAAACACAAATTACGAATCAAAAATTTCCGGAAGTGCTTTTTCTTTTGGTTTTAATTTAGAAGTACACTGGTGACCAAAATTAAGGTGACAAACACAAAATCATGAATAACGCAATACCACAGCAATGCACAACAGAAAAGGAATGCCATCACCACATGAAGTGGAAGCATGCGCATGACACCATGGCTGTCTAAAAGTGATGCAGCAGGTGGCGCGGATTTCGAGGGGCTAATACGGAGTGTGATTACCATGAACAGCGATGTAGCTCGCACAACGAGAGCTCGTGCTGCTTACAAGAATGTGAATGAGAGTTTGGGGCTGTAAGTACCAGAGATGGAAACGGGTCAAGGATCAACGAGTGAGAGGGTCTAATGGGTCGACATCTTATAGCAGGTCAAACGGGTCGGGTCAAGCTATTTCTGACCCGATTTCGACCAGGTTTTATATCCCTTTGATTTTTGAAAGGAAAAAAAAAAAAAAAAAAATTCGAGGAAAACTGCGCACTGTAAACGCAAAGCAGAGTTCGAGATGAGCCGGGTTCGTATTCGATCGGTGTGTTAGATTTTTGTTTAGCGGCGGCTGCTTTGAGGCGTTCTCGATACTCTCTAGTTCATTGGGCTGCACTCTTCTTGGGCTTCTTACATTCCTCATCACTTGCTCTTGTCTCTAGTTTTGATTTTCTCTACTTTTGCTTGCGCCCATTCTGCGAATTCCGCGGCATTGTCGAAAATGTTAACCCGTTCACACGGAAACCATTTTTTTTTATTTTAGTTTAAACCACTGCGATATGTTCTTTATATATTTGAATAGATCTCGTCGAGAGCTTTAAAACGATATCACGCGCAGTCGTGTTGCGCTCACAGTTGCTGAGATAGACTGAGTCAAATGCGGCGGCACACTAGAAATATTGCATCATCTCCCCGCGCACAAGGAGCGAGGGGAGCCTCGCGCTCACGATGTATTGCGCAGTACGCGAGTTGGACTCCATGCTGTTCACGAATATGCTAACACGATTAGTGTGCGACACGGCACGTATTTTTAACGCCATAATGATTCCAATTGGGACCTATTTTAGTCAGACGCGGTCGGCTGTGTAAGTCGCTTCATACTATCCAGGGAGTTAGACGTTGTCCTACGTAAAAAAAAAAAAAAAGTCATCGTCGCGCGATTAGTGTTCTACCTTGTACGTGACTGTTCCTTACGTGTGTTTCTGGCTCAACAATAGCACGCCCGCTTCCCGTAGTAGACGAACTCCATAAGAACCTCACCAGAGGTAAAAAACAAATGAATTAAGCTTTACACGTCAGAAAAAGAGCATCTGTTGTGAAAAAATCAAGATTTTGCAAAATTTCCGTATAAATACGGAAAAACCGGAAGCGTGTTTTTCTGAAATAAACGGAATTACTGGCTATCGAAATTCTGTCAAAATATTGAAGTAAAAAAAGAAAAACGGGGAATTTTAAAAACGAAAATTTCGTTAAAAGACGAACACCACTGTCAATTTTGCTGCATATTATTTTCAAGAATTTTCTGTGAGTTCAGAGCATTTATTTTTTACAGTGCAGTTTACTTTCATTTATTTGGGTGAGGTTAATCCGTGAGTGAGATTTTTTTAATGGGTTCATAAAATGACGAAACATATATGCAGAAACTAAGTATAAACGCTGTCACGTCCGTGTGACTCACATAGGTAGTCGATGCTCTCTCAGGGAGATCAAATTTCCTTGGGCACCTGGGTTCGCCCTGTGGATGCTACGTACGATATGTCTCAGGCGTGGTTCATTGTAAAACCGGTTAACACTTGCTTGATCGTGGAAAAAGAATTCTAAATGTGGATGATTTACGGGGTGCTAACGAAGAAGAAGCAAGCGAAATATCTGAGATAATGAATTTTATGAATAATTTAGAAGTTTTTTAAAATTTCGTCAGAGAAAAAGCATTGATGTGTGACTGCAGCAGTGAATCACGTGAACAGGGGCCGGCCGTTAGCATTTGGGACGGGCAAAATCGGTACATTTTGGTACGCATTAATTTCTGTATCGGTACTTTTTTTGTAACGAGTCCAAAGTAACGAGTTCAAGTACAGACATCTGTACTTTAATACTATGTACTGTATCATCATCATCATCAACCATTATCAATCCACTGCTGGACGAAGGTCTCCCCAAGTTTCTTCCACAACGGTCTGTCTTGTGCCAGTCTCCTCCATGTTACACCCGCATACTTTCGAATTTCATCCACCCATCTCCCATGGGGTCTTTTTCTGGGTCTATTCCTGTCTCTTGGAATCCAGTCTAAAATTTCAGCTGTCCAGCGATGGTCTGTCCTTCTGGCAATATGTCCAGCCCATTGCCATTTCAGGGATTTAACTCTGATCATGATGTCTTCCACTCTTGTCACTTTTCGGATCCACGAGTTCTTCTTCTTATCTCTCCTGGCTACACCAAGCATGCACCTCTCCATGCTGCTTTGAGTTGTCTGCAGTGTTTGTATGTCTCTTTTAGTTAAATACCCACGTCCCTGCACCATATGTAAGCACTGGAAGGATGCACTGATCAAACACTTTTCTTTTAAGACATAATAGCATATTGCTCTTGAACATTATACTCATATATATATATATATACACTCGAAAGTGCCAGAAAAACTGGTACAGAAGAGCTTATGCAAAATACATAGCAACGTCACCTATGTGCGTACTCGGTTGCGTCCGCCAGTGCGTATGTAAAACGATATACATCCTTGCCAGCTAGCTGTCAGAACTGTTTTCGGCGTGAGAATAACAAGTAATAACGATTTAAGCGATTTTCAACGCGGTGTCATAGTTGGCGCTCGGGAGATGGACCATAGTATTTCGGAGGTAGAAACGAAGTTCGGATTTTCACGGACGACCATTGCAAGGGTGTACCGTGACTACAAGAATTCCGGCAAAACCCGCAACCTACGATACCAGTGTGGCCGTAAAAAGACAAGGGGTGAACGTGACCATCGTCGGCTGTCAACAATGCTGGAGCCTCAACAAGCATCAGCATCCGGACTGTGCAACGTACCCTGCACGATATGGGATTTGGGAGCCGACGCCCAACTCGAGCCCCTTTGTTGGGTGCACGACACAGAGCTATGCGCCTCGCTTGGTCACAGCAACACCTCCACTGGACTCTTGGTGACTGGAAACAAGAAGCCTGGTCTGACGAGTCGGGTTTCCAACTGTATCGGGCAGATGGAAGGATTCGTGTGTGGCGCAAACTCCATGAAGCCATGGATCCCGCCTGTCAACAGGGAACTGTACCGGCTGGAGGGGCGTCCGTAATGATATGGGGTGTGTTTAGTTGTACTTCACCGGGACCCCTGGTACGTCTACAAACGTCTGCGACCGGCCAACGCTGTGTGCGCATCCTTTCTGATGAGATACACCCGTTCCAAGTATTAGACTGGTGTACCAGTATTTCTGGCACTTCAGTGTATATATATATACACTATCTACCAAGACGTAATTGGACACCCTGGCAATCGACGATATCTGCGGTCCTGATACACGTCACGGCCGCCGCCGTTAAATATCGTGTGGGAAACAACAACGCAACCAGTCGCATGCAAGATGCCACGCAGTTCGGAGCTCTCTGATTTCGAGAAAGGTGTATTCGTCGGGTATCACAGAAATGGGCGATCCTTACGTGACATATGCAGCGAGTTGAAGTACCCAAAATCGACAGTGGCCTACGTGATTGGCAAGTGGAAGATAAGAGGTGACTGTCGGAATGTGCCCCGACCCGGCAGACCCACAAAACTGGGAGTTAGAGACCGACGGGTGCTGGCCAGAGAAATTCGAAAGAACCGCACCAAATCGATGGGCCACATTCGCGAGGAGTTTCAACAGGCATCCGGGAGTGTTCTTTCGATGAATACCATCCGTAAGGAAGCCCATCTGCTCGGTTATCATGGACGTGCTGCGGCCCACAAGCCTTTGATCACCAAGTCCCATAGTGCTGCTCGGCTAACGTGGTGCAAAAGAACGTCGACAGTGGACCGTTGAACAGTGGAAACAGGTTCTCTGGAGCGACGAATCGAGGTTCACCCTCTACCGTTCGGATTGCAGGGTCTGGGTTTGGCATCTGCGTGGAGAACGCCTCCTGCCGGAATGTATTGTACCAACTGTGAAGTTCGGAGGCGGTGGAATTATGCTATGGGGGTGTTTCTCCTGGTATGTTGGTCGCAATTCCTGGTAGACTCAACGCCGAGACCTATTGCACCATTTTGGGTGACCATGCGCTTCCTACGTTGTGGCAGTTTTACGGGTTGGACCCATGTTACTTTAAGGATGACAATGCCACCTGTCATGTTTGCGCGGTCCTCCATGGCTTGGTATGGTGACAATGGGGTAAATCGAATGGACAGGCCTGCGCAGAGCGCGGATCTTAACCCTATCGAGCACCTCTGGAGCGAGTTGGAGGGTCGACTTAAGGGGTGCCCCACCGTCCGAAATCGGTGAAGGAACTGACCTGTCTTCTTCAAGCCGAGTGGAAGAAAATACCGCTAGCCGTCGTACAACGCCTGGTTGAGAGTATGCCCCGGAGGGTCGCAGCTGTAATCGCCGCTCGTGGAGGCTCCACCAACTATTGAAGGTGAATAAACTTCGTTTTCCTTTGCTATCACAGGTGTCCAATTACTTGTTGGTAGATAGTGTGTACATATATATGTATTTATAATTGTTATTTTTATTATTATTGGGAGTTTAACAACGACTGCGCTATAAGCAGTCGCCCGTTCCTAATTTAGGGCCATTGGTTCCAGGCAGTGGTGAACCTACATTTTTGGGGCCCTGAAGCTTGAGCTGCTATGGGGCCCTCTTCGCAACCAACAACGACGTTTGGGTAACCACTGTTTTCTTCAATGAGGTTGTTCCACGACAACTTCACTGAAGAAGATAGCAGAAAGTTGCTTTAATTTTAACGCGCTTTCCCATAATATTCTATTTTTAACACAGTCGTCTACTGTTAAAAGGCTTACTTTTATCAATGGCTGTCTAAAATGTTAATTATATGATACACTTTCACTAACCTCTTTATTTTTCAGGTCCTTCATGTTATAATTTGTTTCAACGTCGTCCTTAGTGTTGCTGCCGATCTTATAATGCCGTACAAATACAAAGACACTATAATTTAATTTTAACCATATACAAACTGTAGCAGTATTGAAAAACTGAATTCGTACGGACTAATACGGACATCAGTGCCGCTACCGCCATTGAAAACTGACAAAGATAGCGGGCGAGGAACATCGCCAGGGCGTTGTCTTCTGTTTCAGGTCAGGCAAGATGCGCTTTATAGTCCGTTGCCAACTGAACACAATACTATTATGTTGTATTAAATTACACTTTATCATTAATATTAGTAGTAGTACACTGTCGTGCAAAAATTAAGGACGAGACGGTTTTTCGAATGTAACGTCGTGCAGAAGTGCTCCACATCGACCCAAATCATACCATAAGATCCTCAAGATGCAAGAATATGGGACAAGTGAGCAAAACCTTCCAAACAAGGAATCCAAAGGATACAAAGGCACTTTATTGAAAAGGTAGCTTCGAGCGCAACTGGACAGAGGACAGAAAGGTCCATGTGACAGGCGGATCTTCTGATTCAAGGCTTCTTGAATTGGAAGAGGAACTACAAAGGATCAAGTGGGACATTGTCGGGCTAAGTGAGGTAAGGAGAAAAAGGAGAAGATCTCATTGAACTGAAAAGTGGACATCTCTTCTATTATCGTGGGACAGATACTGGCAGAACTAGTGGTGTTGGATTTATAATAAACAAGAAACTGAAGGATAAAGTGGTAGAAGTTGAAAGTTCCTCTGACAGAGCTGCACGACTCGTTATCCAACTATCGAGAAGATACCAGGCTCAGATTATTAAACTTATGCACCCACCACAAGTCATCCTGAAGAAGAAATTGAAGAATTTTATGAGGAAATTCGTCATCTAAATAATAAAGGTAAGCAGCACTTGAAGATAATTATGGGAGATTTCAATGCAAAAATAGGGCAACGGCAACAGAATGAAACTTCAGTAGGTAAATTCGGTCACGGCAACAGAAACCAGCGTGGAAATACTCTCGTTGAGTTTGCAGAGGCAGAAGGATTTTTCATCTTGAACTCCTTTTTCAAGAAAAAGCCACACAGGAAATGGACATGGAGACATCCAATTGGGACGACAAGTGAAATTGATTTTATTATGTGTAACAAAAAATTCGTCATCGAAGACTGCAGTGTGCTGAACAAGTTCAACACAGGTAGTGACCATAGATTGGTGAGATGTAAGATGCACCTCAACACTAAACTGGAACGTGGCAAGCTCATAAGACAAACAAAATGTATTGACATAACCAACCTTAAAAAACACCATAATACTTTCAAGTTGGAACTGAAGAACAGATTCTCTGCTTTAGAAGGCCTAACATCGGAAGAAGTGGATATTTCGGAAGTTAACAGAAAAGTAACCAAAGCTCTAATGGAAACAGCAACAAAATTAGCTGGGTCTAAGAACAAGTTGCATGTGAACAAATTATCAGGAAAAACCAAAATGTTGATGCAAAAAGAAGAGAGATGAGGACAACTAAAGAAGATGTGACTTCCAAAGTGGAATATATAGAGCTATGCAAGACAACACGAAAAAGTATCACTGAAGACGTAAGGAAATTCAACTGTGAGCTAGTGAGGAAAGCAATTGAAAACAACCAAAGCCTTAAGATAGCAAAGGGACATCTCAGTAAGGGAAGAAAACAGATTATGGCTCTGAGAAAAGAAGATGGTTCTATAACAAGAAATAGAGGCGAAATTTTGACAAGAGTGAAAGATTTCTACTCCAAATTATATGAAAGGGATGATACATGTACTCCAGACATCATGAAAGGTACCAGAGTTCTTCCAGTCCTCCCAGCAGAAGTTGCTCATGCAATCAAGAACATGAAGAGGGGGAAAGCTCCAGGAGAAGATGGAATTACTATAGACATCATACAAGAAGCAAGTGGAGAAATTGAAACAGTACTCGCCCAAATTTTCACTCGATGCCTTAATGAAGGAAGATTCCTGAGGATTGGAACAACGCTACAATGATCCTGCTACATAAAAAAGGTGACATTGAGGATCTCAGGAACTACAGACCTATCAGCCTCCTATCAGTGGTTTATAAAATCTTCACTAAAGTTCTTTCACACCGCTTGAAGGTAACACTGGACATGGCTCAACCGAGAGAACAAGCTGGATTCAGGAGTGGCTACAGCACAATAGATCATATCCACGTACTGAGAGAACTAATTGAAAGAGCGAGGGAATATGAACTTCCATTGTGCATGGCTTTTATCGATTATGAAAAAGCCTTTGATTCGGTGAAACCATCAGCAGTTACCACGGCTCTGAAATCCTGCGGTATTGAAGATGCATACATTAATATTATTAATAACATCTATGAAAATGCAAGTGCAAAGATTCGGCTGTTTGAAAATACAACACACATAAAAATTGGAAAGGGAGTGAGACAAGGTGACACCATATCTCCGAAGCTCTTTAATGCGACATTGGAAAATGTCTTTCAATCACTGAACTGGGAAAACAAAGGGATAAAGATTAATGGAGATTATCTAACCCACCTTCGTTTTGCTGATGACGTAGTCATTTTTGCAACTACCCCATCAGAGCTGCAGAGTATGATCCAGGAACTTGCTGACAAGAGTAAAGAAGTGGGATTAAAAATGAACTTTCAGAAGACAAAAGTGATGTTCAATGCTTTTACAAGAAATGAAGATTTATCGATTGATGGAGAAAAACTGGAGATAACAGATACATATGTTTATCTTGGACAGCAGATATCAAGTGAGGGTCACATTGATGAAGAAATTAATCGGCGTACAAAACTTGCCTGGAGAGCTTTTTGGAAGAAACAGCATAATTTTCAAGAGCAATATGCCATTATGTCTTAAAAAAGAAAAGTGTTTGATCAATGCATCCTTCCAGTGCTTACGTATGGTGCAGAGACGTGGACCTTAACTAAAAGAGACATACAAAGGCTGCAGACAACTCAAAGAAGCATGGAGAGGTGCATGCTTGGTATAACCAGGAGAGATAAGAAGAGGAACTCGTGGATCCGAAAAATGACGAGTGGAAGACATCATGATCAGAGTTAAATCCCTGAAATGGCAATGGGCTGGACATACTGCCAGAAGGACAGACCATAGATGGACAGCCGAAATTTTTGATTGGATTCCAAGGGACAGGAAAAGACCCAGAAAAAGACCACATGGGAGATGGGTGGATGAAATTCGTAAATATGCGGGAGTGACATGGAGGAGACTGGCACAAGACAGACCGTTGTGGAGGAAACTTGGGGAGACCTTCGTCCAGCAGTGGATTGATAATGGTTGACAATGATGATGATGATGATGATGATCACTCCTGACTGCGTTGCAGGATTTACAACGTCTGTTCTGCTAAGAACGAGGTTGTCAAGGAGCTGTTGAGGCATCGCGGCCCATTCCTCTTGTAGTGCCAATCGCAGCTGCGGAATCGTTGCTAGCGGCTGGTGACGTGCTGCCAAGCGTCTCCCGAGGAGGTCCCACACGTGTTCGATTGGATTTAGATCCCGGGGACCTTGTGGGCCAATCCATGCGTTGAATATCTTCAAGCTCCAACAGCTCTGCGACAGCCACTGTACGATGAGGTGTAGCGTTGTCGTCCATGAAGAGAAGCTCAGGACCCACAGCACCTCTAAACAGACGCACGTGAGGCAGGAGAACCTCGGTACAATATCGGACACCAGTGACTAAACCTCAGTGGAAGATGTGGCGGTCAGTACGGTTACCAAGCATCATACCGCCCCAAACGAGAACTTCGCCACCTCCAAACTGGTCCCTTTTGACGATGTTGGAGGTGTGATTGCGCGTTCCCTGCTCTCTCCAGATGTGTATACGTCCGGAATCGCTCGTCAGACTAAATCGGCACTCATCCGTAAAGAGAATTCGACCCCATTGCTGATGTGTCCAGTTCTTGTGTTCCTGGCACCACCGAAACCGCCGTCTCCGATGAGCAGGCGTTAATGGCACACACCGTACTGGTCGTCGTGCAAATAGACCACCTTTGTGCAGCTTCCTCGCCACGATAAAACGCGATGACGGACGTCCAGTTGTCTGTTGCATGTGTCTTGCGATTTCTCCCGCTGTCTGCCGTCTGTCTCTTCTCGCCTGTAGGACAGCGGTCGTCCGCCGCCGCGGTTGCTCGTGGACAACCACTGCTAAACTTTCGGGCAGCTGTTCCTGTCGTTTGAAATGCTCTCCAAGGTCGTGAAACGATGCTGTGAGCGATCCCGAACTCCTCGGCCACAGTAGTCACACTTCTACCTTCTTCCTACTTCCCAATGACGCGACCTCTGATAAATTCATCCAGATGTCGTCTACTGGATTGCCTGTTGGCCATATCACACTGTGGCAGCAACTCGACGTCGTTCAAACCGATGTGCACCGTGCAATGGCTTTCACCGAATTGCTGAGTATGTGATCATGTGTAGAGGATTGTAGGAAGGGAGTATCTGACCTCAGGTCTTAAACAACCCTTAGAAATAGGAAGCTACAAGATTTGGGCTAGAGTGCCCGATAGGAAAGTCACACGGAAGCGAAGTAGAAAGGGGGAGGTTCGTCAAAAGGGGGTCAGTATCCGGGGTCAGACGGCTTAACGTGCCCATCCGACGCATGGCGGATATTTAGGGCATCGAGCGTTCGTAGCTGCCTGAGATCGAACCTGAGGTCCTTTCGGTGGTAGTCACGGACGTTGCCCACTAGGCCACCCGCGGATCCGAATTGTTGAGCGTACACCGCCCGTGTGCTTTATACCCTTCCGATACCCCCCCCCCCCACTTCATCCTGCATATATGCGCATGCCCTACCTTATCGGACCCTAGTCTATCTCCTGAGTGGTCTTTCGGTCCGTTCTGCCTGCTCGTTCCGCTGTTATGCTCATTTCTCCTCTTCGTTCTTAATTTTTGCACACCAGTGTATTGCTAATATTTAAAAACACCTTCTCATACAGTAGACCCAAAATTTTAGCCGCCCCGGTGGCGCAGTGGTCTAAGGCGTTGGCCTCTGATCATTCGTCCGTAAAGGGTCCGGGTTCGAATCCCGGTCAGGCATGGATGTTGTGTTTGTTTTACGGCACTGGCTCTCTCCCTTCCTTGGAACCAGTGACCGTAAATTAGGGACGGGCGACTGCTTATAGCCCATTGAGTTGCTCACGGCGGTCGTTAAACCTCCAATCAACAACAACGACCCAAAATTTTAAGCAGTGTGGACTAAAGTCGCTTCTGTTGCCCCTCCGGGATTAGGGGCCCTAAAACTTAAGCTTCATTAGTTTCATAGTAGATCCACCCCTGATTCCCGGGAGGGTGAAGAGCCAGTGCCGTAAGACAAACACAACATCCATGCTTCAGCGGAATCCGGACCGGACCATATCGAACGAACGATCAGTCCACTGCGCCACGTCGGCAGTGTGAAAATGTTTTAAGTTTATCGCCCCGGTGGCACAATAGTCTAAACGCTGGCTTCTGACCATCCGACCGAGATGGGTCCTGGCGGGTTCGAATCCCAGTGAGGCATGGATATTGTTTGTTTTACCGTACTGGTTCTTTCCCTTTCTTAGAACCAGTAGCTCTAAATTAAACGAAAAAAAAAAAAAAAAAAAAGGGTTTAAGTTTCATGACTGTCTGTTACTTAAAGTGTCGTTTCAACCGCTCTCTTTCTGCCCAGAAAATGTATTTTAAAATTTCACATTCTCTTTGCTATTACGCAATAACAAAATAATAATAATAATAAAATAGAACAAATGTGATAAATCAGGTATATATTTCATCATGGTTTTCAGACTCAGCTTTTTATTTTCTCGACTACTTCTCTAAACCAGTTCTTGTTCCCAAACAATAAAAATAAAGGACTCCTATATTCTGATCGAAGAAATAGCTACTGTGAATCGGTACTTGTCCCGAGAAAGGGAAAGTAACGACTGAAATATGAAAGTACCGATCTTCTATACTCGTTGCATTTGAGTACTGGTTACATTGTAACGAGTACAGAAGTGCCAACCCATCACTAGTTAGCATAGGCGTGAGCAAGTCCGCCATTTCTCGGGAGCCGCAGATTTTAATCAAATGTTCATTTTTTAACATCATCCAGTTTTTAGTGGGCATTATCTTTGAAAAATATCACTAAAATCACAAACAATCCAATAAACCTTTTTGCTTTTTTTTTTTTTTTTTTTTTTAAGTTTTAGAAAGCTGTGAGTGAAGCTACATGAAAACCGCTTTCCCCTCCTTTCTGCTTTACAGTGAAGGTTGATTGATATCTTTGTCGATCTTTCGCGCCGGCTTTACGAATGAAATGATAATAACGAAGCGGAAATGTGTAGTCAATAAACAAAACAGTAGATAAAAGTTTCCTCGGTCGAGTGAAAAGCAGAACTTCTCAGATTTGCTGATTTAACATGATTACTGCTCTCCCACTTTTGATCACAAGCTAGAGAACTAATGTAAATACGTATAAAAATATTCCTTATCAAAGAATTGCGTAAACTTTTATGTAATCTTATTCTCGAAAGCAGCGTTAAATGACATTTGCAAATGTATCGTACTGTATGATGGCAACTTTCGGAGAAGTTTCAGGAAGTTCAATGACTTTTATGCATTTTCTTTTTTATTATTCTTTTTAATTTCATGTCATTGAGGGAAAAACATGTTTACTCAATTGAAAATGGTTATTTTAACGATATACAAGGGAGAGTCAATTGAAGAACGTAAATATATTTTTCTCCCAATTTATTCAACAAAAGTGTTGTACAGCTGTACACCTGTGTCATTTTCAATATAATCTTCATTGCAATACAAATCGGCCGCCCCGGTGGCGCAGTGGTCTGAGCGATGACCTCTGATCATTCGTCCTAAAGGGATCCGGGTTCGACTCCCGGTGAGGCATGGATGTTGTGTTGGTCTTTCGGCACTGGCTCTCTCCCTTCCCTGGAACCAGTGGCCCTAAATTAGGGACGGGCGACTGCTTATAGCCCATTGAGTTGCTCACGGTGGTCGTTAAATCTCCAATCAAAAAAAAAAAAAAAAAAAAAAAAAAAAATACAAATCCTCCAGCGCTTACAAAGTGTGTTAACTTGGTTTGTTCTTCCAGGTTAACGTATTAATAGCAAAAAACAAGTTAGTAAAATCATGCCATGCACTGATTTTGGTACGCTTTCCAACATACCAGAAATCATTACTCAAGTTATTGCTCAAGTTATGAGGATAATGGCTGGGGAATAAATCTCACTCCTCTACCCTGACCTTTGACCCCATTTCGATTATATCAAACAGAATTGGTTCAGTATACCTGGAACAACATACTGAAGTTTTGTAGCAATAAAAGCATTTTTTGTCAAGTTATGAGGATAATGGCTGTAGAATTAATCTCACTCCTGTGCCCTGACCTTTGACCCCGTTTCAATGATATTCAACAGAACCGGTTCAGCATACCTCGGAACAACATGATAAAGTTTTGTCGCAATCGAAGCATTTTTACGTAAGGTATGACGCATAAGGGCGAGGGAAGGGATCCCACTAATATGTCCTGACCTTTGACCCACTTCGCCCATTTTCCACGGGGTTCGTTCTCAGGTTGTCCCTACCACATATTAAAATTTCACCGAAATCGAACCATTTTTACGCCAGTTATCGTGCGGACAGACAGACGGGCAAAGCTGGAGTATATACGCTTTTTCAACCTACGGTTGGAAAGTGTAAAAAAATAATAATAGGTTTATTAACTTTTTGGGGCATAACCTTAGCATAGACTACTATTTTTTAATAGCGAGCACAGTCCCACGTGGTTGAAGATAAATAATAACTATTAGCAGTAATGTTTTTGCAATCCTTTTAGATCTCTTAAAGCACTTTATTTACGCTTTCCAACCGTAGGTTGAAGAAGCGTATATGCTCCAGCTTTGTCCGTCTGTCTGTCTGCACGATAACTCGCGTGGAAATGGTTCGGTTTCGATGAAATTATGGTATGTCGTAAGGGAACACCTGGGGATGAACCCTATTGAAAATCGACGAAATGGGGTCAAAGGTCAGGACATAGTAGCGGGATCAGTTCCACCGTCCTTATGCGTCATAACTTACATAAAAATGCTTCGATTGCGACAAAACTTTATCATGTTGTTCCGGAGGTATATTGAACCGGTTCTGTTGAATTTCATCGAAATGGGGTCAAAAGTCAGGGCACAGGAGCGAGATTTAGTCCACAGCCATTATCCTCATAACTTAGAGTAATTATTTCTGGTATGTTGGAAAGCGTGTCATAATCACTGCATTGCATGATTTTATTAACTTGTTCTTTTCTTTACTTAATCGCAGAAGGTTGTCCTCAGCTTTGAAATTCTTCCTCTTTGTTCCTCTGAAACCAACATTTCCTTCCGAAAATCCCTTTCGTTACCTTCTCACTTATCGGGCATTCCCTCGTCTCCGTCTCACGCACGTGGAGAAATAACCCTATTCCCTCGGCTAGCTGAAGACGTGCTGGCCAACACCTAAGGCGTTTTCTTGCCTCCTCCTGCGACCGGTCGTGCAATTCTTCGAGTAGACTGTCATAGCCCCCCCCCCCTTGTTCACACGCAAATTCACCCCCTTCCTTCCACCAAATCATGGTATCGCCCGCGTCGGTTTCACAAAACTGCAAGGTTGAAATTAAAAGGGCTTGCGCCTTCAGTTGGCTGCTTTGAAATGCAAAAGGTAAAAGCGCCAAATGAGTTCGACAAAACCAATACGTCTACGAAATACAAAGGCCCAGAAGACCCTTAAGATGCGACAGCCTGGCGTCTCTAAACAAACCGTGTTTCCGATGTTTCTATACCTGGGTGACGAAGCAAAATTTTCTCACGCATCGTAGAAACAAAGGAAATCTAGCACTCAAGCGAAATAAAAGTTGCGAAATGCGATTTCATATCATTGCCTAGCATTAAATATCCGTAACAAGTGCATAGAAGAACATTCGCTCGGTCGCGTGTGCAACCACTCATACACCACCTGCTGCATCTTTATACGTCGGACCTGAAAGTGTTTCCTCCCATCGAATCTTTGAGTGGTCCAAAGATCTGGTAATCACTTGGGGGCAAAGTCCGGTGAATACGGCGGATGTGGAAAACACTTCAAGTGCAGATCTTGTATATGGTTGCAACGTTGCACGGGCAGTGTGGGGCCGAGCGTTGTCATGTTGCAAGAAGACACCAGTACTCAGAAATCCACGTCGATTGGATTTGACGTCAGGTCTAAGACGATTCCTTATAAGATCTGCATACGTGTTTACAGTGTTCTTCTCCCTGGACATGTAGTGTTCCAAAATTACACCTATTCTTAATCCTCATTAAGATTTCGGCGGAAATCTTAATCCTGCTGCTTATACTTTCATTTTATTCTGATCCAAAGCACTGGAAATTTTAACGCTCCTGTTTGTACCTGCATTCTCGATAATTCTATACTTCCAGCATTACGGCAACAGTTCGGTGAAGCCCTTTTTTTTTACAAATAAACAATCTCCCGTCCACAAAGCGATGTCTGTACAAGAGTGCATGGCTGAGAGGGGTGTAAAAGAACTGGACTGATCTCAACCCAATGGGACACCTTTGGGATGGATTGGAACGCCGATTGCAAGCCAGGCCCAACTGCTCAATATAGGTGACCGGCCTGACTAATGCTGTTGTTCAGAATTAAAGTCATTTCCGCAGCAACGTACCAAAATCTACTGGAAAGTCAGCAGAGTGGTGCCTGTGATAGCAGCAAAGGGTAGAACAACTGTATGTTAATTCATTTCCATGTGGCAAGGAGTTTTTATATGTGTCCGGATGCTTTTGATAAGATATACGCTATAGCGTATGTTTGATTGGATGACAGAATATACAAAATTTAAATCGCTAACTTCCTTCTGTGCAGTTCACACGTTGACACCCTTGTTTGTATCCTTTCACCAGTGCTGGAGAAAGGGTGAATCACAATTCAAACTCTCTTGTAGATTCTCTTGAAAAGATGAGATGCCTTTTGGTTTATTGATGGATGGAAGTCTTGGAGTGTGTGTAATTGTATCGGCTTCTTTACTATACAGTACGTCGATATATCTGTTACCCCGTAACCATGCATCACATTCCAACTCTTCGATAATTTTGGTAACAAGTTACTTTCTCCACTGTAGTACTTCCTCTCTCACGTCATTATAGCCATTTTGTCAATTTGCTTATAGAATGGGTTCCGATGAATTTTTCTTATAGAAATGGGTGTCGTATTATAGCTTAAAGAATGGGAGACGATGAGTTTGCTTCTTGAATGGGTGTCGTAGAATGGCTTATAAAATGGATGTCGATGAATTTGCATATAGAATGGGTGTCGTATTAGGGCTTATAGAATGGACGTCGATGAATTTGCCTTTAGAAATGGGTGTCGTACTATGACTTATAGAACGGGTGTCGATTAATTCACTTATACAGTGGGTGTCGTATCTATGACTTATAGAATGGGTGTCGATGAATTTGCCTTTAGAAATGGGTGTTGTGTTATGGCTTATAGAATGGGTGACAGTGAGTTTGCTTATAGAATGGGTGTCACATTATGATTTATATAATGGGCGTCGATGAATTTGCTTATAAAATGGGTGTCGTATTGTGGCTTATAGAATGGGTGTCGATGAATTTGCCTTTAGAAATGGGTGTCGTATTATGGCTTATAGAATGGGTGTCGATGAATTTGCCTTTAGAAATGGGTGTCGTATTATGGCTTATAGAATGGGTGTCGATGAATTTGCCTTTAGAAATGGGTGTCGTATTATGGCTTATAGAATGGGTGTCGATGAATATGCCTTTAGAAATGGGTGTCGTATTATGGCTTATAGAATGGGTGTCGATGAATATGCCTTTAGAAATGGGTGTCGTATTATGGCTTATAGAATGGGCGTCGATGAATTTGCTTATGGAATGGGTGTCATAACGTTTTTTAGTTTCAGTCCTGGAATTTAATTACAATCATCGGGACCGACTATAGGGGGCAAGGCGAATCTTGCTCCTCCAATAATTTTACTGAAGGGGAGGCAATGTCCACCCAATATTTTTCGTCCTGTTTAATTAAATAGTTGCCTTGGCCTCTTATATAAGATGGACCACAAGCTCCCCCTTATGATTCCAGAGCGATTTACTTCAAAAAAAAAAAAAATAATAATAATAATAAATAACAAAATAAGTAAACTTTTCCCCCCATATTCAGCATTTCTCATTTGATAAGAAATTGGATTGCCATCCCGTATTGTGTTTGACATGTTCTCGTGGTATGCGGGTTAATGTTTAAAACAATTATCAAAAATAAAATAAATAAAAATTCAGAATCATATAATCTCTAGCGCCTTGATTTATCTGTGCATTTTCCCGCTTCTTCTTCTTTGTTTGAGTAACCCCACTGGTTTCTCATAATATCTCTCTGGATCGTTTTACAAAAAACACAGGCTGAATTTTATTTTCAAAAATATTAGTATCCAGCAAAAGAATACTTCTGTTAATTTGTCTGCTGATGAGCAATTAAAACCGCGTTTTAAAATATGCGTCGCAACTCGTAATTTATCTTTTGACACACCCCCCCTTATTTTCCTTTTGACAATAGAAGAGACTTGCCCCTCCCATGTCTGATCGCTTCATGCCTGTGCCCCTCCCCCATAGTTTAGTGAGGCCGGCGCACCTGATTGCAACATTTATACCGTGACTATCAGTGGCATACGTTGTGGGGGGTTGCCCAGGGACCTGGGCCCTCTCCATGCGGTATCATTTGGTTCTTTTTTATTGGCTGCTTATTTTAAAATATACAGGGTGTTTCACTCGCTCTGGCTCCTGAATTCCCCTTATAACTTACAAACCAATGGATGTAATTCAGTGAAATTTGACACGGACCTACCATGGTGTATGAGAAGCATGATGATCTGAGTGCAAGTGTTGAAGTTGTCGCCATTAGCGTCAAGGCATGCCTGCACACGCCTCTCCATGTTACGGAAAGTATTCACCAACACATCGGGAGTCACATCCTCAATTTGCTGCCGAATGTTTTACTGCAGTTCCATGAGAGTACGTGGCTTGTTGCGATGCACTTTCCCTTTCAGCATGCCCCATAGGAAGAAATCCGGTGGAATAAGATCAGGCGACCTTGGTGGCCAAAGTCCCTTAGAAAGGACAGGATCTTCAAAGAAGGAAACAATTTCAGCCATGCTGACATTGGAGGTGTGACAGGTGGCGCCATCCTGTTGAAAATAGCCAGTATGGAATTCCACGTCACCCAAATGATTCACAAACTCATGGAAGATTTCCATGTAGACGGCGGTACCCAGCAAAAACACAAGTGCTGGGAAACTGCTAGCCACCAGCTGGCAGTGATGGGTCACTGCTGGCTGAAATCTGCCGCTCACGGCCCGGTAGTGGTCCGTTGGTGGCAGCGCTATCAGTTGGCGAGCCATTGATGGCCCTGCAGCATCGCCGTGAATTGTGGGCCTCCAAGCAAGTGCCACTAGTGGCCCGTTGCTGGCAACCAATGCAACCCCCAACAGCAGGTGGAAGCAACGGGACTGCGCATGCGCAGAAGCAACACTTGCTGTGTCTCTCATGGTACCAGTTAGTTGAAGACGACGCTATCGCCATTGTGTTATTTTAGTGGATGTTAAGAAAAAAAATCCATATGTAGAGAGGCGAATTAATTTCCTAATGAAATTTTACGTCAACGAAGATATCAGATTAAGCCGTGAAATACTAGATTGCAGCCATGAAATACACCCACTCCATTCCCATGAATAACAAATTCATGGAATGGAGTGGATGAATAACAAGAAAAAATTTTAAACCGCTTGAAACAAATGTCCTGGAAAACCATTAAAACAACGTTTGTTGGGGAAAAAAAAAAAAAAATTATGCGCGTACAAAATTTATTAATTATTTGAAAGAAAAAAAAAAAAGCAACGCTATGTGGTGTACTCATCCATGAGTTGAATACACAAGACTGGGAGGAATTCGCTTCTAAAAATAACGAGAAGTAAAATAAAATATCTTTCCTCTTTAAAACAAATGTTGCTTTGGACAACGGAAAGGAAAGACACAACGTTAAAAATGTAACAGAAAGTGACATGAACGCGGGTAAATATATATTTATTCAACAATATCTTTCCAAGACGACAAGAACAGTACAAAACTTTGGAAAGCGACTTTAAGTATGTACACTCCTTGAAAATGAGTGAAGTTCCCTTAAGGTAAAAAAAAAAAAACTATCGTTACGTTGAAAAAATTAATTTATGAATTATATCAAACTGACTTTTATGAAAAAGACCTCGCAATATTGTAAATTGAAAGAGGGAAGCATTCGATTACACATTGCATACGAAACAGATAGCTTTAAGCATTTGCGCGCACACGGCAAATTAGTCCGGTCGGTAGAGTGCTCAGCTACCACGCAAACGGCCCAGGTTCAAATGTACTGAGATGCAAGCGGGCCTTTTTCCGGTTTGTTGAGAAAATTTCCCCAGCGCAGTGCGTTAGTTCACAAGTTTCGTAAGGGTAAGAAAAAAAAATTGTAGCTTTGGGGAACTGCGGTTGTCCATTTTTTTTAATTTTTTTTTTATTATGTCTACTACTGGGAAATTGGCGGACATGATTCGGCAAGCCACCAGTTACGTCACGTGGTTGCCGGCTGCCACTACCGGCCCACTAGCGGACCACATTAGGCTAGCCATCATTTCTGGCACGTGCTTGCAGGGCCACTGAAGGGCCACTTGTGGCAGCTACTGCCTGTGATGGACCACTAATGGCCCTGTTGTGGCAGATGAGAACTGATGGGGTGCCAACTGTTGGCCAGCTGTTGGCCTGAACTGCTGGCCCTTCTGTTGGCCGCCCGGACATTTTATTGACGGTTCGGCAGCGGCAACATAGTGCTGGGCCAGCAAGACTGTTTTTGCTGGGTATCCACCGTTGTATGGAAGAAGATTGTGTCAATAATGCGGCGCCACGACAGAGCGCGCACCACACCCCAATTTTTTCATCATGAAGAGGTATCTTATGCACTGTGTTAGGATTCTCACTAGCCCAAATACGGCTGTTCTGGGAATAATCCGCCACTCTCTAACCCGTGTGTCGCGCCTGCGCGATGTAAAGGCCGATTGCGTGTTCGCTGTCCTCGGTAGTTCGCTGACCATGCTTCTCAACACTAAGGTTGATCCGTGTCAAATTTCACTGAATTACGTCCATTAGTGTGCAAGATATAAGGGGAAATCAGGGGCCGAGAGTGAGTGGAACACTTTGTACGTGTATATGTTTTTAAACATATATTTTGCGAATAATTGGAAACGCACTTTAATATGCCGAAGTATTTTTTATCTATTTCTAATATTTTGGGAGATGTTTTCTCCGGGTAATTTTTATTTCTGTCTTCGATATTTTGGGCGACCACCATAAAGAAGTCCTGGGTGCGCCATTGGTGACCATTACCACTGAGTAAAACGTTTTGTTAATTCAAAATTTTTTTTTGTCGATATACAGTCAACAAACATTTTTGTTGAATTTGCAAAATTATTTTGTTGAAAAATATTGTTGTTTTAACAAAATTTATTGTTAGCACGAGAAAACGTTTTGTTCATTTAACAAAATGATTAGGTGGATTTTTGGGAATTTGTTTGATCCAACAAAAACATATTGTTATCATGACAATATGTTTTGTTGCTGCAACAAAACATATTGTTATCGTGACAACAATATGTTTTGTTGCAGCAACAAAACATTTTGTCATGATAACAATATGTTTTTGTTGGATCAAACAAATTCCCAAAAATCCACCTAATCATTTTGTTAAATGAACAAAACTTTTTGTCGTGCTAACAATAAATTTTGTTAAATGAACAAAACGTTTTGTCGTGTTAACAATAAATTTTGTTAAATCAACAATAATTTTCAACAAAATAATTTTGCAAATTCAACAAAAAATTTTGTTGAATTAACAAAGCGTTTTTCTCACTGTACTGCTGATTATAACAATAATCTCAATTGTTAATTGTAGCAGTGTGTGTTCTCTATGGTAATTAAAACATGCTCGGTAGTTTTCCCCCATTGTGACAAAAGATTCTCCCGTAATCTATGAATTAATGTCTGACTTGTTTTGTCTCGTTGCCTGTATCCGCGGGCAAGCCACTGAACTGAAGCTCACGATCACGCGACAAATCGTTGTTCATTTTACTTACTTTTCTAATACTGCACGCCTCCTTCCTTCATATGCTTTCTTTTTTTTCTGCTGCCGAAGCTGTGAAAACTGCAAGGAATTTGAAACTACTTCTCACGAACAAGATGTTTTTTTTTCCTTTTTCTCTTTTATTTTCCCCCCGCTGTACATGGACATGCTTGGTTTGGATTTCGCCCATCCCACAGTTGATTCCAAAGCTTTGCAAAAGTAAGAAAAAAAAAAAAAAAAGAAGTGTGTGGTGGGGGGAGGGGGAGGTAGGAGCAAAGAAAAACGAAGTAAAGAGAGATCAAGGCGGTGGCAGGTACGGAGAAGGCGAAGGATATTAGCGGTGAGCGGAGATGGGACGCTGATACTGATATGGGACTAACCCGTAAATGGAAGTAATCATTGGCCTTAATGACCGCTTACGGTAACTCAAAACGTAGGCTGGACGGCCCGTGATGCCCAAGTCACTGTCGAGACTGACTGCCAAGGTGAAATCCGCCCGAGGGAAGACTACCTTCTCGCTGACCTCTAAACTGGAAGACCACGCTTCAATAGATCCTGAGGACAAGAGAGAGAGAGAGAGAGAAGGGAGGTCCCCCCCCCCCCCCAACATCGTCAACCCCCGTTTCTTCTTTTTACCTATTTGCTGTTTGCTACGAAGAACTACAAAGTGTGGAACTCAGAGAAGAAAGAGGCAGAAGATCTCATCGGTAGGGCCAAGTCTTAAATGCGCGACCTGAGACTTTTTAAAGAGATAGCAAAGAAAGATAGAGCTGAGAACATCTGTCGCAGGCATCCCAAGCGATCTGATAAGATTCACGGTGTCCAGTCAGGTAGGGAACGACTTCCTAAAAATTCCGCTTGGCCAAGTTCTTCACTAAAAGGTGTCTTTTCATCAACTTTTTTCTCTCTTTTCTTCTCGTGACCTGTTGAGCAGGTGGAGTAAGAACTCACCATCAAATAGGAAAAGAAGCTTGGTTTTGGGGAGTAAATCTACAGAAAAATAATTTCCCAGTATTTTGGTGTACCGTGCTTCAAATGGAATTCACAACAAAGTGCTTCTTTTAACAGGTAAGAAGGGTTTATTATTATTATTATTATTATTATTATTATTATTATTATTATTATTATTATTTTGTTCATCGCACAACTTTACATGCAGAACCGTAACAAGCTTTTCTTATCTGAGAGGGCCAGACTTGAAATTACGCCCCTTCGGGTTCTACTCAAATAATACGTGTTTTTTTACTTACTGACACACCGCCGTTATAGGAAAGTATTATGATCGTTCAAAAATCATACCAGGCTTTTGACATAATTTTATTTCAAATGTAAAAACTAGGTAAATACCCAAGAACTGGCCACAGGTGGTAAACACCAAGTAAAGCATAAAATGTATGTAACGTACCAGGAGATGTGACGTATACCTGTCAGAAGGACGCACACGACATAAAGGCAGATACGAATCAGAATAAAACGTCCGCGTAGCTCAATTGGTAGAGCAACTTATTCCGGAATGAGGGGACCCGGGTTCGAATCCTGGCGCGGATAGAAATGACGGAGAAATTTACTTCGTTATAATGGCGCCCGAACTATCCGGATGACCCGACCGTTCAAAATCTCGCATTGGTGTGATGTTCTTTCCACACCGCGAGATAGGAAAAATAAAAGAATCCCTTCTCCAGCACTTCGAAAAAAAAAAAAAAAAAAATACGGGGGAGATGATGTAACGTACCAGGAGATGTGACGTACCTGTCAGAAGGACGCACACGACATAAAGGCAGATAGGAATCAGAATAAAACGTCCGCGTAGCTCAATTGGTAGAGCAACTTATTCCGGAATGAGGGGACCCGGGTTCGAATCCTGGCGCGGATAGAAATGACGGAGAAATTTACTTCGTTATATGTATGCGAACGCCGGCAACACAACACTTCGCAAAAATGGAGAACGAATGATTATCGGATAGAGAACGTAACAATTGGAAGAAGCTTTAGGATTAGGGGTTGGAAAAGTTCCGTTCAAGGTTGAATTTTCTGCGACAAAAGCACAAATGATAAATTAGCTCTTCATCCCAAAGAAACGTTCGGTTAGGCCATGAAGGTTAGACATACCAGCATCTTGTTTCTATTTCTCCATTAACTGTTTTGGAAAATTCCCTTCATGCATATAAGATGTTCACACCTCATTACTCTGTACCCTGGTTAGCTGCATGGAATATTGTATGAGACTAAATAAAGCCTTTAAAAAGAAAATACTGAAGGATGTTACCTTTTTTTTTTTAGTTACAATTTCTAATTTTTACGTCTCTCAGGGCATGAATTTACACCCCTGGAATGACTATTCTGGGTGGGCAACCGCCCTCCCGGTAGCTATATGGTCCTGTTTACATGGTAGCCGTGAGCGCCCATAGCTTAGTTTTCAGGAGGAGGCAAATAGAAATTGTAACTGCAACTGACATACACAAGCACAATATGCAAATTTTCACTGTGCTACCTTGTTATGGATAGCCCGTTTTTACCACACACACAGCTCATAAATTAAATTTCAGAAAACTATATAAAATTTATGTACAAATGAAATTCGACAGCTTATTGGGACAAAACAAGGATTTTTTTTTTTTTTTTTTTTTTTTTGTTGCTGCCTCTTGGTCATTTGTGTCCTATGCACCACGAAACTCCAGCTATCACCGGTCATCAAGAAGAAAAAAATACCCTCACGACGAAATTCTGGAAGAAATTAGAAATTTTAGATCTTTGTCCAATAGTGAAAGCGCTTTAACCTTTAATACAAAAATTCAATGCTACTACTTTGTACTCAGAATTTGCACGTTTTCTACTGTAAATTTCCAATCTCTTTTTTTTACTTTTGGATGTGTTGTATGTAATAAAAAAAAAAAAAGTTCAACAAAAAAATTTGTAAGTAGAATTAGAGTTATCGCGAAAAGCTTTGTAGAACCTCCCAACAGTGGAGACACCTGCCGCTCAAAACTAGGTGGGTTATTAGGGGAGCTGAGCATGATGGGATGTGGAGGAGCACAAATTCTGAAGTGTTTGGCAAAAAGTTTGGCAAAAAGATCATAGGTCATATGTATAGGATTTTTAGGAAGGGAGTGTCTGACCCCAGGTCTTAAACAACCCTTAGAAATAGGAAGCTAGGAGATTTGGGCTAGAGTGCCTGATAGGAAAGTGACACGGAAGCGAGGTAGAAAGGGGGAGGAGGACGCCCATATTTATTACCGGGGGCCAGTACCCGGGGCACGGCGGTTATTTAGTGGTTCCAACGTTCGTACATGCCCAGGATCGAACCTGAGGTCATCCCTATATTAGCAGTCACGAACGCTGACCACTAGGCCACCCGCGGCCATAGTTTGGCAAAATGAATTCCACTCATGTGCATTTTACCCGACGCTGATAACTAGTACTATCCCTAGTAAAAAAAAAGTATTAAAATCAGTACTATACGTAGTATTTATTCAATGTGTGTACGTAGTATGGCAACTACGGATGAAACTCTATAGTGAGTTAGTATTTCTTCGCAATTTTAGCTTACTAGGTCGTTTTTTTACGCTTTCAAACCGTATATTGAAGAAGCGTATATGCTCCAGCTTTGTCCGTCCGTCCGTCTGTCTGTCTGTCTGACGGCACGATAACTCGCGTAAAAACGGTTCGATTTCGATGAAATTTTAGTATGTGGTAGGGGACCACCTGGGGACGAACCCTATAGAAAATGGACGAATGGGGTCAAAGGTCACGGCATAGGAGCGGGATCCATTCCATTGATTGCCCTTATGTGTCATAACTGCGTAAATACGGTTCGATGTCGAAGAAATTTTAGTATATTGTAGGGGACCACCTGGAAATGAACTCTATTGAAAATTAAAAAAGTGGGGTCAAAGGTCAGGACATAGGATCGGAATCCATTCCATCGCCCTTATACCATACTATTAAAGGAGCAATTCTTGTATGTATGTAAATTTTATTTTGAAACGGCTCAAAGGATTTTGATGAAAGTCGTTAACCTACCTGTTTTTGGTACTAGAAATCGATTTAGCTTGATCTCGACTTTAGGAAATTCGTTTTGTAACGTACCAGGAGATGTGACGTACCTGCCAGAAGGACGCACACGACATAAAGGCAGATAGGAATCAGAATAAAATGTCCGCGTAGCTCAATTGGTAGAGTGACTTATTCCGGAATGAGGGGATCCGGGTTCGAGCCCCGGCGCGGATAAAAATGACGGAGAAATTTACTTCGTTATAATGGCGCCCGAACTATCCGGATGACCCGACAGTTCAAAAATCTCGCATTGGTGTGATGTTATTTCCACACCGCGAGATAGGAAAAATAAGAGAATCCTTTCTCCAGCACTTCGAAAAAAAATAAAAAATAAGGGGGAGATGATGTAACGTACCAGGAGATGTGACGTACCTGCCAGAAGGACGCACACGACATAAAGGCAGATAGGAATCAGAATAAAATGTCCGCGTAGCTCAATTGGTAGAGCAACTTATTCCGGAATGAGGGGACCCGGGTTCGAATCCTGGCGCGGATAAAAATGACGGAGAAATTTACTTCGTTATAGTTTAGTGCGTTAAATAACCACCCCGAAGCACCAAGTTTTTAGTGCCAGGGCGTCGTCCCATTAATGTTGCCCATGCTTAGAAATCTTATGACGTCACAATCTCGAGTTTGAGATGTTGGCGCGGTCACGCCGTCTATCTCATTACGTCACGCGTTGTGTGCGTATACCCGTCCGCACGATAACTCACGTAAAAATCGTTCGATTTCGGTGAACTTTTAATATGTGTAAGGGGAACACCTGGGAAGGAGCCCAATTGAAAGTGAATGAAATTGGGTCAAAGGTCAGGACATAGGAGCGGGATCCATTCCACTGCTCTTATGTGTCATAACTAACGTAAAAAAGGTTCGATTTCGATTAAATTTTAGTATGTGGTAAGGGGCCACCTGGGGACAAACCATAATGAAAATGGGCGAAATGGGGTCAAAGGTCAGGACATAGGAGCGCAATAATTTTCATCGCCATTATGCGTCATAACTTACGTAAAAAGTTCTTCGATTTGGATTAAATTTTAGTATGTTGTAAGGGGCCTGGCTGGGGACGAATCCTATTGAAAATGGGCGAAATGGGGTCAGAGGTTAGGACACAGGAGAGGGATCTAATCCATAGCTCTTATGCATAATAACTTACGTAAAAATGCTTCCATTGCGACAAAACTTTATCATGTTATTTTGGAGGTATACTGAACCGGTTCTGTTGAATATCATCGAAATGGGATCAAAGGTCAGGGCACAGGACCGAGATTTATTCCACAGCCATTATCCTCATAACTTGAGTAAAGATTTCTGGTATGTTGGAAAGCGTATTATAATCAATGCATTGCATGATTTTACTAACTTGTTTTATTTTCTTTCGTTTTTTTTTTTTCCGTGAGGCAGTTTATGAATTTTAGTTTGTAATCTGACAAGAAATCTCTCTCTCTCTCTCTCTCTCTCTCTCTCTCTCTCTCTCTCTCTCTCTCTCTCTCTCTCTCTTTTCTCATTGTTTAAAACAATAATTACAAAAATGATGTGTTTCTACTTCTCTATCAGAAATTCGTTCAGAGGACTCCCTCCATTTCATATAAGTACAAATACTAAATTTAACAAAGAATTCATTTTATATAACAAAATTTCAGTGGCTTCGAGAAATTCACATAACTTTCTCCAAGTTCCCGGGAATTTTAGATAGTTGCACCGATCATATATTCCAACTGCTAAAATATTTTAGGGGGAGGTTAAAGGGTGGGCTAAAAGAAAAGTTGGGTGGGATGAAACCCGCCCTTAGAGCTGCTCCTGCCTTCCAAGCACTGAAATGGTATAGTCAGCTCTCCAGATGAGGCCAGTGCCCCCCCCCTTCCGTTCATATGGGCGCCCATGATTGTAGCTTACCTCATCGTAGTGTGTACTCTTAACACAGGCGCCAACTACGGGCATGCTCAGTTGCGTAAGCATGCCCACAAGAAACTAGGGTATGCTCAACATATCCTGATATCTACAGAGGAAACCAAATTATCTTTTGGTACGAATTTATATATAGTAATTAGAACTTATATAATAAGATGTTTCTATCAGTTAAAGTCAGCCATAGATTACCAAAAATTAAAATTGATATATTCAAGTAAGATCATAGGAGTAGTCAGGGAGCTCCTGGGGTCCGGACCCCCCCCCCCCCCATCCGTTGAGGAGGATTGAGTACGAACTTAAAGCGATATATGTATATGTCACCATCTTCAACCATTATCAATGCACTGCTGGATGAACTTCTCACAAAGTTTCTTTCTCAACGGTCTATCTTGCGCCAGTCTCCTCCACGTCACTCCTGATGCTTCTCTTCCTCTTGTCTGGGCCGCTGCCCGCTCACCCTTATCTGCCCCTCTTGAAATTAATACCCACTGGCTCTTTTTGCATAATCGCCTCCCTGTTCCGTATTTTCTCTTTCGCATGTCTCTTCTCTCCTCCCCTCTCTGCTCCTTCTGCGCACAGGAGGCAGACGTTTCTCACGTCTACCTTTACTGTCCCATCCTGATGCCTCTCCTCCACCAGGCTTTCCGGATTGCCAGTCGCTCTTGTTCTCAAGATCTTCCGTTCACTGCCTACAGACATCTTCTTCTGCGGGCTCATCCACCTACGCCTCTTCCGTCAGTATGTGCCTATCTTTTCGTGCTGGTTAAACACGTTATTTACGTATACCTTCAACAACTCCGCAGCGTTTCCTCGCCGGTCTCTTTACACCAGGCCAGCGCAGCACTTTTGTGCCATTTTCAAGATCGATTGCTTTCTCGACTCCGCCTGGAGTACCAGTCGGCTTCTTCCAGTCGTCGAGAAGATACCTTCTATGCTACCTGGGCGCCGGCCGCTCCATGGTTTGCGGTTGTTTCTGGACTGCTACACCTATCAGTACCTTAGGACATTCTACACCTCCTTTGCTGAGTTCCGTGGCACCCTGGTGCCCCTCCTCCACTCTACGACTCGTGCAATCCACGCTACCGTTGAATTGTGAATGCTAATGCCATCTCAGTGTATTTTCATGCTTACTCGTGTACATTACTTACTTTCACCCCGCCTGTATTATGTTGCTTTGGTGCCCTCGTTAAATAACTTGCACAATTGTGCACGCTGTGTTTTTATCTCATGTATGTAATGTTTTACCTTCACGGCGGTGTTTGTGCTGTTCTTTTTCTAATTGTGTACTATTGTTTCGCCTGTGTTATCCTGTAAATCATGCCCAGCCAATGTCGTGTGACACGATGTGTTTCTCTCTGTCACTTCTGCAATTTTTATTCAATAAGCTTTGCTTGCAGAATTTGTTATTCATCCCCATTGCCATTGCAGTGTACATACCATCATGTTTTAACAGTTTTGTATTATTTCCCAGTGAGATGCCCAATACTGTACGTCTCCCTCTTATGTTTTCTTATGATAAATTATAATAAAGCGATTTTGAAACCTGCATGCTTTCGAATTTAATCTACACATCTCCCATATGGTATTCTTCTGGGTCTTTTCCTGTCCCTTGGGATTCAATCTGGAATTTCGGTTGCCCGTCGGTGGTCCGTTTTTCTGGCAGCATGTCCAGCCCATTAACATTTCAGGAATTTTACTGTGATCAGGATGTCTTCCACTTTTGTCATTTTCCTTATCCATGAGTTCCTCTTCTTATCTCTGGTTACACCAATTATGCATCTCTCCATGCTTCTCACGGTAACCCGTGGAATGAAGTTCTCTGCGAATGGTACGTGTACATACCTAGGTTCCAGCATTTTTACTCACCTGTACACTGAAGCCTTGTGCAGTAAGTATTCCGTCGATTAGCTGTAACGACTCTCTTAAGGCTTCGACATCCTCTATCACTGATTTTCTTTGGTCTGCTAGTTCGTTTTGCTGCTTCAGGCACGCCATGTATTTTCCACCTATTCAGTACATCAAAAACAGTTGACTTGGGTATGTTTAAACGTTTCTCGGTTTCTCTTATGGACAACCTACTAATATAACACCCAACAATCTTTCCTTTCTCAAAATCAGTTCTCTTTCCGCCGCGATATTTTCACTCAAACTCACAGTGCGATATGATCGTGGTCAGCTGCAGGCTTGTTTTTGTACCGGTTTGCAGCTGTACCGCGCATCTTAACAACGCATCGGGTCTGTTCATTTGCTTTTGAAGGGGTGTCGGGTGACTTTTGTCAATATAGTGTATGGATATATATACATATAATGTGTGTATGTGTGATCGAACCCTCCCCCATGTTTTCAAACGTGGTTACGCCGCTGCTCCCTCCCCTCAACAAAGATAACCTTATAATGTGTCAATAAAAATAATTGGTAGCAAATAACTTTTATGGAAATAGGAAAAGTTTTATGAAATGACTTTATGGAAATAGGAAAAGTTTTATGAAATAACTTTATGGAAATAGGAAAAGTTTTATGAAATAACTTTATGGAAATAGGAAAAGTTTTATGAAATAACTTTATGGAAATAGGAAAAGTTTTTCCATATGTTACTTCATGCAGCAGTTTTTTCAAATAATTGGGACTTAAATATTGGTGAATGCTCCGCTCATTGGAGATAACAATTTTCAGTAATATTTCCATGCATGTAGTGGAGTTTCTGCAGTGTGTTGTAGGGAGAATATAGGAAGGAAGCAAATGTTTGAGATAAGATATTATTTCTTTAGAAACTTTTAATTATTCGACCTTGCAAAAGCTGGAGTATGGGCCCACAGAAATGGCCGCGCGACATTACGGTTCAGTTTTTGTCCACTTGTCGTTGAAGAATGCGTTCGTGAGACTTGGAATGTTTGAGTATTTATTATCTCTGCTTTGCTGTAGGTCCCGTTTGCTCAAAGAGTGTCACCATCAGATCCGTGATAAATTACTTTTTCGTCACAACGGACTGTGTAATTAACCTTCTCAAATGATACATCCGATTAGATTAATTACAGGTAGTAATAGCACGTGTGACTGTCATTCGATACATATGTGGAATACATATGCTTAATGATGACCTGTGTCTACGATTAATTATCGAACGCAGCTGAACTTCAAATTGGTTACGAAAGGAAAGTGTCCTCGTAAGTTTGATTCCTCGCGAAGGAAGCTTTTGAGTCGAAACGCCCTTGTGGGAGGGTTTTATTCGTTCAGGTTCATCGAATTAAACAAAAAATACACAGGAAAACATAGCTCGTATGAATTCACGGAATTCCTAAAAATGCATACAGCACAGTTGCGGGTAGATGTCCGTCTTTAAACGAAATTTTGGTTTTTAAAAGTTCGTTTTTTTTTCAACTTCCGTATTTTTACAGGTTTTCCGTAGTCAGTAATTCTGTTTATTTCAGAAAAATCCGTTTAGAGTTTTACCGTACTTATACAGAAATTTCGCAAAAGCAAAGAACCTGACTATTTCGGCACTTACACAAGAGAATAGAGGGCCCGTGCCGGGTCGGGCCTTTACTCATTTCTAAGTTGGGAAAATGGACCAGGGGCCCGAGCCTTCAATATTTAATGTAACGACTAGCTGTCGACCATTATCCTGTACCGTCCAAATGCGGACTCCACAGGGTAAGGAGAACTCTCTCGATAGTTTTTTGGTGACGGCGTTGCGAGTAATCCTGCCTGGATCCGACACTTCTCCATCCGGACAGGATCGGTCTGTGGACCTGCAGTGCGCTGCTACCCCCGTTGCCGGCACTTCCCACCTCTCCTTTATGACCCGGGTGTGCGTGCCATTTGGGCAGGGGCTAGAAATTTTTTCTCTCTGCCCCTGACTGGGAGAACAATTGCTGGCGCGAACTGTTTGGGGCATCTGCCCTTTATTCAAACAACAGGTTACATACATGGTTATTTACACTGAGGAACCCATCTTCGCTTAGGAAACAAGTCCTTTGCTCAATGGGCCCTCTCACATTGAAATATTTACAGTATTTACATTACCACAGGACTAGGGTAGGTTCTGTGGTGACGACTCTGGGCTCGAGTCATCTGTTTCCCTTCTTCGGTTCTTCACTCCTCTTCTTTTCTTCTTTCTTCTTCCTTCTTCGTTCTTCTTCGGTCACCCCTCTATTAGGTAGACCGCCTGTTCCTCTTTGAGGTACTTGACCATCTCGATGAGCCCCTGTCTCGCTCTTGGGTATGCGAGCAGGATCGAGAGGTCCCTCGTCTTCGCCAATTCTGGCAGTAACATTGCTCTCTTCCCTGCCAGAGAAGCACATTCTAGAATCATGTGTGCGACATCTGCAGTCTGGGCACCACACATGCACACTCGCTCCCTAACCGCAAATCTGCGGAAGTACTCCGGCGACACTCCGTGCCCGGTTAGTACTTGGTTAAGGAAGCCATTACTCTCAATGCGCCTTAACGAGATTCGGGGGAAGATACGGTATGTCCTTCTACCCGTATCCCCTTCATCCCATCTCTGCTGCCACTCCACCAATGTGGCTGATTTCAGTTGCGTCCGCACACTTTGCAGCGGCGTTCGCATCTGAAAATCTATCTCCTCTTTACCAGTAGCTTCCTTCGCTAGCTGGTCTGCCCGTTCATTTCCAACCGTACCGACATGACTTCGGATCCAGTGGAAGGTGACCCTCCTTCTCTCCATTGATTTATATAGCACTTTTATCTCTCTGACCAGGGGAGTCTTACTCCCGAATTGACCAAGCGCTTTCAGGGCCGCTTGGCTGTCAGAGTGTATGCTATATGCCCCTTCTCCGTTCATAGCAAGCACCCAACGCAGTGCTTCTCTGATCGCCAATAACTCTGCTTGAAACACAGAGGAATTAGACGAGAGTTTCATTCGTTTCGCGTGCATCTCGTTGCCATCCGAGATCACGCAGAAACCTGCGCCGACACTACTTCTTATTTTAGAACCGTCCGTGTACAGTTCCTTCCCCTGCCCTGTGGGGAGGGCTTTATCCCAACTCAGACAAAGCTCATTGGCTGGATGGCAAGTCCAGTCCATTCTCAGCAGTTCCACCTCGGACGACCGATAGTGGTGTCCCAGGAAGAAAACATCTTCCCCGTAGCGTAGGGTCTGCATTGCTGCTTCCCTCGCTACGACCAGGTCCGCCGGTTCGCACCCAGCCAGCACTTGAAGCGCTGCTGTGGAGGTCGTTCGGAAGCACCTGGTCATGCCCAATAGCGCCCTGCGCTGAATTTGGTTAATACCATTTCTCATCCTGACCGTATCTGACCACCAGGCGGGACACGCATATGTTAATATGCGCTCCACCCCTCGCTTATAGAGCACCTTTTTGGCTGTCCCAGGTAGCCGCATTCCGTTGATCTTATTTAGAATGCTGGTGCATCTGTCCTTCAAGAAGCGAAGATGCGGTAGCCCTGACAATCTGGTGTCAAGGATGACCCCTAGGTACCGCATCTCTCTCACCGCTTTAATAGTATGCCCATTGAAGCGACACTTTGGTGGAGTGACCAGTTCCCCCTTCTTTGCTATTAGCATTAGTGTCGTCTTTTCGGGAGCGAAGCAGAGCTTACACTCCTTGCTCCAACTATTTAGCTGTGAGAGAGCGGTGTGTACCTTCCGCTCAATCACGTGCCTACCAGATGCTGACACTATTAGCATCAGGTCATCTGCGTAGGCTTGCAGCTGCACCCCGTCTTCCAGAGGAAGCGCAAGTGCTGTATCTGCAACCACATTCCACCACAGGGGCCCCGAGCAAGAGCCCTGCGGACACCCCTTGGTGTATTCCCTGCTAAAGGTCTTGTCTCCGACCTCGAACTCTACTCTTCTATGCGAAAGAAAATCGCTTATTAACAGGAACAGATTCCTGGGGATGCCAAGTCTTTTCAGACGGTCCAGGACCAGTGGCCACCAGACATTGTTGAAAGCGCCCGCACATCCAAAGAAACGAGACAGGTGTGCTTTCCCTGAACACGATTTTGCTTTACCTGCTGAGTAAGGCTGACCAGCGCTTGGCTGGTACACTTCTCCGGTGTGAAACCGAATTGGCGGCTGGAGAGCTTACCTAGGCCGACTAGGGTAGTGGGTTGCTCGGGTCACGAGGACCTTTTCCAGCACCTTACTCCACGCTGTCAACAGGCAAATCGGCCTATAAGCTGCGGGATCTGCTCGGCTCTTGTTTTCTTTGCTGAAGAGGACAAGCAGCGCAGTTTTCCACATTGATGGGAAACAACCTCTTTCCAGGCATTTATTAAACAGGGCAACGAAGTACCCAGGGTTGGATAGAAACACCTCTCTGATGATCGAGAGGTCCAACCCATCTATGCCTGGCGCCTTGCCTTTGTTCAGGCTATTGATTGCAGCACCTATCTCCGCCTCCGTGAAGGGCGGGTCGTCAACCGTGTCTGGCGGTTCTCTGCAGTGCTGTCTGATCGATGTTTGATCCGGGGAGTCTCCCGTCTCCTCATCGGAAGGGAAGTGGTGGTTTAAGAGTACCTCCACTGTGTCTTCCAGGGTGGCGGTGTTGGTGCCACTCTCTGTTCTGACGGAAGCCAGTAACAGTGGGCCGGTGATCGAGCCCTTCGCCACCTTGTACGGTACCCCAAAGGGGTTGCAGACAGGGGTGGTCTCACACAACTGTCTCCAGTGCTCTCTCTTCGATGTTATCATTGCTTTGCGATACATTGCATTGTGGAGATTATATTCCTTTTCAGGCGCTCCCTCCTGTCTGGGTCAAATCTCTCACGTTGCATTCTACGTCTGCTGCGTCTGGCCTTCCCTCGCAGAAGACTCAGATTTTCCGACCACCAGGGGAGCAGGGGTCTTGCCCTTCCTCCTGCTTTCCTGCAACCTTCACAGGTCTCTACTATCTCTTTGGTAAGATTACCAAGGTGTTGATTGAGATCTTCTACCTCATCAAGATCTGCTGCTCTTCGTTCTTTTAGCAGATCTGATAGTCGGCCTTGGAGTTCCGACCACTTGAGGTTCCGGGCGTCGAACCTGGACCTGGGTTTTTTCCCACTTTTCTCAAACCCTATCGTGAAGGTTATAGCTAGATGGTCGCTGCAGCTCACATCGTCCAGTACCTAACAGACATGGGCCAAGCAGGTTTTTTGGGGGATTTTTTTATGAGCAAAACAATCGCAGTACGGTGCCTTTCTCGTTTGGAAATCGCACAACATACACAGTGCGTCAAAGAATTTTTAAGACTGGGTCTGTCAAATGAAATAGAAACAAGAAATTATAATTTGTTTTGGTTTTTTATTCAAAATAAGTCCCTCCGGCTTGAATACACTTGTTACGGCGATTTAATAATGATTCGAATGCCTGTTCCAGTTCACTTTGCGGAATTGCCTCCAAAGCACGCGTCGAAGCTGTTTGTATGGTCGAAATATCATCAAAATAACACCCTTTAAACGTCATTTTAAGTTTTGGGAACAAAAAAAGTCGCAGGGTGCTAAATCAGGCGAATACGGTGGATGATTCAACACACAGACGTTATTTTTCGCCAAAAATCTACGAACAAGAAGTGAGGTGTGTGACTGGGTGCATTATCGTGCGACAAACACCAACTGTTTTCATCTCGATATTCTGGACGAATGCGACGAATTCTGCCCATCAAACGCCTCAAAACATTTATATAAAACTCACCAGTAATTGTTTGTCCACTTGGAACAAATTCTTTGTGGATAATACCCTTACTATCGAAGAATGTAATGAGCATTGCTTTGATTTTCGATGGAACTTTTTTTGTTTTTTTGGCTTGTGGCGAGTTTTTTGACTTCCATTCCGCACTTTGTCGCTTTGTTTTAGGATCATATTGAAAACACCATGTTTCATCACCTGTAACAATTGATTTTAAGAAGTTTGGATCATTTTCAGCGGCTGAAATGATGTCTCTGCAATGTGAACTTCTCCTTGATTTTTGTTCATTGGTTAACGCGTTTGGAACAAATTTAGCACAGACTTTAATTTGCCCAAATCTTCATACAGGATGGTTCGAATCGTTTCTTTGTTGATGTTTAAAGACTCTTCCATCATTCTTAGTGACGCACATCGATTGTTTGCCACGAAATCACGCACTTTTTCAATAATATCAGGTGTCCTATATGAACTTGGTCTTCCGGT
The DNA here is from genome assembly GCA_039090855.1 of Macrothele yani. NCBI lineage: Eukaryota > Metazoa > Arthropoda > Arachnida > Araneae > Macrothelidae > Macrothele > Macrothele yani. The sequence continues at coordinate 106,202,218 of CM076991.1, read as the reverse complement.
ATGCTTATCATCTTCTAGCGTCTCTCTTCTGTCCAAAAAACGTTTGTGCCACAGGAAAACGTTTAATCTACTTAAACAAAACTCACCGTAAACTTGTTTCATCATTTGGTACGTTTCTTAGGCACTTTTACCAAGTTTTGCGTTAAATTTAATAACAGCCCTTTGTTCCATCTTAATAATTCAACATGAAAAAAATTTTACTTGTCTAATGAACGGCCGTTTCGTTTGAGTTACTTTAACAACTGCGCAGTACTTTTGGCAGAAAGCAAGCAGATGGTCACGGTTTATAACGCATTTGCGATTACACTGGTGGCGCCACCGTAGGCTGAAATCTAGCGCCAGTCTTAAAACTTCTTTGACGCACTGTGTACAGGAGCAGGATAAGATTGAATAATTTCTGCTGTTGGAAGAAATAGAATTTTTATGACATTCTCCCTTTCTACAAAACAATTGGAGTGGATTAGCTCTCTTAGTTTTTCAATGTGAATGTGGTCCCTTCTCTCTAACTTTTACCCTCCTGTCATGCTTCAGGGCAGGCTATTAACTGCAGCGTTTTTTTAAACCGAGCCACCCGCTCGCAGACGATCTTTTTTATTGTTCTGGTCGGCGGCACTTTGTTCTCTAGATATGTGAAAAGCTTTTAAGTTGTCTTAAATGGCACGGGAGAAATGGGCTGGGAGAAACTTACTTCTGTGTATAAATCTGTGCCATATTTTTCCCATTTGTACTCTCAGGGAGTCAGCAGATGGCAAATGAACGCTTAGGTATCCCAGCCCAGCCGTTTTCAAACCTTCTGTGACACTGGTTAGCTGGGCAGTCTGTCGTTGTTTTCCCTAGCACATGCTCAGTTCATTGTTGCTGATAAATACTCTTCCATACTTATTATGGAGTTTAAGAAAGCGAAAGATTTTCGTGAAAAAATTTGCTTTCGAAGAATATGTGCTAGTAGACAATGTAAAGTAGAACGATCGGACTCATAATTCTGGATATTTCGTACTTTTCGAATTAACCCCACCCCTTATCCCCAAGGATATTCCGGGTCTGGCGGTAAGCAATAATGATTTGAAAACCCAGGAAATTTGAAAGGCATGGAAATTGTCGTTTACATTCACTATTTTTGAGTATACAAGCCCCCCCCTACCCCTGACGTCACGTGACTTATACAGAGTCACAGAAATATATAGAATTAACGTTTACTGTAATAGAATACGTGTAGCAGTTATGAAGTCGAATGACCGAGCTCACCGGGTGTCAAATTCGTGTGTTAGTAATTGCTGAAATTTTATGGGCCGGGCTTTAATTAAAAAATTTGAAACGGGCCGGGCCTTGGACGTGCGGGCTTGGACCGGGCCGAGATTTTGAAATTAAGGCCCGTGCAGACCTCTACAAGAAAACCCTTTCGCACAGGTGGGGTTGGAGTTAGTTTAGAGGTCGTTTGGGTTAGCACAACTAAAACCGCGCTTCTTAACCACTGAGCCAGAAAGACTCGGGAGTCACAGTCACGTTCAAGGTAAAACTCTAATTGCATTGCACGATGATGATTTTTTTTTCTTTTGTCGCTAGCAGTCGTGCCCGTTCTTCCAACGGTGAATCTGTAATTTTTGAACATAAAATTAAAGAAAGGAAAAGTAATTAAGGGAAAGAAAAGTAATTTAAGATCTGTAAAAGTTTCACGATTTAAAACAGATTCGTGACGTCAATGCATACGGTTTGACGTAAAACGGATCAGGCTTTGGCGCCCCTTAATTTTAAATCAAAATTTTATGGAATTTTTACAGCATTTCAACGTTTCTGGAGAAACCTTTATCTTTAAACCTATCAGCTTTTTGAACAGTAAAGGCAAGCCTCCCTTTTGAACTGTTTGGGTTTTAGATTTTTATAGGTATCCAGGCCTTAAGGACTATCAGCATGCCGATTTTCAAATATCAAGGTTATTGAAAAGTGGTCGAACAATTCACGAGAAATTCAAGCACAGAGAATCTTCCAAAGCTGCCATTTTGATTTTTTTTTTCGGACTCTTCAGGTAGTCGGACCTTAAGTCCTATCAACATGCCAATTTTAAAATCTCCAGGTCATGTAGAAGTAGTCGAAAAATTCGCAAAAATTTCAAGCAGAGAAATGCTCCATAGCCACCATTTTTATTTTATTTTATTTTATGCCGGTGGAAAACGCCGACATTTAAAAGCGATCGCTACCTCATTAAGCATTGCGTCATTACCAGTTTGATTGTAACCTGTCCTTTCACCCAATGAGAAAAGAGTGCTAAAAATAGCTGCGTCACCATTTCAGCAGGTCACCGGACCAGAATTTTCCTGTGTGGTTACCATTGAAGATAGAGGAAGCCATTCGTTCCTTTCCTTTGCGTCTTTAAAAAATGCTTAAAAAATAGAAAATGATTTTTCTTAATTTTTTTAAAAGAGAGATGATAGTTGTGAGTTCATGCTGTAAAAATTGCAATGCGTTATGATCTATAGTTTGCCATATATCCATTTTTTAAAATGGATCCCATCGCGAAATAGAGAATTTTGTGAAATTTAAAAATTTAATTTCTCGCAAACTAAATCGAATTTCAAAAAAAAGGGCGACGAGGTGCAAAAATTCGGCTATGGCCCTACATGCCTACAAAGTTTCGTGGTTCTGTTGCTGTTAGTGTGTGAACGCGAACTGATAGCATGCACCTTTTGGCTTACTTTAAGTTTGAAATACAATGGTTCTTGAAGTATCTGCAGAATCGAAAAACTGTCTATAATTCGCTGATGTTCGTAGCCGATGGAACACGTGCCCGAACAGATTGTTCGACGATATCGCAAAGATGTTCGACTAGGTTTGAAACCAGGCTTCTTGGTGACCACTGAAACATTTCAGATTCACTGCAATGCTCTTGTGACCACGCAGTAGCCAGTTGGGACCTGTGGAATGGGCAATTATCTTGCTGGAATACGCCATTGCTACTGGGATTCATGGTGGAGGTGAATGGGTGCAAATGGTCAGTTAGGATGCTCACATATTTGGAGGCATTCAAAGTTGACTGTACAGGTATCAAAGATACTAAAGCAGTCCAGCTGAAGACATCACAGATCAACACTGAGCCATCATCAGCCTGTACTGTTCCAGCTTGACATGAAGGGACCATAGCTTTCATGAGATTGATGCCAGATCCGCTCTCTCCCATCGGCTCGATGCAGTTTAAATCTCGATTCATTTCTCCCAGACCATCGTTGAGCCACCTCCTGCCTGTACTGTTCCAGCTTGACATGAAGGGACCATAACTTCATGAGGTTGACGCCAGATCCGCACTCTCCCATCGGCTTCCATGCAGTTTAAATTTGGATTTATCGCTCCAAGCTATCCGATTCCAGTTCTCTGTGGACCAGTGTTGGTGTGCTTTCGCCCTGGCAAAGTGTGTTTAGCCCGGTGTCGGGGCTGTTAATAGCGGAACTCTTGAGGGCGGGCGACACCAGAACCCTGGGCATTTAACAGAACGTTGCACTTTCCTTGGACTGACATGGTGATTTGATTCACTTTTCAAATCGGTGGTGATTCGTGGTATTGTCTTGTGCCTATCAGTTCAAACGCGGTGTAAACAGCATACACCACGTGCCGTCAAGGCTGGTACACTTGTATGCAGTTCATTCGGGAGCTTGTTTTTCTGCCAGAATTTTGTATTCCCGAAGCATTCTGGACACTGTAGCACGGGAAAGCTCCAGTGTACTAAGGTTTTCCGAGATGGAGTGACCCTCCTAAGGGACCTACAATCTGCCGTCTGTTTTTAAAGCATGAAAATCGCCCTACCCATAACGCATGTAATCGATCATTGTTGGGGAAACTGTGACTGCCATGGCTTTATTTAACCACAGTTTCGTCGGAGCATGCGGGATATAACCCAAGTATTTGCATAATTTCTGCTGTCTAATTCAGTGGCATTTCAGTGTATTAGACTTACGAAGATTCAAAAAAAAAAAAAAAAAAAAAGAAGGAAAGAAAATATACAAGAACGATATGCTTTATATCAAAACGCCAACTGAGCTGGTTATCAGAAATTGCTTAAAATTTTTAAGCACTTTTCGGAAACAAAAAACTAGAAGCTCAATTTGCTTCTAAATTTTTATTTCTCAAATTTTTCTCTCTCTGGTCGCATGATAACAATAGAGATGCAAGCTACGGCGAAACGATTATTAATAAAAAAAAAGGCAAAATGCTCAGAATCTCCAATCTTTCATTAAAGTATCGTCTTTTCCTGTTGATTGGTTCAGCGAAGCATCACATTGTTTGAATTACCTCACATTCACGAGTCCGCCGCTTATCTTTGTTCTGCTTTCGTGTTCTTCAGCTCGGTTTCAGGTTCGGAAACGCAAATACCCGAAACATCAATTACGTCAACAATGCTATTACTCCAGTAATAATGAGCCGACGTGACTGTGATTAAAGTGGATGAGACAATAGGTCATATCGGTTTATCAAAGCACGGCTAGAAAATACAAAACGAATCAAAAAGTTTTAATGACTGGAAGTTGCGCGCTTTCACGAGCGAGCACCCTTCCAAGTTCATGATATCGGATTGTCTTCAGAAATGTTCGTCTATTCATTAAAACCCTTTAAGAGTTCCGAAAAGGAAAGAAAGCTTGGGAATCGACTCGATAAGAATAGCCCACAGTGCAGCTCAAAATGCTTCGGCGACGACTCACTGGAAAGCTTCGAGTTCGAGAAACAATTGCATTGATGACGCAAATAGCAGAGAAAAGCTGAACGTAATATCACGTGAATCGTTCTTTTTTTTTTTTTTTTTTTTTTTCGATAACGAAATTATAGATTACAAGTCATCCGTGGAGCGAAATTTATTCAGTTTCACACAAAATGTTATTGTTTTAATGTAACTTATTAGCTCAAAACTTCTGTTCCATTTAAAGGAGCACAATACTATCGAAATTGTTTAAAATTAACAAGCCCATTTAAATTATCGGTGTAATACATATGTAGACGTCTGCCCATGTCTCAAAAAGATCATCGTACGTTTTTTTTTTTTAATTATTATTGCTTAAGCTTGAATTCTCTCATGATATTTATCCGAAAAATGATCACTGTATTATTTTATATCGATTCTCAAATTCTTGCACGATGTGAAAGTGCAGGTTAGAACATCTCTATTGTTTAAAAGCTAATACTCATGCTTAAATTCTTGCATAACTTGTATTGATCGTTGTAGCGTTTTGTTTGTAATCAAAATTTGTACAGAGTTAGTTCTGTATGTACAACAGCTCTCGCTCATCAATAAAAACGATTTAACATTAATATTAAGATTTAAATCTGTGCATAACACTTGTCCAAAAAGGAAGATAATTCGGCTTATTGTTCAAAATTAATTTCCATGCTTAATTCTCTCGCAACATTTATCAGAAAATGAATCCCCGTATTGTTTAAAATTCATACATAAAGTCCTCAAAATGTTTATACGAAAAGAGATAGCTGTATTGTTTGAACTTAATGACTTTGCAAAAATTCTCGTGTAATACCTAGGAAAGATAAAAAGGATGAAATTGGGGTCGAGAATTGAAATTAATCTCATGCTTAAATGCAGGCATGCTTCTTTTCTGAAAGAGGATCACATCCTTATTACTTAAAATTATTATTCATGGGTAACCATATTATTTAAAATCAATATTCAAGCTTAAATTCTTTCATAACATGCACGCAAAAATGTGGTGTCGTAATGCTTAAAACTAATATTCATTCTTACATGCTCTCATAATATTTGTCAGAAAAATAATCGCCATTTTGTTTTAACTTAATGCACATGCTGAAATTCTCGCATTCTACTTATCCAAGAAAGGATAAAAGATTATTCAAGAAAGGATACCTGATTGTTCGTAGTTAATGCTGTACTCACACACTTCGGTTCCTGCATATACACTGGTGTGCAAAAATTAAGGACGAAGAGGAGAAATTAGCATAACAGCGAAACGAGCAGGCAGAACGGACCGAAAGACCACTCAGGAGATAGACTAGGGTTGCGGTACGGTAGGGCATGTGCATATATGCAGCATGGCGTAGGAAGGGGGGGGGGGTTGTCGGAAGGGTATAAAGCACACGGGCGGTGTACGCTCAGCAATTCAGTGCCGCAAGTGGCCGATGGGCAACGTTCGTGACTGCCACGGAAATGACCTCAGGTTCGATCCCAGGCAGGTACGAACGCTCGATCCCAGGCAGGTACGAACGCTCGATCCACTAAATATCCGTCGTACGTCGGATGGGCACGTTAAGCCGTCGGACCCCGGGTACTGCCCCCCCCCGGTAATAGATAAGGGCGTCTTCCTCCCCCTTTCTACTTCGCTTCCGTGTCACTTTCCTATCGGGCACTCTAGCCCAAATCTCGTAGCTTCCTATTTCTAAGGGTTTTTTAAGACCTGGGGTCAGACACTCCCTTCCTAAAATCCTCTACATATGATCGTGATCAGCAATTCGGTGAAAATTATTGCACGGTGCACATCGGTTTGAACGACGTCGAGTTGCTGCCACCGTGTGATATGGCCAACAGGCAATCCAATAGACGACATCTGGGTGACTTTACCCGAGGTCGCGTTATTGGGAAGTTGGAAGAAGGTCGAAGTGGGACTAGTGTGGCCAAGGAGTTCGGGATCGCTCACAGCATCGTTTCACGAGCATGGAGAGCATTTCAAACGACAGGAACAGCCGGCCGAGAGTTTAGCAGTGGTCGTCCACGAGCAACCACGGCGGCGGACGACCGGTATGTTGTCCTACAGGCGAGACAAGACAGACGCCAGACAGCGGGAGAAATCGCAAGGCACATGCAACAGACAACTGGACGTCCATTATCGCGTTTTACCGTGGCCAGGAGGCTGCATAAAGGTGGTCTATTTGCACGACGACCAGTACGGTGTGTACCATTAACGCCTGCTCATCGGAGACGACGGTTTCTGGGGTGCCAGGAACACAAGAACTGGACACATCAGCAATGGGGTCGAGTTCTCTTTACGGATGAGAGCCGATTTAGTCTGACGAGCGATTCTGGACGTATACACATCTGGAGAGAGCAGGGAACACCCCTGCTCTCTCCAGATGTGTTACTCCAACATCATCGAAAGGGACCGGTTTTCCATGTTACTCCAACATCATCGAAAGGGACCGGTTTGGAGGTACCGTAGTTCTCGTTTGGGGCGGTATCATGCTTGGTAGCCGTACTGAACCAAGGAGGTTCAGTCACTGGTGTCCGCTATTGTACAGAGGTTCTCCTGCCTCATGTGCGTCTGTTTAGAGGTGCTGTGGGTCCTGAGTTCCTCTTCATGGAACTCAGGACCCACAGCGCCTCTAAACAGACGCACATACAGTGGCTGTCGCAGAGCTGTTGGCGAGTGAAGATATTCAACGCATGGATTGGCCCGCAAGGTCCCCGGACCTAAATCCAATCGAACACGTGTGGGACCTTCTCGATAGACTCTTGGCAGCACGTCACCAGCCGCCAGCAACGATTCCGCAGCTGTGATTGGCGCTACAAGAGGAATGGGCCACGATGCCTCAACAGCTCCTTGACAACCTCGTCCTCAGCCTGGACAGACGTTGTAAATCCTGCAACGCAGTCAGGAGTGATCATATACCCTACTAAAGACTGGATTTTTCTTGGCAGTTGCCTGTCACATGGACGTTTCTGTCTTCTGTCCAGTTGTGCTCGAAGCTACCTTTTCAATAAAGTGCCTTTGTATCATTTAGATTCCTTGTTTGGACGGTTTTGCTCACTTGTTCCATATTCTTACATCTTGGGGATCTTATGATATGATTTGAGTCGATGTGGGGCACTTCCGCATGACGTTGCATTCGAAAAACCGTCTCGTCCTTAATTTTTGCACGCCAGTGTAACAAAAATTCGTAGGGGTGCGGAGCAACCCCCAAATGATTTCAAGGGGTGCTTAAGCCCCTGAGCACCCCCGTAGTTGGCGCCAGTGGCAGGGGGGTTGCTTAATTTTTATTCATGAGGATTTTAGAAATAAATCTTCCTTTTGTGGACTCATAACGTGCAGCGTGCAGTGGCGTAACTAGCACAACGTGCGCCCCCTCCCCCTCGCAGGATATACTTCAGTACCCCTAAGCACAGTAGTTTCCCAGGATTTCGAACACGATGGGGGATGCATTTCTCGCAGTGTGTGTGTGTGTGTGTGTGTGTGTGTGTGTGTGTGTGTGTGTGTGTGTGTGTGTGTGGTGGTTGGGGGCGGGATAGGAAGTCACGGAGAGTGTCTGCAAAAGTAATGGTGGTATCTAGAGCATTGTAGTTTTAACTTTTTAAGTAATAGATTTGACAATACGTGTAATTGCTTTGCCCAAAACTAAAATAAATCACTTGATGAAATCACCCTCTTTCACAAGATCTGCGGCTGCTGTGAATAAATGCTGACGCCTGTCGTGCACGTAATCCTAGGCAACTGACTGTTTTTCTACATCCTCATCTTTCATCATTGTCAACCATTATCAAACCACTGCTGGACGAAGATCTCCCCAAGTTTCTTCCACAACGGTCTGTCTTGTGCCAGTCTTTTCCATGTTACTCCCGCATACTTTCGAATTTCATCCACCCATCTCACATGTGGTCTTCTTCTGGGTCTTTTCCTGTCCCTTGGAATCCAGTCTAAAATTCCAGCTGTCCAGCGATGGTCTGTCCTTCTGGCAATATGTCCAACCCAATGCTATTTCAGAGATTTTACTCTGATCATGATGTCTTCCACTCTTGTCATTTTTCTGATCCACGAGTTCCTGTTCTTATCTCTTTTAGTTACACCAAGCAAGTGTCTCTCCATGCTTCTTTGAGTTGTCTGCAGTCTTTGTATGTCTTTTTTAGTTAAGGTCCACGTCTCTGCACCATACGTAAGCACTGGAAGGATGCATTGATCAAACACTTTTCTTTTAAGACATAATGGCATATTGCTCTTGAAAATTATGCTGTTTCTTCCAAAAGCTCTCCAGGCAAATTTTATACGCCGACTAATTTCTTCATCAGTTTTCCCACATCATACTCCACGGGAAATCCCACATCGGCCTCGTGCTTTTCCTCAGCAGCACATAGAGAGGGAGAGGGCGATTGAAGAGCGATCGTATTATTTACAAACCATTGCAGAGCAATCGTATTACAACCCGAAGTCAAAGGGCCGAACACTTTCAATCTGTACGACATTCAGCATTTTAAAAGTGAAATTTGGCATTTATTTAGGCAAAGCTAAATATATCTTAAAGCAAAATATGAATCTTTGGGTTAATTATTGTGCGTGTTCGAATTTTTCATAAAACTGTAACTGCAAGCTACGGTACGGTCCCTTTGCTATCTGTGCCCCCCCTCCCCCGCAGCTGTGGTGGTGGTAGTTACGCCACTGGCAGCGTGTTGCATATTGCAACAGATAGTGCATTTCAATATAGGGAAGAAATGCAGTATTTGTAATATGAAAGGCTAAGCTATACTACAAGTGTATTTTATGGAAAGGGCCCCGTCCTCAGAGACGCCTCAACTGGTACATCGGCCCAATATATCCACTTACATCCCACCCGAAACGGGTACATCAAATGTGTACATCGCTTTGCCCGAAAGAAAATCCCCGAAGACTTGCTGAACACGACACTGTGTACATCGCTTGCCCGAAACAAAATCCCCGAAGACTTGCTGTCGAGAAAAATCAATCAATCAATCGAAATTAAGTTTCGTAATAGAAACTCCTATTGTTTTAAACTCGGGTAGTCGTCAGAAATATAAATTTAAATAATTTTTTTAACCGTGCAGCACACGATAGTCTTAATACCACGGGAATTTCCTTTTGTTTTGAGATATTATTTCAATTAATTCTTTTTAAATATGAACTACACAAAGAGGGGGAAAATATTAAGGGGGCAGGGTTCGCCTTGACCCCTCCACAATATATTTGCTTTGTTATAAAAATAATATTTATTTATTTTTATAAGTTTAGTCATTTGGTTAAATTGTAGATGTGTGAATAATGCGAATTGTTTTCCTGGTAAGGTAAACAAAAGGGAAAACGAAACTGAAAGTAGTTACTCAAACAGGGGGAGGGGGAGGAGTTAATGCTAAGTGATTTAAAATTCATTGAGCGAATTACGTCTTCCTTCACGTTTAATGAGTGTATTTTAGCCTCAGAAAGGTGTTTTATAATGTTGCAGCTTTCTTTCATCACTGAAAAAGAGCGTTGAAAATAAAAGAATTTTTTCGTTGAAATTCCCAGTTTTTTTATTCACTTTCATTTTATTAACAAGCTTTTTATTCTTTCGCGAGGTTAATAACTTATTTCGCGTTGTCCAGTGGTTGTGGTAAGTTTAGGAGCCGCTGTGGTGGAGAAATTTACCCAGCTTCGCTACGATTTGCTAATGAAGGTATTCAGAGCTCCTAATACTGTTAGGAGGGAGACGGCAAGCAGACGGGTTCTCCACTAATTATTATTAAGTCCCTAGCTTCGGGAACATTTTGTTCCTTTTAGCAAACTATCATTGTTATTAGACTGGGTCATTGTGGACTGCCATTATCCCAGCAGCCAGCCAACGGCTATTATTTCATACTTCCCTATTGTTCGGACATTTTTTATTCTCCGAAGGGGAAGAGGGTCTGGCAAGAGATGATTACGTCACGGAGAGAGCCGGCCATTCAGAAGTCGGTGGTACTTTTCTTGAAGCACGGGGTAGGACGTAGCGCAGGGCAGACTGGAAGGGGGGAGGAAGAAGAAGGATAGGTCGGCTATCTTCTGGGTGGGACCCCCGAGAGCTGGCCGCAGAGTGCAAGGTCGACCAGCCAGTTGAGGTTTGGAACGCAAGCGTGGCTGAGCAGCGGAATCTGGCTGGCTCTTTTAAGCTCTCTCGTCAATGTGGTCACATTAACGCTTGAATCATCGTGCACTTGGAAATTATGTCATCTGCCAGGAGTCAGAGATTTCGTGGATTGTGTGTGCCGAAGGTTTCCGAGATAATTTTGTTTCTCGCCGAGTGTTAAATGAAGATGGAGTCTGCTCATGGCATGGTACGTACCGCAAGCGGCGTCGTTTAAATGGCTTCAGTTATCACGACACGTGTAAGTTTAAAGCTTTAATCTTTTTTTTTTTTCTTCGCGTTATGTTGCTTAAACCCAGCAATGTTTCTTCTGTAAGACAGGAGTTTAAAAAGTAAAAAAATAAAAAAAATAAAAAATAAATAAATAAAGACGTCGGTATAAATTCACGATCACATTCTGAGAGCATATTAAACGCAGACATACGTCTAAATAATGTACCTTGATGAAAAAAATCGCTGCGCCCTTTTAAAGTCAGCAGATTTAAGTAACACACCCCCAACTATTAGTTATTTTGGTGTGAGACAACTTTTCATTAAACACAAAAGCGAAATTTCAACAGACGCCGGGATGAAAACTTCACAAGTCGCGAACAAATAACTGAAACCTGTATAAAGACAAAAATAGCTAAAACTCCAAGAAAATTCGCAAACAAATTGCTGAAAACTAAGTCGCGAACATAATGCTGTTTAATTAATGTTCTTTTTCTCATTCTAAGTTATAATGAAACTCCTTTGCAGAAGACATTTCACAATTTTAAAATCTGTCTTAAAAGATTTTCAATGAAAACTTGTTTTTTAACTAACACCCGAAGATAGCGTTTAGTTATGATTGAAATCGATTTTGCGTGCATTAATGTTCTCGTACTTAAGAACTTCGTATATGAGAAAATCGAAATTCCTCGTACTTAGAATTAGTACTGTGTGCTGTTTTGCTGTTACGTGTAAAACAGCTGAATTTCAAAAATCGCTTGAGAGATTCAGTTTTGTTATTTCAAGAACATAAGTATTTACGCGGATAATTCGTTTAATTATAAAAAAAAACAAATAAACGATTAATTATAAAAACATATTAAACGATTAATTATAAAAACATATTAAACGATTAATTATCGATTAATTATAAAAACATATTAAACGATTAACTATCGTTTAATTATGTTTAGTAGTCATGAGAGATCGTCTTTTGACACTTGAAATACAGTTATTTACAAGGACATAGGTGAATTCACATTTTATTTGGCACACTTGCTTAGCATGTTACTTCGACTGGAGATTTATGTAAACATTGCAACTGCATTTGAAATTTCTCCACATATGCTAATAATCGTGAGTTATCTCTGGCTATTGAAATGTAGTTATGTACTAGAAACAAAAATGAATTGTCACTTATGTTTGTTAAATAGATAAACACAAGTTACTTCTTGTTTCCAGCGAATTATTAAATTAACAGTTGTCATTTGCATACATAATCAAGTTCTCAGTTCCGGCAATGGGACTTTTTTTATTTTTTTCCCCCAGCCCCACCGAGTTGCCCTTTGAGAGCAGTTGCAAACTGTTATTCTTGAATGTTCTGGAATGTACTATGTTTACAGGTTTTAATTTTTGATACAAGTATGTATTCTCTAACTTGACGCGTGGGGATGAATCATAATGGAAGATTGTTTTTATCGTAATTTATCCGGTATAGCGGACTTGATAAAGTTTTACAAAAATGTATGATTCATTAAATATATTAAGTTAATGAAAAAGTGGCTTACCGATTTCCGTTCGTATGAAATAATTAAAGCGTGTATGAAGATTTTTACTGTATGTAATCATCTACTCTTAAATTAATATACACACATCTCGTTGTTTGCATTAAATGTATCTTTTTAATGTGTTGGGGGTTAATTATACTGTTAAAGCTGCCACGAAAAATATCTAGAGCGGGCACCCAGCAGGCAAACATTGTCAGCGAAATATCGGAATCTGTGTAGCTTCCAGTATGAAAACAAAATATTAGGAAAGTTATTTATTATGCGAGATACATTTGTACAGTTACTGTAATTTTAAGAAACAGTGAATTTGTTTTTAATTAATAAGCAGGAACCGTACACCAACTATACTCAAAATAGTATATCCATACTAGTGATCCGGATTTCTTGGTGTAGAATAAAAGTTTCTGCGTTCAAATTGTTGAAGAATTCTATTATCCAGTTTGTTGTCTGTCTACCTTCCTTGAAAAAGCTATCTGGTTGATGTGTGAAAGCTTGGAAACCGATTTTCTGTTTTACACCAAGAAATTCGGATTACTAGTATAGTTATACTATTTTGTTTTTGTTTTCTTAAGGGATTGGGTAATGATATCTCCAAGTCGTGGGTAGACTCACGGGCTATTTGATAAACTCCTGACTGTCACCACAAGGAACACAGATGCCGTACTTACAGAACTGACTTGGACAGTGTAGGGCACTGGGGAAGAGGGTAAAAACTGTCCATGTGAGTAACAGGTATTTGATGTTGTTTTCTGTTTATTCATCGTTGAGCAGAAGACCTACTAGGCAAAGGCAGAAATTAAGTTTTGCCGAATTAATCAGCTGGAAGTTGACGATTTTACTCAGTCTTATAATGAAAGTTATATTTCTGGTTTTGCCCTACGTACAAATATAAATGATTATTAAATCCTTTTAAACTAATCGGACGGATAATTTAATCCTTTCAATCATAAGATAACTTGGCAATCGAGCTGGCAGGAGTTGTTGAACTTTTTTTTGGCTTGGAGCTCTCACAACGATGAAAATGTCATTATTAAAAATTATAATATATGAGAGGTGCCCGTTTCAAAGTGCTTAAACCACGACATAGAAACTACCGAAAGTGTATGTGTCCAGTAGTTTACCTTCAACGAAATCAACTCTCCAACCGCACTGAATTTTCTGTTTGTTCGCAGTAACTATGAGTCTTGTTTATTTACTGCTTTACATTGTTTGCTTTTTACTGTACAAAAATAAATGGAAATGTATTTGCCAGAGCTGGCTTGCAACTTCAAACCCAGTCAAGCAAAAAGCACAGATTTCGAAGCGGGGGGGGGGGGGATCTGGCTGTGTTTTCTTTCTTGGCGGAGTGGTTAGAGGTTTTATCTCCGCTCTTCGTTATTCTTGAACCCGTGTTACAGCTCTAGATAATTTATGAATAATACCTATCAATCTGGTTCTATTCCATCCTTGGAACCATCGCACAGTGGTCCGAATAGGCGGACAAAAATATTTGTACGTCTTAAACGAAAGAAACTGTAGTGGGATAACTAAATATTCGCGTATTTAAGTATTTTAATGAATTATAATTACTCACAGTACTGTAAGAAGGGTCCAGATATCCAGTCGGTCATTCGTCTTCTGAAGCGGATGTTTCACATTCGTCATCTTCTTCCCCCTCCTCCTCTTCATCGGATATTACCAATAGACCTAGCACTTCCGAAGGTAGTTTTATTTGTTTTTTCTTTGGTAGTCCTCCCAAGCTGGAAATTAATGGGTCAAAAGTCAACATTAAACTGCGAAAGAGGTCCAAATTGCTGTCTTGTCGTGAAAATTTTCGGGTAAAGGTTTCTCGAAATTTTCTCACATCTTCGTTTCTACACTCAATGGCTTCTTCTGAAAGCTCTCCAATCGGTAAAATAGCTGCCTGCACAATTACGGGTCCATGAACAAGAATGTTATGTATCGTGGGTGGCATATAGTACCATGGATACAATCTCACGAATAACTGTGCTGTTTCCATGCAGTACATATTGAATTTCGTTGCATTTATTTCGTGGCCGCATGAAATTGCTGTCAAAATATTTCCAAAACGAGAAATAAAATTTTGGTCTACTCCAGTCACTTCAGAACTTATTTCGGGATTTGTAAAGAATCTTCTGGTGGTATTGCCGTCGTTCGTGTTTCCATAGCCTCATTTCGGGACATCTACAATAAGTCCTAGTCTATTCCTGCTGGAATCTTGGACAATTCGTTTCCTTTTTTCCAGAAGCTCACGGGTTCCATCTTTCTTACTCGCTTTCCATTTCTTAAAATCTAAGCGGTAAGAGATATGCAGAATACACCCAAATAAGCGTATATGAGCATGAAGAATAGACAGTCCAAACTCAAAGGAAGAGGTATCCTCTGGCACTTGTGTAACGTAATCTAACTTGTTCAGGTCCGACACTTTCGCGCCACATATGTAACATTTCATGCTTGATGACTGGGTCAGAGCATTACATATTTTCCCATCAATCATTGACAATATGAGAGAATACTGTACTGTAACGTTGTCACTTCTTAATGGATGTAAATTTTTAATTTATTCGTTCATTTATTATCTTTCTGCTTGGGCAACTGCAGGGGTTTCATGAAGCCACTGGAGACAAATAGGCCTACAAAAACGGGTTGATGATGGTCGTTCATTTTTCCATACGGAATCTTCCGTTTCACTGTCAACCATTCGTAAGGGAACGATAGATGCCATAAATAAATATTCATCACTACTGCCGCTTTGAACCCATTTCTGCTTGTATTGGGAATGACCAGCGCTACCGTCGAAACCCCATTTACAATGTAAAATAAAAGTTTTTTCGTTGTTAGACGGCTCACTTTCAGGTAGAAATGACAAAATTCGGGTAGCAGTATGGGCCAATAAATTCTGAACTTTCACTTCACATGCACTCTCACTAACACTTATATTGTGCGGATAAGTTACGTCTTTTGCTTTCAGAATTGCATAATAACTTGGATATGAGTCATGATTGTGATTAATTGCCATTTTTCTAATAGACATATATTGATGTTTTAATAAATGTGTACTTACTATCATAGATAACGCTTCTTCTTCTGAGAGCTTCGTGGCTTGTTTTCTTTTCTTCAACCATGAGTCACGAATTTGTTTATCTCTGGTAGGTGTTGTTGTGGTCATTTCTTTTAATAATTTTGCTGCATTTTCGTCACCTTCAGCCCTCAAATTCATCACTGTGGCATATGAAAGCTCCGTAGCACCCACATTCTCCCTCAGATTTTGAATTTTCCGCCTCTTACTTCTTTCACTTAATTGCTGAAATACTTTCGAAGGACGTCCACGCTTTTCCGAAGAAGTGGAAGGAAAGTCTGTAAATGGTAATTCAATTTCTTGCTGTAACCAGTCTGAATATTTACGAAGAAACATGCTTTCGGTTCGGTGACATTTCTTCCAACGCTGATAGTATTTAAGAAAAAAGCTCATTCTTATTACGCTGTGTAGAGATTTTGTGCTCTGACTGTCCAAATTTAATTCAGATTTGTTCTTCACATGTTGCACAACATGTTCTTCTTGTAGCACACTGGTCTCATTATTCTTTTCTTTCATTTTCTCGTAAAGTTCTCGGCGACTAACATGTAAATTCATTTTTCACGCACTATATTGTCACACACTATTCACTGACCTGATACAAACAACAGGCCTCTGGAAACTGAAGAAATCAAGGGTCTGTGGCTTACCACCGACAAGCCACCCCTTGCGTATAAACAAACATAAATTTCCGGAAGTGCTCAGCGCCCGCGAGTTGTATAGCGGGAGAACACCTTCCCGATGTCAGCAGCTGGCTGCTCATAAATCACAGGGAAGCTTCACAAACAAAAGGTCATAGTTCACAGCATTGCAAGGTGTTGCAGATGAAACCTTCAGTGATAGAGTTATAATTATCTACCAACATACATTTGTAAGTTTCGCGGTGGACATGTTTGGTCATTTTTTTAAAACTCTAAAAACATTTTTGTTTTTTCGCAAAATACGGGCATTCAAATTTGTATTTTTTATCAGTGCTTAGAAACAAAAAAACACTAAAAATTGTAAAAATTGTAATTGTGCCCTATATATAAGTCCATAACACATTCACAAAAAATGCACTTAGTATTTTATTTTGCATTGTTCAGTCAGAAACAATGTAAACAAAATCACCTATAGAATTGAAAAATTAATCAAGAAAGAGTTACAGTACTTTTGAATATAAGTATTGACCAGAACCATTGGAGTATACTTTCAAAAACACTTTTTAGTCCTGTCAGAATGACTACTGAGGATTATTATTAAGCGAATTGTGTGTTTAAAATATGAAGTTCGAAAAATTATTTTTGTCCGGGTTTTTAGTGATTCGGACCACTGTGCATCGGCTCTAAAGTAGAGACGTAGGACTTCTTGTGGGCTCTGGCGATGATCGGCATTGGCGCAGACTTACCATTATGAATTCAATGGATGCTCGAGCTTTGAATAAGAGGGTCGCGGATGGCCTAGTGATCAACGTTCGTGACTGCCACGGAGAAACCTCCCAGGCAGGTACGAACTCTCGCCCCGCTAAATATCCGCCGTGCGTCGGATGAGCATGTTAAGCCGTCGGACCCCAGGTACTGCCCCCACCCCCGTAATAAAGAAGGGCGTCTTTCTACCTCGCTTCCGTGTCACTTTCCTATCGGACACACTATCCCAAATCTCCTAGCTTCCTATTTCTAAGGGTTGCTTAAGACCTGGAGTCAGACACTCCCTTCCTAAAATTCTCTACACGTGATCTGATCTGCTCTGAAAAAGTCCTTTTAATACTGGAGCTCAACTACTGAAATCTATGGGTGCTCGAGTTCTTTCTATGTGTACACATATACATAAATCTACAGTGGAACGTCTATTATACGCAGATTTCGCATATGGTTTAATGTAATGGGTGATAGGGTTTTAAAACTGGGACAGATGTACAATTTAGCACGCTCTTAATTTCTCGTACGCACTTTTCCCCCTTATTTGCTTTTAATTTTGATTCGTTGAAAGGCGTAAATTCCATCTGCCACTATTTTCTTTTCATTTGTCTCAATGTGTATGGATGTATATATAGAAAGCATGTTTCTGAAAAGCATTTTGTAATGAAGTTATTTCCACCTATTTCTAAAACTGGATTTTTAAAGTGTTCCATGAGCACGAATATTTCGTTCTTTTCACCGTAGTTCATATTCCCATAATTGTGTGAAAACCACATAACCCCTCACCTCCTCCAAATGAATATTCAGGTACTTAAATATAAGCTTCGCTCACAGCATACTCGCGCTTTAATGCATAGTGACGTTAGCCTCTAATTTATCCTCCCTTTTGAGTTCCTGTGTTTTCATATAAATTTGGTTTCTTCTTTTTCTGACTTGACGCCACGGATTCGTGCTCGATGAATTTGGCGTTGGCAACAACCTGACATCAGGTCAAAGTGCAACCAACCTACGTAGTAAAACTCGAAAGAAAAGTTTGTGTGTATTCTGTTGTGTAGGTGATCTTCTCATAAAATATACAAACATTGCCTATTTTCAGCAGTGTTTCTATGTTTTCGTAAACGATTTTTAGGCGGTCTGTTTTAGTTGATTATCAACTAATGTTTGCAAACTAATTCACGAACGAGCAAAAGTTGGATTGCTTCCTCAAGATTGATTGCGAAGAGCTTAGCTGATAATAATATTTGGACGTTGGAGTGATCGAGCTCGTATTAATGTGATTATAATCGAAGCCAATTAGTGTGCCGAAAAAAGTGCGTACTTGGATGACTTACTATGTTTTAATAAAAGATGGAATTAAAACGTAAGTCACCTGATTCATTTCTAACCTTTGGCCTCATACTGAAGTTTATTTTATGCCTAGTTGGTATTTTCTGCTTCAACGCAAATTCAATAAGCTTTTTAAGACTACAAGTTAAATTAAGCCTTATGTTAAATAAGTTTAGTTTTTTGCACTGAATTTAAACCGAATAACCTCACGTAACGATAAAGTTTCATTTAAACAGCTAACATTACAAAGTGCAGAAAAGGAGGAAATTTATAGTGTCATCCGCTAAAAATGTAAACCGAGCAGTATAAGTTTTTTTTCTTTTTTCTTTTCAACTTTCATTGTTACCAATGGCTTAAAGGGTGTGGGGCTAGAGCCCCTGGGATACCGGGAGAATTCCCGGTGAGCCGCCATACCTGGGCCGGCAGGCCAGCTAGCATAAGAAAAAAAAAAGGGAATATATATATTTACAATAAAAATGTTGTTTCGTTTGAGAGCAATTAAATAAATATTATTATAATTTTTTGAAGATGACAATCCGATTTTTGGCGTAAATGGGACAAGGATGGATGCTAAGTCAGATAAAATCCGAAAACTTGAAAATTTTCATCGTCCTGGAGCGGGACTCGAACCCGCGTCTCCAGCATACCTAGGCGTTTTCTGGGAGACGCGGCTTCGAGTCCTCCAGGACGATGAAAATTTTCAAGTTTTTGGATATTATCTGACTTACCATTCTTGTCACATTTACGCCAAAAATCGGATTGTGATCTTCAAAATTTGTATTATATGGCGTAATCCCGTATTTCTTTCATGAAATATTAATAGTTTCATTTTCTTTCATTTCTCTCACTTTGTACTGAAATTCTTGCAGTTCTGGGAATTTAAGTCTTGAAAAAAATAATTTTAGCGCATTTAGATTTCCCTTCTCATTTAAAAAAAAGAGGGGAGGGGGGACTATTACTACTTCAATAACGTAAGTAATTTTGTTCTTACATTTAATTTTCCTGGGGATATCTTATGCTGCGATCCACTGAAAAGTTGAAAAAATGCTGTTGATTAATTATTTCCTCAATACAAAAGTTTTAGGAAATAATTAACAACATTAGGAGTGGTAAAAATGTCTTCGTCTTACTTACAAGCGTGTTTCTGATTAAGGAATCGTCACAATGTTACCTCAAAATGTATTGTGTAAACCATTCCCCAGCCATTTGGTTTCAGCCAGTTCAGATTATTTATTTAAAAAAAAATCTAAGTTTGGATGCCAGTTTGAAGTGCCTTGATTTTTGTTTTCTGTTACAGTGTAAACCACCCACCGCCAGAAAAAAAAAAAAAAAACCCTTATTATATGAACAGTTTCTAATAATTTGTTATTGTTAAAAATTAGGTAGCTAATATTTTGTTGTATTGGAAGCACTAACGTCGCGTTAGCTACACAAAGACTTTACTATATTATATATATATGGAAAGTCAGCATCCAGAATTCTGAAATAAAGCTGAATGCCAGCTTCCAAAATATCATGATGTATTGCAGTGCAAACATTTTTACTCTGTGGAATTAGGTTTTTATTGCGGAAGTAGTGCGAGTCGTCAGTGCGTGAAAAAGTGTCTCTTCAGAGAAGACTGATTAATGTTTTATTGAAGGATGATACAAATTTCAGACGGAAGTCCATCTGGATGTTGTTGTTTTTTATTATTATAATATTTTCCCTCATTTTCTTAATTTTTTAATTAATTTCTCCAGATATTCAGCTATGAACGAACACAATTAAACTAAATATAAGGGGAGATCGCCCAAAAACCAACGGGAAGGGGGAGTGCATTCATAGGTTTCAGGGGGCTAAGCACCCCCGAGAAGATGCCTGAACACATCACTGCATGCAGCTGTTTCGCATGTATGTTAATAATTACTCTTTCTAAAGCCAGTGAGTATTCCTGTTTATCATGTAAAACAGCAAAAATGAACCGCATCTTCGTCAAGAAACCAGATATCGCTAGAATTTAGTACTATTTCTGAGTATGAACTGAATGACTTTGTTGAGAACGTATTCTTAGCCTTGAGGTACGATTTCGAGTGATAATGTTTCTTTGAAGACATCACTTCTACGTCTAGCGCATATTTGGATGCTGCTCCTCGAAATAAAGTTTCTTTTTTTCTGTTAGGAGCTGTAATTCGACAGGGAAAAATTCCCGGCATTCCCACGCCGGTAGAACAATCTGAGAAGTTCATTATTTCTGAAAATTCCGAAGAACGGTGCGTTACTGTGTTGTAGAATCAGTAGAGCAATTTTGTGTGTCGCTATTGGAAGCCTGGACTTCATTACGGGTAATGAAATATTTAAAGAAATTGGTTTTTGTTGAAAGCTTTGCAGCTTTGAGAACATTTTGCAGTGTTTATATTTTTAAACACCAATGAAAAGAGAAAACAAACTCTATTAAACTTTGCGTGTATGCTCCGGGCTCAGCAACGATTGAAGTTTTCCGATGGGAGCCATGCACCTGTGCTGAGACTGGTCAATCCTGGGTCCGAAACGGGATCTGACTGAATAATGTTTACTGAGGTTCGGGATTGAACCTCAGGGAAAAGAGAGAGAGAGAAAATCTTCTTTATTTTTAAATGTGATTTTGCACGATTTAGCATATGAAACTTTTCTTACCATTTCCAGATGGTAAAGAGAATTCTTTGGGGTGGGGAGTAGGGACTTGGGAGGGCTATTTGTTTCGGGCTTTGATAGCAAATGTCTTATGCCAGGCATTAGTGGATTTGTGCGAAGGAGAAGCTTCAAGAAATACAGATACTAAAAAGTAGAGAGCATGCCAATGAAATTTTGCCCCTTAACCTCCACGCGGCAGCTGCCTGCTAGTTCTACTGGCAAAGTACAGGGATTTCAGTGCCGCCCGATCTTTCTGGATACCGGTCTCTCTAAGCATTTCAGGACGAAACGCAAACCGATACATAAGCACGATCTTTTTTACAAAGGACTTGCTTAAAAAGGGACGTAACCAAGGGCGCGCATATGGGGGAGGGGAAGGGGGCTCGACCCCCCCCAGCCGTTGATATGGCCAATTTTTTTATAAATTTAAAACATTAAAAAGGACGAAACCTTTTTAAAAACATTTTTAAAAATAATAAGATATTAATAATTGATTGTATCGATTATTTTTGTTGTAGTTTGGTATCTTGTACATTTACTAAAATGTTTGACAGCCTTGAAGGAGGTAAGGATTTTTCTTAGACCCCTAAAAGTAAACGAATCGTGGTCAAAGAAAGTCGTGCGGTTGAACAATAGAAACAGATCCCTCCTTCTTCACTCCCCGGTTGAGAAAGACAAATGTTAATTGCAGGGGGAGGAGAGAGTAGAAGACATTTTCCCTCTAATCGGCCATGGGCAATGTCCCCTAACCCAATGAGCTGGGCAGGCATCAAAACCACTTGGGCAAAAAAATTTATTATCTCAGCTTCTCTTACTAATGCAATACAAGTTGGAACTTGGATTGGAACCCTTATTATTTTCTAATCTCACCTATTTTATCACCGTTCTTTCCGCAATTGATTTTAACTGAAAAAATGATTTAAAACATTTCATTAATTAAAATTTTTATTTTATAAAAAGTGAGAAGCTCAAACTTACTTCTGGAATAAATCCGCCTTATTAGCTGACAAAGTTTGAGCCAAACCCTTCTACTAGCGGCTTACGATTTAACTGACCGGAATGCCTTTCTCCCGCCAACTAGCATGAGTGCATTAGTTAGTACAATAAACTTGGTTCCTAAAATAATTCTAATATATAATTATATATTAGAATTTATTTTAGGAATATGCGACACCATCTGCCTTTTGGGTATAACTTGAGGGTCTTAATAGGGCAAGACTGTTATTTCATAGTCTTATTATGACTATGAAATAACAGTCTTGCCCTATTAAGACCCTCATACAGATCTATATCTACTGCAATGCCTGCTTCTACCTGGAAATTAGACACTAGCAAACGTTTTTTTTCAAAACGTGCGCAGTTTCTTTTTCTTTTTCAGAAGACGTATTGCGGACCCACCACATTAATAAACATCAGTAGCATCTGCTCTCACGAGTACGTGGGTAAGAAATCGCAACTCGCTAAACAACGCAGATGGCTGTCTTTTGTTTCAAGCACATCGCCAACCTTTCCTTCCTGTTATAGTAAAATACTTTATTTTATTCCAAATCCTATCACGTAAAATCTCATTTCCTTTTATTTCAATATTTTGGGTTTGTGGCAACACACGAATTCACTTAATTATTTGAGAGCATGGCTCATTTCTCTTCGTGACTCATTTTGCGGATGCCAGAAAATTTTAGTTTCCGTTCTGTAAACGGCATCATTCCGCGACGTCATCGAAAAACGCAGGGAGGAGGGGGTGGGAAAAATATTTGGTCGTTTCTCATGCTTGGATACTTAAAAACAAACCCAACTATCGGAAAATTTATTCCGTGGTAAAATAAATGTATTATAATCAGCGAAAATGTGGATTTTGACGCAGCGTGTGGCGAACAGCAGCAGAATAGAAATCTCGCAATGTTTTCGAGGTACGTGCGATTTAATGATTCATCGGAATTCCATTTCATCTTTACCTCACGCAGGAAAGGAATATTTACGGCATCGTAATGGTTCCAGAGCAATTATTTCGTTCGTTTCAATCTCCGGCGAGAATCGTGTAAACATCTTCTGTTAGTTTGCGTTGATTGCCGTGTGTTTCTATCACGATTTTGGAATATTAAGCATGTGCAGAGTTACGTAGTGGTTTTATTTGATTCCTTAAGGGTCGAGCAATACCTAAATTTCTGAATTGTCAGTCTGGTTGTTTTCAGATAGCTTCCGAGAAGAAACTCAAGAGATCTGAAGGGGAGGGGTTGGTACGTTCGTTGGTGTCTATCTTTCAGACTGTAGATCCCCAATATCTCCACATCATTCTTCGCGTCGGATTGCGCAGATCCTATAGTTATAAATTTCTATAATTCTTTAGTTTCGTGTTTATATGTGCGTAAAAACGTTTTGGTTGTTTTTCGCGATTCCCTGCCTTCTTAAAATGGGATTTTGGAAATTATTTTTCCATGTGATAGCTGATGTCATTTGCATGCATTTTTTACTGTCTAGGTGCTCAATTTGTTCTGCAAGATTACGTAACTGTACTGATCGGAAGTATCTTTGCTAGTGTATCAAAAGGGACGGTGTTTCACTAAGAACATGGGGGGAGGGGGAGAATGAATAGGACAATCAACAGAAAGAACAATATGGATGCAAGAGTCGGTTACAGCACTATAGATCATACCCATGTACTGAGAGAACTGTAAAGACGAAGGAATATGAGCTCCCACTCTGTATGGCTTTTATTATTTGTAAAAAGGTCCTTTGATTCCGTGAAACCATTGACAGTTGTAATGTCTTTGAAATTCTGCGGCATTGCAGTTGCTTACATCATTAACGTTAGTAACAACATCTACGCAAGCGAAACGATTCGGCAATGTAAGGATACAGCACCACTGAAAATTGGAAACGAAGTGAGATAAGTTGAAACCCCGTATTTAGCAAGATCACAGATATAACGAACAAAACAGGAACTTTTGTTTGGTATAACATTAATTCAAAGCTAATTTGATCGCTTTTAACGAACAAAATTTAACGAAACCCCGGATGTAATGAGGAAGAGAAAAACTAAGATGAACTTTTAACAAGCGAAGTAACAAAACTTGAATGAAATTCCACGTTTAACAAGGCAGATAAAAAAAAAATCTGCTGCGCCCTGTCCTGTAACTGAGGAATAAAATGGTGGCATGCAGAACGAAATTGCAACAACCGCAATGGAATCTTCATGTGCTAGTGGAAGGATATTGATAGAAAAGCAGCAGTGAGGGACTACATTAAATGCTGATCAAACATCTGTGGAAGGGACCCTCTCCGCCACCCACTCCAAGAGTTATGCCATGGGAGTTGTTTTTTTTTTTTTTTCTAATGTTTCCGCTTGACGCCTGCTTCAGGATGCGCTCCTTTGTATTTCTGCAGATGCTTAGTTAATTTTGATTTTTACTACTGTAGCTAATTTATTAAATCTTTCAGGGATATTTAATGTGGATATACTGTATGTATAGATAGATAAACGTTTATTCATGTTATCACGTATGAATATTTTTAAATGGTGCAATATTTCATCCCAGAACGGATTTAACGAACGCCCGGGATAGCGAAAATTTTCGTCGCTATATCGCGCACACACACGCATTCATATATCTGTACATATAAAACTGAAAGACCTCACTGACTCATCACCGAATCTCAGAAACTACCGAACCTTAGAACTTTCATATTTGGCAGGAATGTTGTTCCTTTTACAACATAGAGGCGCACTAAGAAATTATTTTTTCCTGCGATTACTTTAAGTGGGTCGAAATGTGTTTTTTAAATAACCCAGCTTTGATAACGCTAGGACGTTTTGCAATGATCGAGGCATTGTTGCCCAGCAACTGAAGCCCCGCCCTAAGTTTTGAATGACTTGAGTTGATCATATATCTGTACATATAAAACTGAAAGACCTCACTGACTCATCACCGAATCTCAGAAACTACCGAACCTTAGAACTTTCATATTTGGCAGGAATGTTGTTCCTTTTACAACATAGAGGCGCACTAAGAAATTATTTTTTCCTGCGATTACTTTAAGTGGGTCGAAATGTGTTTTTTAAATAACCCAGCTTTGATAACGCTAGGACGTTTTGCAATGATCGAGGCATTGTTGCCCAGCAACTGAAGCCCCGCCCTAAGTTTTGAATGACTTGAGTTGATCATATATCTGTACATATAAAACTGAAAGACCTCACTGACTCATCACCGAATCTCAGAAACTACCGAACCTTAGAACTTTCATATTTGGCAGGAATGTTGTTCCTTTTACAACATAGAGGCGCACTAAGAAATTATTTTTTCCTGCGATTACTTTAAGTGGGTCGAAATGTGTTTTTTAAATAACCCAGCTTTGATAACGCTAGGACGTTTTGCAATGATCGAGGCTTTGTTGCCCAGCAACTGAAGCCCCGCCCTAAGTTTTGAATGACTTGAGTTGATCATATATCTGTACATATAAAACTGAAAGACCTCACTGACTCATCACCGAATCTCAGAAACTACCGAACCTTAGAACTTTCATATTTGGCAGGAATGTTGTTCCTTTTACAACATAGAGGCGCACTAAGAAATTATTTTTTCCTGCGATTACTTTAAGTGGGTCGAAATGTGTTTTTTAAATAACCCAGCTTTGATAACGCTAGGACGTTTTGCAATGATCGAGGCATTGTTGCCCAGCAACTGAAGCCCCGCCCTAAGTTTTGAATGACTTGAGTTGATCATATATCTGTACATATAAAACTGAAAGACCTCACTGACTCATCACCGAATCTCAGAAACTACCGAACCTTAGAACTTTCATATTTGGCAGGAATGTTGTTCCTTTTACAACATAGAGGCGCACTAAGAAATTATTTTTTCCTGCGATTACTTTAAGTGGGTCGAAATGTGTTTTTTAAATAACCCAGCTTTGATAACGCTAGGACGTTTTGCAATGATCGAGGCTTTGTTGCCCAGCAACTGAAGCCCCGCCCTAAGTTTTGAATGACTTGAGTTGATCATATATCTGTACATATAAAACTGAAAGACCTCACTGACTCATCACCGAATCTCAGAAACTACCGAACCTTAGAACTTTCATATTTGGCAGGAATGTTGTTCCTTTTACAACATAGAGGCGCACTAAGAAATTATTTTTTCCTGCGATTACTTTAAGTGGGTGGAAATGTGTTTTTTAAATAACCCAGCTTTGATAACGCTAGGCCGTTTTGCAATGATCGAGGCATTGTTGCCCAGCAACTGAAGCCCCGCCCTAAGTTTTGAATGACTTGAGTTGATCATATATCTGTACATATAAAACTGAAAGACCTCACTGACTCATCACCGAATCTCAGAAACTACCGAACCTTAGAACTTTCATATTTGGCAGGAATGTTGTTCCTTTTACAACATAGAGGCGCACTAAGAAATGATTTTTCCTGCGATTACTTTAAGTGGGTCGAAATGTGTTTTTTAAATAACCCAGCTTTGATAACGCCAGGCCGTTTTGCAATGATCGAGGCATTGTTGCCCAGCAACTGAAGCGCCCTAAGTTTTGAATGACTTGAGTTGATCATATATCTGTACATATAAAACTGAAAGACCTCACTGACTCATCACCGAATCTCAGAAACTACCGAACCTTAGAACTTTCATATTTGGCAGGAATGTTGTTCCTTTTACAACATAGAGGCGCACTAAGAAATGATTTTTCCTGCGATTACTTTAAGTGGGTCGAAATGTGTTTTTTAAATAACCCAGCTTTGATAACGCTAGGACGTTTTGCAATGATCGAGGCTTTGTTGCCCAGCAACTGAAGCCCCGCCTAAGTTTTTGAATGACTTGAGTTGATCATATATCTGTACATATAAAACTGAAAGACCTCACTGACTCATCACCGAATCTCAGAAACTACCGAACCTTAGAACTTTCATATTTGGCAGGAATGTTGTTCCTTTTACAACATAGAGGCGCACTAAGAAATTATTTTTTCCTGCGATTACTTTAAGTGGGTCGAAATGTGTTTTTTAAATAACCCAGCTTTGATAACGCTAGGACCTTTTGCAATGATCGAGGCATTGTTGCCCAGCAACTGAAGCCCCGCCCTAAGTTTTGAATGACTTGAGTTGATCATATATCTGTACATATAAAACTGAAAGACCTCACTGACTCATCACCGAATCTCAGAAACTACCGAACCTTAGAACTTTCATATTTGGCAGGAATGTTGTTCCTTTTACAACATAGAGGCGCACTAAGAAATTATTTTTTCCTGCGATTACTTTAAGTGGGTCGAAATGTGTTTTTTAAATAACCCAGCTTTGATAACGCTAGGACGTTTTGCAATGATCGAGGCTTTGTTGCCCAGCAACTGAAGCCCCGCCCTAAGTTTTTGAATGACTTGAGTTGATCATATATCTGTACATATAAAACTGAAAGACCTCACTGACTCATCACCGAATCTCAGAAACTACCGAACCTTAGAACTTTCATATTTGGCAGGAATGTTGTTCCTTTTACAACATAGAGGCGCACTAAGAAATGATTTTTTCCTGCGATTACTTTAAGTGGGTGGAAATGTGTTTTTTAAATAACCCAGCTTTGATAACGCTAGGCCGTTTTGCAATGATCGAGGCATTGTTGCCCAGCAACTGAAGCCCCGCCCTAAGTTTTGAATGACTTGAGTTGATCATATATCTGTACATATAAAACTGAAAGACCTCACTGACTCATCACCGAATCTCAGAAACTACCGAACCTTAGAACTTTCATATTTGGCAGGAATGTTGTTCCTTTTACAACATAGAGGCGCACTAAGAAATGATTTTTTCCTGCGATTACTTTAAGTGGGTCGAAATGTGTTTTTAAATAACCCAGCTTTGATAACGCTGGGTCGTTTTACAATGATCGAGGCATTGTTGCCCAGCAACTGAAGCCCCGCCCTAAGTTTTGAATGACTTGAGTTGATCATATATCTGTACATATAAAACTGAAAGACCTCACTGACTCATCACCGAATCTCAGAAACTACCGAACCTTAGAACTTTCATATTTGGCAGGAATGTTGTTCCTTTTACAACATAGAGGCGCACTAAGAAATTATTTTTTTCCTGCGATTACTTTAAGTGGGTCGAAATGTGTTTTTTAAATAACCCAGCTTTGATAACGCTAGGACGTTTTGCAATGATCGAGGCTTTGTTGCCCAGCAACTGAAGCCCCGCCCTAAGTTTTGAATGACTTGAGTTGATCATATATCTGTACATATAAAACTGAAAGACCTCACTGACTCATCACCGAATCTCAGAAACTACCGAACCTTAGAACTTTCATATTTGGCAGGAATGTTGTTCCTTTTACAACATAGAGGCGCACTAAGAAATTATTTTTTCCTACGATTACTTTAAGTGGGTCGAAATGTGTTTTTTAAATAACCCAGCTTTGATAACGCTAGGACGTTTTGCAATGATCGAGGCTTTGTTGCCCAGCAACTGAAGCCCCGCCCTAAGTTTTGAATGACTTGAGTTGATCATATATCTGTACATATAAAACTGAAAGACCTCACTGACTCATCACCGAATCTCAGAAACTACCGAACCTTAGAACTTTCATATTTGGCAGGAATGTTGTTCCTTTTACAACATAGAGGCGCACTAAGAAATGATTTTTTCCTGCGATTACTTTAAGTGGGTCGAAATGTGTTTTTTAAATAACCCAGCTTTGATAACGCTAGGCCGTTTTGCAATGATCGAGGCATTGTTGCCCAGCAACTGAAGCCCCGCCCTAAGTTTTGAATGACTTGAGTTGATCATATATCTGTACATATAAAACTGAAAGACCTCACTGACTCATCACCGAATCTCAGAAACTACCGAACCTTAGAACTTTCATATTTGGCAGGAATGTTGTTCCTTTTACAACATAGAGGCGCACTAAGAAATTATTTTTTTCCTGCGATTACTTTAAGTGGGTCGAAATGTGTTTTTTAAATAACCCAGCTTTGATAACGCTAGGCCGTTTTGCAATGATCCAGGCATTGTTGCCCAGCAACTGAAGCCCCGCCCTAAGTTTTGAATGACTTGAGTTGATCATATATCTGTACATATAAAACTGAAAGACCTCACTGACTCATCACCGAATCTCAGAAACTTCCGAACCTTAGAACTTTCATATTTGGCAGGAATGTTGTTCCTTTTACAACATAGAGGCGCACTAAGAAATGATTTTTTCCTGCGATTACTTTAAGTGGGTCGAAATGTGTTTTTTAAATAACCCAGCTTTGATAACGCTAGGCCGTTTTGCAATGATCGAGGCATTGTTGCCCAGCAACTGAAGCCCCGCCCTAAGTTTTGAATGACTTGAGTTGATCATATATCTGTACATATAAAACTGAAAGACCTCACTGACTCATCACCGAATCTCAGAAACTACCGAACCTTAGAACTTTCATATTTGGCAGGAATGTTGTTCCTTTTACAACATAGAGGCGCACTAAGAAATTATTTTTTTCCTGCGATTACTTTAAGTGGGTCGAAATGTGTTTTTTAAATAACCCAGCTTTGATAACGCTAGGACGTTTTGCAATGATCGAGGCTTTGTTGCCCAGCAACTGAAGCCCCGCCCTAAGTTTTGAATGACTTGAGTTGATCATATATCTGTACATATAAAACTGAAAGACCTCACTGACTCATCACCGAATCTCAGAAACTACCGAACCTTAGAACTTTCATATTTGGCAGGAATGTTGTTCCTTTTACAACATAGAGGCGCACTAAGAAATTATTTTTTCCTGCGATTACTTAGAGTGGGTCGAAATGTGTTTTTTTAAATAACCCAGCTTTGATAACGCTAGGACGTTTTGCAATGATCGAGGCTTTGTTGCCCAGCAACTGAAGCCCCGCCCTAAGTTTTGAATGACTTGAGTTGATCATATATCTGTACATATAAAACTGAAAGACCTCACTGACTCATCACCGAATCTCAGAAACTACCGAACCTTAGAACTTTCATATTTGGCAGGAATGTTGTTCCTTTTACAACATAGAGGCGCACTAAGAAATGATTTTTTCCTGCGATTACTTTAAGTGGGTCGAAATGTGTTTTTTAAATAACCCAGCTTTGATAACGCTAGGCCGTTTTGCAATGATCGAGGCATTGTTGCCCAGCAACTGAAGCCCCGCCTAAGTTTTGAATGACTTGAGTTGATCATATATCTGTACATATAAAACTGAAAGACCTCACTGACTCATCACCGAATCTCAGAAACTACCGAACCTTAGAACTTTCATATTTGGCAGGAATGTTGTTCCTTTTACAACATAGAGGCGCACTAAGAAATGATTTTTTCCTGCGATTACTTTAAGTGGGTCGAAATGTGTTTTTTAAATAACCCAGCTTTGATAACGCTAGGCCGTTTTGCAATGATCGAGGCATTGTTGCCCAGCAACTGAAGCCCCGCCTAAGTTTTGAATGACTTGAGTTGATCATATATCTGTACATATAAAACTGAAAGACCTCACTGACTCATCACCGAATCTCAGAAACTACCGAACCTTAGAACTTTCATATTTGGCAGGAATGTTGTTCCTTTTACAACATAGAGGCGCACTAAGAAATTATTTTTTCCTGCGATTACTTTAAGTGGGTCGAAATGTGTTTTTTAAATAACCCAGCTTTGATAACGCTAGGACGTTTTGCAATGATCGAGGCATTGTTGCCCAGCAACTGAAGCCCCGCCCTAAGTTTTGAATGACTTGAGTTGATCATATATCTTTACATATAAAACTGAAAGACCTCACTGACTCATCACCGAATCTCAGAAACTACCGAACCTTAGAACTTTCATATTTGGCAGGAATGTTGTTCCTTTTACAACATAGAGGCGCACTGAGAAATTTTTTTTTCCTGCGATTACTTTAAGTGGGTCGAAATGTGTTTTTAAATAACCCAGCTTTGATAACGCTAGGACGTTTTGCAATGATCGAGGCTTTGTTGCCCAGCAACTGAAGCCCCGCCTAAGTTTTGAATGACTTGAGTTGATCATATATCTGTACATATAAAACTGAAAGACCTCACTGACTCATCACCGAATCTCAGAAACTACCGAACCTTAGAACTTTCATATTTGGCAGGAATGTTGTTCCTTTTACAACATAGAGGCGCACTAAGAAATGATTTTTTCCTGCGATTACTTTAAGTGGGTCGAAATGTGTTTTTAAATAACCCAGCTTTGATAACGCTAGGCCGTTTTGCAATGATCGAGGCATTGTTGCCCAGCAACTGAAGCCCCGCCCTAAGTTTTGAATGACTTGAGTTGATCATATATCTGTACATATAAAACTGAAAGACCTCACTGACTCATCACCGAATCTCAGAAACTACCGAACCTTAGAACTTTCATATTTGGCAGGAATGTTGTTCCTTTTACAACATAGAGGCGCACTAAGAAATGATTTTTTCCTGCGATTACTTTAAGTGGGTCGAAATGTGTTTTTTAAATAACCCAGCTTTGATAACGCTGGGTCGTTTTGCAATGATCGAGGCATTGTTGCCCAGCAACTGAAGCCCCGCCCTAAGTTTTGAATGACTTGAGTTGATCATATATCTGTACATATAAAACTGAAAGACCTCACTGACTCATCACCGAATCTCAGAAACTACCGAACCTTAGAACTTTCATATTTGGCAGGAATGTTGTTCCTTTTACAACATAGAGGCGCACTAAGAAGTTATTTTTTCCTGCGATTACTTTAAGTGGGTCGAAATGTGTTTTTAAATAACCCAGCTTTGATAACGCTAGGACGTTTTGCAATGATCGAGGCATTGTTGCCCAGCAACTGAAGCCCCGCCCTAAGTTTTGAATGACTTGAGTTGATCATATATCTTTACATATAAAACTGAAAGACCTCACTGACTCATCACCGAATCTCAGAAACTACCGAACCTTAGAACTTTCATATTTGGCAGGAATGTTGTTCCTTTTACAACATAGAGGCGCACTGAGAAATTTTTTTTCCTGCGATTACTTTAAGTGGGTCGAAATGTGTTTTTTAAATAACCCAGCTTTGATAACGCTAGGACGTTTTGCAATGATCGAGGCTTTGTTGCCCAGCAACTGAAGCCCCGCCCTAAGTTTTGAATGACTTGAGTTGATCATATATCTGTACATATAAAACTGAAAGACCTCACTGACTCATCACCGAATCTCAGAAACTACCGAACCTTAGAACTTTCATATTTGGCAGGAATGTTGTTCCTTTTACAACATAGAGGCGCACTAAGAAATTATTTTTTCCTGCGATTACTTTAAGTGGGTCGAAATGTGTTTTTTAAATAACCCAGCTTTGATAACGCTAGGCCGTTTTGCAATGATCGAGGCATTGTTGCCCAGCAACTGAAGCCCCGCCCTAAGTTTTGAATGACTTGAGTTGACCTGCTCAGTATATATTTTGTTCTGAATTTATTTGTTCTGAATTTATTTAACAAAAAAAACCTTAAAAATCACGTAAAAAGCGCTCTATCATATGTTTTACATTTATTATCGTTTGAAACATCGAATGTCAAGGTTTTTTGAGTCAAAATCAAATTACCAACATTCGTTTTCACTCAAGCAACGGTGACGTCATATAAGTGGTAAGGTGACTGCAATAAATATAAATATGCCGATAGATTTTCGTAGTAATTGAAATTTGAAAAAAAAAAAAGTTTTCCCCTTGAGATACAGCGATGGCAACACAATTTTGCTCACGCTTCCCAAAACATCTGATTTGCTGGCTTTTAAATGTACAGTTTCGAACGAAATTGTTTACGAAATTATTTATAAGCAAAGTTCTTTTTACATTTATGCTGAAAGTAACAACGTGTTTTGTTCTGTTTTCCATTATTTTTTTGTTCTGTTGTCTGTTAATATTTTAACGATGAAAGGGAAGAGTTAACGACTTATTTTGATTTGTTTCGTGTAGGCTTGAAGTTTTAAATTTGCAGTTATGAACGAAATTGCTTATGTGTCGTCTGGCAGAATAAGTCAGGTAGACATGTTTCCCAAAAGAGCGAAGCAATATGCAGTGTATTGCCATTTCAACTGTCGCAATTTGTTATGTGTTAGGTTTATCCAAATCTTTCTTTTCAGTGGACCAAATAGATTTTATTTTAAGTAGAGGTGACCAGTTTTACATGGAGTGCAAAACTATTAATCAAGTAAGACATCCTTTTCTTTCTATTGAAGATATTATTCCTACTGTTGATTTGAACTGTGCAGTGTTACGTATAGAAATTGTGTATCAGTTTTATGGACTATTTCCTTCCTTCAAACGAAATCTCTTTCAAAAATACAGTTTGGTAATACTGGCGGATGATTCCAGAACAGCCAAAGTAGTGTACAAAGAAGCACTAACATAAGTCAGTATATTCTTTTTATTTTTACATTCGTTCACCGCTATAAAAATGTTTAGTTACAAATGACAACACTCCGCATCTTATAAGGATGCAGAAATCTATGCTATAAACATTATGTATTTGAATCCATTTTGTTACCGATATGATATAATACAGTTATAGAACAAACCGATCAAGTGTATTATTAGTATATTAATTTATGGTACAAATTATATTATTGTATGGTTTGAAATCCTGTATTATAGAAATATTTTTAATAATATCACGTTCGAAGAACGGGTATTTAGCTAGTACGTATATATATATATATATATCTGTATCTATCTATTTATATATATATATACTAATATATTGTGCATGTATATATCATCATCGTCAACCGTTATCAATACACTGCTGGATGAAGGTCTCCCAAGTTTATTCCACGACGGTCTGTCTTGTGCCAGTCTCCTCCATGTCATTCCCGCATACTTTTGAATTTCATCCACCCATCTCCCATGTGGTCTTCTTCTGGGTCTTTTCCTCTCCCTTGGAATCCAGTCTTAAATTTCGGTTGTCCATTGATGGTCCGTTCCTCTGGCAACATATCCAGCCCATTGTAACTTCAGGGATTTTACTTTGATCATGTCTTCCACTTTTATCATTTTCCTCGAATTCCTGTTCTTATCTCCCTTGGTTACATACACCAAGCATGCATTTCTCATTGCTTCTTTGAGCTGTCTGCAGTCTTTGTACGTCCTTTCAGTTAAAGTCCACCTCTGTGCTCCGTCGTAAGCACTGGAAGGACACATTGATTAAACACTTTTCTTTTAAGGCATAATGGCATATTGCTCTTTAAAATTATACTGTTTCTTCCAAAAGCTCAACCAAGTTTTATACGCCGATTAATTTCCTCATCAAAGCGACCCTTGCTTGAAATCTTTTGTCCAAGGTAAATGTAGGTATCGGTTATCTCCAGCTTTTCCCTGTCAATCGATAAATTTTCATTTCTTGTAAACGCACTGCACATCAGTATTGTCTTCTGAAAGTTCATTTTTAATCCCACTTCTTTACTCTTGTCTGCAAGTTCCTGGATCATACTCTGCAGCTCCGAAGGGGTGGTTGCCAAAATGACTGCTGCATCAGCAAAACGAAGGTGAGTCAAAAATATACATATCTCAACCAGATTTCTACACAATCTGTAAAACATCCGCAAATAAAAATATAATTACTTTCGGCCATTAGGGGCTGAAATTCGTGCTACGACAAATCCCAGACTGTGCACAAAACTTTCCTCTTAACAGAATATATCCAAGGCAAAGGGGAATTTTCATATTGGCTTCTTATAAACGAGGATCCGGTGCCAAGTGCGGTACAAATAGAAATGAACAAGATACTTCGGAAGATGTGTTTTGCAGTGAATGGCAATTTACCGATACTTGAACTTCTATTATTTCAACATAAAATCGATACCGACCTCTTGAATTGCGGCACCCCAGCACGAAATATTTAGAAGTCTGCGGCTTTCTTGCAAAACAACAACTGCGTCACTCAATCCAAACAGCAGTCATTCTGTAGACATTCCATTTAACTCGAAAACATTTTTTATTTTGCTGAATTCCAAAGCCTGAGATCAATAACTACCTTTTGCCGAGAAAATCAATAGTAATAACTAATAAAAGTAATATAAATTGTTCTAACTTGATGTACAGAGATTTTTGGATAATTAATAATAATGCAGAAGTAATTTCTACTATACTCAAAGTGTGTCCCCTAGATATTAATAGTTATGATTTTGAAAACCTATATACTAATCTGCCTCTATCAGATATAATCACTACCTTTAAAGAGCTGTATGCAGAATTTAAACTTAACCAATTTGTTGATGTAGGAACTTGGAACTCTTATCTCAATTGCTGCATAAAAAATAACCATATCTTATATAATAATACTCTCTATAAGCAAGTGAACGGTATTCCAATGGGAACATCAACGTCCACGAATATCGCTAATCTATTCCTGTTCTTTAAGGAATATAAATTCATTAAAAATCACCCCACCTGCTCAGATAACTACCTTTACACTTTTAGATATATTGATGATCTGCTGTGTATCAATAATTCCGAAGTTATAGAGAGTGATTTTGATAATATCTATCCTAGCTCTCTTAACTTATGTAAAACCAACCACAGTAATCAGGAACTTGAGTTCCTAGACTTAAGCATTAAGCTCAACAGAGGTAACCCATCTATTAGCCTCTTTGATAAAAGAGTTAATTTTCCTTTCAAAGTAATTAAATATCTACACTGGAATAATAACATTTCAACCAAAGTAATTGAGAATGTACTAATTTCTCAGGTCCTAAGAATTTCAAGAATTTGCAGCAACAATTTGGACTTCAATTACCACATTAATATACTATTAGAAAGTTTTCTAGAGAACGAAATTCCTTCTTCTTTCATCAAAAGAACTTTAAGAAAAATTATTCTGAATAATAGAGTAAGGTTGGCAGATCTGCTTTAATTTTCTACACAGTTAATAATATGATTCTGACCAATCAAAGCCGTAAGGAAGTTGGCTAGAGGATGCCTATTAACTACCTAAAGGAACCTTAGTGCTATGGATATGACGGTCCTATTAAAACAAAAAAATTAAATAATATAAACAAAATCACAAAAAAGCTTAAAAATCTGTTTATAAAAGAAAATAAAAACAAATAAAAAAGAAAACCAGTTATTCATCACTAGGATAGCTATACTAAAAATAGTAAAACCAACATTAAAATTAATAAGATTCTGATTAATCTATAGAAGCTCACTAAGGTGATTTAATACATGCAAAGATTATTAAATAAACTGCTCGTGTATTTTATAATATTTCTCATGTATTCTGGAGAGTTAATTCTGCTCATTCTGATCATACAGATCCACAGTCTTAAGTTTATATATTTTTTTCTCTGGTTAAAATCTCCGCGCGTTGGTTTCTTGCTGTATGAGGAGGCCATCAGCCCCACCCTCACTGCCCCCCAGCGTCTAGGGAGTGGCGGAAGAGGTCAGCCATGTTCTCCTCTTGTGAGGAGAAAAGTTTTTGTAACTCAAGGGGTAAGCTCTCTTCCTTGTTTTTGGGTTCTAGGTTTTATAAGTTCAATGTTTGTACTTCATGTACCTTTCTCTGTCGTTTTTTAGCTTTTCAGCTTTTAAGCATTGGTTTGTCTGTTAACATTTATGCGGGTTTTAACTCTTACTTTTCTTTGTAACTTTGAGCGTCTTTTGTGGTACCTAGGAACAGAAGATGGCTAAGCTTGTTCCTTTTCTATGCGCTGTCTATGCGCTGTTTTTTCAAAGTAGTTAAGTTCTTAATAACTAATTAATTATGCACTTAAAGCACTGCTGAAATACTTTGTACATATTGCAACTAACTGTTTAAGGTATATAACTTTCACAAAGTTTTCTTTAGTTAATTATTATCTTTAACTTATTCTCGTTTTCGTGCTGTCATAAGTTGTAGAGTAGGGGGTTTTAGACTCAAGTTTTCTTTCAAAAATCTGTTCGTTATAAATTAACATTTCCTTTTTTAATTGCAATGTAAAATTTGTTTTTCAGGTTTAAATTCTCTCTCAAACGAACTTGGAATTTCGTTATAGCTGAAAATCATTTCTATTTATTATGTCACTCTCACAGCTTGAGTTCTCTTTAATCTTCTTCTCTCTGTTTAATAGTAACAGATGAAGAGCATGGGTCGGGCCATGAAGGTTAATGGATGCAAGCGAAATTGTTAACTAGTGCTAGGTCATGCTACTCTACGGAGGACATGACTTATATATATATTTTTTTTAAACTATTTTAGGTGGGAATGTTACTTGCATCTATGGCCTTGCAGAAACCCATTTCCAACTAGGTCTTGTGGAAGTGAGAAAATGCAGAGTTTTTGCTGGTCCTTGATAAAGCCAAGGCTCAGTATTCTCGACACCTTCTACATTCAGTTGTTTTATTTTCTTTTTTTTCTTTTCTCCTTTTACTCACGCAGGTAGATACATAACCTTTTCTATGTTGTACTAGGTGTGAGTCAAAATTATATATGTATTTTTTTGCTTAGGTATCTTTATAGTATGTGAATTCTGAATTTTCAAAACTGCTGCGTTGCGCGTTTTGATTTTCAGGTTATTTTTGCACCCTTCGTTTTAAATTCTAAAATTTTTTCCTTAGTCTTCAGTTTTGCTCTTAAGTAACTAATTTCAATTTATTATTTAGCAGCTCATGCGCAAATTCTAGTTGAAATGTTTTATTATTTTTTATTATTATTATTTTTTTATTACTATTTTTTTACTTGAGGTTTTTTTCATTTTCTAATTTTTCTTTTTAGTATGTTTTGGATGCAGCTTTTTGGAGTGTAGTTTATACTCGAGTTTGGTCTTTTCTTGGACTGCTTATTTCTAAAAAGTTTTTCCTAGTTGGTTTGCTCAGAATTTGTATGTTTTGGCCCAAGTGGAGTTCTAAGGACGATGAAAGGATTGGAGGTCAGCTCAGATATTTTAAGTCCTCCCGCTCGGTTAGGCTAGCA
Source organism: Macrothele yani (assembly GCA_039090855.1). NCBI lineage: Eukaryota > Metazoa > Arthropoda > Arachnida > Araneae > Macrothelidae > Macrothele > Macrothele yani. Next base: position 106,164,282 of record CM076991.1, on the reverse strand, counting down.
CCCTTTCCCATAGTGTATGAACTCGCTGGCAAAGGTAATCTAAAGTTATGAAATGACAAACGTTGTTTGACATGTAAATCTGCAGATCCTAACCTGTATTCTTCTGTTGAGGATAATTGCTCCAACAAGTTTTGCAAAGCCTACAATACCATCTATAAGCTCACCTGTACTGTCTGCAACCTTAGCTATATTGGCCAAAGTAAAAATCCTCTTCATCTTAGGATTAATGGTCACAGGTCTCTAGTAAACAAGTTCTCTAATTCAGGAGTGAACCCCTCCACAAACGCCAACCAGTACTCTACCTTTGAATTAGAGCATTTCCATACTCATGGTTTTGACAAAGTGAAAATAGAGGTACTACATATTATCCCTGACCTCTATGCTCGGCTAGAAACTGAATCCCTTGAAATTTTGCAGCATCAGTCTCTTTATCCCTATGGCCTTAATTCCACTCTATCTGACAATAAGCATAATCAGCATAAATTTTCAATTCGTGAACTCTTCTTTCTTGTTAATAATAAGAGCTGCTCTAGAGGTAATAGAGGACAGAGGTTATTTCGCACATCAAGCAAAGTTGATTTTGCTAACTTGCTAAAAACTCTGGAAAGCTTTAAAACTGGCACTAATTTTGTTAAAAATACTTACAAAATTCTCAAGTCCTTCAAGCACTCTGTCCTTAAATGTTTTTTCAAATTCTGGAATGAAACTGCTGACCATGTTGATAAGCATGTTTTTGCTTTTGGTTCTGGACATTCTTAAACATATTCTTAAAGATAAAATTTCTCTTAAAGAATTTTCCAGTAATTTTGTTACCATCAGGTTCCTAAATAAAGCCTACGATAATCTCAATGTAAGGAAGCTGTTCTACAATAATGCAATTTTTTTTCCCATCCACAGGCACCAGTCTATTGTAAGTTTTAAATATGTTAAGACCTTAGGGTCAATAGTTAAAAACTACAAACTTAACTCTTCGAGCTACATTCCTGTAATTACTACTTGTTCTTGTGATGAACATAAAGAAACAGTTCACTATGATAAGAATTACAACCATATTATCACCGGAAACTTGAGTTTTGTTGAAAATGAAAAGCTTAGGAATTTATTAGAGTATGGCTCTAATTTCAGACCTTCCTTCACAATTTCCAAAGAAAGGATTCTTGAGAGCTTCACTCAAGATGTAAATAAGTACATCGTAAAAACCAGTTTAACGTACAATCAGCCTATTGAGGCCTTCGCAGAATGGAAATATAATATAATCAATAGCTTCACCGGTGAGTTGGCAGGTCTGGACTTTTGTTTCGACAGAAATCTCTTTTTCTCTGGAGAAGCTAAAAGGTCACTCTCCAAACTACAAGACCAATTTATTTTTACCACTACGGATAAAGCTAGCAATAATTTTGCAATTATCTGTAAGAAGTTCTATTTTGAATTGTTAACTATGGAACTCAATAATAGAGTAACATACGAGCCCGTAAGTTATTCTACCAAGCAGTTAGAAAATCGGTTTAAGGCATTCTTCAAGAAACTTAAAATTCCGCAAACTAGAAGATATGGGCCTGAATTTCCATTTCTTTTTGCAACGGTTAAGTTTCATAAGGATCCTGTGAAGTTCAGGTTCATAGCTAGTGGAGTAAGGAGTCATAAAAAGAAAATAGATCTTGCTTTTGAAGATGTCTTAAAGAAGGTTTTGAAACACATTAGAAACTGTTCTAACTTGATGTACAGAGATTTTTGGATAATTAATAATAATGCAGAAGTAATTTCTACTATACTCAAAGTGTGTCCCCTAGATATTAATAGTTATGATTTTGAAAACCTATATACTAATCTGCCTCTATCAGATATAATCACTACCTTTAAAGAGCTGTATGCAGAATTTAAACTTAACCAATTTGTTGATGTAGGAACTTGGAACTCTTATCTCAATTGCTGCATAAAAAATAACCATATCTTATATAATAATACTCTCTATAAGCAAGTGAACGGTATTCCAATGGGAACATCAACGTCCACGAATATCGCTAATCTATTCCTGTTCTTTAAGGAATATAAATTCATTAAAAATCACCCCACCTGCTCAGATAACTACCTTTACACTTTTAGATATATTGATGATCTGCTGTGTATCAATAATTCCGAAGTTATAGAGAGTGATTTTGATAATATCTATCCTAGCTCTCTTAACTTATGTAAAACCAACCACAGTAATCAGGAACTTGAGTTCCTAGACTTAAGCATTAAGCTCAACAGAGGTAACCCATCTATTAGCCTCTTTGATAAAAGAGTTAATTTTCCTTTCAAAGTAATTAAATATCTACACTGGAATAATAACATTTCAACCAAAGTAATTGAGAATGTACTAATTTCTCAGGTCCTAAGAATTTCAAGAATTTGCAGCAACAATTTGGACTTCAATTACCACATTAATATACTATTAGAAAGTTTTCTAGAGAACGAAATTCTTCTTCTTTCATCAAAAGAACTTTAAGAAAAATTATTCTGAATAATAGAGTAAGGTTGGCAGATCTGCTTTAATTTTCTACACAGTTAATAATATGATTCTGACCAATCAAAGCCGTAAGGAAGTTGGCTAGAGGATGCCTATTAACTACCTAAAGGAACCTTAGTGCTATGGATATGACGGTCCTATTAAAACAAAAAAAATTAAATAATATAAACAAAATCACAAAAAAAGCTTAAAAATCTGTTTATAAAAGAAAATAAAAACAAATAAAAAAGAAAACCAGTTATTCATCACTAGGATAGCTATACTAAAAATAGTAAAACCAACATTAAAATTAATAAGATTCTGATTAATCTATAGAAGCTCACTAAGGTGATTTAATACATGCAAAGATTATTAAATAAACTGCTCGTGTATTTTATAATATTTCTCATGTATTCTGGAGAGTTAATTCTGCTCATTCTGATCATACAGATCCACAGTCTTAAGTTTATATATTTTTTTCTCTGGTTAAAATCTCCGCGCGTTGGTTTCTTGCTGTATGAGGAGGCCATCAGCCCCACCCTCACTGCCCCCCAGCGTCTAGGGAGTGGCGGAAGAGGTCAGCCATGTTCTCCTCTTGTGAGGAGAAAAGTTTTTGTAACTCAAGGGGTAAGCTCTCTTCCTTGTTTTTGGGTTCTAGGTTTTATAAGTTCAATGTTTGTACTTCATGTACCTTTCTCTGTCGTTTTTTAGCTTTTCAGCTTTTAAGCATTGGTTTGTCTGTTAACATTTATGCGGGTTTTAACTCTTACTTTTCTTTGTAACTTTGAGCGTCTTTTGTGGTACCTAGGAACAGAAGATGGCTAAGCTTGTTCCTTTTCTATGCGCTGTCTATGCGCTGTTTTTTCAAAGTAGTTAAGTTCTTAATAACTAATTAATTATGCACTTAAAGCACTGCTGAAATACTTTGTACATATTGCAACTAACTGTTTAAGGTATATAACTTTCACAAAGTTTTCTTTAGTTAATTATTATCTTTAACTTATTCTCGTTTTCGTGCTGTCATAAGTTGTAGAGTAGGGGGTTTTAGACTCAAGTTTTCTTTCAAAAATCTGTTCGTTATAAATTAACATTTCCTTTTTAATTGCAATGTAAAATTTGTTTTTCAGGTTTAAATTCTCTCTCAAACGAACTTGGAATTTCGTTATAGCTGAAAATCATTTCTATTTATTATGTCACTCTCACAGCTTGAGTTCTCTTTAATCTTCTTCTCTCTGTTTAATAGTAACAGATGAAGAGCATGGGTCGGGCCATGAAGGTTAATGGATGCAAGCGAAATTGTTAACTAGTGCTAGGTCATGCTACTCTACGGAGGACATGACTTATATATATGTTTTTTAAACTATTTTAGGTGGGAATGTTACTTGCATCTATGGCCTTGCAGAAACCCATTTCCAACTAGGTCTTTGTGGAAGTGAGAAAATGCAGAGTTTTTGCTGGTCCTTGATAAAGCCAAGGCTCAGTATTCTCGACACCTTCTACATTCAGTTGTTTTATTTTCTTTTTTTTTTCTTTTCTCCTTTTACTCACGCAGGTAGATACATAACCTTTTCTATGTTGTACTAGGTGTGAGTCAAAATTATATATGTATTTTTTTGCTTAGGTATCTTTATAGTATGTGAATTCTGAATTTTCAAAACTGCTGCGTTGCGCGTTTTGATTTTCAGGTTATTTTGCACCCTTCGTTTTAAATTCTAAAATTTTTTCCTTAGTCTTCAGTTTTGCTCTTAAGTAACTAATTTCAATTTATTATTTAGCAGCTCATGCGCAAATTCTAGTTGAAATGTTTTATTATTTTTTATTATTATTATTTTTTTATTACTATTTTTTTACTTGAGGTTTTTTCATTTTCTAATTTTTCTTTTTAGTATGTTTTGGATGCAGCTTTTTGGAGTGTAGTTTATACTGAGTTTGGTCTTTTCTTGGACTGCTTATTTCTAAAAAGTTTTTCCTAGTTGGTTTGCTCAGAATTTGTATGTTTTGGCCCAAGTGGAGTTCTATGACGATGAAAGGATTGGAGGTCAGCTCAGATATTTTAAGTCCTCCCGCTCGGTTAGGCTAGCACCCTTTCCCATAGTGTATGAACTCGCTGGCAAAGGTAATCTAAAGTTATGAAATGACAAACGTTGTTTGACATGTAAATCTGCAGATCCTAACCTGTATTCTTCTGTTGAGGATAATTGCTCCAACAAGTTTTGCAAAGCCTACAATACCATCTATAAGCTCACCTGTACTGTCTGCAACCTTAGCTATATTGGCCAAAGTAAAAATCCTCTTCATCTTAGGATTAATGGTCACAGGTCTCTAGTAAACAAGTTCTCTAATTCAGGAGTGAACCCCTCCACAAACGCCAACCAGTACTCTACCTTTGAATTAGAGCATTTCCATACTCATGGTTTTGACAAAGTGAAAATAGAGGTACTACATATTATCCCTGACCTCTATGCTCGGCTAGAAACTGAATCCCTTGAAATTTTGCAGCATCAGTCTCTTTATCCCTATGGCCTTAATTCCACTCTATCTGACAATAAGCATAATCAGCATAAATTTTCAATTCGTGAACTCTTCTTTCTTGTTAATAATAAGAGCTGCTCTAGAGGTAATAGAGGACAGAGGTTATTTCGCACATCAAGCAAAGTTGATTTTGCTAACTTGCTAAAAACTCTGGAAAGCTTTAAAACTGGCACTAATTTTGTTAAAAATACTTACAAAATTCTCAAGTCCTTCAAGCACTCTGTCCTTAAATGTTTTTTCAAATTCTGGAATGAAACTGCTGACCATGTTGATAAGCATGTTTTTGCTTTGGTTCTGGACATTCTTAAACATATTCTTAAAGATAAAATTTCTCTTAAAGAATTTTCCAGTAATTTTGTTACCATCAGGTTCCTAAATAAAGCCTACGATAATCTCAATGTAAGGAAGCTGTTCTACAATAATGCAATTTTTTTTCCCATCCACAGGCACCAGTCTATTGTAAGTTTTAAATATGTTAAGACCTTAGGGTCAATAGTTAAAAACTACAAACTTAACTCTTCGAGCTACATTCCTGTAATTACTACTTGTTCTTGTGATGAACATAAAGAAACAGTTCACTATGATAAGAATTACAACCATATTATCACCGGAAACTTGAGTTTTGTTGAAAATGAAAAGCTTAGGAATTTATTAGAGTATGGCTCTAATTTCAGACCTTCCTTCACAATTTCCAAAGAAAGGATTCTTGAGAGCTTCACTCAAGATGTAAATAAGTACATCGTAAAAACCAGTTTAACGTACAATCAGCCTATTGAGGCCTTCGCAGAATGGAAATATAATATAATCAATAGCTTCACCGGTGAGTTGGCAGGTCTGGACTTTTGTTTCGACAGAAATCTCTTTTTCTCTGGAGAAGCTAAAAGGTCACTCTCCAAACTACAAGACCAATTTATTTTTACCACTACGGATAAAGCTAGCAATAATTTTGCAATTATCTGTAAGAAGTTCTATTTTGAATTGTTAACTATGGAACTCAATAATAGAGTAACATACGAGCCCGTAAGTTATTCTACCAAGCAGTTAGAAAATCGGTTTAAGGCATTCTTCAAGAAACTTAAAATTCCGCAAACTAGAAGATATGGGCCTGAATTTCCATTTCTTTTTGCAACGGTTAAGTTTCATAAGGATCCTGTGAAGTTCAGGTTCATAGCTAGTTGAGTAAGGAGTCATAAAAAGAAAATAGATCTTGCTTTTGAAGATGTCTTAAAGAAGGTTTTGAAACACATTAGAAACTGTTCTAACTTGATGTACAGAGATTTTTGGATAATTAATAATAATGCAGAAGTAATTTCTACTATACTCAAAGTGTGTCCCCTAGATATTAATAGTTATGATTTTGAAAACCTATATACTAATCTGCCTCTATCAGATATAATCACTACCTTTAAAGAGCTGTATGCAGAATTTAAACTTAACCAATTTGTTGATGTAGGAACTTGGAACTCTTATCTCAATTGCTGCATAAAAAATAACCATATCTTATATAATAATACTCTCTATAAGCAAGTGAACGGTATTCCAATGGGAACATCAACGTCCACGAATATCGCTAATCTATTCCTGTTCTTTAAGGAATATAAATTCATTAAAAATCACCCCACCTGCTCAGATAACTACCTTTACACTTTTAGATATATTGATGATCTGCTGTGTATCAATAATTCCGAAGTTATAGAGAGTGATTTTGATAATATCTATCCTAGCTCTCTTAACTTATGTAAAACCAACCACAGTAATCAGGAACTTGAGTTCCTAGACTTAAGCATTAAGCTCAACAGAGGTAACCCATCTATTAGCCTCTTTGATAAAAGAGTTAATTTTCCTTTCAAAGTAATTAAATATCTACACTGGAATAATAACATTTCAACCAAAGTAATTGAGAATGTACTAATTTCTCAGGTCCTAAGAATTTCAAGAATTTGCAGCAACAATTTGGACTTCAATTACCACATTAATATACTATTAGAAAGTTTTCTAGAGAACGAAATTCCTTCTTCTTTCATCAAAAACTTTAAGAAAAATTATTCTGAATAATAGAGTAAGGTTGGCAGATCTGCTTTAATTTTCTACACAGTTAATAATATGATTCTGACCAATCAAAGCCGTAAGGAAGTTGGCTAGAGGATGCCTATTAACTACCTAAAGGAACCTTAGTGCTATGGATATGACGGTCCTATTAAAACAAAAAAAATTAAATAATATAAACAAAATCACAAAAAAGCTTAAAAATCTGTTTATAAAAGAAAATAAAAACAAATAAAAAAGAAAACCAGTTATTCATCACTAGGATAGCTATACTAAAAATAGTAAAACCAACATTAAAATTAATAAGATTCTGATTAATCTATAGAAGCTCACTAAGGTGATTTAATACATGCAAAGATTATTAAATAAACTGCTCGTGTATTTTATAATATTTCTCATGTATTCTGGAGAGTTAATTCTGCTCATTCAGATCATACAGATCCACAGTCTTAAGTTTATATATTTTTTTCTCTGGTTAAAATCTCCGCGCGTTGGTTTCTTGCTGTATGAGGAGGCCATCAGCCCCACCCTCACTGCCCCCCAGCGTCTAGGAGTGGCGGAAGAGGTTTGTAGCCATGTTCTCCTCTTGTGAGGAGAAAAGTTTTTGTAACTCAAGGGGTAAGCTCTCTTCCTTGTTTTTGGGTTCTAGGTTTTATAAGTTCAATGTTTGTACTTCATGTACCTTTCTCTGTCGTTTTTTAGCTTTTCAGCTTTTAAGCATTGGTTTGTCTGTTAACATTTATGCGGGTTTTAACTCTTACTTTTCTTTGTAACTTTGAGCGTCTTTTGTGGTACCTAGGAACAGAAGATGGCTAAGCTTGTTCCTTTTCTATGCGCTGTCTATGCGCTGTTTTTTCAAAGTAGTTAAGTTCTTAATAACTAATTAATTATGCACTTAAAGCACTGCTGAAATACTTTGTACATATTGCAACTAACTGTTTAAGGTATATAACTTTCACAAAGTTTTCTTTAGTTAATTATTATCTTTAACTTATTCTCGTTTTCGTGCTGTCATAAGTTGTAGAGTAGGGGGTTTTAGACTCAAGTTTTCTTTCAAAAATCTGTTCGTTATAAATTAACATTTCCTTTTTTAATTGCAATGTAAAATTTGTTTTTCAGGTTTAAATTCTCTCTCAAACGAACTTGGAATTTCGTTATAGCTGAAAATCATTTCTATTTATTATGTCACTCTCACAGCTTGAGTTCTCTTTAATCTTCTTCTCTCTGTTTAATAGTAACAGATGAAGAGCATGGGTCGGGCCATGAAGGTTAATGGATGCAAGCGAAATTGTTAACTAGTGCTAGGTCATGCTACTCTACGGAGGACATGACTTATATATATGTTTTTTAAACTATTTTAGGTGGGAATGTTACTTGCATCTATGGCCTTGCAGAAACCCATTTCCAACTAGGTCTTTGTGGAAGTGAGAAAATGCAGAGTTTTTGCTGGTCCTTGATAAAGCCAAGGCTCAGTATTCTCGACACCTTCTACATTCAGTTGTTTTATTTTCTTTTTTTTTCTTTTCTCCTTTTACTCACGCAGGTAGATACATAACCTTTTCTATGTTGTACTAGGTGTGAGTCAAAATTATATATGTATTTTTTTGCTTAGGTATCTTTATAGTATGTGAATTCTGAATTTTCAAAACTGCTGCGTTGCGCGTTTTGATTTTCAGGTTATTTTGCACCCTTCGTTTTAAATTCTAAAATTTTTTCCTTAGTCTTCAGTTTTGCTCTTAAGTAACTAATTTCAATTTATTATTTAGCAGCTCATGCGCAAATTCTAGTTGAAATGTTTTATTATTTTTTATTATTATTATTTTTTTATTACTATTTTTTTACTTGAGGTTTTTTTCATTTTCTAATTTTTCTTTTTAGTATGTTTTGGATGCAGCTTTTTGGAGTGTAGTTTATACTCGAGTTTGGTCTTTTCTTGGACTGCTTATTTCTAAAAAGTTTTTCCTAGTTGGTTTGCTCAGAATTTGTATGTTTTGGCCCAAGTGGAGTTCTAAGGACGATGAAAGGATTGGAGGTCAGCTCAGATATTTTAAGTCCTCCCGCCTTCGGTTAGGCTAGCACCCTTTCCCATAGTGTATGAACTCGCTGGCAAAGGTAATCTAAAGTTATGAAATGACAAACGTTGTTTGACATGTAAATCTGCAGATCCTAACCTGTATTCTTCTGTTGAGGATAATTGCTCCAACAAGTTTTGCAAAGCCTACAATACCATCTATAAGCTCACCTGTACTGTCTGCAACCTTAGCTATATTGGCCAAAGTAAAAATCCTCTTCATCTTAGGATTAATGGTCACAGGTCTCTAGTAAACAAGTTCTCTAATTCAGGAGTGAACCCCTCCACAAACGCCAACCAGTACTCTACCTTTGAATTAGAGCATTTCCATACTCATGGTTTTGACAAAGTGAAAATAGAGGTACTACATATTATCCCTGACCTCTATGCTCGGCTAGAAACTGAATCCCTTGAAATTTTGCAGCATCAGTCTCTTTATCCCTATGGCCTTAATTCCACTCTATCTGACAATAAGCATAATCAGCATAAATTTTCAATTCGTGAACTCTTCTTTCTTGTTAATAATAAGAGCTGCTCTAGAGGTAATAGAGGACAGAGGTTATTTCGCACATCAAGCAAAGTTGATTTTGCTAACTTGCTAAAAACTCTGGAAAGCTTTAAAACTGGCACTAATTTTGTTAAAAATACTTACAAAATTCTCAAGTCCTTCAAGCACTCTGTCCTTAAATGTTTTTTCAAATTCTGGAATGAAACTGCTGACCATGTTGATAAGCATGTTTTTGCTTTGGTTCTGGACATTCTTAAACATATTCTTAAAGATAAAATTTCTCTTAAAGAATTTTCCAGTAATTTTGTTACCATCAGGTTCCTAAATAAAGCCTACGATAATCTCAATGTAAGGAAGCTGTTCTACAATAATGCAATTTTTTTTCCCATCCACAGGCACCAGTCTATTGTAAGTTTTAAATATGTTAAGACCTTAGGGTCAATAGTTAAAAACTACAAACTTAACTCTTCGAGCTACATTCCTGTAATTACTACTTGTTCTTGTGATGAACATAAAGAAACAGTTCACTATGATAAGAATTACAACCATATTATCACCGGAAACTTGAGTTTTGTTGAAAATGAAAAGCTTAGGAATTTATTAGAGTATGGCTCTAATTTCAGACCTTCCTTCACAATTTCCAAAGAAAGGATTCTTGAGAGCTTCACTCAAGATGTAAATAAGTACATCGTAAAAACCAGTTTAACGTACAATCAGCCTATTGAGGCCTTCGCAGAATGGAAATATAATATAATCAATAGCTTCACCGGTGAGTTGGCAGGTCTGGACTTTTGTTTCGACAGAAATCTCTTTTTCTCTGGAGAAGCTAAAAGGTCACTCTCCAAACTACAAGACCAATTTATTTTTACCACTACGGATAAAGCTAGCAATAATTTTGCAATTATCTGTAAGAAGTTCTATTTTGAATTGTTAACTATGGAACTCAATAATAGAGTAACATACGAGCCCGTAAGTTATTCTACCAAGCAGTTAGAAAATCGGTTTAAGGCATTCTTCAAGAAACTTAAAATTCCGCAAACTAGAAGATATGGGCCTGAATTTCCATTTCTTTTTGCAACGGTTAAGTTTCATAAGGATCCTGTGAAGTTCAGGTTCATAGCTAGTGGAGTAAGGAGTCATAAAAAGAAAATAGATCTTGCTTTTGAAGATGTCTTAAAGAAGGTTTTGAAACACATTAGAAACTGTTCTAACTTGATGTACAGAGATTTTTGGATAATTAATAATAATGCAGAAGTAATTTCTACTATACTCAAAGTGTGTCCCCTAGATATTAATAGTTATGATTTTGAAAACCTATATACTAATCTGCCTCTATCAGATATAATCACTACCTTTAAAGAGCTGTATGCAGAATTTAAACTTAACCAATTTGTTGATGTAGGAACTTGGAACTCTTATCTCAATTGCTGCATAAAAAATAACCATATCTTATATAATAATACTCTCTATAAGCAAGTGAACGGTATTCCAATGGGAACATCAACGTCCACGAATATCGCTAATCTATTCCTGTTCTTTAAGGAATATAAATTCATTAAAAATCACCCCACCTGCTCAGATAACTACCTTTACACTTTTAGATATATTGATGATCTGCTGTGTATCAATAATTCCGAAGTTATAGAGAGTGATTTTGATAATATCTATCCTAGCTCTCTTAACTTATGTAAAACCAACCACAGTAATCAGGAACTTGAGTTCCTAGACTTAAGCATTAAGCTCAACAGAGGTAACCCATCTATTAGCCTCTTTGATAAAAGAGTTAATTTTCCTTTCAAAGTAATTAAATATCTACACTGGAATAATAACATTTCAACCAAAGTAATTGAGAATGTACTAATTTCTCAGGTCCTAAGAATTTCAAGAATTTGCAGCAACAATTTGGACTTCAATTACCACATTAATATACTATTAGAAAGTTTTCTAGAGAACGAAATTCCTTCTTCTTTCATCAAAAGAACTTTAAGAAAAATTATTCTGAATAATAGAGTAAGGTTGGCAGATCTGCTTTAATTTTCTACACAGTTAATAATATGATTCTGACCAATCAAAGCCGTAAGGAAGTTGGCTAGAGGATGCCTATTAACTACCTAAAGGAACCTTAGTGCTATGGATATGACGGTCCTATTAAAACAAAAAAAATTAAATAATATAAACAAAATCACAAAAAAAGCTTAAAAATCTGTTTATAAAAGAAAATAAAAACAAATAAAAAGAAAACCAGTTATTCATCACTAGGATAGCTATACTAAAAATAGTAAAACCAACATTAAAATTAATAAGATTCTGATTAATCTATAGAAGCTCACTAAGGTGATTTAATACATGCAAAGATTATTAAATAAACTGCTCGTGTATTTTATAATATTTCTCATGTATTCTGGAGAGTTAATTCTGCTCATTCTGATCATACAGATCCACAGTCTTAAGTTTATATATTTTTTTCTCTGGTTAAAATCTCCGCGCGTTGGTTTCTTGCTGTATGAGGAGGCCATCAGCCCCACCCTCACTGCCCCCCAGCGTCTAGGGAGTGGCGGAAGAGGTCAGCCATGTTCTCCTCTTGTGAGGAGAAAAGTTTTTGTAACTCAAGGGGTAAGCTCTCTTCCTTGTTTTTGGGTTCTAGGTTTTATAAGTTCAATGTTTGTACTTCATGTACCTTTCTCTGTCGTTTTTTAGCTTTTCAGCTTTTAAGCATTGGTTTGTCTGTTAACATTTATGCGGGTTTTAACTCTTACTTTTCTTTGTAACTTTGAGCGTCTTTTGTGGTACCTAGGAACAGAAGATGGCTAAGCTTGTTCCTTTTCTATGCGCTGTCTATGCGCTGTTTTTTCAAAGTAGTTAAGTTCTTAATAACTAATTAATTATGCACTTAAAGCACTGCTGAAATACTTTGTACATATTGCAACTAACTGTTTAAGGTATATAACTTTCACAAAGTTTTCTTTAGTTAATTATTATCTTTAACTTATTCTCGTTTTCGTGCTGTCATAAGTTGTAGAGTAGGGGGTTTTAGACTCAAGTTTTCTTTCAAAAATCTGTTCGTTATAAATTAACATTTCCTTTTTTAATTGCAATGTAAAATTTGTTTTTCAGGTTTAAATTCTCTCTCAAACGAACTTGGAATTTCGTTATAGCTGAAAATCATTTCTATTTATTATGTCACTCTCACAGCTTGAGTTCTCTTTAATCTTCTTCTCTCTGTTTAATAGTAACAGATGAAGAGCATGGGTCGGGCCATGAAGGTTAATGGATGCAAGCGAAATTGTTAACTAGTGCTAGGTCATGCTACTCTACGGAGGACATGACTTATATATATATTTTTTTAAACTATTTTAGGTGGGAATGTTACTTGCATCTATGGCCTTGCAGAAACCCATTTCCAACTAGGTCTTTGTGGAAGTGAGAAAATGCAGAGTTTTTGCTGGTCCTTGATAAAGCCAAGGCTCAGTATTCTCGACACCTTCTACATTCAGTTGTTTTATTTTCTTTTTTTTCTTTTCTCCTTTTACTCACGCAGGTAGATACATAACCTTTTCTATGTTGTACTAGGTGTGAGTCAAAATTATATATGTATTTTTTTGCTTAGGTATCTTTATAGTATGTGAATTCTGAATTTTCAAAACTGCTGCGTTGCGCGTTTTGATTTTCAGGTTATTTTGCACCCTTCGTTTTAAATTCTAAAATTTTTTCCTTAGTCTTCAGTTTTGCTCTTATATATATATATATATATATACCGCTAAGGTCAGAGTTCAGGGTTTTTTCGTTTCATCTCACAATCACCCTTTGTAAATTATGTAACAAGAAAGATGACTCCAACTTTTCGAGTGCGATGAGCACGTCTTTGAATCCGTTCTGATGCGAATTAAATTTATCAAAGCTATTCAAAGTCAATGGAACTGGTATGGAAAACAATAGTATCTGACCGAAGAAAAAATATTCAATCGGGTTTTCAATCTCCCAGATCTTGCTGTAAACGGAATCGTGAACTTACGCGTTCTGGTTGTAGACTTGTGCGTTAAGAAAAATTTTAAATTATATGAGAAACATTTCGACATTTCACAGTGGAAACGCTCTCCCAACAAAGAAAGAATTTTTGAAATCGACCCTTAGAAGCAAAGATATCGACAAATATAAGATATGCATCTATGTCCCCTGGCGGGAACAGCATGCATTGTTTTAAGAAGAAAGTATTCTCATTTTTCGATGTGAGCGTGATCGGTCCAGGAAATATTTTTTTTTTAGTCGAGTTTTCAGGAGCTCAGATTTTGCTGCAAATACATCAGAAACAGAAATTAACACTTATGCCCCCTGGTCGCCAAACTATTCTTTAGCAAATATTAGAAATTATATGAAAAACATTTCCCATCAGGAGTTGCATGCGATACAGAAAGAATTTTTCAAATCGGAGTTTTAAAAGCAGAAATATAGGGGAAAACGCAATTTTCCTTAATGCCCTCTAGCGGAAAGTCTATAAGTTACTTGAAAATTTTGAAATTATATGAAAAACATTTCGCACCAGAAACGCTATTCAACAAAGAAGGATTTTTTCAAATCTGACTCTTAGAAGTAGAGATATTGACAAAAATAAGATATACATCTACTCCCCCTGCCGGAAATACCATGCGTTATTTTAAGAAGAAAATATTCCGGATAGGTTTATCGATGCGAGCGAGTAGTATCGGTCCACAAACGAATTTTTTCAGTTGACATTTTGGAAGCTCAGATTTTGCTGCAAATACATCAGAAGCGGAGATTAAGACTTAAGCCCCCTGGTAGCCAAACAATTTTTTACCAAAAATTAGAAATTATATGCAAAAGATTCCCATCAGGAGCTGTATCCGGTGCAGAAAGAATTTTTCAAATCCGAGTTTTAGAAGCAGAGATATCGCGGGAAAACGCAATTTGCCGTTGCGCCCCCTAGCGGAAAGTATAAATTACTTAAAAAAAATTGAAATTATCTGAAAAACATGTCGCACCGGAAACTATCCAATAAAGAAGGACTTTTTTTAATCGGACTATTAGAAGGAGAGATATAGACAAAAATATGATGTACGTCTACTCCCCTGCATGGCGGAGACCCATACAATATCTTAAGAAGAAAATATTCCGAAAAGGTATATCGACGTGAGTGACATTGGTCCACGAACGAATTTCTTCGATGAGACTTTAGATGCCCAGATTTTGTGGCAAATACATCAGAAGCAGAAATTAACACTTATGCCCCCTGGTGGCCAAACCATTCTTTACCAAAATTTAGAAATTATATGCAAAAGATGTTGCATGAGGAGCTGTATCCTCTGAAGAAATTTTTTTTCCAAATCGGAGTTTTAGAAGTAGAGATATCGGGTAAAACGCAATTTACTTTAACGCCCCCTAGCAGAAAATCTATGCGTAACTTGAGAAAATGTCTCAGTAGTAAAATAATCTTCGACGTATATGGAATCGAAAGGTGAAATAATTTTTCCAATTGGATGTTTAGAAGCAAATATATGGAATAAAATGTATTTTGAATTCGATTTCTGCATTTACGCCCTCTAGTGGCAAAATTGTACATATTAAAAAAAAAAGAAAAGAAAAGAAAAGAAATGAAGGATCATTGTAGGCGTATTTCAAACTTCCCGATGCAAAAGGAATTTTTCAAATCGGGCTAATAGTTGCAGAGATGTGGTGTCTACAGACGGACACGGACTAACCGATAACATAAGCACAATCTTTTTTTCTTTTTTTCTTTTTTTTTTTTTTTTACAAAAGACGTGAAACAATCGGAATTACTAAAAGTTGTATTATGAGTTACTGTTTCAAGCATAAATCAGCCATTTCCATTTTCCGTCTCTTAAATTTCGCTTCAAGAAACAATGGAGAATAAAAAAAAGGAATCTCTAGAAAACTCGGTTTTGTTTATTCTGTCCAGGTTCTTTTGAAAAATGAAATTCCCTCCTTTCGTGATACTCTTTACATTTCCTGAATTAAAGTAAAAAACATTTTTATTTTGCTTTAGTCATTCGCCTTTTGATCGGTTCTCCTGTCATCGTACGAACAAATGCGAATAAATTATTTTCAAAGGACCTTGTTTGCATTTTTCATATCTTTCAGTTTAACGTCGATGAGATACGTGCCTGCTCCTGTGCCTTTATTGATTGCTAACATGTTATTAGAGGGCGTGCTGTTCGGTGTAAGTTGCTCCTTCTTGTGGATTTCCAATCTTTGCTAGAGCTTTACAAGCCAAAGATTAAACCCATTAGTTACAAATGCGTTATCACGTACGGATCAACATCCGTACAGCAAACCAATCAGAAATTATTCCGGGGACACGTTACCATTTTTATTCCCTTCTTTCCCGATGCTTCGGCATTGGGGAGAAAAAAGCTTTTTCTTTCAGGCTTGTCTTTTGAAGTAAGAAGTATCAGGTTGTCCGTCCAACTGACATGTCATTAAATCTGTGTAATGATGCCTCCGCATCTATACGTCTCTTTCGAATATACAGTGTTATTTTAAATGAAATACAGTTTCAACATTTTATAAAACAAAAACTATTTAAGATATCTACAATCACGTTGCACCGTTTTGATGGGAAAACTCTTGAAGTTTGTTACAGCAACTGTCAGATGTTCGATGTGTGCACCCTTTGTCACATGACATATACCAACGCTGTAGTCGAATTCTTGCCTAACCCGCGTTTGCGTATCTTCATCAACTCTAGCAATAGTCGTTGTGATACGTTGTTTCAGATCAGTTAAATTAACCTGAAGGGGAGGAACGAACACCTAACTAAGCCCCATGAAGGTGTTTGATCCAGACTTCGTGGTGGCCAACATATGAGTATGTCGCCTGTTGTGCGGCCAATCCAGCACTGCGGAAGATTTTCGTCTATTGGTAACTTTTAACAGCATCGGATGCCAGTTTGATGGTGCTCCATCCTGTTAGAAAATGAAGTTGTCACTGTATTCGTACAGTTGAGGCATCAAACAATTAGCATATGGAAATAAGAACTTCCCGTTACAGCGTTTTCTTGAGAAAAGAAGGGGTCATGCTGCACTTTCTTTTATGGGATATAGCACAGAACAATTTACCGAGGGTAAGTCGAAAGTTTTGCAATATTTGCATAAACGCATGCGCTGCGGCAGCTATGTCACTTGTTTAAAGTCGCACTCAGTCGAAAGGGATATAAAGTGGTAGTCGTTGCTGTGAACAGCATTGCGTGTCGTCGTTCTGTCTGTGGTTGGGACGCCTAAAATGTGAACAGCCACAACCGGCTAATTAGGGAACTTTTGCTTTACGAGTTTGAACTCGGCCATAACGCTGCTCAAGCAACACGAAACATATGTCATGCGAAAGGGAAACGTTCCGTGGACCACAGCACCACAACCAGATGGTTCAAGAAATTTCGCTCAGGTGACAGAAACCTCGACGGTTTCTGTCACCTGAACAAAATTCAGTAAAGGTCAGCTAGGCCGCGAACCGTGGATTCGGAGGCCGTGCACCAGGCCATAGAGGCAAATCCGACAACCAGCACTCTGAAATTATCAGGTGAGATGAGAATATCACAGACCAATGTGGTTCATCACCTTCAGTACCTCGGCAAAGTCTATAGGAGCTGCCGCATTGTCCCTCACGAACTGACGCCAGCTGAAGCAAACCCTCGAGTGGAAGTGTGCACGAAACTCCTAGAAAACCCGCGCGATGTACGTTTCATCAAGAGAATTGTTACGTGCGAAGAAAAGTGGGTCTATTTCCGTAATTCCAACACACGACAGCAGTGGTTGAGCCCGGGCCAGGTTCCACAACCTCTTGCCAAACGTGGGCGCTTCGAGAACAAGGGGATGTTCTGCGTCTGGTGAAATTTCGATTGGATAATCCATTTCGAATTTGTTCCAGACGGTCGGACCATCAACGCCCCTGCTCCAAACATATGGAGGAGAAGCACCCGGCACTGGTGAACAGAAAGCGCGCTCTCCTACAGCAGGATAACACTCGGCTTCATACCAGGAACTTGAGCTGATCGCACTGATGCCACATCCAGCATATTGTCCGCATCTTGCCCCGTCGGATTATTTCTTGTTCCGGGTCCATGGATCACTTACTTCGCGACTGGCACTTCAACAACCAGGAGGAGGTGGCAGCTGGGGTGAAGGAGTTCTTCGCCTCGAAGGACAAGAACTGATACCGCCTCGGAATCGAAGAACTGGTAGACAGATGGCTAAGACGGTGCAACACGATGGCCTATACTTTGAATGCTAGTCAGCTTTCGTCGTAAAGGTACGTATGAAGACATAAAGTGATCCAAATATTGCAAAACTTTCAACTCACCCTCTGTAGAATCGAAGAACTGGCAGACAGATGGCTAAAGACTGCAACACGATCGCCTATACTTTGAATGCTAGTCAACTTTCGTCGTAAAGGTACGTATGAAGACATAAAGTGATCCAAATATTGCAAAACTTTCGACTCACCCTCTGTAGAATCGAAGAACTGGCAGACAGATGGCCAAAGACGGTGCAAGACGATGGCCTATACTTTGAATGCCAGTCAGCTTTCGTCGTAAAGGTGCGTATGAAGACATAAAGTGATCCAAATATTACAAATCTTTCGACTCACCATCTGTACATTTGGGGAATCCTGCATATGCTCCACTGTTGCTCTTGTGATTTTTAGTCCCCCAAATGGGAATGTTGTTATTGTTAACTTTCCGACTTATGTGGATTATCGATTCGTCGCTGAAAATTACACGCTCGCTAAAAACATCTTCAAAACGTTCCTGCATTTCTGTATAGAAATCGTGACGAGCAGTTCTGTCATTGTCACTTAGACTTTGCAATAACCGCAGTTTGCAGGGAGTCATTTTGAGCCGCTTCCTCAAAATTTTCCAAACAATCGGTTGTGGAATTTGTAACTCCCGAGTACTGGTTCCAAGGGAGGGAGAGGGCCAGACAAACACAAAATCCATGCCCCCACCTGGATTCGTACCCTGACCCATTTCCAACGAATGGTCAAAAGCCAACGCTTAGACCACTCTCCACGGCAAAAATTAGGACATTTAACCAAGAAAGTATGTCACAAAGGAGAAACAAACTTTGTAAATGGCCGACAAGAGACGGCGGACTACACAAAACGAAAAACACCAGTACAACGTAAAGAGAACGCAGAAAAACATTACGTTTAAAAGATTACCCACGGTTTGAGTCTTCTAGTTGAGCGGATAAAAGCAAACAACGAGCTCGTTTTCGAACGAAAAGACGATACAAACGTGTTAAACATGCACAACAGTCAGTTACATTTTGCGTTTCATACACAGGGGCAAAGACGCATGCTCATTGATGTAACCAAGAAAACGAGGAATTCATGGGTCAGGAAAATCATAAGACTTGGGGGTCATGATCAAAGTAAAATCCGGAAATGGCAATGGCTTGAACGTATTCCTAGAAGAATGGGCTACCGATGGACAACTAAAATATTAGATAGCATACCAAATATCAGAAAATGCCAGAGAAGACCACGTTAGAGATGAATGGATAAAATTCAAAAGCGTGCTGGAGCGACATGGAAAAAAATGATCAAAAGAGAGACTTGCAAGTAAGACATGGAGAGACCTTCATCCAGCAGTGAAATGAAAATGGTTGATGAAATTAAAAAAAAAAATTGTGTTATTTTCCATGCATATGTCGTGGAAGATAAAGTCTGGTGCCCACTGCAGGATGCACTTCTTCGGTCTCTATCCAACACCGCGGCCGCATAAATCTGTTTTCTGTGAAATCTAGTAACAGTTCGTTCGTGCTGTTTATTTTTTTATTATCATTTTTTTTTTCAATTTTCATGTATGAAGGACGTGCACTACGGCAACATAACTACCCGCATGATCTTTGTCAATCAATTTACTTTCGCTCTTCACCCATATGCAGTGAAAGTAGTAGGGGTCATCTAAGTTCGAGAGAGAGAGAGAGAGACAGAGACCCCCCCCCCCCCACACACACACACAGTCTGCGAGATGTTAGATTTCGTAATTATTGTGTGTGTGTGTGTGTGTGTGCGCGTGATGAGAGAGAGAGAGAGAGGGGGGGGGGATACCTCGGTTGATGGGTACGTCATTACGAAGCTAATAAACTGTTCAGTACCATATGGGATATCGTGAATGGAATATGGAGTTTCACCGTACAATACAAATTTTGAAGATGTGAATCCGTTCTTGGGTGTAAATATGACAAGGATGGTAAGTCAGATAATATCCGAAAACTTGAAAATATAAAACATAAAATGAAAAAAATATGAACTTGAAAAAATAAACTTGAAATATAAAATATCCGAAAACTTGATATTTACACCAAAAAGCAGATTCACATCTTCAAAATTTGTATTGTATGGTGTAATCCCGTACTCCATTCATGATTTATCTGCTCCTCCGGGCAATCACGGGATAGAATTCTTAACCTCCAGATTATCTAAACATGAATGTCGGTTGCTTCGACTAGCAAATCCTGTTGTGGTGGTTATATTTAAATTTATCGGAAACTTGAGACTTTGTCGTTCTGGGTGGTGTAGTGGTTAGCATACAAGGGCGCTATCCGGGAGACGCGGGTTCGATTCCCGTTCCCGGACGATGAATTTTCGGATATTATCTGACTTACCATCCTTGTCATATTTACACCAAAAAAAAAAAAATCGGATTCACATCTTCAAAATTTGTTTGGTTACAATTTTTGTTTTGGGACAAACTCAAGCTGCATCAACAGGTATGCAAAGGTATTTTGCCAAATTATTATTCATTTTGGTTTTTCCAGTGGCTGTGTTGAGCTCTTCAGTATTTGATATACAGTAGAAACATTCCGGATTTTTGTGTATTTGTTACAAAAGAGCTCATTGTTCAAGAAAGCATGCACCATCTGCGGAAATACTTTACGAATTCTGTTTAAAGCATCGCATTTTTTCTTTTATTTACAATTCGTTTTCAACTGATTTGGACACCATAAGACAATTTGTGACATAAAGTCCTAACAAGCCACCAGCATCAACTGTTTTTCAGGTTTTCATTATGCGTATCTTGCGGACGAAGACGTGTAATCGTAAAACAATTCCTACATTTTTTCCCTCACCTATCCTTTCTTTAAAATATATTGTCAGAATCCCCCCCCCCCCTTTTTTTTTGTTGAGTTGGTATTTTATGTTGTTTTAAAGAGCTTTTGGAAAGAGTTTTAGGACGAACTAAACAAGTGACCAGCCCAACCATGGCTGGCAGAGTGACTAATTTTGTAATTCCTTTGACGTTCGCCGACGTTTTTTTTTTCTTTTATCTCATTTCTGGATTGCCGCCAGAGCATGCCCATCTGTGTTTGTTGTTATCGAGACTGCCAAAAGCGTAATCTGGAGGATATGCCGATCTGAACCGTTTATTGACTCAAAAAGTTAAATGTAAACAATCGTTAGTGGCAACTGCACTTGGACGGCATGTCTTCAGTTCCAGGAGACATGGAACATGACTAATAAATTGTGAATGCTTTTGATGACAGCTGTTTTCAATCAGTGAAATGCAATTAATTGTACAAGGCTAGTTTGTTATGGCCCAAGAGCAAAAATTCTCATTCGCCGTGTTATCTGGTGACCCGAACACGATAAACCACATACTTGATTTTTAATGTATACGGTTTGTAACAAATATATTCGTTATTGCAATCATAGAAAAAAAAACTAGTAAAATCATGCAATGCATTGATTATGATACGCTTTCCAACATACCAGAAATCATTATTGAAGTTATTACTCAAGTTATGAGAATAATGGCTGTGGAATTAATCTCGCTCCTGTGTCCTGACCTTTAACATCATTTCGATGATATTCAACAGAACCAGTTCAGTATACCTCATGAATAACATACTAAAGTTTTGTCGCAATAGAAGCATTTTTACGCAAGTTATGAAGCATAAAGGCAATGGAATGGATCCCGCTCCTATGTCCTGACCTTTGACCCCATTTCGCCCATTTTCAACAGTTTGTTCCCAGGTAATCCCCTGCCACATACCAAAATTTCATCGAAATCGAACAATTTTTACGCAAGTTATGACGCATGAGAGCAATGGAATGTATCCCGCTCCTATGTCCTGACCTTTGACCTCATTTCGTCCATTTTCAATAAGGTTTGTCCCCAGGTGGTCCCATACCACATACTAAAATTTCATCGAAATCGCGAGTTATCATGCGGACAGACGGACGGACAAAGCTGGAGCATATACGCATCTTCAACCTACGGTTGGAAAACGTAAAAAAATATGTAGCGTATTTCAGTTTTCTTCTATGGTATCATATCGATTTAGGAACCTACATTAATGCATTGGCGCACTCAAAATTTCTTCATGGGGTTGGCCCAAATTAGTAAAGATGCAAATTAAAGTACCCAGAGGAAAACATCTCCCAAAATATTGGGAAGCGATGAAAATATCTCCGCAATATTAAAGTGCGTTTCCAACGATTCGTAAAATATATATTTAAAGCATATACAAATATATTTAAACCTAAGCATCCAATAACAAAAAACGATGGACCAAGTGACAATAGCGCACAGAATTTCCCCAAGGTGGGATGACTCATCTAAATTTACCCGGGAAAAATTG